>OZ014521.1:119951966-121177695 GCA_963966055.1 Lathyrus aphaca | reverse complement strand
ATTACTAAAAAATAATGTTAAGAAAAGAATATAAAATCTATTTACTCAAAAATAAATGTTACGAAAAGATAAAACTTAGGTGAGTTTGTTTTAGGGTTTACAATTATACTTTCTAAGGATATTCTAAAGATTATTATTTTAGAGAATATTACTTCAACCTATGTGTTTGGTTGTAAATTAGATTTTTTTAAATGAATTTTAAATTTATTAAATATAAAATTGTAACAAAAAATAAAAATAAAAATCAATGTAAATAGTAGTGATATCTTGGAATAAAAAAAGTGTAAATAAGATGCCTAGAAATAAAAAATGTTTTGAAATAATTTTTTAAAATTTGAATCAAACATGAAAATATTATATTCCCATAGTCATGTTTTTAGAAAGATTTTTAAGTTTTGTTTTTTGATAAACAAATTTGGATTAAACATAACACTAGGAGTATTCAAATCTAAATAGAAAAGGTTAACATATTAAAATACATTAGAGGAGCCTTGCATGCTCCAAATATAAAAACTATAACAATCTTTGAAATTTAAATTTGTAATATGTCATTGTCAATATTTTAAGATACAATAGTGGAGCCATGCTCCAATCATTCATATATATATATATATATATATATATATATATATATATATATATATATATATATATATATATATATATATATATATATATATATATATATATATATATATATATATATATATATATATATATATATATATACTTGACATCGGTCGGTTTGGATTACATTCGGGCTCAATTTATCTATAAACTATATGGATGTATTAGATTTGGTAGAAAATAAGGTTTCAACATTGTAACAAATAATTGAATTACAGTGTTACAAATGAATTACAATTGTGCTAAATACGTGACGAGGCCTCCTATGCTCATCACTAAAGAAAATAATATTTCTAACTGTTTTTTCACTATGGATATGACTGAATTGAGAAATCGATTTGTGCAATTTGTTTTAAAGCAACAATGATTCTCAGTAGAATTCAATATGTTAAACACTGGGAATCAATATGTTGAAATATGACTTATAATCTTAAATAATGATGAGAAAGTAAATAAATTTTGATATTGTAGAAACTACAAATCATCGTGGAAGTCGACAAACCCGATGATTTGTAATTTCTACAATATCAAAATTTTGATATTAGACGTTTTTGTTTTAGTTTATGTATTCATTTGTTACGGGTTATGTTTTGGGCTTGTTATGGATCATTGAGTTTCAACAATTATAAATATATATATCATACATACATACTAGAACAACCTTCAGAACTTTAAAATTGAAGACACAAAGAAATGTTTAAGAATCCTAGTGGTAATCTTTGAGAGAAAAGAGTAAATTTTTAAGAGTGTGTTCTTGAAATTTGAGAAAGATTTTTAGATATCTAAGGGGATTCAGAAACACTCTAAACACATTGGACATGTGTAACTCATATATAGAGTTGGAGAGATAGAAAAATACTTGGGTAGAAAATAAGGTTTGTTCGTGGGAACTTGGATGACTATTTTCTTGTAGTGTATTTGTAAATTTTTGTAACAACTCTTGAAAATATGGTGAATCAAACAGTTTTTCTCTTCCCAAAGTAGATCGTTTGATCGAATTCGGTAAACAAATTATTGTGTTTATTGTCTTACTTTTCATCATTTCCAAAATTAGATTGATGTATTATCACAGACACTTAATTTTTTATGGCCATTTATTTAGTTAACATTGTTCTTTGTCCCCACATATCAAATTGTATGGTGTGTTTGAACTCTAATTTTTTTTACAAGTGTTTCTTTTATTATTCTATTAGTTTTTCACAAAAAGTGGCATCCAAAATGAAAAAAAAAGGATTTTAGTTACAAGTGAGTATCATGGGTTCTAAATATAAGATCAAGAGGTTTTGGGAAGATAACAATTTTGAATTGTCGAAAGTGAATATGCAAGTAATTTTAACATAAGAGAAGTGTATTGAAGTATTGAAGAGTGATGCATCGATGCGTACATGCCTAACAAAAGCAAATAAGTTTGATTTAGTGGATAAGGCCATAAGTGTCATTATGTTGTATCACAAAGATAAAGCTCTAAGGGAAGTCCCCAAGGAGAAGTCTACGACTTTGATGTCGGAAAAAATTTGTATATGACCAAGTCTTTGCGACATAGATTATGTATGGAACAACAAAACTACTAATTTCCAATGGTAATTATCAAATTCACGGTGGAGCCATTGAAAAAATTTCATAACATTATTGATGATTCTGAGAATATTGAGGTGAATATTGAAGATGAGAATAAGACTTTATTCTTGTTGAACTTATTACCTATATCCTTTGGGCGCTTTATGGATGACCTTCTTTATGGTAAGGAATGTACTATTACTTTGGATGAAGTCTAGGTGACTACGAGATCCAAATAATTTTCAAAGGTCGAAGATTTGAATATTGACGGTAATGGTGAAGGATTGAGTGTCTCTAGAGGAAAAACTGAGTGCAAAGGGATATACAGATCAAATAACTTTGACACGTCAAGAGTAAAATGATTCACTTGTTAGAAAACAACGTCGTTTCATGAGGGAGTTATTCCATAAAGAGAGGCAATGAAGATTCTAGTAAGATTGCAGCTACCTCTGATGAGGATGGTTATGAGAATGTTGGTGACTAGTGGTGTTGAGTTTGGAGACATAAGAGGGTTTGGTCAACCACTCAGGTTTCTCTTATCACATGTTTCCAAGAAAAGAATACTTTGGGACTTTGAATTTGGAGCAAGGTGAAGTAGTTCTCCTTAATGAAAAATATGGCATGAAAGGTTTATGGTATTGATATAGTCATACTTGAAATGTTCGATGATCGTGAGTCTCTTCTTCACAACATGAGGTATGTTCCAAAGCTCGGGAAAACTTTGTTATCCATACGTGTGTTTTATGGTCTAGGCTATTTCACTAGAGTTTAACATCGGGTATTAAATATTTCACATGGTTAGTGGATCATAGCTAAAGGGTCAAGAATATGTGATTTATATATTTTAGAAGGTTCCAATGTTGTTGTTTATTTATCACCTACTAATGAAAACTTTCATGGCAAAAATAAAATAGAGGATTTAAGTTCAAGGCTTGGTGGATGCCTTGAGGTTGTAGAAACTAAGGTTTCAACATTGTAACAAATAATTGAATTACAGTGTTACAAATGAATTACAATTGTGCTAAATACGTGACGAGGCCTCCTATGCTCATCACTAAAGAAAATAATATTTCTAACTGTTTTTTCACTATGGATATGACTGAATTGAGAAATCGATTTGTGCAATTTGTTTTAAAGCAACAATGATTCTCAGTAGAATTCAATATGTTAAACACTGGGAATCAATATGTTGAAATATGACTTATAATCTTAAATAATGATGAGAAAGTAAATAAATTTTGATATTGTAGAAACTACAAATCATCGTGGAAGTCGACAAACCCGATGATTTGTAATTTCTACAATATCAAAATTTTGATATTAGACGTTTATGTTTTAGTTTATGTATTCATTTGTTACGGGTTATGTTTTGGGCTTGTTATGGATCATTGAGTTTCAACAATTATAAATATATATATCATACATACATACTAGAACAACCTTCAGAACTTTAAAATTGAAGACACAAAGAAATGTTTAAGAATCCTAGTGGTAATCTTTGAGAGAAAAGAGTAAATTTTTAAGAGTGTGTTCTTGAAATTTGAGAAAGATTTTTAGATATCTAAGGGGATTCAGAAACACTCTAAACACATTGGACATGTGTAACTCATATATAGAGTTGGAGAGATAGAAAAATACTTGGGTAGAAAATAAGGTTTGTTCGTGGGAACTTGGATGACTATTTTCTTGTAGTGTATTTGTAAATTTTTGTAACAACTCTTGAAAATATGGTGAATCAGACAGTTTTTCTCTTCCCAAAGTAGATCGTTTGATCGAATTCGGTAAACAAATTATTGTGTTTATTGTCTTACTTTTCATCATTTCCAAAATTAGATTTATGTATTATCACAGACACTTAATTTTTTATGGCCATTTATTTAGTTAACATTGTTCTTTGTCCCCACATATCAAATTGTATGGTGTGTTTGAACTCTAATTTTTTTTACAAGTGTTTCTTTTATTATTCTATTAGTTTTTCACAAAAAGTGGCATCCAAAATGAAAAAAAAAAAGGATTTTAGTTACAAGTGAGTATCATGGGTTCTAAATATAAGATCAAGAGGTTTTGGGAAGATAACAATTTTGAATTGTCGAAAGTGAATATGCAAGTAATTTTAACATAAGAGAAGTGTATTGAAGTATTGAAGAGTGATGCATCGATGCGTACATGCCTAACAAAAGCAAATAAGTTTGATTTAGTGGATAAGGCCATAAGTGTCATTATGTTGTATCACAGAGATAAAGCTCTAAGGGAAGTCCCCAAGGAGAAGTCTACGACTTTGATGTCGGAAAAAATATGTATATGACCAAGTCTTTGCGACATAGATTATGTATGGAACAACAAAACTACTAATTTCCAATGGTAATTATCAAATTCACGGTGGAGCCATTGAAAAAATTTCATAACATTATTGATGATTCTGAGAATATTGAGGTGAATATTGAAGATGAGAATAAGACTTTATTCTTGTTGAACTTATTACCTATATCCTTTGGGCGCTTTATGGATGACCTTCTTTATGGTAAGGAATGTACTATTACTTTGGATGAAGTCTAGGTGACTACGAGATCCAAATAATTTTCAAAGGTCGAAGATTTGAATATTGACGGTAATGGTGAAGGATTGAGTGTCTCTAGAGGAAAAACTGAGTGCAAAGGGATATACAGATCAAATAACTTTGACACGTCAAGAGTAAAATGATTCACTTGTTAGAAAACAACGTCGCTTCATGAGGGAGTTATTCCATAAAGAGAGGCAATGAAGATTCTAGTAAGATTGCAGCTACCTCTGATGAGGATGGTTATGAGAATGTTGGTGACTAGTGGTGTTGAGTTTGGAGACATAAGAGGGTTTGGTCAACCACTCAGGTTTCTCTTATCACATGTTTCCAAGAAAATAATACTTTGGGACTTTGAATTTGGAGCAAGGTGAAGTAGTTCTCCTTAATGAAAAATATGGCATGAAAGGTTTATGGTATTGATATAGTCATACTTGAAATGTTCGATGATCGTGAGTCTCTTCTTCACAACATGAGGTATGTTCCAAAGCTCGGGAAAACTTTATTATCCATACGTGTGTTTTATGGTCTAGGCTATTTCACTAGAGTTTAACATCGGGTATTAAATATTTCACATGGTTAGTGGATCATAGCTAAAGGGTCAAGAATATGTGATTTATATATTTTAGAAGGTTCCAATGTTGTTGTTTATTTATCACCTACTAATGAAAACTTTCATGGCAAAAATAAAATAGAGGATTTAAGTTCAAGGCTTGATGGATGCCTTGAGGTTGTAGAAACTAAGGTTTCAACATTGTAACAAATAATTGAATTACAGTGTTACAAATGAATTACAATTGTGCTAAATACGTGACGAGGCCTCCTATGCTCATCACTAAAGAAAATAATATTTCTAACTGTTTTTTCACTATGGATATGACTGAATTGAGAAATCGATTTGTGCAATTTGTTTTAAAGCAACAATGATTCTCAGTAGAATTCAATATGTTAAACACTGGGAATCAATATGTTGAAATATGACTTATAATCTTAAATAATGATGAGAAAGTAAATAAATTTTGATATTGTAGAAACTACAAATCATCGTGGAAGTCGACAAACCCGATGATTTGTAATTTCTACAATATCAAAATTTTGATATTAGACGTTTTTGTTTTAGTTTATGTATTCATTTGTTACGGGTTATGTTTTGGGCTTGTTATGGATCATTGAGTTTCAACAATTTTAAATATATATATCATACATACATACTAGAACAACCTCCAGAACTTTAAAATTGAAGACACAAAGAAATGTTTAAGAATCCTAGTGGTAATCTTTGAGAGAAAAGAGTAAATTTTTAAGAGTGTGTTCTTGAAATTTGAGAAAGATTTTTAGATATCTAAGGGGATTCAGAAACACTCTAAACACATTGGACATGTGTAACTCATATATAGAGTTGGAGAGATAGAAAAATACTTGGGTAGAAAATAAGGTTTGTTCGTGGGAACTTGGATGACTATTTTCTTGTAGTGTATTTGTAAATTTTTGTAACAACTCTTGAAAATATGGTGAATCAGACAGTTTTTCTCTTCCCAAAGTAGATCGTTTGATCGAATTCGGTAAACAAATTATTGTGTTTATTGTCTTACTTTTCATCATTTCCAAAATTAGATTGATGTATTATCACAGACACTTAATTTTTTATGGCCATTTATTTAGTTAACATTGTTCTTTGTCCCCACATATCAAATTGTATGGTGTGTTTGAACTCTAATTTTTTTTACAAGTGTTTCTTTTATTATTCTATTAGTTTTTCACAAAAAGTGGCATCCAAAATGAAAAAAAAAAGGATTTTATTTACAAGTGAGTATCATGGGTTCTAAATATAAGATCAAGAGGTTTTGGGAAGATAACAATTTTGAATTGTCGAAAGTGAATATGCAAGTAATTTTAACATAAGAGAAGTGTATTGAAGTATTGAAGAGTGATGCATCGATGCGTACATGCCTAACAAAAGCAAATAAGTTTGATTTAGTGGATAAGGCCATAAGTGTCATTATGTTGTATCACGGAGATAAAGCTCTAAGGGAAGTCCCCAAGGAGAAGTCTACGACTTTGATGTCGGAAAAAATATGTATATGACCAAGTCTTTGCGACATAGATTATGTATGGAACAACAAAACTACTAATTTCCAATGGTAATTATCAAATTCACGGTGGAGCCATTGAAAAAATTTCATAACATTATTGATGATTCTGAGAATATTGAGGTGAATATTGAAGATGAGAATAAGACTTTATTCTTGTTGAACTTATTACCTATATCCTTTGGGCGCTTTATGGATGACCTTCTTTATGGTAAGGAATGTACTATTACTTTGGATGAAGTCTAGGTGACTACGAGATCCAAATAATTTTCAAAGGTCGAAGATTTGAATATTGACGGTAATGGTGAAGGATTGAGTGTCTCTAGAGGAAAAACTGAGTGCAAAGGGATATACAGATCAAATAACTTTGACACGTCAAGAGTAAAATGATTCACTTGTTAGAAAACACGTCGCTTCATGAGGGAGTTATTCCATAAAGAGAGGCAATGAAGATTCTAGTAAGATTGCAGCTACCTCTGATGAGGATGGTTATGAGAATGTTGGTGACTAGTGGTGTTGAGTTTGGAGACATAAGAAGGTTTGGTCAACCACTCAGGTTTCTCTTATCACATGTTTCCAAGAAAAGAATACTTTGGGACTTTGAATTTGGAGCAAGGTGAAGTAGTTCTCCTTAATGAAAAATATGGCATGAAAGGTTTATGGTATTGATATAGTCATACTTGAAATGTTCGATGATCGTGAGTCTCTTCTTCACAACATGAGGTATGTTCCAAAGCTCGGGAAAACTTTATTATCCATACGTGTGTTTTATGGTCTAGGCTATTTCACTAGAGTTTAACATCGGGTATTAAATATTTCACATGGTTAGTGGATCATAGCTAAAGGGTCAAGAATATGTGATTTATATATTTTAGAAGGTTCCAATGTTGTTGTTTATTTATCACCTACTAATGAAAACTTTCATGGCAAAAATAAAATAGAGGATTTAAGTTCAAGGCTTGATGGATGCCTTGAGGTTGTAGAAACTAAGGTTTCAACATTGTAACAAATAATTGAATTACAGTGTTACAAATGAATTACAATTGTGCTAAATACGTGACGAGGCCTCCTATGCTCATCACTAAAGAAAATAATATTTCTAACTGTTTTTTCACTATGGATATGACTGAATTGAGAAATCGATTTGTGCAATTTGTTTTAAAGCAACAATGATTCTCAGTAGAATTCAATATGTTAAACACTGGGAATCAATATGTTGAAATATGACTTATAATCTTAAATAATGATGAGAAAGTAAATAAATTTTGATATTGTAGAAACTACAAATCATCGTGGAAGTCGACAAACCCGATGATTTGTAATTTCTACAATATCAAAATTTTGATATTAGACGTTTTTGTTTTAGTTTATGTATTCATTTGTTACGGGTTATGTTTTGGGCTTGTTATGGATCATTGAGTTTCAACAATTATAAATATATATATCATACATACATACTAGAACAACCTTCAGAACTTTAAAATTGAAGACACAAAGAAATGTTTAAGAATCCTAGTGGTAATCTTTGAGAGAAAAGAGTAAATTTTTAAGAGTGTGTTCTTGAAATTTGAGAAAGATTTTTATATATCTAAGGGGATTCAGAAACACTCTAAACACATTGGACATGTGTAACTCATATATAGAGTTGGAGAGATAGAAAAATACTTGGGTAGAAAATAAGGTTTGTTCGTGGGAACTTGGATGACTATTTTCTTGTAGTGTATTTGTAAATTTTTGTAACAACTCTTGAAAATATGGTGAATCAGACAGTTTTTCTCTTCCCAAAGTAGATCGTTTGATCGAATTCGGTAAACAAATTATTGTGTTTATTGTCTTACTTTTCATCATTTCCAAAATTAGATTGATGTATTATCACAGACACTTAATTTTTTATGGCCATTTATTTAGTTAACATTGTTCTTTGTCCCCACATATCAAATTGTATGGTGTGTTTGAACTCTAATTTTTTTTACAAGTGTTTCTTTTATTATTCTATTAGTTTTTCACAAAATGTGGCATCCAAAATGAAAAAAAAAAGGATTTTATTTACAAGTGAGTATCATGGGTTCTAAATATAAGATCAAGAGGTTTTGGGAAGATAACAATTTTGAATTGTCGAAAGTGAATATGCAAGTAATTTTAACATAAGAGAAGTGTATTGAAGTATTGAAGAGTGATGCATCGATGCGTACATGCCTAACAAAAGCAAATAAGTTTGATTTAGTGGATAAGGCCATAAGTGTCATTATGTTGTATCACGGAGATAAAGCTCTAAGGGAAGTCCCCAAGGAGAAGTCTACGACTTTGATGTCGGAAAAAATATGTATATGACCAAGTCTTTGCGACATAGATTATGTATGGAACAACAAAACTACTAATTTCCAATGGTAATTATCAAATTCACGGTGGAGCCATTGAAAAAATTTCATAACATTATTGATGATTCTGAGAATATTGAGGTGAATATTGAAGATGAGAATAAGACTTTATTCTTGTTGAACTTATTACCTATATCCTTTGGGCGCTTTATGGATGACCTTCTTTATGGTAAGGAATGTACTATTACTTTGGATGAAGTCTAGGTGACTACGAGATCCAAATAATTTTCAAAGGTCGAAGATTTGAATATTGACGGTAATGGTGAAGGATTGAGTGTCTCTAGAGGAAAAACTGAGTGCAAAGGGATATACAGATCAAATAACTTTGACACGTCAAGAGTAAAATGATTCACTTGTTAGAAAACAACGTCGCTTCATGAGGGAGTTATTTCATAAAGAGAGGCAATGAAGATTCTAGTAAGATTGCAGCTACCTCTGATGAGGATGGTTATGAGAATGTTGGTGACTAGTGGTGTTGAGTTTGGAGACATAAGAGGGTTTGGTCAACCACTCAGGTTTCTCTTATCACATGTTTCCAAGAAAAGAATACTTTGGGACTTTGAATTTGGAGCAAGGTGAAGTAGTTCTCCTTAATGAAAAATATGGCATGAAAGGTTTATGGTATTGATATAGTCATACTTGAAATGTTCGATGATCGTGAGTCTCTTCTTCACAACATGAGGTATGTTCCAAAGCTCGGGAAAACTTTGTTATCCATACGTGTGTTTTATGGTCTAGGCTATTTCACTAGAGTTTAACATCGGGTATTAAATATTTCACATGGTTAGTGGATCATAGCTAAAGGGTCAAGAATATGTGATTTATATATTTTAGAAGGTTCCAATGTTGTTGTTTATTTATCACCTACTAATGAAAACTTTCATGGCAAAAATAAAATAGAGGATTTAAGTTCAAGGCTTGGTGGATGCCTTGAGGTTGTAGAAACTAAGGTTTCAACATTGTAACAAATAATTGAATTACAGTGTTACAAATGAATTACAATTGTGCTAAATACGTGACGAGGCCTCCTATGCTCATCACTAAAGAAAATAATATTTCTAACTGTTTTTTCACTATGGATATGACTGAATTGAGAAATCGATTTGTGCAATTTGTTTTAAAGCAACAATGATTCTCAGTAGAATTCAATATGTTAAACACTGGGAATCAATATGTTGAAATATAACTTATAATCTTAAATAATGATGAGAAAGTAAATAAATTTTGATATTGTAGAAACTACAAATCATCGTGGAAGTCGACAAACCCGATGATTTGTAATTTCTACAATATCAAAATTTTGATATTAGACGTTTTTGTTTTAGTTTATGTATTCATTTGTTACGGGTTATGTTTTGGGCTTGTTATGGATCATTGAGTTTCAACAATTATAAATATATATATCATACATACATACTAGAACAACCTTCAGAACTTTAAAATTGAAGACACAAAGAAATGTTTAAGAATCCTAGTGGTAATCTTTGAGAGAAAAGAGTAAATTTTTAAGAGTGTGTTCTTGAAATTTGAGAAAGATTTTTAGATATCTAAGGGGATTCAGAAACACTCTAAACACATTGGACATGTGTAACTCATATATAGAGTTGGAGAGATAGAAAAATACTTGGGTAGAAAATAAGGTTTGTTCGTGGGAACTTGGATGACTATTTTCTTGTAGTGTATTTGTAAATTTTTGTAACAACTCTTGAAAATATGGTGAATCAGACAGTTTTTCTCTTCCCAAAGTAGATCGTTTGATCGAATTCGGTAAACAAATTATTGTGTTTATTGTCTTACTTTTCATCATTTCCAAAATTAGATTGATGTATTATCACAGACACTTAATTTTTTATGGCCATTTATTTAGTTAACATTGTTCTTTGTCCCCACATATCAAATTGTATGGTGTGTTTGAACTCTAATTTTTTTTACAAGTGTTTCTTTTATTATTCTATTAGTTTTTCACAAAAAGTGGCATCCAAAATGAAAAAAAAAGGATTTTATTTACAAGTGAGTATCATGGGTTCTAAATATAAGATCAAGAGGTTTTGGGAAGATAACAATTTTGAATTGTCGAAAGTGAATATACAAGTAATTTTAACATAAGAGAAGTGTATTGAAGTATTGAAGAGTGATGCATCGATGCGTACATGCCTAACAAAAGCAAATAAGTTTGATTTAGTGGATAAGGCCATAAGTGTCATTATGTTGTATCACGGAGATAAAGCTCTAAGGGAAGTCCCCAAGGAGAAGTCTACGACTTTGATGTCGGAAAAAATATGTATATGACCAAGTCTTTGCGACATAGATTATGTATGGAACAACAAAACTACTAATTTCCAATGGTAATTATCAAATTCACGGTGGAGCCATTGAAAAAATTTCATAACATTATTGATGATTCTGAGAATATTGAGGTGAATATTGAAGATGAGAATAAGACTTTATTCTTGTTGAACTTATTACCTATATCCTTTGGGCGCTTTATGGATGACCTTCTTTATGGTAAGGAATGTACTATTACTTTGGATGAAGTCTAGGTGACTACGAGATCCAAATAATTTTCAAAGGTCGAAGATTTGAATATTGACGGTAATGGTGAAGGATTGAGTGTCTCTAGAGGAAAAACTGAGTGCAAAGGGATATACAGATCAAATAACTTTGACACGTCAAGAGTAAAATGATTCACTTGTTAGAAAACAACGTCGCTTCATGAGGGAGTTATTCCATAAAGAGAGGCAATGAAGATTCTAGTAAGATTGCAGCTACCTCTGATGAGGATGGTTATGAGAATGTTGGTGACTAGTGGTGTTGAGTTTGGAGACATAAGAGGGTTTGGTCAACCACTCAGGTTTCTCTTATCACATGTTTCCAAGAAAAGAATACTTTGGGACTTTGAATTTGGAGCAAGGTGAAGTAGTTCTCCTTAATGAAAAATATGGCATGAAAGGTTTATGGTATTGATATAGTCATACTTGAAATGTTCGATGATCGTGAGTCTCTTCTTCACAACATGAGGTATGTTCCAAAGCTCGGGAAAAGTTTGTTATCCATACGTGTGTTTTATGGTCTAGGCTATTTCACTAGAGTTTAACATCGGGTATTAAATATTTCACATGGTTAGTGGATCATAGCTAAAGGGTCAAGAATATGTGATTTATATATTTTAGAAGGTTCCAATGTTGTTGTTTATTTATCACCTACTAATGAAAACTTTCATGGCAAAAATAAAATAGAGGATTTAAGTTCAAGGCTTGGTGGATGCCTTGAGGTTGTAGAAACTAAGGTTTCAACATTGTAACAAATAATTGAATTACAGTGTTACAAATGAATTACAATTGTGCTAAATACGTGACTAGGCCTCCTATGCTCATCACTAAAGAAAATAATATTTCTAACTGTTTTTTCACTATGGATATGACTGAATTGAGAAATCGATTTGTGCAATTTGTTTTAAAGCAACAATGATTCTCAGTAGAATTCAATATGTTAAACACTGGGAATCAATATGTTGAAATATGACTTATAATCTTAAATAATGATGAGAAAGTAAATAAATTTTGATATTGTAGAAACTACAAATCATCGTGGAAGTCGACAAACCCGATGATTTGTAATTTCTACAATATCAAAATTTTGATATTAGACGTTTTTGTTTTAGTTTATGTATTCATTTGTTACGGGTTATGTTTTGGGCTTGTTATGGATCATTGAGTTTCAACAATTATAAATATATATATCATACATACATACTAGAACAACCTTCAGAACTTTAAAATTGAAGACACAAAGAAATGTTTAAGAATCCTAGTGGTAATCTTTGAGAGAAAAGAGTAAATTTTTAGGAGTGTGTTCTTGAAATTTGAGAAAGATTTTTAGATATCTAAGGGGATTCAGAAACACTCTAAACACATTGGACATGTGTAACTCATATATAGAGTTGGAGAGATAGAAAAATACTTGGGTAGAAAATAAGGTTTGTTCGTGGGAACTTGGATGACTATTTTCTTGTAGTGTATTTGTAAATTTTTGTAACAACTCTTGAAAATATGGTGAATCAGACAGTTTTTCTCTTCCCAAAGTAGATCGTTTGATCGAATTCGGTAAACAAATTATTGTGTTTATTGTCTTACTTTTCATCATTTCCAAAATTAGATTGATGTATTATCACAGACACTTAATTTTTTATGGCCATTTGTTTAGTTAACATTGTTCTTTGTCCCCACATATCAAATTGTATGGTGTGTTTGAACTCTAATTTTTTTTACAAGTGTTTCTTTTATTATTCTATTAGTTTTTCACAAAAAGTGGCATCCAAAATGAAAAAAAAAGGATTTTATTTACAAGTGAGTATCATGGGTTCTAAATATAAGATCAAGAGGTTTTGGGAAGATAACAATTTTGAATTGTCGAAAGTGAATGTGCAAGTAATTTTAACATAAGAGAAGTGTATTGAAGTATTGAAGAGTGATGCATCGATGCGTACATGCCTAACAAAAGCAAATAAGTTTGATTTAGTGGATAAGGCCATAAGTGTCATTATGTTGTATCACGGAGATAAAGCTCTAAGGGAAGTCCCCAAGGAGAAGTCTACGACTTTGATGTCGGAAAAAAATATGTATATGACCAAGTCTTTGCGACATAGATTATGTATGGAACAACAAAACTACTAATTTCCAATGGTAATTATCAAATTCACGGTGGAGCCATTGAAAAAATTTCATAACATTATTGATGATTCTGAGAATATTGAGGTGAATATTGAAGATGAGAATAAGACTTTATTCTTGTTGAACTTATTACCTATATCCTTTGGGCGCTTTATGGATGACCTTCTTTATGGTAAGGAATGTACTATTACTTTGGATGAAGTCTAGGTGACTACGAGATCCAAATAATTTTCAAAGGTCGAAGATTTGAATATTGACGGTAATGGTGAAGGATTGAGTGTCTCTAGAGGAAAAACTGAGTGCAAAGGGATATACAGATCAAATAACTTTGACACGTCAAGAGTAAAATGATTCACTTGTTAGAAAACATCGCTTCATGAGGGAGTTATTCCATAAAGAGAGGCAATGAAGATTCTAGTAAGATTGCAGCTACCTCTGATGAGGATGGTTATGAGAATGTTGGTGACTAGTGGTGTTGAGTTTGGAGACATAAGAGGGTTTGGTCAACCACTCAGGTTTCTCTTATCACATGTTTCCAAGAAAAGAATACTTTGGGACTTTGAATTTGGAGCAAGGTGAAGTAGTTCTCCTTAATGAAAAATATGGCATGAAAGGTTTATGGTATTGATATAGTCATACTTGAAATGTTCGATGATCGTGAGTCTCTTCTTCACAACATGAGGTATGTTCCAAAGCTCGGGAAAACTTTGTTATCCATACGTGTGTTTTATGGTCTAGGCTATTTCACTAGAGTTTAACATCGGGTATTAAATATTTCACATGGTTAGTGGATCATAGCTAAAGGGTCAAGAATATGTGATTTATATATTTTAGAAGGTTCCAATGTTGTTGTTTATTTATCACCTACTAATGAAAACTTTCATGGCAAAAATAAAATAGAGGATTTAAGTTCAAGGCTTGGTGGATGCCTTGAGGTTGTAGAAACTAAGGTTTCAACATTGTAACAAATAATTGAATTACAGTGTTACAAATGAATTACAATTGTGCTAAATACGTGACGAGGCCTCCTATGCTCATCACTAAAGAAAATAATATTTCTAACTGTTTTTTCACTATGGATATGACTGAATTGAGAAATCGATTTGTGCAATTTGTTTTAAAGCAACAATGATTCTCAGTAGAATTCAATATGTTAAACACTGGGAATCAATATGTTGAAATATGACTTATAATCTTAAATAATGATGAGAAAGTAAATAAATTTTGATATTGTAGAAACTACAAATCATCGTGGAAGTCGACAAACCCGATGATTTGTAATTTCTACAATATCAAAATTTTGATATTAGACGTTTTTGTTTTAGTTTATGTATTCATTTGTTACGGGTTATGTTTTGGGCTTGTTATGGATCATTGAGTTTCAACAATTATAAATATATATATCATACATACATACTAGAACAACCTTCAGAACTTTAAAATTGAAGACACAAAGAAATGTTTAAGAATCCTAGTGGTAATCTTTGAGAGAAAAGAGTAAATTTTTAAGAGTGTGTTCTTGAAATTTGAGAAAGATTTTTAGATATCTAAGGGGATTCAGAAACACTCTAAACACATTGGACATGTGTAACTCATATATAGAGTTGGAGAGATAGAAAAATACTTGGGTAGAAAATAAGGTTTGTTCGTGGGAACTTGGATGACTATTTTCTTGTAGTGTATTTGTAAATTTTTGTAACAACTCTTGAAAATATGGTGAATCAGACAGTTTTTCTCTTCCCAAAGTAGATCGTTTGATCGAATTCGGTAAACAAATTATTGTGTTTATTGTCTTACTTTTCATCATTTCCAAAATTAGATTGATGTATTATCACAGACACTTAATTTTTTATGGCCATTTATTTAGTTAACATTGTTCTTTGTCCCCACATATCAAATTGTATGGTGTGTTTGAACTCTAATTTTTTTTACAAGTGTTTCTTTTATTATTCTATTAGTTTTTCACAAAAAGTGGCATCCAAAATGAAAAAAAAAGGATTTTATTTACAAGTGAGTATCATGGGTTCTAAATATAAGATCAAGAGGTTTTGGGAAGATAACAATTTTGAATTGTCGAAAGTGAATATGCAAGTAATTTTAACATAAGAGAAGTGTATTGAAGTATTGAAGAGTGATGCATCGATGCGTACATGCCTAACAAAAGCAAATAAGTTTGATTTAGTGGATAAGGCCATAAGTGTCATTATGTTATATCACGGAGATAAAGCTCTAAGGGAAGTCCCCAAGGAGAAGTCTACGACTTTGATGTCGGAAAAAATATGTATATGACCAAGTCTTTGCGACATAGATTATGTATGGAACAACAAAACTACTAATTTCCAATGGTAATTATCAAATTCACGGTGGAGCCATTGAAAAAATTTCATAACATTATTGATGATTCTGAGAATATTGAGGTGAATATTGAAGATGAGAATAAGACTTTATTCTTGTTGAACTTATTACCTATATCCTTTGGGCGCTTTATGGATGACCTTCTTTATGGTAAGGAATGTACTATTACTTTGGATGAAGTCTAGGTGACTACGAGATCCAAATAATTTTCAAAGGTCGAAGATTTGAATATTGACGGTAATGGTGAAGGATTGAGTGTCTCTAGAGGAAAAACTGAGTGCAAAGGGATATACAGATCAAATAACTTTGACACGTCAAGAGTAAAATGATTCACTTGTTAGAAAACAACGTCGCTTCATGAGGGAGTTATTCCATAAAGAGAGGCAATGAAGATTCTAGTAAGATTGCAGCTACCTCTGATGAGGATGGTTATGAGAATGTTGGTGACTAGTGGTGTTGAGTTTGGAGACATAAGAGGGTTTGGTCAACCACTCAGGTTTCTCTTATCACATGTTTCCAAGAAAAGAATACTTTGGGACTTTGAATTTGGAGCAAGGTGAAGTAGTTCTCCTTAATGAAAAATATGGCATGAAAGGTTTATGGTATTGATATAGTCATACTTGAAATGTTCGATGATCGTGAGTCTCTTCTTCACAACATGAGGTATGTTCCAAAGCTCGGGAAAAGTTTGTTATCCATACGTGTGTTTTATGGTCTAGGCTATTTCACTAGAGTTTAACATCGGGTATTAAATATTTCACATGGTTAGTGGATCATAGCTAAAGGGTCAAGAATATGTGATTTATATATTTTAGAAGGTTCCAATGTTGTTGTTTATTTATCACCTACTAATGAAAACTTTCATGGCAAAAATAAAATAGAGGATTTAAGTTCAAGGCTTGGTGGATGCCTTGAGGTTGTAGAAACTAAGGTTTCAACATTGTAACAAATAATTGAATTACAGTGTTACAAATGAATTACAATTGTGCTAAATACGTGACGAGGCCTCCTATGCTCATCACTAAAGAAAATAATATTTCTAACTGTTTTTTCACTATGGATATGACTGAATTGAGAAATCGATTTGTGCAATTTGTTTTAAAGCAACAATGATTCTCAGTAGAATTCAATATGTTAAACACTGGGAATCAATATGTTGAAATATGACTTATAATCTTAAATAATGATGAGAAAGTAAATAAATTTTGATATTGTAGAAACTACAAATCATCGTGGAAGTCGACAAACCCGATGATTTGTAATTTCTACAATATCAAAATTTTGATATTAGACGTTTTTGTTTTAGTTTATGTATTCATTTGTTACGGGTTATGTTTTGGGCTTGTTATGGATCATTGAGTTTCAACAATTATAAATATATATATCATACATACATACTAGAACAACCTTCAGAACTTTAAAATTGAAGACACAAAGAAATGTTTAAGAATCCTAGTGGTAATCTTTGAGAGAAAAGAGTAAATTTTTAAGAGTGTGTTCTTGAAATTTGAGAAAGATTTTTAGATATCTAAGGGGATTCAGAAACACTCTAAACACATTGGACATGTGTAACTCATATATAGAGTTGGAGAGATAGAAAAATACTTGGGTAGAAAATAAGGTTTGTTCGTGGGAACTTGGATGACTATTTTCTTGTAGTGTATTTGTAAATTTTTGTAACAACTCTTGAAAATATGGTGAATCAGACAGTTTTTCTCTTCCCAAAGTAGATCGTTTGATCGAATTCGGTAAACAAATTATTGTGTTTATTGTCTTACTTTTCATCATTTCCAAAATTAGATTGATGTATTATCACAGACACTTAATTTTTTATGGCCATTTATTTAGTTAACATTGTTCTTTGTCCCCACATATCAAATTGTATGGTGTGTTTGAACTCTAATTTTTTTTACAAGTGTTTCTTTTATTATTCTATTAGTTTTTCACAAAAAGTGGCATCCAAAATGAAAAAAAAAGGATTTTATTTACAAGTGAGTATCATGGGTTCTAAATATAAGATCAAGAGGTTTTGGGAAGATAACAATTTTGAATTGTCGAAAGTGAATATGCAAGTAATTTTAACATAAGAGAAGTGTATTGAAGTATTGAAGAGTGATGCATCGATGCGTACATGCCTAACAAAAGCAAATAAGTTTGATTTAGTGGATAAGGCCATAAGTGTCATTATGTTATATCACGGAGATAAAGCTCTAAGGGAAGTCCCCAAGGAGAAGTCTACGACTTTGATGTCGGAAAAAATATGTATATGACCAAGTCTTTGCGACATAGATTATGTATGGAACAACAAAACTACTAATTTCCAATGGTAATTATCAAATTCACGGTGGAGCCATTGAAAAAATTTCATAACATTATTGATGATTCTGAGAATATTGAGGTGAATATTGAAGATGAGAATAAGACTTTATTCTTGTTGAACTTATTACCTATATCCTTTGGGCGCTTTATGGATGACCTTCTTTATGGTAAGGAATGTACTATTACTTTGGATGAAGTCTAGGTGACTACGAGATCCAAATAATTTTCAAAGGTCGAAGATTTGAATATTGACGGTAATGGTGAAGGATTGAGTGTCTCTAGAGGAAAAACTGAGTGCAAAGGGATATACAGATCAAATAACTTTGACACGTCAAGAGTAAAATGATTCACTTGTTAGAAAACAACGTCGCTTCATGAGGGAGTTATTCCATAAAGAGAGGCAATGAAGATTCTAGTAAGATTGCAGCTACCTCTGATGAGGATGGTTATGAGAATGTTGGTGACTAGTGGTGTTGAGTTTGGAGACATAAGAGGGTTTGGTCAACCACTCAGGTTTCTCTTATCACATGTTTCCAAGAAAAGAATACTTTGGGACTTTGAATTTGGAGCAAGGTGAAGTAGTTCTCCTTAATGAAAAATATGGCATGAAAGGTTTATGGTATTGATATAGTCATACTTGAAATGTTCGATGATCGTGAGTCTCTTCTTCACAACATGAGGTATGTTCCAAAGCTCGGGAAAAGTTTGTTATCCATACGTGTGTTTTATGGTCTAGGCTATTTCACTAGAGTTTAACATCGGGTATTAAATATTTCACATGGTTAGTGGATCATAGCTAAAGGGTCAAGAATATGTGATTTATATATTTTAGAAGGTTCCAATGTTGTTGTTTATTTATCACCTACTAATGAAAACTTTCATGGCAAAAATAAAATAGAGGATTTAAGTTCAAGGCTTGGTGGATGCCTTGAGGTTGTAGAAACTAAGGTTTCAACATTGTAACAAATAATTGAATTACAGTGTTACAAATGAATTACAATTGTGCTAAATACGTGACGAGGCCTCCTATGCTCATCACTAAAGAAAATAATATTTCTAACTGTTTTTTCACTATGGATATGACTGAATTGAGAAATCGATTTGTGCAATTTGTTTTAAAGCAACAATGATTCTCAGTAGAATTCAATATGTTAAACACTGGGAATCAATATGTTGAAATATGACTTATAATCTTAAATAATGATGAGAAAGTAAATAAATTTTGATATTGTAGAAACTACAAATCATCGTGGAAGTCGACAAACCCGATGATTTGTAATTTCTACAATATCAAAATTTTGATATTAGACGTTTTTGTTTTAGTTTATGTATTCATTTGTTACGGGTTATGTTTTGGGCTTGTTATGGATCATTGAGTTTCAACAATTATAAATATATATATCATACATACATACTAGAACAACCTTCAGAACTTTAAAATTGAAGACACAAAGAAATGTTTAAGAATCCTAGTGGTAATCTTTGAGAGAAAAGAGTAAATTTTTAAGAGTGTGTTCTTGAAATTTGAGAAAGATTTTTAGATATCTAAGGGGATTCAGAAACACTCTAAACACATTGGACATGTGTAACTCATATATAGAGTTGGAGAGATAGAAAAATACTTGGGTAGAAAATAAGGTTTGTTCGTGGGAACTTGGATGACTATTTTCTTGTAGTGTATTTGTAAATTTTTGTAACAACTCTTGAAAATATGGTGAATCAGACAGTTTTTCTCTTCCCAAAGTAGATCGTTTGATCGAATTCGGTAAACAAATTATTGTGTTTATTGTCTTACTTTTCATCATTTCCAAAATTAGATTGATGTATTATCACAGACACTTAATTTTTTATGGCCATTTATTTAGTTAACATTGTTCTTTGTCCCCACATATCAAATTGTATGGTGTGTTTGAACTCTAATTTTTTTTACAAGTGTTTCTTTTATTATTCTATTAGTTTTTCACAAAAAGTGGCATCCAAAATGAAAAAAAAAAGGATTTTATTTACAAGTGAGTATCATGGGTTCTAAATATAAGATCAAGAGGTTTTGGGAAGATAACAATTTTGAATTGTCGAAAGTGAATGTGCAAGTAATTTTAACATAAGAGAAGTGTATTGAAGTATTGAAGAGTGATGCATCGATGCGTACATGCCTAACAAAAGCAAATAAGTTTGATTTAGTGGATAAGGCCATAAGTGTCATTATGTTGTATCACGGAGATAAAGCTCTAAGGGAAGTCCCCAAGGAGAAGTCTACGACTTTGATGTCGGAAAAAATATGTATATGACCAAGTCTTTGCGACATAGATTATGTATGGAACAACAAAACTACTAATTTCCAATGGTAATTATCAAATTCACGGTGGAGCCATTGAAAAAATTTCATAACATTATTGATGATTCTGAGAATATTGAGGTGAATATTGAAGATGAGAATAAGACTTTATTCTTGTTGAACTTATTACCTATATCCTTTGGGCGCTTTATGGATGACCTTCTTTATGGTAAGGAATGTACTATTACTTTGGATGAAGTCTAGGTGACTACGAGATCCAAATAATTTTCAAAGGTCGAAGATTTGAATATTGACGGTAATGGTGAAGGATTGAGTGTCTCTAGAGGAAAAACTGAGTGCAAAGGGATATACAGATCAAATAACTTTGACACGTCAAGAGTAAAATGATTCACTTGTTAGAAAACAACGTCGCTTCATGAGGGAGTTATTCCATAAAGAGAGGCAATGAAGATTCTAGTAAGATTGCAGCTACCTCTGATGAGGATGGTTATGAGAATGTTGGTGACTAGTGGTGTTGAGTTTGGAGACATAAGAGGGTTTGGTCAACCACTCAGGTTTCTCTTATCACATGTTTCCAAGAAAAGAATACTTTGGGACTTTGAATTTGGAGCAAGGTGAAGTAGTTCTCCTTAATGAAAAATATGGCATGAAAGGTTTATGGTATTGATATAGTCATACTTGAAATGTTCGATGATCGTGAGTCTCTTCTTCACAACATGAGGTATGTTCCAAAGCTCGGGAAAACTTTGTTATCCATACGTGTGTTTTATGGTCTAGGCTATTTCACTAGAGTTTAACATCGGGTATTAAATATTTCACATGGTTAGTGGATCATAGCTAAAGGGTCAAGAATATGTGATTTATATATTTTAGAAGGTTCCAATGTTGTTGTTTATTTATCACCTACTAATGAAAACTTTCATGGCAAAAATAAAATAGAGGATTTAAGTTCAAGGCTTGGTGGATGCCTTGAGGTTGTAGAAACTAAGGTTTCAACATTGTAACAAATAATTGAATTACAGTGTTACAAATGAATTACAATTGTGCTAAATACGTGACTAGGCCTCCTATGCTCATCACTAAAGAAAATAATATTTCTAACTGTTTTTTCACTATGGATATGACTGAATTGAGAAATCGATTTGTGCAATTTGTTTTAAAGCAACAATGATTCTCAGTAGAATTCAATATGTTAAACACTGGGAATCAATATGTTGAAATATGACTTATAATCTTAAATAATGATGAGAAAGTAAATAAATTTTGATATTGTAGAAACTACAAATCATCGTGGAAGTCGACAAACCCGATGATTTGTAATTTCTACAATATCAAAATTTTGATATTAGACGTTTTTGTTTTAGTTTATGTATTCATTTGTTACGGGTTATGTTTTGGGCTTGTTATGGATCATTGAGTTTCAACAATTATAAATATATATATCATACATACATACTAGAACAACCTTCAGAACTTTAAAATTGAAGACACAAAGAAATGTTTAAGAATCCTAGTGGTAATCTTTGAGAGAAAAGAGTAAATTTTTAGGAGTGTGTTCTTGAAATTTGAGAAAGATTTTTAGATATCTAAGGGGATTCAGAAACACTCTAAACACATTGGACATGTGTAACTCATATATAGAGTTGGAGAGATAGAAAAATACTTGGGTAGAAAATAAGGTTTGTTCGTGGGAACTTGGATGACTATTTTCTTGTAGTGTATTTGTAAATTTTTGTAACAACTCTTGAAAATATGGTGAATCAGACAGTTTTTCTCTTCCCAAAGTAGATCGTTTGATCGAATTCGGTAAACAAATTATTGTGTTTATTGTCTTACTTTTCATCATTTCCAAAATTAGATTGATGTATTATCACAGACACTTAATTTTTTATGGCCATTTGTTTAGTTAACATTGTTCTTTGTCCCCACATATCAAATTGTATGGTGTGTTTGAACTCTAATTTTTTTTACAAGTGTTTCTTTTATTATTCTATTAGTTTTTCACAAAAAGTGGCATCCAAAATGAAAAAAAAAGGATTTTATTTACAAGTGAGTATCATGGGTTCTAAATATAAGATCAAGAGGTTTTGGGAAGATAACAATTTTGAATTGTCGAAAGTGAATGTGCAAGTAATTTTAACATAAGAGAAGTGTATTGAAGTATTGAAGAGTGATGCATCGATGCGTACATGCCTAACAAAAGCAAATAAGTTTGATTTAGTGGATAAGGCCATAAGTGTCATTATGTTGTATCACGGAGATAAAGCTCTAAGGGAAGTCCCCAAGGAGAAGTCTACGACTTTGATGTCGGAAAAAAATATGTATATGACCAAGTCTTTGCGACATAGATTATGTATGGAACAACAAAACTACTAATTTCCAATGGTAATTATCAAATTCACGGTGGAGCCATTGAAAAAATTTCATAACATTATTGATGATTCTGAGAATATTGAGGTGAATATTGAAGATGAGAATAAGACTTTATTCTTGTTGAACTTATTACCTATATCCTTTGGGCGCTTTATGGATGACCTTCTTTATGGTAAGGAATGTACTATTACTTTGGATGAAGTCTAGGTGACTACGAGATCCAAATAATTTTCAAAGGTCGAAGATTTGAATATTGACGGTAATGGTGAAGGATTGAGTGTCTCTAGAGGAAAAACTGAGTGCAAAGGGATATACAGATCAAATAACTTTGACACGTCAAGAGTAAAATGATTCACTTGTTAGAAAACATCGCTTCATGAGGGAGTTATTCCATAAAGAGAGGCAATGAAGATTCTAGTAAGATTGCAGCTACCTCTGATGAGGATGGTTATGAGAATGTTGGTGACTAGTGGTGTTGAGTTTGGAGACATAAGAGGGTTTGGTCAACCACTCAGGTTTCTCTTATCACATGTTTCCAAGAAAAGAATACTTTGGGACTTTGAATTTGGAGCAAGGTGAAGTAGTTCTCCTTAATGAAAAATATGGCATGAAAGGTTTATGGTATTGATATAGTCATACTTGAAATGTTCGATGATCGTGAGTCTCTTCTTCACAACATGAGGTATGTTCCAAAGCTCGGGAAAACTTTGTTATCCATACGTGTGTTTTATGGTCTAGGCTATTTCACTAGAGTTTAACATCGGGTATTAAATATTTCACATGGTTAGTGGATCATAGCTAAAGGGTCAAGAATATGTGATTTATATATTTTAGAAGGTTCCAATGTTGTTGTTTATTTATCACCTACTAATGAAAACTTTCATGGCAAAAATAAAATAGAGGATTTAAGTTCAAGGCTTGGTGGATGCCTTGAGGTTGTAGAAACTAAGGTTTCAACATTGTAACAAATAATTGAATTACAGTGTTACAAATGAATTACAATTGTGCTAAATACGTGACGAGGCCTCCTATGCTCATCACTAAAGAAAATAATATTTCTAACTGTTTTTTCACTATGGATATGACTGATTTGAGAAATCGATTTGTGCAATTTGTTTTAAAGCAACAATGATTCTCAGTAGAATTCAATATGTTAAACACTGGGAATCAATATGTTGAAATATGACTTATAATCTTAAATAATGATGAGAAAGTAAATAAATTTTGATATTGTAGAAACTACAAATCATCGTGGAAGTCGACAAACCCGATGATTTGTAATTTCTACAATATCAAAATTTTGATATTAGACGTTTTTGTTTTAGTTTATGTATTCATTTGTTACGGGTTATGTTTTGGGCTTGTTATGGATCATTGAGTTTCAACAATTATAAATATATATATATCATACATACATACTAGAACAACCTCCAGAACTTTAAAATTGAAGACACAAAGAAATGTTTAAGAATCTTAGTGGTAATCTTTGAGAGAAAAGAGTAAATTTTTAAGAGTGTGTTCTTGAAATTTGAGAATGATTTTTAGATATCTAAGGGGATTCAGAAACACTCTAAACACATTGGACATGTGTAACTCATATATAGAGTTGGAGAGATAGAAAAATACTTGGGTAGAAAATAAGGTTTGTTCGTGGGAACTTGGATGACTATTTTCTTGTAGTGTATTTGTAAATTTTTGTAACAACTCTTGAAAATATGGTGAATCAGACAGTTTTTCTCTTCCCAAAGTAGATCGTTTGATCGAATTCGGTAAACAAATTATTGTGTTTATTGTCTTACTTTTCATCATTTCCAAAATTAGATTGATGTATTATCACAGACACTTAATTTTTTATGGCCATTTATTTAGTTAACATTGTTCTTTGTCCCCACATATCAAATTGTATGGTGTGTTTGAACTCTAATTTTTTTTACAAGTGTTTCTTTTATTATTCTATTAGTTTTTCACAAAAAGTGGCATCCAAAATGAAAAAAAAAAGGATTTTATTTACAAGTGAGTATCATGGGTTCTAAATATAAGATCAAGAGGTTTTGGGAAGATAACAATTTTGAATTGTCGAAAGTGAATATGCAAGTAATTTTAACATAAGAGAAGTGTATTGAAGTATTGAAGAGTGATGCATCGATGCGTACATGCCTAACAAAAGCAAATAAGTTTGATTTAGTGGATAAGGCCATAAGTGTCATTATGTTGTATCACGGAGATAAAGCTCTAAGGGAAGTCCCCAAGGAGAAGTCTACGACTTTGATGTCGGAAAAAATATGTATATGACCAAGTCTTTGCGACATAGATTATGTATGGAACAACAAAACTACTAATTTCCAATGGTAATTATCAAATTCACGGTGGAGCCATTGAAAAAATTTCATAACATTATTGATGATTCTGAGAATATTGAGGTGAATATTGAAGATGAGAATAAGACTTTATTCTTGTTGAACTTATTACCTATATCCTTTGGGCGCTTTATGGATGACCTTCTTTATGGTAAGGAATGTACTATTACTTTGGATGAAGTCTAGGTGACTACGAGATCCAAATAATTTTCAAAGGTCGAAGATTTGAATATTGACGGTAATGGTGAAGGATTGAGTGTCTCTAGAGGAAAAACTGAGTGCAAAGGGATATACAGATCAAATAACTTTGACACGTCAAGAGTAAAATGATTCACTTGTTAGAAAACATCGCTTCATGAGGGAGTTATTCCATAAAGAGAGGCAATGAAGATTCTAGTAAGATTGCAGCTACCTCTGATGAGGATGGTTATGAGAATGTTGGTGACTAGTGGTGTTGAGTTTGGAGACATAAGAGGGTTTGGTCAACCACTCAGGTTTCTCTTATCACATGTTTCCAAGAAAAGAATACTTTGGGACTTTGAATTTGGAGCAAGGTGAAGTAGTTCTCCTTAATGAAAAATATGGCATGAAAGGTTTATGGTATTGATATAGTCATACTTGAAATGTTCGATGATCGTGAGTCTCTTCTTCACAACATGAGGTATGTTCCAAAGCTCGGGAAAACTTTGTTATCCATACGTGTGTTTTATGGTCTAGGCTATTTCACTAGAGTTTAACATCGGGTATTAAATATTTCACATGGTTAGTGGATCATAGCTAAAGGGTCAAGAATATGTGATTTATATATTTTAGAAGGTTCCAATGTTGTTGTTTATTTATCACCTACTAATGAAAACTTTCATGGCAAAAATAAAATAGAGGATTTAAGTTCAAGGCTTGGTGGATGCCTTGAGGTTGTAGAAACTAAGGTTTCAACATTGTAACAAATAATTGAATTACAGTGTTACAAATGAATTACAATTGTGCTAAATACGTGACGAGGCCTCCTATGCTCATCACTAAAGAAAATAATATTTCTAACTGTTTTTTCACTATGGATATGACTGATTTGAGAAATCGATTTGTGCAATTTGTTTTAAAGCAACAATGATTCTCAGTAGAATTCAATATGTTAAACACTGGGAATCAATATGTTGAAATATGACTTATAATCTTAAATAATGATGAGAAAGTAAATAAATTTTGATATTGTAGAAACTACAAATCATCGTGGAAGTCGACAAACCCGATGA
Organism: Lathyrus aphaca; assembly: GCA_963966055.1. Taxonomy (NCBI): domain Eukaryota; kingdom Viridiplantae; phylum Streptophyta; class Magnoliopsida; order Fabales; family Fabaceae; genus Lathyrus; species Lathyrus aphaca. The sequence goes on along the minus strand of OZ014521.1, from coordinate 121,150,863 downwards.
TTTGTAATTTCTACAATATCAAAATTTTGATATTAGACGTTTTTGTTTTAGTTTATGTATTCATTTGTTACGCGTTATGTTTTGGGCTTGTTATGGATCATTGAGTTTCAACAATTATAAATATATATATCATACATACATACTAGAACAACCTTCAGAACTTTAAAATTGAAGACACAAAGAAATGTTTAAGAATCCTAGTGGTAATCTTTGAGAGAAAAGAGTAAATTTTTAAGAGTGTGTTCTTGAAATTTGAGAAAGATTTTTAGATATCTAAGGGGATTCAGAAACACTCTAAACACATTGGACATGTGTAACTCATATATAGAGTTGGAGAGATAGAAAAATACTTGGGTAGAAAATAAGGTTTGTTCGTGGGAACTTGGATGACTATTTTCTTGTAGTGTATTTGTAAATTTTTGTAACAACTCTTGAAAATATGGTGAATCAGACAGTTTTTCTCTTCCCAAAGTAGATCGTTTGATCGAATTCGGTAAACAAATTATTGTGTTTATTGTCTTACTTTTCATCATTTCCAAAATTAGATTGATGTATTATCACAGACACTTAATTTTTTATGGCCATTTATTTAGTTAACATTGTTCTTTGTCCCCACATATCAAATTGTATGGTGTGTTTGAACTCTAATTTTTTTTACAAGTGTTTCTTTTATTATTCTATTAGTTTTTCACAAAAAGTGGCATCCAAAATGAAAAAAAAAGGATTTTATTTACAAGTGAGTATCATGGGTTCTAAATATAAGATCAAGAGGTTTTGGGAAGATAACAATTTTGAATTGTCGAAAGTGAATATACAAGTAATTTTAACATAAGAGAAGTGTATTGAAGTATTGAAGAGTGATGCATCGATGCGTACATGCCTAACAAAAGCAAATAAGTTTGATTTAGTGGATAAGGCCATAAGTGTCATTATGTTGTATCACGGAGATAAAGCTCTAAGGGAAGTCCCCAAGGAGAAGTCTACGACTTTGATGTCGGAAAAAATATGTATATGACCAAGTCTTTGCGACATAGATTATGTATGGAACAACAAAACTACTAATTTCCAATGGTAATTATCAAATTCACGGTGGAGCCATTGAAAAAATTTCATAACATTATTGATGATTCTGAGAATATTGAGGTGAATATTGAAGATGAGAATAAGACTTTATTCTTGTTGAACTTATTACCTATATCCTTTGGGCGCTTTATGGATGACCTTCTTTATGGTAAGGAATGTACTATTACTTTGGATGAAGTCTAGGTGACTACGAGATCCAAATAATTTTCAAAGGTCGAAGATTTGAATATTGACGGTAATGGTGAAGGATTGAGTGTCTCTAGAGGAAAAACTGAGTGCAAAGGGATATACAGATCAAATAACTTTGACACGTCAAGAGTAAAATGATTCACTTGTTAGAAAACAATGTCGCTTCATGAGGGAGTTATTCCATAAAGAGAGGCAATGAAGATTCTAGTAAGATTGCAGCTACCTCTGATGAGGATGGTTATGAGAATGTTGGTGACTAGTGGTGTTGAGTTTGGAGACATAAGAGGGTTTGGTCAACCACTCAGGTTTCTCTTATCACATGTTTCCAAGAAAAGAATACTTTGGGACTTTGAATTTGGAGCAAGGTGAAGTAGTTCTCCTTAATGAAAAATATGGCATGAAAGGTTTATGGTATTGATATAGTCATACTTGAAATGTTCGATGATCGTGAGTCTCTTCTTCACAACATGAGGTATGTTCCAAAGCTCGGGAAAACTTTGTTATCCATACGTGTGTTTTATGGTCTAGGCTATTTCACTAGAGTTTAACATCGGGTATTAAATATTTCACATGGTTAGTGGATCATAGCTAAAGGGTCAAGAATATGTGATTTATATATTTTAGAAGGTTCCAATGTTGTTGTTTATTTATCACCTACTAATGAAAACTTTCATGGCAAAAATAAAATAGAGGATTTAAGTTCAAGGCTTGGTGGATGCCTTGAGGTTGTAGAAACTAAGGTTTCAACATTGTAACAAATAATTGAATTACAGTGTTACAAATGAATTACAATTGTGCTAAATACGTGACGAGGCCTCCTATGCTCATCACTAAAGAAAATAATATTTCTAATTGTTTTTTCACTATGGATATGACTGAATTGAGAAATCGATTTGTGCAATTTGTTTTAAAGCAACAATGATTCTCAGTAGAATTCAATATGTTAAACACTGGGAATCAATATGTTGAAATATGACTTATAATCTTAAATAATGATGAGAAAGTAAATAAATTTTGATATTGTAGAAACTACAAATCATCGTGGAAGTCGACAAACCCGATGATTTGTAATTTCTACAATATCAAAATTTTGATATTAGACGTTTTTGTTTTAGTTTATGTATTCATTTGTTACGGGTTATGTTTTGGGCTTGTTATGGATCATTGAGTTTCAACAATTATAAATATATATATCATACATACATACTAGAACAACCTTCAGAACTTTAAAATTGAAGACACAAAGAAATGTTTAAGAATCCTAGTGGTAATCTTTGAGAGAAAAGAGTAAATTTTTAAGAGTGTGTTCTTGAAATTTGAGAAAGATTTTTAGATATCTAAGGGGATTCAGAAACACTCTAAACACATTGGACATGTGTAACTCATATATAGAGTTGGAGAGATAGAAAAATACTTGGGTAGAAAATAAGGTTTGTTCGTGGGAACTTGGATGACTATTTTCTTGTAGTGTATTTGTAAATTTTTGTAACAACTCTTGAAAATATGGTGAATCAGACAGTTTTTCTCTTCCCAAAGTAGATCGTTTGATCGAATTCGGTAAACAAATTATTGTGTTTATTGTCTTACTTTTCATCATTTCCAAAATTAGATTGATGTATTATCACAGACACTTAATTTTTTATGGCCATTTATTTAGTTAACATTGTTCTTTGTCCCCACATATCAAATTGTATGGTGTGTTTGAACTCTAATTTTTTTTACAAGTGTTTCTTTTATTATTCTATTAGTTTTTCACAAAAAGTGGCATCCAAAATGAAAAAAAAAGGATTTTATTTACAAGTGAGTATCATGGGTTCTAAATATAAGATCAAGAGGTTTTGGGAAGATAACAATTTTGAATTGTCGAAAGTGAATATACAAGTAATTTTAACATAAGAGAAGTGTATTGAAGTATTGAAGAGTGATGCATCGATGCGTACATGCCTAACAAAAGCAAATAAGTTTGATTTAGTGGATAAGGCCATAAGTGTCATTATGTTGTATCACGGAGATAAAGCTCTAAGGGAAGTCCCCAAGGAGAAGTCTACGACTTTGATGTCGGAAAAAATATGTATATGACCAAGTCTTTGCGACATAGATTATGTATGGAACAACAAAACTACTAATTTCCAATGGTAATTATCAAATTCACGGTGGAGCCATTGAAAAAATTTCATAACATTATTGATGATTCTGAGAATATTGAGGTGAATATTGAAGATGAGAATAAGACTTTATTCTTGTTAAACTTATTACCTATATCCTTTGGGCGCTTTATGGATGACCTTCTTTATGGTAAGGAATGTACTATTACTTTGGATGAAGTCTAGGTGACTACGAGATCCAAATAATTTTCAAAGGTCGAAGATTTGAATATTGACGGTAATGGTGAAGGATTGAGTGTCTCTAGAGGAAAAACTGAGTGCAAAGGGATATACAGATCAAATAACTTTGACACGTCAAGAGTAAAATGATTCACTTGTTAGAAAACAATGTCGCTTCATGAGGGAGTTATTCCATAAAGAGAGGCAATGAAGATTCTAGTAAGATTGCAGCTACCTCTGATGAGGATGGTTATGAGAATGTTGGTGACTAGTGGTGTTGAGTTTGGAGACATAAGAGGGTTTGGTCAACCACTCAGGTTTCTCTTATCACATGTTTCCAAGAAAAGAATACTTTGGGACTTTGAATTTGGAGCAAGGTGAAGTAGTTCTCCTTAATGAAAAATATGGCATGAAAGGTTTATGGTATTGATATAGTCATACTTGAAATGTTCGATGATCGTGAGTCTCTTCTTCACAACATGAGGTATGTTCCAAAGCTCGGGAAAACTTTGTTATCCATACGTGTGTTTTATGGTCTAGGCTATTTCACTAGAGTTTAACATCGGGTATTAAATATTTCACATGGTTAGTGGATCATAGCTAAAGGGTCAAGAATATGTGATTTATATATTTTAGAAGGTTCCAATGTTGTTGTTTATTTATCACCTACTAATGAAAACTTTCATGGCAAAAATAAAATAGAGGATTTAAGTTCAAGGCTTGGTGGATGCCTTGAGGTTGTAGAAACTAAGGTTTCAACATTGTAACAAATAATTGAATTACAGTGTTACAAATGAATTACAATTGTGCTAAATACGTGACGAGGCCTCCTATGCTCATCACTAAAGAAAATAATATTTCTAACTGTTTTTTCACTATGGATATGACTGATTTGAGAAATCGATTTGTGCAATTTGTTTTAAAGCAACAATGATTCTCAGTAGAATTCAATATGTTAAACACTGGGAATCAATATGTTGAAATATGACTTATAATCTTAAATAATGATGAGAAAGTAAATAAATTTTGATATTGTAGAAACTACAAATCATCGTGGAAGTCGACAAACCCGATGATTTGTAATTTCTACAATATCAAAATTTTGATATTAGACGTTTTTGTTTTAGTTTATGTATTCATTTGTTACGGGTTATGTTTTGGGCTTGTTATGGATCATTGAGTTTCAACAATTATAAATATATATATCATACATACATACTAGAACAACCTTCAGAACTTTAAAATTGAAGACACAAAGAAATGTTTAAGAATCCTAGTGGTAATCTTTGAGAGAAAAGAGTAAATTTTTAAGAGTGTGTTCTTGAAATTTGAGAAAGATTTTTAGATATCTAAGGGGATTCAGAAACACTCTAAACACATTGGACATGTGTAACTCATATATAGAGTTGGAGAGATAGAAAAATACTTGGGTAGGAAATAAGGTTTGTTCGTGGGAACTTGGATGACTATTTTCTTGTAGTGTATTTGTAAATTTTTGTAACAACTCTTGAAAATATGGTGAATCAGACAGTTTTTCTCTTCCCAAAGTAGATCGTTTGATCGAATTCGGTAAACAAATTATTGTGTTTATTGTCTTACTTTTCATCATTTCCAAAATTAGATTGATGTATTATCACAGACACTTAATTTTTTATGGCCATTTATTTAGTTAACATTGTTCTTTGTCCCCACATATCAAATTGTATGGTGTGTTTGAACTCTAATTTTTTTTACAAGTGTTTCTTTTATTATTCTATTAGTTTTTCACAAAAAGTGGCATCCAAAATGAAAAAAAAAGGATTTTATTTACAAGTGAGTATCATGGGTTCTAAATATAAGATCAAGAGGTTTTGGGAAGATAACAATTTTGAATTGTCGAAAGTGAATATACAAGTAATTTTAACATAAGAGAAGTGTATTGAAGTATTGAAGAGTGATGCATCGATGCGTACATGCCTAACAAAAGCAAATAAGTTTGATTTAGTGGATAAGGCCATAAGTGTCATTATGTTGTATCACGGAGATAAAGCTCTAAGGGAAGTCCCCAAGGAGAAGTCTACGACTTTGATGTCGGAAAAAATATGTATATGACCAAGTCTTTGCGACATAGATTATGTATGGAACAACAAAACTACTAATTTCCAATGGTAATTATCAAATTCACGGTGGAGCCATTGAAAAAATTTCATAACATTATTGATGATTCTGAGAATATTGAGGTGAATATTGAAGATGAGAATAAGACTTTATTCTTGTTGAACTTATTACCTATATCCTTTGGGCGCTTTATGGATGACCTTCTTTATGGTAAGGAATGTACTATTACTTTGGATGAAGTCTAGGTGACTACGAGATCCAAATAATTTTCAAAGGTCGAAGATTTGAATATTGACGGTAATGGTGAAGGATTGAGTGTCTCTAGAGGAAAAACTGAGTGCAAAGGGATATACAGATCAAATAACTTTGACACGTCAAGAGTAAAATGATTTACTTGTTAGAAAACAATGTCGCTTCATGAGGGAGTTATTCCATAAAGAGAGGCAATGAAGATTCTAGTAAGATTGCAGCTACCTCTGATGAGGATGGTTATGAGAATGTTGGTGACTAGTGGTGTTGAGTTTGGAGACATAAGAGGGTTTGGTCAACCACTCAGGTTTCTCTTATCACATGTTTCCAAGAAAAGAATACTTTGGGACTTTGAATTTGGAGCAAGGTGAAGTAGTTCTCCTTAATGAAAAATATGGCATGAAAGGTTTATGGTATTGATATAGTCATACTTGAAATGTTCGATGATCGTGAGTCTCTTCTTCACAACATGAGGTATGTTCCAAAGCTCGGGAAAACTTTGTTATCCATACGTGTGTTTTATGGTCTAGGCTATTTCACTAGAGTTTAACATCGGGTATTAAATATTTCACATGGTTAGTGGATCATAGCTAAAGGGTCAAGAATATGTGATTTATATATTTTAGAAGGTTCCAATGTTGTTGTTTATTTATCACCTACTAATGAAAACTTTCATGGCAAAAATAAAATAGAGGATTTAAGTTCAAGGCTTGGTGGATGCCTTGAGGTTGTTTCAGAGTAGTTTAATGAATTTTGTAGAAAATAAAGTATGAAATGCATGTCACAAGAGAGTTTACAATGGATTTCTATGTGTCATACCCTAAATTTTGACCAGAAATTTTCAAATTTTATTCATCAGGCGCATTTTATCGCAATATCATTAATCAGTCATCTTTGCATTTTGGTCAGTTTTTTCCTCATAATAATGCATTTAGTTTCGTTTTGATGTACTTACGTTTATTTTAGATTTTAATTTCAATTTAAAAAAACATAGAACGTTGTCTCATTTTATAGTTTAACTGTTATATTTTTTAAGTTAAATATTCATCTTAAACTATTTAGAATTAATTAGTTCGATTTCCACATTAGTTTTAATTTAATTATTATTTAGTTAGTTTTAGTTAGACAATTTTAATTAACTAATTTTGTTTTAAAAGTATATTCTTTTGTTTCTATTTAGTCTTAAAGGTTTTTTATTTTAATTATAGTTTAATTTAATTCAACTTTTAGTAAGATTTTATTAAATTATGTTATTTTAGATTAATATTTCAATTTTTTAGTTTAATAATTTTTATTATTTTTTAATCATTATTTTTTTTTATCATCTTCAATAGTCCAATCTCAATTAGTCTTGTTACTATGTTTCTATACAAACCAAAACCTTTGACCAATTTGTCACTTTAGTCCAAAAATTCTGCTATCATAGCAGTAATATCACAGCAACATAGCCTACACAGACTACACAATACTCCAATTTTTATGCACATCAACAGCTTTGATTTTTCACCAAATTGGTCTCAAAAATTCTGCAAATGAAAAGGGGCTTTTTGACAAACATCAGAAAAGTTGAAAGAGATTGAACAAGGGAGAAAATTCAACACAAAAAAGGACAGAAAAATATAAACTTGAATCCACTCCTTCACCGTTTTAAAAAGATCAACCTTCCCTCCATAACATCTTCATCTATCATCACCAAAGTGACCTTAAAAAAAAACCTCTCCAACTTTCACAAAAAAAAAACTCAGTAACCATAAACTCATCACCAACAACAGTCAAATCGGTAAAAGGTGTTTGCGACCACGAGGTCTCAGTTCCATTTGCCGAAGCAACTCTACTCTTAGAATCCAAAGCAGTAACATGCTTTTGTTCCTGCCTAGCTTTCTCAAGAAGGATATCAGACACATAAACCTTCAACTACTTCAACCTTCCATCACCGTTTTTTTCCACACCCAAACTACATAAACCGGCGAGAACACAAACCACCGTAAAACCGCTCAAACCATCCTCCGAAATTGCGATCTGAAACCAAAAACCACCGCCGACCGTGAGACTCCCAAACCTCAGAAATCGTCCACCACCACCGCAAAAATCCATGAAACCGCCGTGAACATCCAAAACATACCAATAAATCCGAAAAATTGAACCAGGACCGTAAGTCATTCATCAAAACGGAGAGACACCGACCGAACCACCCCACCATGAATCGCAACTGAGACACCACGAGTGAGAGACGAGCGAACTGAGATGGAGACGGCGATCGTGAACTTTTTTTCGTCAAAGAGAAGATCCTTTCTATGAGAGTTGGTTTTCTTTTATCGTAAAGGCTGCGTTTGTTTGATATGTGTTTTTGTTTAGCTTCAATGTTACTAATCCTTTTTTTTTATAAACTTATATTATAATCTTTAATAAAACCCTTTTTCTTTATATTTACTTTTTTCAGTATTTTTCTTAATTATGATTATTATTAGGTTTAGTGATAATTAGGTTTTTAACTTATATTTTATGTAGGTTTGGATCCATCAGGTCTATAGACTTACTAATCACACCCTAATCCATGATTATATTATTATTATTATTATTATTATTATTATTATTATTATTATTATTATTATTATTATTATTATATGTCTTAGTTTAGGAATTAGTTCTTAGCTTGTTAATGATAAGTTTTTTTTATTTAATAATATTCCTAGTTTAGAAATCTAGGTTTTTTTAGTTTAATATATAAAAATATCTATAAAAAAAAATATATTATAGGTTTAACTTAAGTTTTTATTTTTTTTTAGTTTTTTACTAGTTTAGCTTGGTTTATTTTTTATAGTGTATTTTATTTAGTCTATTTATTTTATTTTTGTATTTCTATACAATAATAATGCTCTACTCCTTACAAAATCGTTCTAACAATTGAATCGGTTCTAAGGTAGTAAACAAAAGACATTTCGACGCCTCCGAATAATTAACACACTGCACACACGCTTTCTCTTGAGAAAACTACAACGATACCTTTTATTTCTTCACAACCCCGTATAAATTATCATGTATCCCTCTCCCGTTTATTTTCTTAACACAATTTATTTTTTCGGCTTTATTTTACGATTTAGATTACTAGGAATCCCCTAGGAACTAGAAATCGATTCACATATTTAATTAAAACAATTCATTTGCGCCTACACCTCGCACACACGTAAGTCGGTCACTACGTGATCGCCATCTGCACGACCTTACTCGTCTAATTTAATTAACAAGGAACTGAGCTTCAGAATCTAGCATTCCACGGGTCTTTAATGAACCACACCTGGGCTAGACCCACGCGTAGTGTTTCATTTACTCCTTCGTTACTAAAAAACACTAAACCCTAATTCATCCAAAACAATCGCGAGACATCTCTAAGTTAACATATTAATTAACGTAAGAACTAAACTCAGTAATCTATCATTCCTCGGGTTTTTGAATTGAATTACTGTTGGGGCTAGCCCCCGATTTATAATTCGTTCGCTCTTCGTTTTCAAAATTTTAAATCTTAAATTAAATAACGTAAGAACTAAACTCAGGAATCTAGCATTCTTCGGTTTTTGAATTGAATTATTGTTGAGGCTAGCCCCCGATTTGTAATTCATGTGCTCTTTCGTTTTCAAAATGTAAATCTTAAATTAAATTTGTGAAAGAACTAAACTCAGGGAATCTAGCATTCCTCGGGTTTTTTTGAATTGAATTACTGTTGGGGCTAGACCTCGATTTGTAATTCATTCTCCCTTTCATCTCCAAAACAATCGCGCCTTAATTCACAACTCCGCACGTTCTAGAATACAATCACTCATGGGCTAGCCCCACGCGACGTGGTTTATTCACCCTCTCGTTCCTAAAACACATAAAATTTTAATCAATTTTACGAAGAACTGAACTCAGGAATCTAGTATTCCTCGGGTACTTGAACTGAATTACTCCTGAGGCTAGCCTTCGGGTTGTAATTCATTCACTCTTTCGTATTCAAAAAAATTCAACAACTTTAAAGGATTAGACATGGTTCATCTCCATAGGAAAGATATTTCTTCTATCCCCACAAACACAAACAAAAATATTTCAAACAATTATTCTCAAAGGAAGGAAGTATGGTGAGGGTTCTATCAAATGGCATCTCTCTAATACACATTGAGAAGTTTGATATGAATCTCTTTTGTTCTCCAACAAATGGCATCTCTCCCAGACAATGTGAGAAGTCTGTTGTAAATTTCCAATTTTCGTCAAATGGCATCTCTTCCAGACAAGTTGAGAAGTTTGAGCGTGAAGTTGTTTCTCCATCATATGGTTATCTCTTTCAGAAGAAGGGAAGTATGGTGAGGGTTCTATCAAATGGCATCTCTCCAATACACGTTGAGAAGTTTGATACGAATCTCCCTTTTCCAACAAATGGCATCTCTCCCAGACAAGTTGAGAAGTTTGTTGTGAATTTTCCAATATCTATCAAATGGCATCTCTCCAATACACGTTGAGAAGTTTGATACGAATCTCCCTTTTTCCAACAAATGGCATCTCACCCAGACAAGTTGAGAAGTTTGTTGTGAATTTCCAATTTCCGTCAAATGCATCTCTCCCAGACAAGTTGAGAAGTTTGAGCGTGAAGTTGTTCTCCATCATATGGCTGTCTCTTTCAGAAGAAGGGAAGTATGATGAGGGTTCTATCAAATGACATCTCTTCAATACACGTTTAGAAGTTTGATATGAATCTCTTTTTCAAGCAAATGGAATCTCTCTAAGACATGGTGAGAAGTTTGCTGTGAATCCTTATTTATTATCAAATAATATTTTTCCAGGCCTCGACATAAGGTGTTTCCATTTTTGGCAAATCTCAACAGAAGACTTCTCTGATGGGGTTTGTCCAAGGACTTCATCTTGGAACTTGTAGACAGTTGTCATCTGGCTTCGCTCAAAGAAAAAATTACTCGTGTGGATTGTACTCCAGTCATGTGTGTCTAATCCCCAGTAGTGTCAATTTTCTTCCCCGGGAGCGATATAGCCTTTGTTATTGTATTTTACATTGCACATCATATCATTTCATTTGCATTTTCAGTCAAAATTTTAGGTATTCTGATATTTAATCCTTTTCCACCTTGAATGTCCAAAAAAATCTCTTTTTACTCGTACATTCAGGTTCAGGATGATTAAATAGGGGCAGCTGTCATACCCTAAATTTTGACCAGAATTTTCAAATTTTATTCATCTGGCGCATTTTATCGCAATATCATTAATCAGTCATCTTTGAATTTTGGTTCGTTTTTTCCTCATAATAATGCATTTAGTTTCGTTTTGATGTACTTTCGTTTATTTTAGATTTTAATTTCAATTTAAAAAAATATAGAACGTTGTCTCATTTTATAGTTTAACTATTATATTTTTTAAGTTAAATATTCATCTTAAACTATTTAGAATTAATTAGTTCGATTTCCACATTAGTTTTAATTTAATTATTATTTAGTTAGTTTTAGTTAGACAATTTTAATTAACTAATTTTGTTTTAAAAGTATATTCTTTTGTTTCTATTTAGTCTTAAAGGTTTTTATTTTAATTATAGTTTAATTTAATTCAACTTTTAGTAAGATTTTATTAAATTATGTTATTTTAGATTAATATTTCAATTTTTTAGTTTAATAAGTTTTATTATTTTTTAATCATTATTATTTTTTATCATCTTCAATAGTCCAATCTCAATTAGTCTTGTTACTATGTTTCTATACAAACCAAAACCTTTGACCAATTTGTCACTTTAGTCCAAAAATTCTGCTATCAAAGCAGTAATATCACAGCAACATAGCCTACACAGACTACACAATACTCCAATTTTTTTGCACATCAACAACTTTGATTTTTCACCAAATTGGTCTCAAAAATTCTGCAAATGAAAATGGGCTTTTTTACAAACATCAGAAAAGTTGAAAGAGATTGAACAATGGAGAAAATTCAGCACAAAAAAGGACAGAAAAATATAAACTTGAATCCACTCCACTGTTTTAAAAAGACCAACCTTCCTTCCATAACATCTTCATCTATCATCACCAATGTGACCTTAAAAAAAACCTCTCCAACTTTCACAAAAAAAAACTCAGTAACCATAAACTCATCACCAACAACAGTCAAATCGGTAACAGGTGTTTGCGACCACGGGGTCTCAGTTCCATTTGCCAAAGCAGTTCTACTCTTAGAATCCAAAGCAGTAACATGCTCTTGTTCCTGCCTAGCTTTCTCAAGGAGGATATCAGACACAGAAACCTTCAACTACTTCAACCTTCCATCACCGTTTTTTTTCCGCACCCAAACTACATAAACCGGCGAGAACACAAACCACAGTAAAACCGCTCAAACCATCCTCCGAAATTGCGATCTGAAACCAAAAACCACCGCCAACCGTGAGACTCCCAAACCTCAGAAATCGTCCACCACCACCGCAAAAATCCATGAAACCGCTGTGAACATCCAAAACCATACCCATAAATCCGAAAAATCGAACCAGGACCATGAGCCATTCATAAAAAAGGAGAGACACCGACCGAACCACCCCACCGTGAATCGCAACTGAGACACCACGAGTGAGAGACGAGCGAACTGAGATGGAGACGGCGATCGTGAACTTTTTTTCGTCAAAGAGAAGATCCTTTCTATGAGGGTTGGTTTTCTTTTATCGTAAAGGCCACGTTTGCTTGATACATGTTTTTGTTTTACTTCAATGTTACTAATCCTTTTTTTTATAAACTTATATTATAATCTTTAATAAAACCCTTTTTCTTTTTATTTACTTTTTTCAGTATTTTTCTTAATTATTATTATTATTATTAGGTTTAGTGATAATTAGGTTTTTAACTTATATTTTATGTAGGTTTGGATCCATCAGGTCCATAGACTTACTAATCACACTCTAATCCATGATTTTATTATTATTATTATATTATTATTATTATTTTTTATTATTATATGTCTTAATTTAGGAATTAGTTCTTAGCTTGTTAATGATAGGTTTTTTTATTTAATAATATTCCTAGTTAAGAAATCTAGGTTTTTTTAGTTTAATATATAAAAAAATATATAAAAAAATATATATTTTTGGTTTAACTTAAGTTTTTATTTTTTTTAGTTTTTTACTGGTTTAGTTTGGTTTCTTTTTCATAGTGTATTTTATTTAGTCTATTTATTTTATTTATTTCATTTTTGTATTTCTATACAATAATAATGCTCTACTCCTTACAAAATCGTTCTAACAATTGAATCGGTTCCAAGGTAGTAAACGAAAGACATTTCGACGCCTCCGAATAATTAACACACTGCACACACGCTTTCTCTTGGGAAAACTACAACGATACCTTTTATTTCTTCACAACCCCGTATAAATTATCATGTATCCCTCTCCCGTTTATTTTCTTAACGCAATTTATTTTTCCGCTTTTATTTTACGATTTAGATTACTAGGAATCCCCTAGGAACTAGAATTCTATTCACATATTTAATTAAAACAATTCATTTGCGCCTACACCTCGCACACACATAAGTCGGTCACTACGTGATCGCCATCTGCACGACCTTACGCGTCTAATTTAATTAACAAGGAACTGAGCTTTGGAATCTAGCATTCCGCAGGTCTTTAATGAACACACCTGGGCTAGTCCCACGCGTAGTGTTTCATTTACTCATTCATTACTAAAAAACACTAAACCCTAATTCATCCAAAACAATCGCGAGACGTCTCTAAGTTAACATATTAATTAACGTAAGAACTAAACTCAGGAATCTAGCATTCCTCGGGTTTTTGAGTTGAATTACTGTTGGGGCTAGCCCCCGATTTGTAATTCGTTCGCTCCTCGTTTTCAAACTTTTAAATCTTAAATTAAATAACGTAAGAACTAAACTCCAGAATCTAGCATTCTTCGGTTTTTGAATTGAATTACTGTTAAGGCTAGCCCCCGATTTTTTCGTTTTCAAAATGTAAATCTTAAATTAAATTTGTGAAAGAACTAAACTCAGGAATCTAGCATTCCTCGGGTTTTTTGAATTGAATTACTGTTGGGGCTAGCCCTTGATTTTTAATTCATTCGCCCTTTCATCTCCAAAACAATCGCGCCTTAATTCACAAATCAAATAACAAAAGAACAAAGCTCCGGAGACTAGCACTCTGCACGTTCTGGATTACAATCACTCATCGGCTATCCCCACGCGATGTGGTTTATTCACCCCCTCGTTCTTAAAACACAGAAACTTTTAATCAATTTTACGAAGAACTGAACTCAGGAATCTAGCATTCCTCAGGTGCTTGAACTGAATTACTCCTGAGGCTAGCCTTCGGGTTCTAATTCATTCACTCTTTCATATTCAAAACAATTCAACAACTTTAAAGGATTAGACATGGTTCATCTCCATAGGAAAGATATTTCTTCTATCCCCACAAACACAAACAAAAAATCTTTCAAACAATTATTCTCAAAGGAAGAATGTGACATTGCTTGTTGATCCCCGTATCCAAGTTTAAAACTTCTTCCGATTTTTTTACCTATTCTCAAAGTAAGAATGTGGCATTGCTTGTCGATACTCATATCCAAGTTTAAAGCTTCTTCCAATTTTTATTTATTCTCAAAGAAAGAATGTGGCGTTGCTTGTCGATCCTCGTATCCAAGTTTAAAGCTTCTTTCGATTTCTCTTCCTCAAATGTTTGTGGTGGAATAGGCGGAATATCTCCCCTTAAAGATGACGACTTGTCTCTTTCTTTTTCAAATACAATTTAAAACTTACCAACCAATACAAACTATTTTCCATAATTAATCAGCGAGTAACTGAACTCCGGAGTCTAGCACTCTGCACGTTCTTGAATGCAATCACTCCTGGGCTAGCCCCACGCGACGTGGTTCATTCGCCCTCTCGTTTTAAAACACCTTAACAAAGGTCAAACATTTTTTCTCTAAACGAACATTGTTTAAATCTTTCTATCTTGCAAACAAGCTAGTTCTTCAACCTCCACCGCGAGTATAAGCCAACGCTTAGCAGTAGAATGCATTTTCAAACAAACGTTCAATAAAAATCACAAATCGTAGTTGCACGAACTACGAAGCTCTGGCTTTCCCATTACACAAGGGAATACGTAGGCACGAGGATTTTAATCCTTCGCGAGCACAATAATAAAAAACTAACAATTCCTCCGTAACAAATAATAACTAAAACATTTCCTTAAAAGAAATCTTAACAAAAAGAAGACAATAATACAAGTTAACATTTAAGCGCAAATTAAACTAAGAGGTTTCGGTTAAGTACAACGGACGTGAGGGGTGCCTAATACCTTCCCTTTGCGTAATTGACTCCCGAACTTAGATTAGTGGTTTCGTTGACCATTTCTTATCCAATTTAGGTTGTGTCTATATATCTCTTTTCTTTAGTTAGAATAAATAGAATTAGGTGGTGACTCTGTTGTTTGTTTTAGGATCGTATTTTTCGAGGTACGACACTATGGTAAGGCTGATGTCAAAGTGGCTTACTTGGTTAGCTGGTGTTCATTTATAGGAATAGACTTCCAAATACTTGTGGAGGTTTGGAGTAGGAAGGTTGTAATCTACTATGTCTTTAAGTTTGTCAAAAATTTACATATTGATAAAATAAAGCCAATTGAGCTTGATGGTAAAGTCGTGAATTGTGTATTCAATGACTAACCAAAAGGTAAGAAGCATTATGAGTTATTGAGAATAAAGCATTAAGGATTGAAATTCATCAATCGCATATGGGTTAATTCTAGTGAGGATGACACTTTTAGAAGCTATGGCAAAGAATATTCAATTTCAGGTGGAAGTTCCTAATATGGATACCAATTGTAGTGAGAAAACAGTTACATGGGTCTTGGGTATTATGCTTTTAATGTGCCTGAAAGGTCGCAAAACTCATAAACATGGAACTTGAGGGAGACATTTGAAAGTAGGTGGAATTAAATATGGTTAAAGAACCATACTTGTGGACTTGTTTTACTATTAAAGAAAAATCAATGTTCAAGTGAGGCTTGAACCTGATAAAAATTGTACAATAGACGTGGAATTGTCATATAGCAGTTGTAGTACCCTAATTATTCATAGTCTTTTGTACTAATTATTTTTTTACTTTCACATTTACCCCCTTTTGCCTAACAATTTTGGTGATACATTTGTTGCATTGCATGAAGCATATGAAAAAAATTCAAACCTCTTTAATCATGATAAAAAGATAAATTAAAGGACTTACCGATGTTAACTTTCATATTTAACCAAAGAATCTTCCTTTTTGGTTCTAACCTTCTTTTAATTTTCCATTTACCCTCTTTAGCCTTGCAATTTTGGTGATACATTTATTTTCTTGCATGATTCATTGTTGATAACTCAGAGAGCACATTTTAGAAGCATTATCACCTCACCATGTCTGCATTTTTTTTATCTTCCATCACTATTCCAAAACCCTAGAAATTTGTGTCTTCATCCCTACCCCAAAACCCTATAAATTTTTGTCTTCATACCCACCTCAAAACCCTAGTTTTGCGCTATAAATAGATGTCCTTTTGTGAGAGAAATAAATGCTTTTGGAGAGTAAAAGAAGTGCTACAAAAATTGAGAGCGAAATGGAGTTTCTTTTATGTTGAGAGTCGGAGAAATAATATATTAAAGGTATTGCAAGTAGCACCTAAGGCTTCAATCTTCAAAGCTCTTAATTGGTAACTATCATTCCATATTTGCATCTTTTATTTTATAGAATTTTTTTCAAGTAATAATTTGCTTGTGTAGTGGCTGTTTATTAATGTGTGTGCTGTTAATTTTAAGCTAATCATAGCACTAAAAATTTAGGTTTTATTTGTTGTCTTGACCTTTATTTGATTTCAAACCAAAAGCATGTAAGATAACTTATATATACCACTCTTTTTAACACATTTGGATTTAGTATCTTTTCAATAGTAGATGTATTTTAAACCTAAAATTACTTTAATAACTAAGAACCATAAAGATTTTGGGCTTATAGCACCCAAAACAACAACTTTGAACAATAAAACTCATAAAACTCATATTGTTTTCCTTTCAAACCAAAAAGCAATAATAATAATTTGAGTGCTTTGAGTTTATCCTTTTATTGGATTAAAAATGGATTGATTGTAGGTGCAACACTTATATCCTTAAGTGTTTAGATGCAAGTCGTATAACTTGCTTGTTCTTATGCTTTTGTCTTTTATTTAAAAGATCACAACTCACTCATTCTAAGAGATTTCATTTACATATAAACCATGATCATCCCTTTTATCCTCGAGTGTTTAGACACAAGTCATATGGCTTGCTTGTTTGAACACATGTCTTCCTTCCCAAACGCAATTTGGTTGTTCTAAGTCTCGCATTAACAACCAAATCATATGATAATAGGTTAAATTGATGTACATTTATTTTAATCGATGAACTTTCAAGATGCAAGTTGTGCAACTTGATCATTTTGAATCTCATAAATAAACCGAATTAAAAAGAATTAGTTGGATTCCTCCTAAAAACAATTACAACCAACAAACAACTTTCTTTCAACCTTAGTGTAATCAAATCTTTTCCATTGAAATCAACCAACACAATATTTTTTACCCATGAGCTAGGTAGTTTTGAATTCTCCATCGCATTAATTAAAAGATACGTAGGAGCAAGAAGCAATTCTTGTAAAGCACAATAATAATTTTTAAAAGAAAAATCTCATTTCTTGTAAATATGTCATACTTTATGTTTAATATTTATTAGAAAAATAATATAATAAGGTTAATAACTTTCTTTTGAACAATTAACTAGAGTTAACATTTTTTTTAATATCTTCCTTACGCATAATCGACTCACTAACCTGGATTTGGTTGTGAAGATTATTTTTTGTTCTCTAGGATTTTATCAATGTTTTCTCTTTTAAAATTAAACTTGAATGGCGACTTTATTGATTTTGAATAGGTAGTGTTGGGATACCAAACATACATATCGCTTGGTTGGTATGAAAATATCACAGAGTAGATCCTTTTGAGAGTATTATCATCTAATGGTTAATCTGTTATAGATGACAATATTTTCAAATAGGATATGTGACTCTAGGAACCTCATTAAAAATTCTAGAACCATCCATAGTAAGCTTCATTAATTAGAAGGCATCTATACATATATGATATTACATCCATTTTCATGAATAAAATTATTTAGCATATTGCATTCTTAAGAGAAAAAAACAAAAACAAGCTCATACATCATCATGCATTTACATGAATAGTAATTTCCTTTTCCTACCTACCTCAAGTTGAGGGAAATAGTCAGAAACAAATGACTGTACTAGAAAAAGAAAGCGAAAAGTTGATGTTGTGAATGATTAAGAAGAGAAAAAGATGTATCCTTAATGATTATGAAGAGCTATTGCTCTATCAACATGTTTGTTTGTGCTTTGTAACGTAAAAAACCTGCTAACCTTTTTACGGTCCATGCAATTCATCATTACCTCATCCACGCTCTATCCCCATGATTCAAACAATTCAACCTCAAAGATGAAACATCCATTATAAGGTGAATAGTGAAACTTTATTCATTGGATTTCTCGACAATCTTACAAAATGTTATCATACTTTTTTGCTCATTAATTAGTGCTAGACTAGAAGCAATGTTACACCAAGGGTCCACTTGGTTTGAGCCTGTAAATTCACAGTCATGAACACCTAATTTTGAAGTAGTAATTAAGTAAAGTATATGTTTTTTTTTACCAACTTTTTCAATTGGTTTTGTAACTTTTTCATATATGATTTTGCATCTTTTTGAATAAAATCTAAGGCGTTGTAATGTTCTCATTTTTACAAGCAGTGAAAAATCAAGGAAATATTATGCCTTGATTGAAGAATGGATGTTTCTCCATAATGCTATTTTTATTTTATTTTTAATTAACCATAATCTAATACTATTAATTAGTCAAAGCATAATTAAACACATGCTTAGCTAATTAGAGTAGTTCTTTACATCAAACTTAGTGGACCAAACCCAAATTTTGATAGACACTAACTCATTTGCTAGTGGTGTCATTTTCATTGCTGCTGCTGTCATACTCATGCCTCTAATTCTGACAATCAGAATCGTTATCATGATGATTATGCAGCTATATTAACACTGCAACCAAATTAAGTCGCACGACAACTACGTTATCACAATCCAATGAATCCATATTTTGCTAATTTGCGACTATTACTACTACTCATTCAATTTATACTTATACCACCATCACCACTACCGACACTACAATGTTAGTTGCCTTATTTTTGTTCTTATCATTATTACTTATTACTTTGCTTGATGGTAAATTCTTAAATATCATGAATAAAGATGGATAAAAATCAAACCAAATACTTGAACTCGAGCATTGAATGATTTCATATTAAAAAACGAAGGTTTACAAAATATCGAATTTCATTCTTTATAGAAAAAATATTTAGCCAGTATCAGTATTTTTTGACACGAACTCTAAATTACTAAGATTCATTTCCCTACAAAACAAAGTGCTACAAAGAAAAAAAAGGAAATGTTTTGAAAAATTAATGGTTGTGCATATGTCTTGCATAGGGGTGGTAAAACGAGTCGCCTGCTCCGCCGCCCAGTCTGAAGTCCGGCGAAAAAAGAACGGGACAGACATGTCCACCGTTGAAATGAACATAAAAATTTAGTCCATCTCTTTAAGGTGGCGGATTGGCGGACGCCGGGCTTATCCGCCTACTTTATTTATTTATTTTTTCCATTTTTTTAAAATTAATTAAGAAGTTCATTTTTATATTTTAATAGAAAAACATCAAACCAACAATTAGAAAGAATAAATTTTATTAGCCTAAAACATCAACTTTCAGATGCTCTTATCATATATATCATTACTTTTAGTATTTTATATTAATTAAATTCATATTTCGATCTCACTTTTATTATTTTTCATTGGTAAAATTCAAAAACTTGCCCACCAATAGAGATAGAGAAAGTAGATTAATCCTAATAATCTAAAATCAATTTAGTACATATCACAAGCTAATTTAATAGGCTCTTTTAAATATTTTAAAAGTGTTAGTAAATAAGTGCGACGGGTTTTGGTGGAGTCGTCTTTGACGGGTGACGGTCTTTAGCGGGACGAATTTTGGTAGACGGCGGATCTAAAATCCCAATCCAACCCGTCATTTTTTAGCGAGTACGTGGATCGGTCCGACGGACCACGACCCATTTTATCACCCCTAATTACAAATATCAATCATGGTAAGTTTGGTTTAATTAAATTTTAATTAAAATATTAATTTGGATAAAAAATTATTAAATAACAAATTATCCTAATTAATTACCACGTCATTAAAATTAAAAATATAATAATTAATAAATAGACTTAAGCATCAAACTAAATTAAATTTATTATCCGAATAATCAATGCCACGTAGGCAAAATAGGAGGGGGACCAATCAAATTTCAAGTGAGGTAAAGTTAAGGATCAAAAAGCTGATTTTTAAAATGGAGAAACTTAAAATTAAAAATCATCAAAATAGATGGAAAAGGGTCACTTTCTCTCTGAGTTGTTTCTTTAGCTGTCGTTTTTAAATCTCCTTTTCAATAAAGAAGAATTATGCAAGATTTTTTTACACATATTTTATATTATTTTGAAAATAACTAATAATGTATGAAAATTAAGTTTGTGTTCTAAAATAATTCTAAAAAATATTATTTATCATTTTTCTTACATAATTAAATTAGTTTAAATTTCTAAAAAAAATTATACTAATATGAATTTCTTTTCTTATACAAATATGTTTCATTTGAATAATATTTTAATATGTCTCATATGAATAATAAATTCTGTTAATAAGTTATAAAAATATGTTTGTCACTACCTCATACAAATAATATTTTAATATAATAGCAACATTAATGATATAAATTAACGTATTATAGAAAAAATATTATATTTATTCTAAAATATTTCTCCTATTTCTATTATTATATATTGTCAATAATTTTGTATGAATAATTAAACCTCAAGCGCCCTGTGAATTTTTTTTTAAAATAACTCATTTTAATAAATAAAATACCAAAATAACATATATTTTAAAAAAATTACCAAAGTGGCGTATATTTGGTGTACATTCGCCATATGAATGGGCGAATGAGAGCAAAAAAAAAATGACCAATTCGCCACACCATTTGACTTTTAGAATTTTTCTATCACACATTCACCACACCATTTGGCGAATGTGTGTATATACTTAAGGGAATTCACCATTTGATGTGGCGAATGTGTGCAAATCATTGTTTTATGGTTTAAAGACATTTGCACATATAATCACATATTCGCCAAATGGATTGGCGAATCCATTTGATTTTTTGCCATGTTCGCCATTTGGATTGATGAGTGTGTGTAAAATCTTATTGTGTAGCCAATTGGATTGGCGAATCATATTGTATTTTGAACATGTTCGCCAAATCAAATGGCGAATCTGTTATAAAACTACGTCAGTTTGGTATTTCTTTTGAAACACATGTTATTTTGGTATTTTATTTATTAATGTGAGTTATTTAAAAAAAAAAAATTCGCGCCCTGTTTGGAGTGATTTTCGATATATATATATATATATATATATATATATATATATATATATATATATATATATATATATATATATATATATATATATATAATATTAGTCTTTGTTGAATTTTAAAGTTTTTAAGAATTAAAATCAGTTTTAGTTTTGAATCATAAAATTTATAAAAACCAAAAATCAGTTTCAAACATAAATATAATAATAAATATTCATGATAACATATTTAAATTCAAATAATTTATTCATGATAAATATATTTTAATTCAAATAATTTATATATTAAAGTCATAAAATAATTTAAATATTACAAATATATAATGTATTTACGTGATAGTAATTTCAATAGCATGGTTAAAAGTGGTTGTTGCCAACACATATTTATCATAATAATGATTTTATTTGTTAGAGTGGTGGTAATTGTGGTCGTCATAGTGGTGGTAGTCGGTGGTGGTCAAAGTGGTGGATTATGGTGATGATCATCGGTGATTTTGGGTGGTTTAACTAGTGGTGGTTAAAGTGGTAACTAATGGGTCATATTTATGATTAAAAAAATAGATGAAATGTTGATTAGTAATGATAAGAGTGGTGTTCGATAGTGGTCAATGTGGTGATTGATAATGGTCATAATAGTTATTGATGATGGACAAAGAAAGGGTTGGTTAGGATCAGATTAAAGATCCATAGGTAGATAAAGCAGTGAAAGGCTGTCAAAACGAGTCGTCTATCCCGCCCTACCCTATGTAACATCCTACTTCCCGACTCGACAAATAAATAATAAAGCATAGTTATACCCAACAAGATGTTATTCATAACCATCAAAACAATTTCAACAACATAACTAAGGAAATAAATCATTTGATAAGCAACGAAATTACAAAAACATGTGACTTAAGCAATAATAGTTTGAAAGGTAGTTCATCGCAAAATAAAATCAAAGAGAAAGATATGCAACATAAACAAAAATATAGGATAACTCGACCCCTTTGAGTTACATATCATAGTGAATCCAACTATAGACCTGAATGACAACCAATTAAAGAGGAAAAAGTTGTCCTCAATCTTAAACTCATACTTAGATACTTGATTATCTGTACTCTAGAGGAGCACATACACAATAACACAAAAGGGAGGTAAGAATACATTCAAATAATAAACGATGCATAAACATTCAGGATAGATTCACATATCTACGTAATCATCCACATAATAGAAAACACACTCACGTCATATGTATGCACATCTCACCCACATCACAATCATGCAATATAAAACAACAATGACTCGACTCATGCTCGTCACAGTCCACACTTTGAACAAGACTCACAACTAAACTATGCATGCGGTACCGACTTAATGTTTGGTTCTTCATACGAACCGAGTCCCTATCTCTGTGAACTCCGACCCCCCACTCAATGCTTAAGAAAAGTCATTAGTCTCAACCCTGAACTAGCAAACATGCCTCTTTCACAATCACAACACATATGATGTATTACATATAAAAATGCATTACAATCCGAGTATAACCATACATGACCATTCAACAACAACAGATGCAATACAACCCCGCTCTAGTTGGAAACAAGTATATTTTCACGACATCAATAGTAATTCACAACACAAATTATGCATCTCAACAACTCAATAACAAAAATGCAAAATAATACACACCACATCATACTTGCATTTTCGTCATATATTTCACAATTATACATAACGCTCATATGCATAATATTATTCAATTAATCATATAATTTAATTAGTTAGTTCATATTAATCACAATACACCAAACATCAGTCAATCACGTCCACCCGACAAAATCATTCCCAAAACCCAACTTATTAGGTCAAAACATGTCATTTGACACGAGGATGGGTAGCTCATCACCAGGGTGACACACATCTTCTTCCCCATCCTTCAACACGTCACACTTGTGACGGCCAATAAGACCACGCTTTCTTGGAGACCAATACAGTCTCCCTGTTATATACCTGATGTCCGTCAATGCTTCACAACGCATGATGCCCAGAGCGTTATACCATTGACGCTCGTCACCCTGCTAACAGAAGTAGAATCTCATTATGCTATGGCAGAACCTGCAAAACTCACTCAAAACATCCTCAAACACTACCATGTAATCCAAAATTATTACTCACACAATTATTACACACTAGCATATTAAGTCATATTCATCTAACATGTCATTCCAATAATTTAATCACGAATTTCAGAATTTATTCATGTTTTACAAATCCTAAATTCATGTCAGAAAATCATGTTTATGAACAAGTAGCATATGAAAAAATCACCACAAATACAGTGCACGAATTTACAAGTAAATCATGACATAAAACAGAATTGCAAACATTTTATTCATCACATAACACAATCAACAAAAGAGAGAAAATCCTATAGGAGGTTAAGGAAATCTCTCTACCCCTTCATGAATTAAGCACCCATAGATAAATAGCTCTCCTACCTTGTAATTCCAGCAAAATTCAGCAACACAAGCTTCTAGTGATCTCTTCTCTCAAGCCTTAACTCTTTCTTTCCAAGCTCTTTTCTCCAATTCCCTTATTTTTCATGTATTAATAGAAAGTACTCTAAAAAACTATTTTTTGTATAGCTTTTAGAATATATACTATTTTACTTAATTTCTCTAAATTACATTTTTTATCTAACTAAAGTTCAGCTCTCCTCCATTCACCACTAAACTCTCTCAATTCATAAAATTGACTGAATTCTACATATTATCTCCAATTTCCAATTAATTAATTAATTTCCATTAACTAATTAATTAACACAAAAAACACCACAAATATTATCACTGACCAAACATGTCATATATAAAAAATAATTATTCAAATAAACTACTTAATTAATTAAATAAACAATTAAATAAGTGAATAATTAAATCGGGGTGTTACACCCCGCCTTAAACCTGACAAAAAAAGACCTGACAAACAAGCCCTACATGTGAAATTGAGCTTAAAAATTCAGCCCGCCCCGATAAGGTGATAGGTTGGCGGTCGGCGGACTTTCCCGTCTATTGTTTAAAGATTTTTTTCTTCTTCCATTTATTAATAGATTAAAAGATTTTCTTTTTTGCATTTCAATTAGAAAGCATCAAACCAACAATTCGAATGCATAAAATGACAACTAAAAATCTAAAATCATCAAGAAATTTTACCTAAAAAAGACCATTAATAAGAGTTACAAAACTATAGTTCAAGTATTAATCTTCAACCAACCAAAATAAATATTTTGAGTATTTGATAACTAGGTTGGCGAGCTGGTGGGCTAAACCACCATTTTTTTGGAGGACTTAAGACGGGCAAGTTTTAGGCGGGACGATATTAATGGATAATAAACACAAAAATTACAACCTAACCCTCCATTTTTAGACGGGTGTGTGGTTCGATCCGTTGGACTCGGCCCGTTTTACCATCTAAGTGATGATTGAAGGTGGTGGTTAGATAAGATATCATCGATGGATAAAATAATGATTGGAGATGATGGTCAGAGTGGTGGTGGGTGAGTGTCAACCGTGGTCGTAATGGTTGTCACAATAAATAGTTAGAATGGTAGTTGAAAGATGTCCAAAGTAATGGTTAGCGGTGATCGGGAGTAGTTGAACATTGGTCAGAATGAAAAACTTTTGAAATTAAAAGAAAATCAAACCAACTCCATTTTTTTAACAAATTTTAATTTTGAAATTAACTTTAAGAACTAAAAACTCATCTCCAATCGGATACTTAAACTTTCATGTAAACTTGACATATCACAATCATTATTGACATCACACTAAGATATTGTTGAACATTTTTTATCGTTTATTATTTTTCTATATTCGAATGACTATTTAACATTTTCCCACCAAAATTACTTTAGTCCATTTACTTTAATTTCTGTAAATTACTGTAGCCACCAAAACACCATAGATGTGTACAGCAAATCATTTGCTGCAAACGAATATAAAATTTGACATGTTAGAATTCATCTTCCACTATTCAAAGAAATCATGTTATGTATAATGTGAAACAAAAACATTCTTAAGCAATGGGTGAACAATATCAACTGTGGTGGTATTTATGGTATGTCACCCATATCTAGCTTAAGTCCAACAAAAATAGATTTGGCAGACTGATACAGGGGTAACTCTATCATTTGGTAGACAAAACCAAAGTCATTTTTGGCTTGATTGGGAGCTTGCTTGGATGAATGTATATTCTAACATGATTGGGATGAAGTTTCAATCCCTGTTAGAGGAATATTTACCATCTTCTATCCAAACAAGATCGATGGGCCTTTTAAACCAGCCCAAAATAATGAGCTTACCTGATTACTTCATTCTATTGGATATGAGGTTTTGAATTTTTTGTTTTTTAATTTTATACCCCTGTTTATCTTTATACCCCCAAATGCATGATATCCTTAAAGTTGTGTTTCAATGAAAAAATTAATTTAAAGAAATACAACTACAAGAAAGAATAGTGAAGGAAATATAGTGGTTAGTAAATAAGTAAAAATGAGATGATTTTTGTTATTATTTGGTATTATTAGTGTTCTATTCTGGAATCAGAAGTGAGAAGTTTGAATGGAGGCGACAATAAATTGCAGCCTATAATGCGGTGGAGTGATGGTACCTACTATGTTAACACTCCAAAGCTTAAGTCGATATATGAAGAAGAAAAGTGAAATGAAATTATGTTAAAAAATTGTTGCCTTAATTTGGTGTCTGCAATGTTAGCACTCCGAGCATCCTCTAGTTCACTACTACAAAACGCGTTAACAACGACGTCATGGTCACCACGGATCATGCCCATACCGTTATGAAATCTCAAAACTAAGGCGCTATTCAATTATTTTATTTATATATAACAACGGTTGTTTAATTCAACCGTTGTGACATGGTTTGTTTTTTTTAATTCTAAATTAAACTCTGGCGCTTCATTATGAAATTTAATTACAAACGTAATATATCATGGAGGTTGAGGTATATCAACCGTTGTGATATGTATCAAACTTTGATTCCCAACAACTATATCTTTTTTCCATTTTAAACATATATTTTTGAATATGTAGTATTAAACTGATGTGTAATTAGATTCAATTCCCAACAACTAAATTTTTTTAAATTTACTTTCCATTAATATATAATAGATAAGAGTATATATAATAGATAAGTTCATTAATTTTAAAAAAGAGGAGTACATATATTTTTCAAGGATCATAACCCATAACTATAAAGGCATCTTCATAGTCTAGGGGACTGTCTTCATCCCTTCATCAGAGTTATAATAATATGTCCTCCTCTCCTTCTTTTTCTTCTTCTTAAGCTTCTTCATATTCTTCTTCTTCCTCACCCTTATCGCATCTGGGTTGGCGTTGGCAGCTTGTTGGACCTCCTAATTTGGTTGCTGATGTTGCTCATTTGTTGTGATCTCTCTGATGTTTCTGTTGGCATTCAGATCATTTATAGAACTCATTGTTACCGAATATTATGAAGAAATGTAAAATATGTATTTATAGATGAGGATGGAGATGAAAATTTTGATACTTTAATGCTTGCAATGATGATAATGTGTAATGTTTGATATTCCCGAATGATAAGTTTTAAATCACTACTTGGGATGAGTGTTTTCCCTCTTTCGGAAAGTGCAAAGGTTGTAGTATTACAACGGTTGCATTTTATAACCGTAATTAAATAGTTATATAAAAAGGAAAATATGTTGTAGTAAGGATTCGAACCTTGTACCAATTAAAGGGGTAACACTACGGTTAATATGGATAACCGTTGTGATATAATTATAATAAATATAATCCTATCATGAAGGTTAAATTAGTTAACCATTGTGAAATATTTACCATATAAGAAAATTAAATTTCTCTTATTTACATATAGCTTAGTTTCCTTCACAGCGAAACCCTAACACCCATTTTTTCTCTATATTTTTGGCAGCAATGCTTCATCTTTTATCGGACACTGCAAAAAGGAATACAAGAAGTATGGAGCTTTTTATTTAGGCTTCTTCATCCCCGTATTCCTTCTTGCAGTGTCTAAAATTAAATGAACATGGTGAGTATCCTCGTATTCCTTCATAGCGAAACCCTAGCACCCATTTTTGCTCTACATTTTTGCCAATATATACTTATATGGTTTTAGAATCTGCGAAAAGAAATATGAGAAGTCTGAAGAACCTTTTGATTTAAGCTTCTTCCTCCTTTTATTTCTTCTTGCAGAGTCTAAAAATAGATGAACATGGTGTGATGCTATGGAAAATAAGGTATTCTTCTTCAATCTTCTTGTTAGATAGTTCTCATTATCTTGTTTTCTTAATGTAGGTTGTGTTGACTGTGTTCATGGTTCTCATTTTTTTCCATATTTGTCTTCAATGGACGATACTTTAGCTATGGGTTAATAAGGTATGCTAACAATGTATCTTATTTTGTTAAATTCCCAATTAGGGTTTTGTTTCAACTTTTGCTGGTTTTGTTTTGAATACTAACTAATTTTCCTTTATTTGAAATAGCTGAAGTTGTATAATAAAGATGATACATGGTGATGATGGTGGTGATAACAAGCGTATATATGAGTTTGTAAGGGACATATATATGTATATTGTTTGTTTCACTGTCCTTTTGATATTGCATTTGAAATTTAGTTTATTATATACTATGTATATTGTTTGTTTCACTATACTTT
Source organism: Lathyrus aphaca (assembly GCA_963966055.1). Classification (NCBI taxonomy): domain Eukaryota; kingdom Viridiplantae; phylum Streptophyta; class Magnoliopsida; order Fabales; family Fabaceae; genus Lathyrus; species Lathyrus aphaca. The sequence goes on along the minus strand of OZ014521.1, from coordinate 121,122,625 downwards.
TATTGAAAATGCAATCATTTAATTTGACATAGAACCCTATAATCTGAAAATTAAGATGTATTTGAAAACCAACCTAAATAAATCAACGTTTTCTGAATTGCTTCCATCTCATTTCAACATATTTTATGTTCCTTTAACTCATAATATATGGTTGACTGTTCTGTTTGCTTCAATTCATCTATGTATATATTTCTACTTTACCTCATCCTCGTCGCTTACCACGATAAGTCATCATAACAATTCCCATGATAAGCGGCGATGATGAGGTACTCTAATGAAATATATAGATGTATTGAAGCAAATAGATCATCGTACATTTTTGTGTTAAAGAACATAAAATTTTCTGAATGAGATTGATGGAATTCAGAAAACAGTGGTCTGTTTATGTTGGCTTTCAAGAACAGTTTAGTTTTCAGATTATATAGTTCTTTATCAATTTGAATGGTTGTAATTCTTTAATTAATGTATGTTTAAACAAGCAATATATATTTGTTTATAATAAAATAAAGGTACATTTCACGACGGTTGAAACTCATAACCGTTGTAATATTTTATATATATCACAACGGTTGATAAACATAATCGTTGTAATATAACGCGAGCTTTACAGATTACAACAACCTTCCCAAGACCGTGATTATAAGTAGTGTACTTACAACAACACTCTATATAACAACGCTCTCGCCTGTGTAATTATATGTCATTCTCAACCACTGTTAAATGGGTTTTTCGTAGTAGTGGTTGTTTTTCGGACATATGACTTCACATACAAGAGAAGAGAGGAGATGAATCGTGGATTTCAAAAAACTCGAATTTGAAAAACTTTTAGGATTAAAATTAAAGTTTGAAAACATTTTTAGAAGATTTATAGAGTTATGCAATGGAAAATAAATTACAAGAGATAAAATGCGGTAAATGTACAAAGTTAAGGGAAGAGAAGAACACCAAGAGTTATACATGTTCAATAAAAAACAACTTAGTCGTGTCCCCATGAATTAATTATGAGAATGTCCAATAAATTTAAGAGTTTTTAGTAGGTTGAACTCTATAACCCCCATATATAAGGAAAAATGATGTTTGTGACTAACTTCCAAACAAACAACAAACAAGGGAGATAAACAGTGAGTCTTCCTTCCAATGATGAATCAAAGCAGTTAGTCTCCTTTCCACAAGAATCTTGGAGCGGTTAGTATTCAAGCTTAGAAAAAACTTTGGGAAATTTTAACATCGGGATGAGCTCGTGAACCAAAGCTTTGATTTTATATCGGGCTAACTAATAACCTGTGAGACTACCACCTGGATGATCTCAAACTGAAATAAGCTTTTAACATTGGGTTGAGCCTTAACTTAAACTTTGTTTTATTATTGCGGGCTAACCAAGAACCTAAGATAATTTTTTCACGGTTTGATCTCGAACCCAAGTTGAGACTTGATCCCACAAATCCCAAATTTATACTTTTTATGGGTGTTATGATTTGATGTCGTCAAGAACAAAATAAAATATGATAAAAATATTGAGTTTCGTGAACAAACACAAGAAACCCTATTAGGTTTACAAAAATATAGAGAAGAAGGAAGAAGAATAAGAATTGGTTAAATATGTTTTACTATTCACTTACTCAATAAGGGTTCAAAGATTACAAGTGAATACCAACAATTAACCTCTCTCAACAACCTGAAAGAACTAGTCTATTTATAGACTACTAAGCTAACTTTTAGGATACAAGCTAACTTAACAATTGAGCTTGCAAGTAGGGTGGAAAAACGGGTCCAGCCCATTGTGCATGCCCGTTTTGTCTGCACTTTAGTGCGAGGCGGGCCAATAGTTTAGGCTCTCACCCTCTAAAGTGTCCTCCTCGCCCCGTTTTCTTCACAGGCTTTTGCGGGTATGTATATTTACTTAAATTTTTGTATTTTTAGGCTTAAAAAGTGCAACATCTGTGGGCTTTCCCTGCATCGCCCTAACTTTTTTGCGGGGCGGACTTAGGTTTTAGAACCGCATCCTCAACTTTGAGCGCCTTGCCCCACCCTATTTTTTCGGGTTTTGTGGGGCGGATCTAAACGGGCGAACATGCCCGTTTGCCACCCCTACTTACAAGCAATGCCCAATTCAACGTGGTAACTAAAACAAATATCTAACATATTTTGACAACATGCTTGATGGACTTCTACTACAGCATGCACAACTACTGTCGAACTATGAAGCTACCATTGTTGACACTAGAGTTCGATCCAAATACCACAAATATCCACCTTGGAACAAACTAGCTTTTATCATGCAACTTTATCAACTGCATACAATGGAAAACTTGTTACTTGGAAATGTCTTAGTGATCTTATCAGCAACATTATTATCAGTCGAAACCTTCAACGATTGGACTTCTCCATGCTCGATTATCTCTCTAACAAAGAGCAGCCCCACATCGATATGCTTGGTCCGTTCATGATAGGCTAAATTCTTCGACAAGTGTATTGCACTTTGACTATCACATTTAACAGTGATAACTTGACCTTGAAGTTTCAACTCCTTAGCAAAAACTTCAAGCCACAATGCTTCTTTCACAACTTCAATGAGAGTAATATATTCCTCTTTAGTGGTTAATAAGGAAATAACCTTCTGAAGAGTTGCTTTCTAACTAATTATCGTGTCAAACAAAGTGAACACATATCCAGAAATATATTTTTTAGAATCCATAGAATCTACATAATCAAAGTCGAAAAATCCTTCTATTTTGACTTTGATATCATCACCATAAGCTTCATAATAAATTAGGACTCTGCTCAAAGACCCATTGATGTACCTCAAAATCCACTTTAAAGCTTGTCAGTGCACCTTCTAAGGATTGTCCATATACCTGCTTATAGTGCACCTTCTAAGCTCTTTCGACTCTAGTACTAGTACTTTGATTCGTACTCATCTTGTACTGAGGATTAGTAGGTGTTAGAATATGCTTTGAATTCGATATACCAAACTTGTCTAAAATCTTCTTCAGGTATGTCTCTTGAGATAAGCATAATCTAAATTTCTTTCTCTCTTCGGATGTCAATCCCAAGAATCCTAGAGGAAGCTCCTAGATCCTTCATGTCTAACTCCTTATTGAGTTCATCCTTCACATTCATAACATTTTCAACACTGTTGCTTGCTATGAGGATGTCATCCACATACAACAACAAAATAACAAGTGAATTTCCAAGTTGAAATCTAAAGTAAATGCAATGGTTGATTTGGCTCCTAGTGAGACCAACGTGTTCCATGAACTTGTCGAATATCATATTCCAATGTCGAGGACATTGTTTCAGGTCATACAAAGACCTATTCAGCTTGCACATATAATCTTCCTTTCTCTTTTCTACATAGCCTTCAGGTTGCCTCATCGAGATAGTTACATCTAGATCACCATACAGTAAGGTTGTCTTCACATCCAGTTGTTCAAGTTTTAGGTCGAACTTCGTCACCATAGAAAGCAACATCCTAATGGAGCTATGATTTACAATAGGTGATAACATATCATTGAAATAAACACATTCTTTCTGAGTGAACCTCTAAGCAACCAACCTTGCCTTAAAGCGCTTCAATATCACTCCTTTGATTCCTTCCTTAACCTTGAAAATCCACTTACAACTCACTAACTTGGATCCTGTAGGTTTCTCAATCAACTCCCAAGTGTTATTATCATGAAGAGATTTCATTTCATCATCCATGACTTTCATTCATTTAGTCTTGTCATGAGTCCTCATAACTTCCTTATAATCTCTAGTTTTTGGTCAAGGACCTCACTAGCAGAAATTAAGGCATATGCTATAAGATCTGCATAACCAAGTCTCTAAGGTGGCTTGATGACTCTTATATACATGTCTCTTGCTAGCAGGTAGTCATTATCAGTCTCCTCAACTTCAACATCAGCTTCCACATCTTCTTCGACTTCATATGGTTCATGCAAATCAACATAACTATACTCCAGCTCAATAGGAATCTCTTCTTATTCGAACTCTTCTTCAAAGATATTCGAACTTCAACCAACGCCATCAGTTTTCTTGAAAGTCATCTTAGCTTCTTTGAAAACTACATCTCAACTGGTAACACACCTCTTGTTACCTAACTCTAGGTTCAATAACCTATAAGCTTTAACTCATTCAGGTAATCCAAGAAACATACATCTCAGAGCTCGAGGCTCAACCTTGTCTTGACTAATGTAAGCATAGGCTAAACAACCAAATACTCAAAGTCTGTCGAGACTAGGTGGATGTCTTGACCATACTTCTTCAGGTTTTTCCATTCCCAAGGCAGTGGAAGGATACCTATTTATCAGGTATGTTGCAGTCACATCAGCTTCTGCCTAAACCACCTTCTTCAATCCTACACTTACCAACATGCACCTTACCCTTTCCAGAGTGGTTCAATTAAATCTTTCAGCCACACCATTTTTTTGGGGAGTCCCTATAGTAGTTATGTTCCTTACAATACCAATGAATCACAATAGTTGTCGAAAGCCTCATTAAAAAATTCAAGACCATTGCCGGTCCTTAACCTGTTGACCTTTCTGGAGTAATCATCAACTATGGATAGAAAATACTTTGCACTTGAGTGTGAAGGATCCCTTGCAGGTCCCAAAATATCAACAAGAATGTAATCAAGGGATCCATGTGTTCTTTGTTTACCTTTGTTAAACTTCATTCTACAGGATTTACCAAATACACAAGGTTCACAAAATTCTAGTTTTTCGACCTTGTCACCACCCAATATATTTTGTTTCGACAACTTGTACATACCTCTTTCACTAACATGGCCAAGCCTTTTGTGCCATAACTTATTCTTCGACACATGTTTCGTGGATGCCACATCTGCTGAACTACTTACAACCTTAGCCTCAAGGGTATACAAGCCTTGTTTCTTCACGACTCTTCTTCAACCCTTCATTACCCTTAGAATGTTTTGCTATCCTTTGAAAACATATATTTTCTTGTCGAATTCACCAAGAGAAATCAAATTTCTCTTAAGATCAGGTACATACCTAACATTCGTCAATATCCATATTGACTCATCATGGATATTGAATCTCACAAACCCAATACCTACAATTTTGTAAGCTTTTATTATTTCACCGTAGCAGTGATCTGCCACCTTGATCACATAATTCCTCAAACACATCTTTGTTTGGAGTCATGCGCCATGTACACCCATAATCCATAATCCATTATTTTCTAGAGTCATTGCTTGAAACTACCAGGACACCAGATGATTCATAACCATCTTGCACATTGGTTGCATTACAAATATCCTTTCCACCATGATTATTCAGACGACCAGGGAATACTTTTCTTGTATGATCGTCCTTCTTACAATGATAACACTTAATAGTAGAAGCATTACCACTATCTTCTCAAATCTACCATCTTTCTTCAAGAAATTCCCCTTAACGAACAAACATTCACCAGCAGAAGATGGCTTGTGCTCCTTTTGTTTGTTTAAATCCTTATAGTACAAGGCTGATTAAACATCTACAAAGGTCAATGACTCTCATCCATACAAGAGAGTCCCTTTGAAGCGAGCATGAGACTTAGGTAAAGAGCACAACAACAACATTTGATCTTCATCATCAATCTTAATCTAGATATTCTCAAGATCAAGAATAAACTTTATCACTGTCAGGAGTTCACACATGTTACCTTGATTAATAAATATTGACTGATCAACCAACCTTAAGTCAAATTTCTGACCCACTCGAATTTCTTCCAAAATCTCGCTAGTCAAATTCAATATTCCTAACTTCACATTGTCAGGAGTTGTCTCACACAATAAGTTCATGTCTCTGAACTGCATAATCATATCTAGTTACTGCATTATAAGCATCAATATATGCAATGACTTCCTACTCAAAGCATCGACCACCATGTTCGCTTTACCATGATGGTAACTCAAATCAAAATCATAATCCTTCAATAATTCTAGCCACCCCTCTACCTCATATTAAACTCCCTTTGATTAAACAAGTACTTTAAACTTTTATGATCACTGAATACTTTGAATCTAGAGCCAAAAAGATAATGTTGCCCGATTTTTAACACAAACACCATAGCTGTTAACTCTAGATCTTGCGTAGGAATATTTATCTTATGAACTCTTAGCTGTCTGGATGCATAAGCAAAACCACTTGACCATTCTGCCTTAACACTCCACCAAGACCCATATTTGATGCGTCACAATAAAACACAAAAGGTTCATTCAGATTTGGCAATATCAACACCGGAGCAGTCGTTAACTTCTTCTTTAATTCATAAAGCTCACTTCACACGCAACATCCCACACATAAGCTTGACCCTTTCGAGTCAACTATGTCAAACGTAATGCCAACTTAGAAAATCCTTCAATAAACATTTGTGTTCTTTGCCCGCAGGAGAATTTGAGGTCATAACCTTCGGGGATAACCCAGACAGAGGAGTTCGTATCGGTACAGGACTTCTCGACGATGTGAAAGAGAAGCTAAAGTAATGTCTGCGCAGCAAAGCCGACCTTTTTTCCTGGAGCGCCACCGATATGCTTGGCATCTCCCTTGATATCGCATGTCATGAGCTCGCCATCAATCCACCAGCACGCACAATTGCTCACAACAGGCGCAAATAGTCCAAAGAGAAGACTTTAGCTGTTGAAAATTAGTTAAAGACCTCCTAGAGGCCAATTTTGTAACTGAGGCCAGGTATACAACCTGGCTCTCGAACACTGTACTCGTAAAGAAATCTAATGGGAAGTGGCGCCTATGTATTGACTACACCAATCTCAATCGGGCTTTCTCAAAAGATTCTTACCATTTGCCTAACATAAACAAACTAGTAGACAGTTTTACAGGTTTTTTAAGCTTTTGTCCTTCATGGACACTTATTCTGGGTACAATCAGACACCCGTGGCTGAGATAGATAAGAGGCATACCGCATTCATGACCTAGACATGCAATTATGACTAAAATGTAATAGCCTTCGGGTTGTAGTACGCGGTAGCCACGTATCAACGCATGATGAACAAGGTCTTCCAATCACAGACTGGGGACATGCTCGAAGTTTACATGGACAACATGATCGTCAAGTCCACCCAAGAATCCAATCACACATCTCATCTCAAAGAAGTCTTTGATCAGGCGAGTAAGTGTAAAATATGTTTTAACCCCGACAAATGCACCTTTTGTGTAAGGGAAGGAAAGTTCTTCGGTTTTTTTCTTACATAAAGAGGAATCAAGGCTAACCCCGACAAGTTCCCGCGCTTTCTTAGAATTTCCTACGCCTAACTCGAAGAAGTCGATTCAGTCCTTGAACGACATGCTCACGTCGTTATCACGCTTTGTGGCAAAATCAGCCCAACACGCCTCACCCTTCTTCAAGTTACTCCGCAAGGAAGCAATGTTTGAATGGATGGAGGAATGCGAGCAAGCCCTACAACACCTCAAGCGAGCATTTTCAGAACCATCGGTTTTGTCCAGGCCAATGACCGAGGAAGTCCTCTACTTATATCTTTCTGTAAATATCGAGGCCATTAGTGCATCTCTGATTATAGAAAATCCATAAGGGATGAAGTTCGTGTATTTTACGAGTAAAGTGCTGCAAGGGCCAGAGCTCAGATACCAACAAATAGAGAAGGTTGCACTCGCCCTCATGAACGCAGCCAAAAGACTAAGGCACTATTTCCTGGAACACATCGTGGTCGTACGAACTGACCAACCTATCAAGCAACTACTTGCCCGACCAGATATGGCTAGGAGAATGCTGAGATGGTCCCTAGAACTGTCCAAATTCGATATACACTACGAAAGCAGAAAAGCTCTAAAGGCTCAAGCATTGGCCAACTTTGTGGCCGAAATGACCCCAGCGGAAGCTACACCTGAATGCGCCCATAAATGGGTCATCTACATCGACGAAGCATCAAGTATATCAGGCAGTGAAGCGGGGATCATCTTCGAAAACGAAGAGGGACTCGTGGTCGAGGTATCCTTGGTTTTCTCTTTTTCAATGTCTAATAACCATGCTGAATATGAAGCTTTTCTGGCAGGACTCCGCTTGGCCAAAGACATGGGCACTTAGGAGATTAAAATCTACAATGATTCCCAGTTTGTAGCATCATAGGTTAAAGGAGAATACCAAGGTAAAAAAGATCATTTGGTCAAATATCTGGCATTGGTACAATAGAAGTTGGCGTAGTTCAAGTCCTGGGAGGTACAACACATTCCCCGTGAATGCAACTCATGGGCAGATGTCTTATCAAAATTAGGAAGCACACGAAAGAAAGGTGGAAACAAGTCTGTCATTGTAACACGGTGGGAGAACTGACTTTAAGTAATGTTGCGGATAGCAAGAGTCGCCACCGACTTTTATTTTATCCAAAAGGAAAGGGTATAAAAGAACAGGAAAGACCTTAAGAGATATTTTTGGGTCCGGGGGGTAGGTTATGTAAAGGGAAGGTGTTAGCACCCTTTACATCCATGGTTATCCATGGGCTCTTAGTTACTTAGCTCACTTTAAATTTGTTTTTGAAAGTGTAGTGTGTGAATAGAAAAATTTTCAGAATAGTTAATAATAATCCATGTACGGATGTGTAAAAACTTGTTTTTGAAAATTTGTTTGAAATTGTGAAGAGTTTGGAAAGTTTTTTTTTGAAATGAGCAAGTACATAAGAGGAACCTACCCTAAAGTTTTAAGTCTTTCTTGTTCTTTATCCTTTCATTGGTAAGACTATCCCTATTATTAAAGAGTAGGTAGTCATTACCTTGGATGTAAGGGACATGAGAGGGACATTCTGTTTTATGAAGGCAACTGTGGGGTGTAATAAGCATATAGGAGGGACTATCATCATTATTTCGAAGGGACTCGATTCGTAAAGGCAACCATGAGGGACTTGATGATTTTTATCTTTTAAGGGACTTGCTTTATACACCCCACTTGACCTTATGATTTAGGCAACTTGAGGGATAACCTTAGAAAGTGAGACGGCGATTAAAATCGACTTACGTGTGTGAGTGTTTAATTTAATTATCTTATGATTAAAGTGATCTAATTTATTTTAAATAAAATACATATTAGCACTCCCTAATTACTAACCATAGCAAAAATAAATATATTCACAAATTTTACATCCAGGAAGCAATTACAACATAATTATAATAAGCAAAATAAATAGCAAATTAAATAATAAGCAAATTAAAAAATATATAAGCAAAATAGTAAGCAATAAATAAATAAATATTGGGTTAGTGGTAAATAATAATAATAATAATAATAATAATTAGAAATAACAAACAAGGTTAAAAACATAATAATATAATAATAAATAATAGTATGGTTAGTAAATAATAAAGATTAATGAAATATATAAAATTAATAAAGCAAAATAAATAATATGGTTAGTAATAACAATAATAAATAAAATTAACCAAAATTATAATAATAATAGATCAACAATTTTTAATATAAACAATTTTAGGAAAAAATATGAGCAAACAATTATTTTAATCTTTACAAGTTATTAAGTTATTTTTAAATATATTATAACTACAAAACTTAATTATTATAAACTCAATTATTTCTAAATAAACAAAAATTATAAAAGTATTCACATATTATATAAAGAGAAAAATAAATTATAAGCATATTTACAAGATTTAATTTTTATTGATTAATGCCAAAAATTATATTAGAGACTATATTCAATAAACATATACATATTAATTTATATTAAGAATTAGTAAATAAATGGCTAGGGTTTTTTAATTTAGAAAAAAATAAATTAGGGTTTGTTTTTTTTAGAAAATATTTTAGGGTTTTGAAAAATTAGGGTTTTATTTATAATTAGGGTTTATGAAATTAATCTAAACCTAATTATCTAATTTATTTACAAGCATATATACATAATATGAATATATTTACAAAATAAAAAAAAAACATTTTTATATTTGAGGAAATAAATTATAACATATTTTTTTTAGAACACAAAGAAAATAGTATAAGGTTATTTAGAAATTAAGTTTTTATAATAAACAAAAGTATAATTAATTAAGAAAATAGAAAAAAAAGTGACAAAAATTGAGAACTTACCTTGGCTAGGATTTGATCCCATGTCCTCATGTTTACCAGCAACAACAATAACCATTAGGCTAGCCCACACGCAGGTGAGAAAGAGGAGAGAATAATTGTTTTTGTGCCTTGTTTGAGAAATCCAAAACATGAGGAAATAAAAAGGCCTGGGGTGGGATTTGATCCCAGGACCTTTACATTCACAAGCACGCGCCTCACCACCCGGCTGGAAGAGCCAATCTGAAAGTATAATGGCAAGAAGTAATAATATATTAAATTCTCCTTTAACCTGAAAAAATAGACAAAATAATGCGTGAGACCAAGATTCGAACTCAGGTCTGGTAGGTCATACGCGCGTCACCTCCACCACTGGACCAAACATGTTTTGGTGAATAATATTAGAAACAATATAATAAAATATTATAACCAATTTTCAAATTTCCAGCTGCGCGCCATCAGCTTCTTCTTCAACCTTGTACCTGCGAATTTTCCTTCACTTTTACCTGCGAATCCAGCTTCAAATTTTCCTGCGAGTTCTTCAGACTTCAAACCTACGAAAAACGAAACTTGCACCAAACAGTAACGATTCTTACAATTAATTACAGTTTTATGATCCTTGTGTCTCATAGAACACTCATATGTTCTTAAAATTTGTTTAGGTTTAATGAATCACAAAACCCCATTTTCGACCTCTAAACCCTAACCATGGCATTTGGTCCATTAGGCTATGAAACTTCAAGCTATTTGTCCAGAATCGTTCCTTGGATCATCACAAACACAAAAGCACAAACAAAATTCATTAATAATGCACAAATAAACAGAATCGAAAATTTGAAATTCAATGCAAAGTTTGATTCGGGTAGGGCAATATGAGATGGTATTGATGCATATGATTGATGCTTTACAATCAGTGATGTCCAGGGAAGCTAGCCATGTCCTTATTTTACCTTTAAAAGCCCTGCAAGTTGAAAACCGAATATGAGTTTTTTTGGTGAATTTGAGAACTTGGAACTTACTCTAGAGGCAGCCAACTCGTGAATGAAGATTAGGTTTGTGATCAGCATATATAGGTGAATGATTCTAGGTTAAAACATTGATTGATTATGTGGAAGTTTTGATATTTTAAGATTGAGAAAGATCATGCCATGAAAGTTTAATATTTTTATACCAATGCTTTCTATTTCAAGCCATTCCATATAATTCTTGCATCAATTTGTTCCATATTGATTTTATGACTTTCTAGAATCAATAAATCAATTAAATCTTCACATTTAATATTTTATTTAAATTTAAAATGATTTTAAGAATAAAAAATCATAATAAATTAATTAAATAAAATAAAAATTATGAAAATATTATGGAAATTTCGTGCAAGATGTTATTGTATGGGTTGGGTCATAATTTGGCCAGCCCATTTGGAGAAAATTGTTTTTAGGCCCCCATTTTCATCATAAACCATCACAAACTTTCTCAACTTTGCAAGGGCACATCTCCCTCAATTTTAAAGGTATGAGGGTGTTCTTGGACATTTTGGAAAGCTTGAATAGTCCTCTAAACAACCCCATTGGTTTCAGGTCCATATCATTTACCAATCTCAAGTTATGCCCTTTTGAAGTTGTTGACTTTTTGTTGACTTTTGAAATGACCTATAATGTCTTAGGTCATATCTTCCAAATGAAGCATTTTTGGGCTTAACTTTCAACATCAAAGTTGTAGAGAATTCAATTTCCTTCCAAATGAGCTTTGGATGGAGACTTGGTGATGAAGTATGTGAAAATTATGGCTGGTCAAAGTTCAGTTGACTTTTACTGAGGAAACCCTAATTTAGAAACTCCTGATTATTGATGATCTGGAATCTCCTTGATGAATCATGATCAGCCCTTGATCAAATGATGATTTTTACTTCATATACTTGATTTTTGCAAAAAATCATGAAGTTTGACTTTGGTTTGACCACAGTTGACCTCAGTTTGACTTTTTAACTGCATTGACTGATTTTGACTTATCTGATCATCTGACTGAGCAAACTTTTGAGAAAAGTCTTGAAACTTGTCATGGGGGTTCTTACACACATATAAGATGTTATGAAGCTCACTTGAGGTATTGGAAGTTCATTTAGCCTGATTAAAGTCAAAACCCTAGTTTTGGATGCACTGCTTAGGAGGTGCATTGTCTGAGGGATTTGTCAGCTCTTCTGACCAATTGTGAACCTTGTGAACCATCATAAAGTAACTTGTAGACTTCATGAACCTCATGAAAGGTATTAAAAGCATTGTGAATCTTGTGAACCTTGTTAACCTTCATAAAGTAACTTGTAGACTTCATGAACCTCATGAAAGGTCTTGAAGATGTTGAGAAGCTTGTGAACCTTGTGAACCCTCTTAGCACACAAAGTCTTGTATTGTGAGGGAAAATTTTGGGGTGCAACAGCTGCCCCTGTTCAATTTTCTGAAACCTGAGGGGTTAGATTGGTATATTTGCCAGTCGTGACCTGGAAGGTTGAAGGGGATTGAACACAAAAGCCCAAAAATTTGCACTCACCGGTGCATTAGAGTGATACATACGGCTAATTGAATATGACTGAGTGGGCTTAAAGATGCCACTAGAGGAAAGTTCTTCAGATGTATTTCTTGGAAGATAAAACAGTCCAAAATATGGAGGCATAATGAAATCTGTCAGGAGTCTGGAGCAGTCCTGAGGTATTGATGATATGCTTTCAGGAGACTGGAGTAATCCTGATGTAACAGCGTGTCTTCATGAGGATAGAGCAATCAATAATGATAACTCTAAAGCAGTCTTGAAGTAATAATATGATTTCAGGAGGATAGAGCAATCAATAATGATAACTCTAAAGCAGTCTTGAAGTAATAATATGATTTCAGGAGGATAGAGCAATCAATAATGATAACTCTAAAGCAGTCTTGAAGTAATGATTTCAGGAGGATAGAGCCATCAATAATGATAACTCTAAAGCAGTCTTGAAGTAATGATTTCAGGAGGATAGAGCCATCCATAATGATAACTCTAAAGCAGTCTTGAAATAATAATGTGATTTCAGGAGGATAGAGCAATCAATAGCTCTAAAGCAGTCTTGAAGTAATGATTTCAGGAGGATAGAGCCATCAATAATGATAACTCTAAAGCAGTCTTGAAATAATAATGTGATTTCAGGAGGATAGAGCAATCAATAATGATAACTCTAAAGCAGTCTTGAAGTCATGAGAATTTATCAGGAGGATAAAGTAACCCTGAGGTGACAATAAAGCAATCCTAAAGTAATAAGAAGCTTATCAGGAGGATAAAGTAACCCTGAGGTTACGATAAAGCAGTCCCAAAGTAATAAAAAGCTTATCAGGAGGATAAAGTAACCCTGAGGTTACGATAAAGCAGTCCCAAAGTAATAAGAAGCTTATCAGGAGGATAAAGTAACCCTGAGGTTACGATAAAGCGGTCCCGAAGATCATAAGTTTGTTTGTTGGATAATTAACCTGAAAACAAGGTAGCATTCCGTATAATAACATTAGTTTATGCTTTATGTATACATGTATGATATGATGCACTTAGGTAATGCACTATATGTCTATGGATATATATGCTATGGTATGATGTAAATGATGTATGTATGATATGATACTGCCGGAAGTGTCTGGATATCTTCATATAACAACTGCTGGCCGGGGAAAATAAATCCCGATTCGTTGTTGAAGAATATATAACCCTCTGTCTGCTGGGGATAACAGGGTATAGATAACCTCCCGTATGCTGGGGATAGTAAGGATAGATGTCACCTCCCTTATGCTGGGATAGTAAGGTATATATAACCTTCGTCTTCGTTTGATGGTAGGGTAGATATAACCTCCCGTCTTCGTTCGTCGTACTCTTATTGGAAAGTAAATTCCCGAATATCCGTATGAGGATGAAAGAGATGGATATAAATTCCAGGGGAGATAAGACTTTATGAAGATGGATTCGTCCTACTGGGAGTTTGTAACTGTTTTGTAAAGGTGAACTGGCGAAGCTTCGTTGAAATCCTCCCCCCGTTCGTCCTTAGTAAATACTATTACTGCATTTTCATGCATTTCTGGTAAACATCAATCATATTAAAAGGCGTACATGCATTTTTGGTAAACAATAATCATATTCAAAAGCATACATACATTCAAACACAACCAATGGACGTTTCGCTTATGTAAATAGGGTAAAAGTAAATCTGGATTCAAAAGATGGAATTTATTTATATCAAAAAGTGGCCCATACACGGGTAAGTTTGTACAAGGAGACATAAACCCTAGTAAGAGGATTTTGCCATAAAGTTTTACAAAGGAGAATCAGCTATGCGGAAAATAATCCTATTGAGTTTCAATTCTACTATTGCCCTTCAAGTATCTCATCTTCTTGCTGTTGAGACGGAAATGATTGGATTGAGCTTTATCTGTTCGAGCTTGAATAAGTAGTACAACTGGTTGCAGTTTCATGGGTGATCCAAACGAGACATAGTCATACGCTTTAATCCCTAAATTTTGCCTGGATTGCCCTTTCAGGTTTTCAATCCACCGGGATACCCTTTTTTGCCCAAGCCGCCTTTTCAGGTTTTCGACTTGCCGGGTGTACATCTTTTTATATATATCCCTAATTTTTGCCCAAACCCTTTTGGTTTGCCGGGATGCCCTTGTTTTTGCCTAGGTCTGTCAACCTAGCGGGTCTCTTTTTATGCGTAGTATTTTTTAACTATGTCTGCGTTTACAGGCTGTGGGAAGTCTTCACCATCCATTGTAGTCAGTATCATGGCACCTCCTGAGAACACTGTCTTGACTACAAATGGTCCTTCATATGTTGGAGTCCACTTGCCCCTAGGATCACCCTGTGGTAATATGATACGCTTGATTACCAAGTCACCAACCTGATATACCTTTGGCTTAACCTTCTTGTTAAAAGCTTTGATCATCCGTTTCTGGTACATCTGGCCATGACAAACTGCTGCTAACCTCTTCTCATCAATCAAATTTATCTGGTCAAGTCGAGTCTGAATCCACTCATCTTCATCCAAGCCTGCATCCTTCATAATTCTCAAGGAGGGAATCTGAACTTCAATGGGCAGAACTGCTTCCATACCATAGACTAAGGAGAATGGGGTTGCCCCTGTTGAAGTACGTATTGTGGTACGATAACCATGAAGAGCAAACGGTAACATCTCATGCCAGTCTTTGTAAGTAACAGTCATCTTCTGTACAATCTTCTTAATGTTCTTATTAGCAGCTTCAACTGCCCCATTCATCTTTGGACGATATGGAGAAGAATTGTGATGCTTA
This sequence comes from Lathyrus aphaca, assembly GCA_963966055.1. Taxonomy (NCBI): domain Eukaryota; kingdom Viridiplantae; phylum Streptophyta; class Magnoliopsida; order Fabales; family Fabaceae; genus Lathyrus; species Lathyrus aphaca. The sequence continues at coordinate 121,107,263 of OZ014521.1, read as the reverse complement.
ATCTTGAACTGCGTGCAGAGATCGGTAATCATAGTGTTGTTCAAATTAGAGCCATTGTCAGTGATAATCCTTTCAGGGATGCCATACCTACATATAAGATTATTCTTAATGAACCGAGCCACAACATTCTTGGTAACAGATGCAAATGAAGCTGCCTCCACCCACTTCGTGAAGTAATCAATAGCAACCAGGATGAAACGATGCCCATTAGAAGCAGTAGGTTTGATCTCACCAATCATATCAATGCCCCACATGGCAAAAGGCCAAGGAGCAGTCAACACATTTAAAGGTGATGGAGGTACATGGACTTTATCAGCATAAATTTGACATTTGTGACAAGTTCTGGAGTGTTGATAGCAATCAGCTTCCATGGTAGACCAATAGTAACCTGCTCTCAAAATCTTCTTTGCCATGGTATGACCACTAGAATGAGTGCCAAAGGTCCCATCATGCATCTCTTCCATAATCTCAGTTGCTTCCTTCTTATCCACACAACGAAGCAAAGTTGAATCATGATTGCGTTTATACAGAATCCCATTACTCAAGAAGAACTTAGCAGCAAACCTTCTCAGAAACTTCCTATCTTTGACAGATGCCCCTTCAGGGAACTCCTGAGTTTCAAGATATCTTCTCACTTTATAGAACCAAGGCTTATCCTCTGCCCCTTCTGTATCAATCTCATTGCAGTGTGCAGGTTTTTCAAATCTATTAATAGTAATCTTGGGAGCTTCATCATCCCAGCTAATCTCAAACATAGATGCCATGGTGGCCAAAGCATCTGCCAACTGATTTTCTCTCCGTGGAATGTGCTCAAAGGTAATCTCTTTGAAATGTGGGATCAAAGACAACACATGCTCTCTGTAAGGAATGAGGTTATCATGCTTGGTATCCCAACCTCCTTTGATCTGACTTATTACCAGGGCTGAATCTCCATACACATCAAGGAATTGAATCTTCATATCAATAGCAGCTTTAATACCCAGGATACATGCCTCATACTCAGCCATGTTATTGGTACAATGGAAACAAAGTCTGGCAGTAATCGGGGTATGACAACCTTCAGGGGAACTAATCACAACACCAACACCATTACCAAGTGCATTGGAAGCACCATCAAAAACCATAGTCCATCGGGATCCTTGTTCAGGTCCGTCATATTGTCCAGGTTCTTTGGTAATAATCATAATGTCTTCATCAGGAAATTCAAAATTCATTGATTGATAATCATCCACTGCTTGATGAGCCAAATGATCAGCAACAACACTTCCTTTAATGGCCTTCTGAGTAGTATACTGTATATCATATTCTGTCAAGATCATTTGCCATCTTGCAATTCTTCCGGAGAGAGCAGGTTTCTCAAATATGTACTTGATTGGATCCATCTTAGAAATCAATAAGGTAGTATGGGTCAACATATACTGTCTTAGTCGGCGAGCAGCCCATGCCAAAGCGCAGCAAGTTTTCTCGAGCAGTGAGTATCTTGTTTCACAGTCGGTAAACTTTTTGCTAAGGTAGTATATTGCCTGCTCTTTTCGACCAGACTCGTCATGTTGCCCCAACACACACCCCATTGAGTTGTCTAGCACTGTTAAGTACATAATCAAGGGTCTTCCATCAACTGGTGGCATCAAAATTGGTGGCTCTAGCAGATATCTCTTAATTTCATCAAAGGCAGTCTGGCACTCATCATTCCATTCCATCACCTGATCTTTCTTCAATAACTTGAAAATTGGCTCACAAATGGTAGTTAATTGGGAAATAAATCTTGCAATGTAGTTCAATCGTCCCAAGAAACCTCTAACCTCCTTCTCAGTACGGGGAGCTGGCATCTCTCGTATAGCTTTCACTTTTGCAGGATCTACTTCAATACCTTTGCTACTGACAATGAAACCCAGGAGTTTACCAGATCTAACTCCAAAAGTGCACTTGTTTGGATTTAATCTCAACTTGTATTTCTTCAACCTCTCAAACAACTTGTGCAGATGATCAAGATGTTGCTCTTCATTCTGAGACCTGGCTATCATATCATCCACATATACCTCTATCTCATGATGAATCATATCATGAAACAAAGCCACCATAGCGCGCTGATATGTTGCCCCTGCATTCTTCAAACCAAATGGCATTACCTTATAGCAAAAGGTGCCCCACTGTGTCACAAATGTTGTCTTCTCCATATCTTCAGGTGCCATCTTGATTTGATTGTAACCAGAGAAACCATCCATAAAAGAGAATACCTTATGCTGAGCAGTGTTGTCTACCAGAATATCAATGTGAGGAAGTGGAAAGTCATCTTTAGGGCTAGCCTTGTTCAAATCTCTGTAGTCTACACACATACGTACCTTACCATCTTTCTTAGGAACTGGTACCACATTTGCAACCCACTGAGGATAAGAAGTCACTGCTAAGAACCCTGCATTGAACTGTTTCATTACCTCTGCCTTGATCTTTTCTGACATTTCAGGACGCATACGACGAACCTTCTGTTTCTTTGGACGACAATCTTCTTTCACTGGTAAACGGTGAACCACAATGTCTGTATCCAACCCTGGCATATCTTCATAAGACCAAGCAAAGATCTCCACATAGTCACGTAACATCTGAATCAACCTGCTTTTGACACTGTCCTCTAAATCAGCCCCTATCTTGACCTCTTTCTTGTTTTCTTCAGTTCCCAGATTCACAACTTCGACTGGCTCTTCATGTGGCTGTATAGCTTTCTCTTCTTGTTGTAACAACCTAACAAGCTCTACAGGTATTTCACAATCGTCCTCATTTCCGTCTTCAGTTTGATAGATCGGATTCTCGAAATTATAATTGGCAATAGTAGAACTGTTATCAACAGGATCCAGAGTGGATGAGGATCTGCATTTTAGTGATGTGGGTGTGTGTAAGAACACATAGCTGATAAAGCAAAAATAAAAGAAAAGAAAGACAAGGAACACAATATTTACGAAAACGAAACGTCCACTGATTTTATTGAATGAAGTATGCAAATGAAATGACAGCCCGTAACAAGCACACCATTGTGCCCCGGGTAAGGCACATGGCTTGAAAGTTTGATTGTTCAGAAATTGCAAATTTAAAATATAACAACACAGTAATAGTATTTACTCCTGACTAAAGGAGATAGGGATAACATCTTCAGCTTTCCAATTATTGAGTCCAGCACCCACAGTAGGAAAAATCCATGCATCCAAGTTGTAGTCTTCATCTTGATCTCCCACAGCATTAATCTGGTCCTTCACAACCCCTTGATTAGTGATACGAGCAGCACGAGCACGACGAACAGCCTTCTGGGACTCTGCAGTGAAACCCAAACCAAACTTGTCAGACTTGTAAGGAATATCAGGAAGCTGACCCCAAATAGTACAACCACCTTCATCCACCACAGCTCTAGCATCATTGAGGGAGGCCATTGCCATTGTTGGAGGCTTTCTGGTAACCACAGGAACTTTCTTCACAACAGGAGGAGCTACATAGTCATTAACAACCCAAGGAACCACTTCAAATGTCTGACACGGAGTTTCAATGTATTCACCTTCCATTTCCAGATACTTGAAGGTATTCACATGGCTGACAAAGTATTCTTCTTTTCCATAGACAGTAACAACCTTTCCATTCACCGGATATCTCAACTTTTGGTGCAATGTAGAGGTCACAGCACCTGCCCCATGGATCCAGGGACGACCAAGCAGACAAGAGTATGAAGGACGAATATCCATCACGTAAAATGTAGCAGTAAACACCTGGGAACCAACTTGGATTGGAAGATCAATTTCCCCATGCACCACTCTTCTAGAACCATCAAAAGCCTTTACCACAATATTATTGGGCTTCAGCACGGCATCTTCAGGACTCAGCTTGTTCAGGACTTCCTTAGGCAACACATTCAAAGAGGAACCATTGTCTATCAACACATGAGACAGGGTAGTGCCCCTGCATTCAATTGAAATATGCAAGGCCCTGTTATGATCTCTCTTGGCAGGGGTCAAATCAGCATCAGAGAATCCTAACCCATTGTCATAGGTCAGGTGGGCAACACAGTTCTCAAATTGGTCAACAGAAATTGCATTGGGCACATGTGCAGTCTTCAGAAACTTGATCAAGGACTTGGCATGAGCTTCAGAACACATCAACAAGGACAACATAGAAATCTTTGAGGGAGTATGCCCCAATTGATCAACAATGTCATAATCACTCTTGCGAATGATTTTCAATACTTCTTCCATCTGCTTAGAGAGATCATCAGCAGCTGGCACATCAGTAGATACAGGCTCAATAATAGGACCTTTGCCCCGAGCATTAGTGGTGGAAGTAGTAGCAGGAGTAACTGCATTCTTGGAAGTATCTGGAGGAGAGAAGACTCTTCCACTACGAGTGATCTTACTAGATCCGGCAATATTGTCAACATCAACAGGCACATCAGCTACAGGCTCTTGCTTAACACCATGGATGTAAACATCAGACCCATAGTGCCAAGGCACAGCTTTGTCAGACGTATATGGGACAGGACCAGGAGTAGTAATGACCACAGGAGCTACCCTGGCTTCAGCAACAACTTTCACAGGACCTTCAGCAGTAATCTTGATTGGGCCCTGATGAGTGATTTTAATGGGACCCTTTGAAGTGATTCTTACCGGTACTTTGTCAACCATATCAACCTCTTCAATCTTCTTACCCCGAGCCAGATGATCCACCATACTTTCTACAGATGCTGGTCTTCTTTCAAACACTATAGTATACTTATCCATGAGACGTTGAATTCCATCTCTCAATATGAAACAACTATCCGGCTTATAGGTACAATACAAACAATCTTCACGACAACCTGGAACGATCCCAGCTTGTACTAACCTCTTTTTGATAACAGATAGTGGTGTGGTTAACTCCATAACTGAATAGACATGTAGATCTTCATCAATGGCATTGACAGTCTTCTCGTGATTTGGCATTGGAGCTGTAATCACATTTGGAGTACCTGGTGGATCAAACTCAATTTCTCCAGCATCAATCATATCTTGAATTTTGTTCTTCAAGACCCAGCAGTTATTAGTATCATGTCCTAGACAGTTTGAATGATATGCACATCGTGCATTGGGATTGTACTTGGGAGAGGTAACATTGGGATTCTGAGGAGCCTCCCTTAGGGTAATAAGTTCAGCCTTCAACAAGTGTTGCAATGCTTGAGCCATTGACATGTTGATCTTCGTGAACTGTCTTCTAGCCCTCTGTTGGTTGCCTTGAGGCTGCTCTGTTGTTGCAGGAGTTGGATTTGAAATATGAACTACACTAACAGAATGATGCCTTCTGTTACGATCAGGTTGACCATAAACAGCATTGGATTCTTTCTTCCCAGTGGGAGGCTTCTTTGCAGCACCTGATGAAGAAGTGCCCACTTGGATCTTACCACTTTTGATACCATTCTCTACCCGCTCTCCTGTCATGATCAACTCAGTGAAGCCAGATGATGAGCTTCCAATGAGATGACTGTAAAACGGACCATTCAGCGTACACATGAACATATCAACCAGCTCCCTGTCAGTCAAAGGGGGTTGAACTCTTCCAGCTAAATCTCTCCACTTCTGAGCATACTCCTTAAAACTTTCTTTGGCACCCATAGACATGCTCTGAAGCTGCATGCGAGTGGGGGCTAAGTCAGCATTGTATTGGTACTGCTTATAGAAAGCTTCAGCAAGATCATTCCAGTCTCTGATGTTGACACTCTCCAACTGATAATACCACTCCAGCTGAGCTCCAGATAAACTCTCTTGAAAGAAATGGATCCACAACTTTTTATCAGCAGTGTGGGGTTGAATCCTTCTGACATAAGATCTCAAATGCAGCTTGGGACAAGAGACCCCATCATAAACAACAAAGGTAGGAACCTTGAAACCAATGGGTATGACTACCCCAGATATCAGACTCAAATCCTCAAAATCCAGCCCAGATGACTTCTGCAACTCCATGGCATCCATCCTATCCACCAGCATCTTGAATTTGTCTTCATTAGACTCATGGTAGTAATTAGCCTCAGAATCAGAGTCCCCCATTGAATGGTGGAGACTGCCTACCTCTTGCTCAGATTCTTCAGATTCATAGTCTTCAACTGGTTCTTTGGTCTTGGCAAGACCTTTGAACCTTCTTCCCATGTTGATCAACCCAGCAGACCTTCTAGTCTTCTTAGTTTTCTTGGCCAGCAGTGTCTTCAATTCATCCTGCCCCTTGGATAGGTTCAGGATCAGCTCTTGGAACTGTGCATTCTGTGCCTGAAGATCCTTAACTGATTGTTCAAGAGCCATTGCTGAAATAAACAGCGAGAAGATGAGAAACCTGTGCACAATTATAAACCTGTGATGCAATGAAATGATATGGTAATGCATATGCAATGTTTTCAAGGACCGCAGGATTTAAATTTGCTTAGACAAACAGGAAAGTAACTTTTTATTAGTAATAACTTTGTTTTGCCTTTTAGGCGTACATCAATGAAATAAAATAAGTACAAAATATGGGGTTTTAAGTCTCCCATGGACGTTTCCTCTTTATGTTGAGGTATGAATTGAGGTTTCGTTCCTCATGAAGTTGCTTTGTTAGCTCTAGGATTCTTGCTTGGCTTGCTTTGTAATGAGCCTCGAAAGTATCCCTTTGCTCCTTCAGTTGGATCCATGATCTCTGCAAGTCTTCCTTATCAGTAGGCATGTCTGGGTGAAGGATGGTATAAGCTGTGTCTCCTTCAGCAACAGGTTCCATGGTAACTGGTAGGACGGCAGGATATGGCATCATGAGTGTCTGAGCACGAGATCGCACCCATCTGAGATAAGCCTCCATAGGAATAGTGTACTTAGGCTCCAGTGTCTTGCTGTCAATCCTGTTTACCTTTCCCCAAGCTCGTATGAATCTCTGACGGTAACCCTGAAGATCGTTGTCGTAATCAAACACAATGCCCTGAATCAACATGTCATGTGGGCCATCGCTCCGAGCGTAACCAAACTGTCGTAAAGCTAGAGAGGGGTTGTAGGTGATGCCTCCTCTTATGCCTAGAAGTGGCACATTAGGAAACTCCCCACAACGGTCAATGATGGTGACATTCTCCATAGATCTGGAGCACCAATGGATGTCTGAGTGAGAAAGTGACATGATCCTTTTGGACCATCTGAACCCCTGCTCATTCTTCATTACTGAGCGAGGAAGGTGAGAAATAAACCACCTGGATAGTAAAGGTATGCAGCACATCAAAGTTCCTCTTGCCCTTGTAGTACGGGTGTGAAGAGAATGTAGGATGTCTCCAAGCAATGTAGGCACTGGATTATGACTCAGGAAAATGTTGATTGCATGAACATCTATGAACTGATCTGGATTGGGGAACAATACTAAGCCATATATCAGCAAGGCTAAGATCTCCTCAAAAGCATCATAGCTCATGGCCTTCAAGAACAACTGAGCCTTCTCTATCAACACCTTGGCAAGAATACCCTTGACACCACTTCTCGTCTCTAGAACAATGTCAGACTTCTTCAGATGTAGAGCTGCAGTAATAACTTCTGGTTTAAGCTCCTTCTCTAAGCCTGTGAAGGGTCTTTGATCAAGAACAGGTATGCCCAGAAGTTTAGAGAACTCCTCCATGGTTGGAACCAGCTGATAGTCAGGGAATGTAAAGCAGTGGTGCTTAGGGTCAAAGAACTGAAACAGGACACTCATCATGTCTTCACTGAACCCTGAAGTAACTAGATCCAATAGGTGACCATGTCTCTTGTTGAACCGGGAGTGATCAGACACTTGAGAAACCAACTCTTTAAGCTTGGGAGGTATCCCTACAAAGTTGATCCTGATGGTATTTCTACGAACTGAAGCCATGACCTGCAACAAAGAACAAAGATAAATCCCTTGGTCCTTGAAATGGTTAGGGAAAATGTTATGCTTATGATGCATGATGATGTCATGATGTTATGTTCAATCACAAACATGTGGCACACACAAACAAGTCACACCATAGCCCTAGGTTTAAAGGCTTGCATGAGGTTTAAGGTAAGTACCCTCCCCTGAAGTTAGATGGTTCATCCTGTCCTACAAAAGTAACCGGGTTCTAAGGGATCTCAATATCATTGATCCTTCACAAGGGTGGTTGTTCAGTAGGCAACTTACTTGCCAACCAAAACCCTCCAAGTTCAAGATCTCAATGAGCGTAGTATCGAGTGTCAACCAACTTCAGTCTGCACCAAAGCCGGTTACCTCACTACTTTCTAAAGGCCAAGATGAGTTAACTAGGGTTCTAAAAGTTAGTTAGTGCATTGACAACATATGGCAGCCTCATATTATCCTCAACTTGACTTAAGGAACATAAGCACCAACCAAGAAGTCGCACTAACTATGGCCACCAGATCAACCGTATCGATATACGTCGTACAGTTTCCTTGGTCTATTGCCATTTACCTAAGGTACACTAGATCCGGGTTAGGACCTTTCACACATAAGAGCACCCCAACAATATAATAATAAAGCAAACAAGGCAAACAATTTAAAGTGATCTAATTCCTAAGGGTACCCCTCTTAAATAGCTCCCCAGCAGAGTCGCCAGTTCTGTAACACGGTGGGAGAACTGACTTTAAGTAATGTTGCGGATAGCAAGAGTCGCCACCGACTTTTATTTTATCCAAAAGGAAAGGGTATAAAAGAACAGGAAAGACCTTAAGAGATATTTTTGGGTCCGGGGGGTAGGTTATGTAAAGGGAAGGTGTTAGCACCCTTTACATCCATGGTTATCCATGGGCTCTTAGTTACTTAGCTCACTTTAAATTTGTTTTTGAAAGTGTAGTGTGTGAATAGAAAAATTTTCAGAATAGTTAATAATAATCCATGTACGGATGTGTAAAAACTTGTTTTTGAAAATTTGTTTGAAATTGTGAAGAGTTTGGAAAGTTTTTTTTTGAAATGAGCAAGTACATAAGAGGAACCTACCCTAAAGTTTTAAGTCTTTCTTGTTCTTTATCCTTTCATTGGTAAGACTATCCCTATTATTAAAGAGTAGGTAGTCATTACCTTGGATGTAAGGGACATGAGAGGGACATTCTGTTTTATGAAGGCAACTGTGGGGTGTAATAAGCATATAGGAGGGACTATCATCATTATTTCGAAGGGACTCGATTCGTAAAGGCAACCATGAGGGACTTGATGATTTTTATCTTTTAAGGGACTTGCTTTATACACCCCACTTGACCTTATGATTTAGGCAACTTGAGGGATAACCTTAGAAAGTGAGACGGCGATTAAAATCGACTTACGTGTGTGAGTGTTTAATTTAATTATCTTATGATTAAAGTGATCTAATTTATTTTAAATAAAATACATATTAGCACTCCCTAATTACTAACCATAGCAAAAATAAATATATTCACAAATTTTACATCCAGGAAGCAATTACAACATAATTATAATAAGCAAAATAAATAGCAAATTAAATAATAAGCAAATTAAAAAATATATAAGCAAAATAGTAAGCAATAAATAAATAAATATTGGGTTAGTGGTAAATAATAATAATAATAATAATAATTAGAAATAACAAACAAGGTTAGAAACATAATAATATAATAATAAATAATAGTATGGTTAGTAAATAATAAAGATTAATGAAATATATAAAATTAATAAAGCAAAATAAATAATATGGTTAGTAATAACAATAATAAATAAAATTAACCAAAATTATAATAATAATAGATCAACAATTTTTAATATAAACAATTTTAGGAAAAAATATGAGCAAACAATTATTTTAATCTTTACAAGTTATTAAGTTATTTTTAAATATATTATAACTACAAAACTTAATTATTATAAACTCAATTATTTCTAAATAAACAAAAATTATAAAAGTATTCACATATTATATAAAGAGAAAAATAAATTATAAGCATATTTACAAGATTTAATTTTTATTGATTAATGCCAAAAATTATATTAGAGACTATATTCAATAAACATATACATATTAATTTATATTAAGAATTAGTAAATAAATGGCTAGGGTTTTTTAATTTAGAAAAAAATAAATTAGGGTTTGTTTTTTTTAGAAAATATTTTAGGGTTTTGAAAAATTAGGGTTTTATTTATAATTAGGGTTTATGGAATTAATCTAAACCTAATTATCTAATTTATTTACAAGCATATATACATAATATGAATATATTTACAAAATAAAAAAAAAACATTTTTATATTTGAGGAAATAAATTATAACATATTTTTTTTAGAACACAAAGAAAATAGTATAAGGTTATTTAGAAATTAAGTTTTTATAATAAACAAAAGTATAATTAATTAAGAAAATAGAAAAAAAAGTGACAAAAATTGAGAACTTACCTTGGCTAGGATTTGATCCCATGTCCTCATGTTTACCAGCAACAACAATAACCATTAGGCTAGCCCACACGCAGGTGAGAAAGAGGAGAGAATAATTGTTTTTGTGCCTTGTTTGAGAAATCCAAAACATGAGGAAATAAAAAGGCCTGGGGTGGGATTTGATCCCAGGACCTTTACATTCACAAGCACGCGCCTCACCACCCGGCTGGAAGAGCCAATCTGAAAGTATAATGGCAAGAAGTAATAATATATTAAATTCTCCTTTAACCTGAAAAAATAGACAAAATAATGCGTGAGACCAAGATTCGAACTCAGGTCTGGTAGGTCATACGCGCGTCACCTCCACCACTGGACCAAACATGTTTTGGTGAATAATATTAGAAACAATATAATAAAATATTATAACCAATTTTCAAATTTCCAGCTGCGCGCCATCAGCTTCTTCTTCAACCTTGTACCTGCGAATTTTCCTTCACTTTTACCTGCGAATCCAGCTTCAAATTTTCCTGCGAGTTCTTCAGACTTCAAACCTACGAAAAACGAAACTTGCACCAAACAGTAACGATTCTTACAATTAATTACAGTTTTATGATCCTTGTGTCTCATAGAACACTCCTATGTTCTTAAAATTTGTTTAGGTTTAATGAATCACAAAACCCCATTTTCGACCTCTAAACCCTAACCATGGCATTTGGTCCATTAGGCTATGAAACTTCAAGCTATTTGTCCAGAATCGTTCCTTGGATCATCACAAACACAAAAGCACAAACAAAATTCATTAATAATGCACAAATAAACAGAATCGAAAATTTGAAATTCAATGCAAAGTTTGATTCGGGTAGGGCAATATGAGATGGTATTGATGCATATGATTGATGCTTTACAATCAGTGATGTCCAGGGAAGCTAGCCATGTCCTTATTTTACCTTTAAAAGCCCTGCAAGTTGAAAACCGAATATGAGTTTTTTTGGTGAATTTGAGAACTTGGAACTTACTCTAGAGGCAGCCAACTCGTGAATGAAGATTAGGTTTGTGATCAGCATATATAGGTGAATGATTCTAGGTTAAAACATTGATTGATTATGTGGAAGTTTTGATATTTTAAGATTGAGAAAGATCATGCCATGAAAGTTCAATATTTTTATACCAATGCTTTCTATTTCAAGCCATTCCATATAATTCTTGCATCAATTTGTTCCATATTGATTTTATGACTTTCTAGAATCAATAAATCAATTAAATCTTCACATTTAATATTTTATTTAAATTTAAAATGATTTTAAGAATAAAAAATCATAATAAATTAATTAAATAAAATAAAAATTATTAAAATATTATGGAAATTTCGTGCAAGATGTTATTGTATGGGTTGGGTCATAATTTGGCCAGCCCATTTGGAGAAAATTGTTTTTAGGCCCCCATTTTCATCATAAACCATCACAAACTTTCTCAACTTTGCAAGGGCACATCTCCCTCAATTTTAAAGGTATGAGGGTGTTCTTGGACATTTTGGAAATCTTGAAGAGTCCTCTAAACAACCCCATTGGTTTCAGGTCCATATCATTTACCAATCTCAAATTATGCCCTTTTGAAGTTGTTGACTTTTTGTTGACTTTTGAAATGACCTATAATGTCTTAGGTCATATCTTCCAAATGAAGCATTTTTGGGCTTAACTTTCAACATCAAAGTTGTAGAGAATTCAATTTCCTTCAAAATGAGCTTTGGATGGAGACTTGGTGATGAAGTATATGAAAATTATGGCTGGTCAAAGTTCAGTTGACTTTTACTGAGGAAACCCTAATTTAGAAACTCCTGATTATTGATGATCTGGAATCTCCTTGATGAATCATGATCAGCCCTTGATCAAATGATGATTTTTACTTCATATACTTGATGTTTGCAAAAAATCATGAAGTTTGACTTTGGTTTGACCACAGTTGACCTCAGTTTGACTTTTTAACTGCATTGACTGATTTTGACTTATCTGATCATCTGACTGAGCAAACTTTTGCGAAAAGTCTTGAAACTTGTCATGGGGGTTCTTACACACATATAAGATGTTATGAAGCTCACTTGAGGTATTGGAAGTTCATTTAGCCTGATTAAAGTCAAAACCCTAGTTTTGGATGCACTGCTTAGGAGGTGCATTGTCTGAGGGATTTGTCAGCTCTTCTGACCAATTGTGAACCTTGTGAACCATCATAAAGTAACTTGTAGACTTCATGAACCTCATGAAAGGTATTAAAAGCATTGTGAATCTTGTGAACCTTGTGAACCTTCATAAAGTAACTTGTAGACTTCATGAACCTCATGAAAGGTCTTGAAGATGTTGAGAAGCTTGTGAACCTTGTGAACCCTCTTAGCACACAAAGTCTTGTATTGTGAGGGCAAATTTTGGGGTGCAACAGTCATACAGGAAATGCTTCCACACCATAGCATCGAGAAATCCTCTGAAGTGATCAACATCAATTTCATAGGTGACAATAATTGTTGGATGACTCCAGTATACCACTACTTAACGATAGGCGAGTTGCCCGATGATATCAAGTAAGCCAGCCCCACCAGACATTGCCCATCTTCGTACGTCCTGATAGAAAACAAGCTATACCGCCGAGGACTTTCCATCCCACTTCTAAAGTGCTTCGAGGAAGAAAGCGTGTAGTCATCTTGCATGAAATACACGAAGGGATAAACGCATAACACCTGAGCGGAAGATCCTTAGACCAAAAGGCTTTAAGGGCGGGCTACTACTGGCCAACCATGCAGAACGATGCCAAAGAGCACATGAAGAAGTGTGACAAATGCCAACGTCAAGGGAGATGCACCTCGCGCCCCCGGACGCACTCAAAATAATGTCCTCGCCATGGCCATTCACACAGTGGGGCATGGACATCCTTGGACCCTTCACAGTAGGTTCGTTTCAAAACAAATACCTGATTGGGGTCGTCGACTATTTCACCAAAATGGATAGAAGCCGAGGCTTTGGCCAGAATCAATACATTCAACATCTTGCGATTTTATAAGAAAAATATCCTAGCCAGGTTCGGCGTGCCTCAATCACTGATTACAGACAATGGTACTCATTTCACGGATAGGAATTTCCAAGACTTCATCGCCAAGAATAGAACCAGGCAGCACTTCGTGTTAGTCGAGCATCCCCAAACGAACGGGCAAGCCGAAACTACTAAAAGAATCATCTTGCAAGGCCTTAGACAAAGTCTGGGCGTGGCAAAGAAAAGATGGTTCGAGGAACTCCACATTATACTTTGGGCCTACTAGACAACTCCACACTCGACCACCGGGGAAACTCCATTCCAAATGACATATGGTAAGGAAGCAGTCATCCCCATGGAAATCAGAGAACCTTCTCAATGAACAGAGTCTCCTCTAGAAGAAGAACTCAACAATGAAGCATTGAGAGAAGAGCTCAACTTAGTTGAGGAAATCTGTTCAGGGGCTACTCTACGAAGAATCCCTAAATCAAAAGATCGCACTACGCTACAATGCCAAGATCATCAAAATAGAATTCCAGGTAAGCAGACTTTTCCTACATAGAAATCAGAAAGATTCTCGCGAGGGCAAGCTCGCAAATAACTGAGAGGGCCCATATCAGGTCAAGTCAAAAACTGGCACAGGGGCCTACTACCTTGAAGAACTAAATGGGGAACCATTTACTCGACCATAGAGCACTGAGAAGCTTAAACAATATTCCAACTAAGTTCGTCCAAAACACGAAATAGCTACTAACAGATCTACCATGTTAACGAAGGGGAAACACTCGACCATATGGATGTACCATGGTATAGGTACAACCCTTAAACACAACGAAAGCGAACTCTTGCCCAGTTACCGGGCATATGATATGCCCAATGGGGACACCTCGAATGAGCTCTGTCGTTGCCATACCAGCATGGCAGACCCCTAGCTCGCGATCGGAAAGGTCTAAGCCTTAAAGAAATAAGGAACTCGACCAAGTCCTTGACCCCCTTCTGCAATAACAAATCTCGCTTCTCAACAAGTTCCATACACTATAGAGTTCATCAAAACACGTTGAGCATATCCATAGTTCAATAACAAATATTTAAAAGCAAATATATTGTGAATAACAGTGCACAAACAGGATAAGTAGACAATAATTATATATTTAAAACTGACCAATAGGCCGGATGTTTTCATAAGTTATACAAAAGAAGGACTAAGTCCCATAAATCAAAATACATCAAAAAAAGGCATAGAGGCCAAGATAAATACGACACACAGGACAAAAAACCTCACTCCTCATCGGTAGGGATCACTATGACCTTCTCCGCGCGATGAAGAGGACCAGTACCGTCCACAACCAACTATAACACCCCAAAATTTGCCCTCTTATTTATTACCTTAACTGACTTATGGTTCACATTTGTCTGTATTTCCATTAGGTCATTAACATCATAATCATGCATTTCATGAGCTCCTAAGGCATGGGATCAGGGTCCTTTGAAATTAGGGTTTTGATTCATGGTTATTAAGAATTTCTTCTTCCTCAAGTTACCAAGGTTATTATTCTCCAAAATTCACCCATGTCTCTAAACAGTGCTTACTTTTCTAAATTTTCAGAGGGTCAGAATTCATTATTTTAATTGAGTTTGTTAAGTAATCATCAATTGAAGATCGTAATATGAGGATTTTATGTCAAGAACATGTTTCGAGGAGTCCTCAGGGCACTAATGGCTTATCATCTGATTGTTGAGTGTGGTTTAGATTAATTTGGTTTATTGATTGAAGTTGGGGATTGGCGGAGAATGCAATTAGCTTTGAATTTTGAGGATTTTATATGGATTGAATGCATTGAGATATGATCAAGAGGAATGCTTGAGATTTGAGATACAAGTCTGTCGCTCCCTGGATTTCCATCCTGGTACAAACGCGAAAGTGGCGCGGAAAGGTTAGAGTCGCCAGCCAGGCATTTTTATCCCGAAGGAATGGGAATGGTAATGCTGCACAAACCAGAGGAAAAGAAAAGGAAGGACACAGGTCCTGCGAACCAAAGAAACTGAGTTCGGGAGTCTTTTACGATCTGGGAAGGTATTAGCACCCCGGATCGTTCGCCGTACCCGACGGGATCCACGCTTGCAAAGAAATCTGTTTCAAAGGGTGAAGAAATGAAAGCTGCTGCAAAACTGAAACTGAAACTGGATAAAAGGAAAGAAAAGGGAACTGAAAAAGAAATGAAAAGTAAAAATGTAGGGAAAATAAATATTGTGCTCGAATGGGCCCTACCCCGCTGCCTACGTACCTCATCTGGACAATGAGGATCAGAGTCGTCGTAGTTCCCCTAACTAGGGGTGGAAAAGATTGCTTGTGTCTTAAGGTTTGAACTGCCTATGTCAATGCTCAGGTGTTGCAGGCTCGGACGACGAGTGCGTTACCGTCTTGCAAAATGACAAGTAGGAGCAAGTTCTCACGTAAAGAGTGAAGGTGATGAGAAAAGAAGTCCCGAAGGAGAAGTTTATAATTTGTCCAGTGTTTTTTATGAGTTTTCTATGAGTGTGGCACAAGGAAGTGAACTCAAGCTCTTTTCCATGGAATGTGTACTTGCTACTACATTCCAAGATGGAATAATAGAACAAGCACACTCAAGTAAGGAGAAGATCCCCAAAACTTGGTTCCAGAGATTAGGGCCTAAGCTCACTAACTCGTTGAATTTATTAAGTGTTTTTTGTAGCTTTTGTGAAGAAGTATTTTTTATAATTTTCTTTGTGAAAGTGGTCTCATGATTAGACTTGTAAATCATGCTAGACAAGCTTGTACTATCCCAAGATGGGAAGACTACAAGTGCCCCATGGAATAAGTCCACACACACAAGGCTGCCTCAACCATTATTAAGTGTTTTTTAGGTTTTGGTTTTTAGATGAGAAGAGAAAGAAACAAAAGGATTTTAAAGATAAAATCTAATGGGGAAAGTCTAATCCTAAAGTTATCATGTAAAGGTGGTCCTAAGGTTAGTGTGGTTTGAAGTCTATCCTAATGAAGAAGAAGGAAAGAAAAGAAAAGAAGAAGAAGAAAAGGAGAAGAAGACGGACATAGAAGACAACTTACTTCTCTAAAGAAGATAAGTTATTTCTAAAGCAGGAGCGGTGAAGTTAAGCAAACAAAGCACAATGCTAAAGCAATCACAACTTGAAAGCATAAAGAGATGAAGGAAGAAGTTATATGTGGGATACCCTCCCATACACATGACTTACCATAACCCCCTACAAAACAAAGATTAGCTAAACAATTGAACATTGAAAGCATATGGAAAGCAAAAGCAAAGTAATGGTCAAGGAAAGGGAAAATAACGTAGGGAAAAGAAAGTGTTATGCTCGGATGGGCCCTACCCCACTGCCTACGTATCCCTTTTGAGGAATCAGAGTTAACGTAGTTCGACTAACTACTTTCGTTTGTTTTGGATTTTTTAGTTGAACAAAGTTAAATTCATGTTCTACCATCTGCTCGACCTTTGGAGACTCACGCACCTGGAGTAGAAGGAATTAACATGCTCTTATGAAAAGAAAACAAAGAGTTTGATTTGTGTTTTAGGAATGCTCATGCAAAAAAGGTAGTCCTAGACGAAGGAAACATGTGTTGCACCCTAAAATTTTCCCTCCACAAGACAAGACATTGTGTACTAAGAGGTTCACAAAGTTCACAAGGTTTACAATTAGTCAGAAAGTTTGACAATTCCCTCAGACAATGCATCCTCCTAAGAAATGCATCTTAAACTAGGGTTTTGACTTTTATCAAGCTAAATGGAATTACAAGACTTCAAGTGAGCTTCATAGCATCCTATATGTATTCAAGAATCCCCATGTCAAGTTTCAAGACTTTTCCCAAAGGTTTGCTCAGTCAGATGATCAGATAGGTTAAAATCAGTCAAAGTAGTCAGAAAGTCAAACTGAGGTCAACTGTGGTCAAACCAAAGTCAAACTTCATGATTTTTTTGCCAACATCAAGTATATGAAGTAAAATTCATCAATTGATCAAGGGTTGATCATGATTCATCAAGGAGACTTCAGATCATCAAGAATCTGGAGTTTCTAAATTAGGGTTTTCACAAGAAAAGTCAACTGAACTTTGACCAGCCATAACTTTCACATGCTTCATCAAAAAATTTCCATCCAAATCTAATTTTGAAGGAAATTGAATTCTCTAAAACTTTGTGTCTCACAAGCCAAGCCCAAAAATGCTTCATTTGGAAGGTATGAGCTAAGACATTATAGGTCCTTTTAAAAGTCAACAAAAAGTCAACAACTTCCAAAGAGCATAACTTGAGAATGGTAAAAGATATGGACATGAGACCAAAGAGGTTGGTTATAGGACTCTTTAAGCTTTCCAAAATGTCCAAGAACACCTTCATAGCATTAAAATTGAAGGATTTGTGCCCTTGCAAAGTTGGGAAATTTTTGGGAAGTTTATGAAGCAAATAAGGCCTTAAAACCAATTTTTGCTAAATAAGCCCACCAAATTGCCATCCAATCTTTATAATATCACCAAGCACGACCCAACCCACACCTTTTCTGATTTTTTACATTTTATTTAATATTTATTTGAATTTTATTCATTAAAATACAAATTAAATTAAAATAAAATATGAAAATCATATATTTGGAATGGATTGTGGTTCTAGAAGGTCTTAATATTCATTTAAACTTGATTGATACCATATAATTTCAGATCATCCAAAAATAGCAATGAGATATCCAAATTTCAATGTTTTTAAGATCAAATCTTTTTCAATCTCATGAGGTCCAAAAATCCAAAGGAGTTATCAAATTCTTGACCTAATTTTGTTACATGATATATATACAACATTAAGCAATGCCAAGGACACAGATTCTCAGCCTCCAAGAGCATTCTCAAACTTCAAAAATTCATCCAAAATTCAATTTTTGGGTTCACCTTTAGAGGGCATTTAAAGGTATTTTAAAGACATAGAGATGATCCTTGGACATCACTGAGTCTATCCCAACCTTCAAACGCATCCAATTCATGCTCATATGGCTAACCCGAATCCATATTGTTCATGCTTTTATTTTTTTCGATTTGGATTATTTATGCAATGATAATGAATTCTAACTGTATATTTGTGTTAGTGATGATGTTTAGATGCTTTCTGGACAAAGAAACTGAAGGATAAGGACATAAACCGAAAACGGCCATTGTTAGGGTTCTTGAACCATAATTAGGGTTCTTTGATTTAGACTATATAAATTAATTTTAAGGACATAAATGAACTATGTGAAGTGTGGTGATCATAACCGTGTGTTTAATTTGATGAATGGTTGCATATTCATGATGATTTGAGATTGGCAGGATTCATATGCAGGAAAATTCGCAAGAAAACTCATGGATAAATTCGCAGGTAATTCTGCAAGTCCAGAGGTAGAAGATGATCCATTGGCGCCATCTGAAAAATTCAAATTTTCAACTTAATATTTTTAGGATTTGTTTACGTTATATTTCAATTAGCGCGCTTGGCTCAGCTGGTTTGTACGTTTGGCTTGTAAATGAATGGTCCTGGGTTCAAACCTCCCCCAGGCCAATTTGTTTTGTTTTTATTTTCAGTGTTTTTGCAGGTTAAAAATAAAAGAATTATTGCCCTAAACATTATCACATGCGCGCGTTGGCCTGGTGGCAGTCTTGTTGGTCCAAGGGTGGAAAGGCCTAGGGTGTGGGTTCGATCCCTGCCCCAGGTAAGTTTTGTTTTCTCATTTTTTTCCTTATTTATTTGTTTTAAATTAATCCAAATTATATTTTTTTCATATGAAAAAATTATTTTAATAATATGTAAATATATGTATATATATAATTTCATATGTTCTAAAAATCCCTAATTTATTTTCTAAAAATTTAATTTAGTTTATATTTAATTTGAAAATTTATTTATATTATTATTGTATATTTTGTAAATAATTGAATTAAGTTTAGATTAAATGATCAAAACCCTAATCCTGATTATAATATTAACCCTAATTTTATTTTTAAGTCTCTAACCCTAATTCTTATTCAATTTTAAATATTAAACTTAATTAATTTTTCTAATATATATAATTAAATAGTTAATCATGTTTTATTTTGTAAATAATTAATATTGAAATTCTGGGATCAGATACGTGATGTCGAACCAGATGTTTAAACACTTGAAATCTTAAACAAAACTTAATGAGCTGGTAAATTAAATAACACAGGAAATTGTTAACCCAGTTCAGTGTATCTCCACACTTACATCTGGGGGCTACCAAGCCAGGAAGGAAATCCAATATAAGTAATATTAATTATGGAGTTAAACCAACCAGTTTAATCCTTCACTTAATATCTACCCAAGGCAATTTCTACCTAAGACTCAACTTAGATATGAGTACCTACTCACTCCCCCTCAATCACACAGTGATCTTTTACAATGATTAATAAAATTGAAGTCACACTTCAAACACAACAGCTTGATCTTACTTAAAAGTTTTAATCAAGACACAATTCACTTATTGCTTAAAAGCTCATAAAGTGACAAACAATTAAAACCTGATATACTTTACAAACACCCTTTACAGTCTTCTAAAATTCGTGCGTTTTCTTGAGTGTTTCAGTTCCTTAAATAGATGCTTGGTTTGTGGGCTTTTTGCAAAGTATCCAGACTTTGATAAATCCCACAGTCATCACCTTGAATTAGGGTTAGTTAGTTTGTTATCTCCTTGAATCAAGGTGAGTTAGTTATTCTGTTACACTGAAAACAGATAACTAAGCTTCCTAAAGATGCGCCTTGGAGTGCTTATCTTTTTACAATTAATTCCAGATAATTTCTCCTGAATTTACTCACTTCTGATACGCATCATTTAAGTCTGATAACAGGTTTACGATGTCACAACATTTGGTGTGACATCCTGATGTCTTGAACTAAGTTCATCAACTTTTACTTTGTTTGTCAATGTCACAACATCTGGTGTGACATCCTGAACTAAGTTCACTTATTCTTGTTTGTCAAAAATTCTGCCAATTCTTTAACATCTACAAACTCCCCCTTTGGCTAATTTTTGGCTAACACAATCTTCTGGTTTTATCAGAGAGCAGCAGAGTTTTTTTTGTTGAATCATGTGAGAGCTAATAATTTGCTCCCCCTCAAACATGTATGTAGACTGCTATGACTTGTTCAACAGACTTTGATATACCAATGAGCATTCAAAAATAACTTAGTTCAGAAGACAGAAATTAACATCAGCATTGTTCAGGCATTAACATCAGCAGGCATTGTTCAATACACTTCTCCCCCTTGTTAGACAGAAATTTGGGGCCAAACATTACATAAGCAGAGAGAAAAAAAAACATGCAAAATTATAAAGCAGAACAGGCAATACATTTTCCACCACACACAGCTTCACTCAGACTCAGTATATTCAGTATCTTCTGCATCCTCAGACTCAGCATCAAATTCATCAACATTCTTAGCAACCTCTTCCAGCTCCAGCCTTTGAATTATGTCTTCAAGCTTCTTCTTCCTTTCATCCAGCTCTTTGCAGGTAGTCTTGAGCTTTGCAATCAGGGCTGCCTTTGATATGGGAGTCTTAACAGCAGATGGCCCAGCAGATGGCCCACCTGGAGCTTCAACATCTGCAGCATGATGGCTCAGAAACAGTTTGTAGTGAAAGGACAGTGGACTCTCCCTCTTACAGATAGAATCCTTGTCAGTAAGGATGCCTGGATATTGGTTGAGAATGATTCCACAGAGCAGAGATGGGAAGGCTATTGAAAGCTTGATTGCTGAGGTTCCTGCATGCTTTAAAGTCTGGTCAAATATATATGCCCCATAGTCCAACTTGGTTTGGGTGCCTACAGCACATATAAACCTCCCAAGCCCAGTAGCTATAGATGAGGTGTAGTTGGTGGGGACCCAGTTGACTGTTCCAATCCTGTGTAGCATAGCATACTTCCTTGTTAGCAAGCTGACTGATAGTTTCCCTTTGACTGGCCATGACTTGACCTAGTTGGCAGTGATGATTTTGCAGACTTGGTTGTCAGTTTTGCCCAGCTCATTTGGTCCATCTGATTCTCTCCCCAGGTACTGATTTATCACCCTAGGAGAAAAATCAACACATCTCCCCCTGGCATATACCTTCCTGAAATCCTCAGATTTCCCATCAGCACACCCTCTTGCAGATTGACTATGAATTCTTTTACCTGTAGTTCATAGCAAGGGGAAACGTTGGAGACAGTTTTGAATAAACCAGCATTGGAGATTAAATCTATTACCTCAGTGCACTCCAAAGCATTGCTGCCCAGCTCTCTTTCCAGAGCCACCCTTCTTTGATAGACATACTTCCACTTGCTCACACTAGAGACATGGTGGAAGGACACATTGTCCAGAGGTGCTTCAGGAACAACAGTGGCAGTTCTAGGAGGTGCTGGCTTCTTCCTGGGTTGGGATGTTGGGACATCCTCCTCAACATCAGAGTCAGATGCAGTAGTAGCCTTCCTCTTCTGGGTGCTTACCTTACTCCATTGCTTAGTAGATCCAAAGGCAACTTTGACCTTGTCCTTTTTGGGAGTTGACTGTTTCTTTTCAGGAGTTGCATGTGCAGCTGGCTTCTTCTCCTTCCTAGCCCTAAGCCTCTTGGCTATGCTAGGATTAACAGAGGCTATGATCTCTGTGTCAGAGTCATCATCCAGGTTTTCAACTGGTGGAGGTTGGGAAGCCTCTTTCTCAGCAGCTTGATCATTTGGAGCTTGATCATCAGTAGCTTTATCATCAGTAGTTTTGTCATCATCACTTGGGGCTTTGTCCTGGCCCTCAGGTGTTTCAACATTTCTTGGGACATCCTGTTGAGCAGGTATGTCCTCTTCAGCCTGGTTGCTTGGGTCATCTTGAGGAGCAGGCATACTGTTCAGGGGAACAGACACGCCAGGCACAACTCTTTGTTCAGCAAGGATACTGTTTACAAGCTGTTTGATGGATGCGTCCACATAAGCAGAAGCTTTGGGGGTGCTGGAAGATGAAGGAGTTTGTAAACACCCCAAATTTGCCCTCACCCATTCACACATGACTTGTGATCATCTCATATGCATAAACACAATCACATCATCTCATGTCTCATTTGGTTTCACTGGATAGTTTCTAAGGCATCTGCACCTAGGGTTTGTGATCTGAGCAACCTCAGGGCATCTTGGGCCATTCCAAAGGCCACCAATCAAATCAAAGGGGTCCATGTGTGTTCTTACATCATATTCCATCTCCTCAAAGTCAAAAATGCAGAGGAATCATAAGAACTAGGGTTTGAGTGGATGCAGAGCCAGGATGAACTGCACAGTTGACTGAAAATTAGGGTTTTGGTTTCAGAGGCCATAACTCCAAATTTTTTGGTCACTCTTGTTTCCATTTATCTCTATATGGTATAGGGAGTATGCATATCAATTTTCATGAAGAAATTCCATGGGGAAGTCATCTGATCAAAGGTTGACTTTTCAGACAAGTCAGTGCAAAATCAGGGCATCTGAGGCCCCCAATGACCCAACCAAGGGGTGATCTTCATCATTTTGAGTGTATATGATCTTTATTTGATCATGGAAGAAGGTTGAAGTTCACAAAAATCAAGAATTTAGGGTTTTTGCAAATGTTGACTTTTTGGGTATAGTTGACTTTTCAAGAATGCCTCATTTTAGGTCAATTTTCAAGCCTTGATTCATGATCCAAAAAGGTTTCAATTGGAAAAACTTTGGTCATGAAAGTTGTAGATCTCATCTTTCCCTTTTCAAAAAGTACAAGAACATGAGCAAACTCTTCATGGATCAAAAGTTATGGCAATGCAAAGTTGGCAAAAATCATTGTTTTTCAAGTTATGCACCAAATGGAAATTTTGCAAAAAAACCTTGGATCAATGCATTATGTGACTTCTAATTCCTCTCAAACCAGTACACAAACATTTCTCTAAGTCATAAAATCAGAAATGAACTAAGATTGCCTATGGTTTCATGTTTGGTTGGACAAAAAGGTCACATGTGAACAAGAAGCCACAACTTGCAAAAACCATCATTGTGCTCCCTACAACTTGATGCATTGGATGCTGCATTGTTGCTAGACCTCTCTCTCACCATGCTGCACCAGAACCAACCTTGTACTTGCCTAGATCTTGCCCATGCCCTATCTTACACAAAGTTGACCTTTTATGCAAAAGCAAACTTACCTATCACAGCTGCACAAGTCACATCCTCTGGCCACTTGGATTAAAATATGTTATCAATTTGCTAGCAAAAACACCCAAGAGGCAGGGCTGAAACACACACATTCACCACTTACACAAAATCCCTTCACATTGCAACTTCATTCGAATCTGCTCACACAGCCATCAAACACAAAAGCTTTCTTCATCACTCAACTAAACACACTTCATAGATCACAAAGCACCCAAAGCCCAAGCTTGAAACAGCCAGAAACTCCTACTGCCATCTCTCACCTCAGTTTGCAGTTTCACTTGGAACTATCACCATAGCCCACAAACATCAAAACAAACCTTGCAAACCTTCTCAACACATTGCATAGACCTCAAACAACCCATCATCATGACCTGAAAGTGCCAAGATCACCATAGCCATTGTTGACTGAACTGAAGCAGTTCTCTTCGAAACTCATCATCCAGCAAATCTAAACTCCATTTGAGCATCCAGACACACTTGGGGGATCAAGTAGAGCAGCTTGCATCAAGGGAAGTAGCCTGAAAGTTCTTAAATCAAAAACTGCAAAACTCAGGTAGCTCAAAAAATAATTTTTCCAGAAATCTCTTTTTATGTTACAAACTTGTTCTTCATGCTTGCCTGATCATCCTGATGCTTTTAGTTTTTGAAATGGTTGCGTTTTAAGAATTTAATTTGAGTTTGAAGCTCACGAACCCTAGAACTTTCTCTCTTCGATTCAGCTTGTTTAGGTTATATAAATTTGTTTTAAGTTAGGGGTTTGATTCGTGAGGGTGTTAGAAACGTTTCCCAATTCATAGATTTCATTTATATTACGTTTTGAGAGGTTTTGAGATTTTTCAGGTGAGCTTCTGGCCGGAGAAGACGACCGGAAGTCTTCTCCGGCCACCTGAGAGTGTTTATGCCCTAATTTCGTAATTAAGTCAAGTTTGAATTCTGGCCGTAGATATGCGTTGACTGGTTGACTTCCCACCCTTTTTGATGGCCAGGATCTGTCCCATTAGCCCTAATCCACGTGTTAGGGTTAATTAATCCATATTTTATTTAATTTAATCTGAAGCAATCTTGGCCTCTCATTCTGGCGCGCAGTCAATGCCTTTGAATCCAGAGCGCATCCTGGCCATTCATCCTGCTTACTTTCATTTTCTTTTAATTTTTATTCATATTTATTTCATTTAAATTGCACAATTTATTTAAAATAGTTAAAAAATCATAAAAATTATGAAACTTTTTCTTTAAGGTTTTATTAATTTTTATGACACAAAAACATTTTTATTTTATTTTTTATCATTAAAAAAGTATTTTTAAATATTTAAAAGATTATTTTTAATTGATTAATGAGAATTAATTAATTAAAAATACTTTTAGGTATTTAAAAATTACAAAAAAATTCATGAAATGTTCTAAGACATTTAGAAACATTGTCCAACCTTCAAACCAAATTTCTTTTTTGATCTTGATGCATTTTAAGAATTTTTCATTGAATTAAATCATTTTTGATGCATTATTTTGTTCATAAGTTTGAAAATTCATTTCTGCCTATTGGTGAAGGTTGAGACATTGATTCTTCTTGCATTGTTTTCCATTTAGCATGAACTTTCAAGGATAAAAAGGCCATGATTTGATCTTGCATTTTCTAATTGATTGGCATTTCTTTTGTTGCAAAACCCTAAAAAACCCTAATAACTTGCAAAATTCATAACTTGAGTTTGGTTGAGAGTTGAGAGCTCCCCTTTGGACAGTGATTCATTATAGGTCTAGGGTTTCTTTGGGTACCATTTTCCATTTTTTATGTTAAGGTTTGCTTCT
Organism: Lathyrus aphaca; assembly: GCA_963966055.1. NCBI lineage: Eukaryota > Viridiplantae > Streptophyta > Magnoliopsida > Fabales > Fabaceae > Lathyrus > Lathyrus aphaca. The sequence goes on along the minus strand of OZ014521.1, from coordinate 121,081,895 downwards.
GTTTTTGGTTTATGTGTGATGTTTGATCCATGAACCCTAATTTGGGCTTTCATTTGCATCCCTCTTGCATTCTCTTGCATAACATGACTTGTCATTTCACTTTGTGAATTCTTATGATTCATTTGACATCTTAAGACATGTAGAAAGCATCATTGATCATTGCATTGCATATTTGCTATGTCATTTGTCTTGTATGTTCCATAACATTTCATGTTTGTTCATGTTCCTTAGCTTGCATCATTTGCATTCATAACCTTGTATGAACATCTCATTGTCTTGTCTCATGTTCATAGCACTCCATAGCATCATCATCATCATCAACATGCTTCTGGTTTTTGCTAATCATATCATTTCATCTCATTTAGCATTGTATTGCATTTGTTTCTAACATTTCAGGTGGTAAGTAAAACTTGAGAGGTGAATTTGCCTTCACTTCTCATAACTTTTCTTTTCATCTCTCTTGCATACCATGCTGCATTCGTACTTGTGTTTGAGATTGAGTTTGCTCATTCTTCTTCCTCCCACTTTCTTTCTTCAAGTGACTTGACTTCTTGGATGAAGCAAGTCACTTTGCTTCTCTTGATCTTGTTCATCTGCTTCCTGGTGGTTCCTCTGAAGATTGTTTCTTGCAAACCTCACAAACATTAGGACCAACCAAGCATGATAATGAATTAGGGCTTTGATTAGTCTCCCCCATAGTTTTTACCTTTGTGTCTCTCCTTGAGTCATCTCCCCTCACCTCATAATCAGGGACTAAACCCTCAAGGCTTTAAGACTTTGTGATTAAGATCATGCCTGCATCCTTCTTTTAGGATGGAGTGTATAACTTTAATCCTAAGTCTTGGACCCTTAAGGTGTTGAACTCTCTAAATTAATCCATCTAATAATCATCAAGACATTACACTTGTAACTTGGGCCTTGCATTAGGGTTCTAATTCTTCCTTAATTGGCTAAGAAGGACTAACCCTAAAGTTAATGGACAAGTCCCCCTCAAGTTGTCTTACAAATCATAAAAAACACTTCATCATCATATCATTAATAAAATCCACTTAATCAAAGGTTTGTTCTGTCATGGGTTTAATCCCTAATCATGGATTAAGCTGAGGATCCTTCCTCAGCTTAAACACCCTCATCTATTATCCTTCTTTTAGGATAGTGTAATGAGCCTGTTAAATCCCTGATTATGGCTTAACCTCATTGCTTAACACTAAACAAAAATCACAAAAACATCTAATTAATCACAAGTAGGTTAATGATCTTAACCCTACATCAAAGGTGATTAAGTGTGAGAATCTGACTTCACACTTAAGGTAATTCTCATTACCCCTAATCAGAGGGATGATGTGATGAGTTTACCAAATCCATTGATTTAGGTTTAAGCTCATTATCTTATGACAAACTCCAAAAAGAAGTAAAAGACTGAAAACACCAGAACAAACAATAATCGTCTCCTTCGGGATTCTTTTCTCATCATCTTCACTCACAACCGAGAACTTGCTTCTTCCGTCTAACGCAAGACAGTTTGCATCTGTGCCAGACAGATCATACACTTGAGCATAGACTGCAAGCAGTTCACCAGTCAATCCTTTCAGTCTCTTTGGGTCGAACTACGGTGTTCTGACTTCCTCATTGCACGAGAGGATACGTAGGCATAACTTAACGGTTATCGAACAAAAGTCTCTGTACATTCCCCCTCTTTCCAGCCTTATTTCTTTAGCCTCATGATCTTGAGCATTTTATCCTTGTTCCTACATTGACACTGTACATTTATACCCCTCACATTTCTTTACACTGACACCTGTACATTCTTTTCCAGCTATTTTACACACAAATTGCACTGACACTACCCCTTTAAAACACAAATCTTTTAAGCGTGGATCCCGTCGAGTACGACGGACAATCTGGGTGCTAATACCTTCCCAGGTTGTAACCAACCCCCTTTCTCAGTCTCTCTGGTTCGCAAACCGTCTTATCCATCTCTTTCTAGGCTTATGCAGCATTGCCTTTCCTCCGGGATAAAAATGCCTAGCTGGCGACTCTATTCATTCTCCAGTGAGTTCACGGCTGTGTGTTCTCACTGTTCCCTTCGCCGACCGTTCGCGTCTGTACCTTCATTTGATCCATTTTCATTTGTCGGGAGCGACAGCTTGGCGACTCTGCTGGGGAGGCTTATACTGCAACCAGGGCTTCTGGTTCTTTTTGTGGGTTCCTCCTAGCGCTTGATTGATTTGTGTTTATTGGGGGTGTTATGTGCTTGTTTGTGCTTGTATTTATTTTTATTCATTGCTTTATGTACAGTTACTTTACTGCTTTCTTTATTGCATTTATATATATCATACTGTCATGCTGTCTGTGCTGGATCTGGTTTTGTTTTAGTGGGTGGGGTTCTATTGAGAGCCAAGGTCCTATACCTGGGACCTGAGTGACACCTAGGCTAGAGTGAATCATATTCTTTCCCATTCCATTTCGGTCTGGTGCGGGAATATGAAACACGGTTCAGATATGGGTTTCTTCTTGAGAACTCTGTGTTGCAGATTTCCTGCAGTGCTAGGGGGATCTGGGAAGCCTGCTAAGTCTGGATGACCTTTTAGTATTGACCTTCAGAAATTGAGGTGAATTAGAGGAGGAATTGTTATGGTTATTGTAAACACTGTACCTCCGGGTTAGAAGTGTTTACACTTCTCATAACTGATCCAAGTCTGAGGATCCTTGTTCTAGATCACTACCTGTGAGGGGGTTGGGCTGTTTACAGGTTTGCAGGTACCTTGACCTCAGAATACCCTGTTACTTTGACTTTGTTAAGAATGCTCCATGTTGGATAGTTCTTGTGATTCTAAAACCCTGGACATGTGGCTCTTTATTTGAGTCCCCCACCTTGGTTACTGGATTTATAGACCTCCATCCGGAATTCTTGAACACACATGGATCTATACCAAGGCAGTTTATCCAGATCCAGCTCAGTCACAAACCCTTTGCATATCATTTGCATACATCCTCATTGCATCATATTAACATGTGCTTATTTGTTTTTCAGGGTATCCATTTTCATCAGGTTTTGGTTTTGACCCCATCTGCAGCTTTGACCCATCTTCACCAGCATCTGCTTCAGTTTAGCTGTCTGCTTCAGCACCAGCCAGTCAGTGGTTTTCTCTACTTCAGCATTGTCATCAGCACTCTACCCAGTCTTCAGCATCATGGCTCCAAAGAAAAGCAATATCACCTATCATTTCTTCCAACCAGACTTGTCAGACATCAGGAGGGTCCAAACCCTGATGACCCCAGATCACATACCTCTGTTCAGGGAGCATTATGGGGATATACTTGACTTGGTTATAGACATGGACCCATCTCAGAGGAGCCTGATCCATACCTGCATCCAGTTCTATGACCCCCCATTGAGGTGTTTCACCTTTCAAGACTTTCAGTTGGGACCTCTCTTAGAAGAATATGCATCTTTGGTTGGTTTGCCTATCAAGAGAGAAATTCCTTTTAACCCTGAAATGGTCTTTCCCAGCAATGGAGAGATAGCAAGAGCTTTGCACCTGGAACCTGCTTTGATTGAGCAGCATATGACCTCTAAAGCTGGGATCCCTGGTTTTCATCTGGACTTCCTGATTTCTCAAGCTAGTTTGAAGGCCTCCCTGGGGGATTGGAAAGTTGTTTGTGCATTGTTGGCCCTGAGTGTATATGGAATTGTGTTGTTTGCAGATGAGCCCAGATTCATCAGCAAGAATGCCATCCACCTGTTCATCCTGAAGAACCCAGTGCCAACCTTGTTGGGTGACCTCTATTACTCAGTACATCAGAGGAATGAGAAACAGAGGGGTAAGCTAGTGAGGTGTTGTGCTCCACTATTCCATGCTTGGCTTCTCAAGCATCTACCCAGGACAGATGCATTCCTGAATCCTCATCAGCAAAGCAACTGGGCTAAGAGGCTCACTACTCTCACTGCAGCAGACATCAGATGGTGCACCCAAGGCACCAAGGGCAGAGATATGATCACAAGCTGTGGGCACTTTCCCAATGTACCTTTGGTAGGAGTTAAGGGAAGTATCAACTACAACCCCCTGCTGTTCAAGAGGCAATTAGGCTATGCACTGGTTCATGCTCCTAGGGAACAAGACCTGGTTGAGACCCTCTACTGTGAGAACAAGATCAGTTTGACTGTTGTTAGGCAGGCTGCCTGGGCCTGGGATCATGTTCAAACCAAGGGAATCACCATTCTGGGGAAGTGCAATAATGTGGCATCAGCCCAATATCATGAGTGGTCCTATGCTAGGGCCCAAATCTCAGGATTGCCCTTCACCATCAAAGACATGCCTGAGTCATCATCAGCACCACCCCCTGCTACTGTCAGTTTGGAAGAGTTTGAAGGCTTGAAAGAAAGAAATGAGAAGCTATCCCAAGCCCTGCAGAAGACCCTCCGGGAGAGGAGTGAAGGTATGAGGGAGGTTGAGAGATTGGAGAAATTGAGAGTAGAGCATTTGATTAAGATTGAGAAGTCTGGGGATTACATTAAAAAGTCAAAGGCTGGTGAGCAGATTCTGAAAAATGCTTGTAAAGAAGCCCAGTTCCAAAGAGCAAGGACAGACTTGTACTTGAAAGAGAGTCAGGCCAGGTGGGTCCGGATCACTGAAACCCGTACTCTAGAAGACAAGAGGGTTCAAGATAAGATGGAGCAGATGGAAAAAGCCCTGGCAGCAGCCCAGGAGGAAATTTCAGAGTTAAAAATCAAAGCTGGAGTGAAGAAATCCAAAGACCAAAGCCAGAACAAGAAGTTGACTACAGCTGTTGCAACAAGAAACCTTCTCATCAGGAATCTTACGGAGCATCCGGCTGATCCTGTGACCGAAACACTTCTTAAGGAAGTTCGCAAGGATGAGTTTGGCCTTGGAGTCTGATTATTTGCTTGTTGTTGTTCCTTTTTCCATGTACTTTTGCTTTTTGGTGATGTATTTTTGACCCCTTAGAGGGCTAGTGTTGTAAAAATGAACAATTTGTATTATTTTACCTTTGTAATATATTTGTGTTTGTTTCCATCTGGGTTCACTTCAAAAGCAACTTCAACAGCATCATCTTCAAGGGTCTGGACGGGTCAAAACTGAAGACCAAGCCGGATACCTTGATAGCAAATAAGCATACTGCATTGCATACTAACCCTTTTGTTTGTTTTGTAGGTTTTGTTTTATTGTTTCTAACCTCTGTTGTGACATTCAGGAATTATTGCTCGCCGCAGGCTATTCCCTCTCAACAGGCCACACAGGTACCCTACAAGAAACAACCTTCCGGGCATCCAGATGGACCAGTTGCAGCAAGACCTCAATGAGGCCAGAACCCAGATGGCTAATGAAAGGGTGGAGATGAGAACCCAAATAACTCAGTTCATGGAAGTGATGAATAATTTAGCTCAAAGCCAGGAGAGGCTTAGAGTTCTGGTAGAGGGGAGAACTCAAGATGACCCCCATGTGGGAACTGCTGGCACCAGTAACAATGAAAGGGTGCAACCACATGTTAACCCCCCTGTATTTGGTCCACACCTACATCCTGAGATTCATATTCCTGCAAACGTTCAAGGAACAGCTACTGCAGCCAGAGTACTTCAAGAGGATCCTCAGGAGGATCAGTTTACAGTCATGGGTGCTGGAGAGGAAACCTATGATAGGAGATTGGATGAGTTGGCTGAAAAGTTGAGGTCTTTGGAATCCCAAAATTCTTTGGGGTTCGATGTCATGGACATGGGTTTAGTAGAGGGGGTCAGGATCCCTCATAAGTTCAAGCCTCCTTGTTTCGAAAGATATAATGGGACTTCATGCCCCCGGACTCATTTGCAATCGTTTCTGGGAAGGCTGAAGGCCTATACAATGGATGAGAAGCTCTGGATGTTTTACTTCGAAGACAGTTTGACTGGAGCATCAAGGGAATGGTATTCCCATCTGACAAGAGCAACTGTAAGATGCTGGAAGGACCTGGCAGAGGCCTTCATCAGACAGTATCAGTATAATCTGGATATGGCACCCAATAGGACCCTCCTAATGGGGATGTCACAATCATCAAGAGAGAGCTTCAGAGAATATGCTCAAAGATGGAGACAGCTTGCTGCTGCTGTCCAGCCACCTATGTCTGAAAGAGAGATGGCTGATATGTTCATGAATACCCTTCAGGGAACCTATATTGATAGGCTAGCTGCTTTCTCTTCCACCAGCTTCGCAGATGTTGTTATAGCCGGGGAGAGAATTGAAAGCCTATTAAAGATGGGTAAGATATCTGATAATGGTGCTAGTTCGTCCAGCAGTACAAGGAAGCCTTTTGCAGGCCCTAGAAGAGCTGGCGAGACCAATGCCATTCATACCAACAGGGGTAGGCCCCAATATGTTCAAAGGTCCATAGCAGCAGTCACTATCCCTGCTCCAGCACATCCTCTGCCAGTCTATCAACCTCCTCAACAAAACTTCCAACAACAACCTCCGTATCAGCAGAACCAATATCCTCCAAGGAACTACAACCACAACAACTCCAACAACAACAATCAACAGAGGCCATTCCAACAAAGGCCCTCTCAAGCTAATCGAGTGATCGACCCGATTCCAATGCCGTATGCTGCTTTGCTGCCACAGCTTCTGAAACTCAACCTGGTTGAGCTAAGAACGTTGGCACCTCCGGATCCAAACAGTCTACCAAGAAACTATGACTCTAATGCTAGGTGTGCTTTTCACTCAAACGCGCCTGGTCACAGTACAGAAAAATGCAGGGCACTGCATATGAAGGTACAAGACTTAGTAGACTCCAAGGCTTTGAACTTTGCACCTCCGCCCAACGTCAACAAAAACCCAATGCCACACCATGGTGGTCCCCGAATTAATGCTATCGAAGAAGACCAACCGTCTTATTTGATAACCAGTGTGGATCAGATCAGGACACCATTGGTGGAAATCAAGGCTCAACTCCGTGAAAGCAATATATTTCCGGGGTGTGAACTAGGGTGCCCATACTGCAATATTTCTTGGAATGGGTGTGAAGACTTGAGGAATGGCATTGACAGCCTTATTCAGAGTGGCTTACTGCAGATCACTACATCATTCCCGGCAAACCCGACGACTTCATCAGCAATGGTTTCAGATCCTCCTACAAATACAACAACAATTGTTCCCAACAATTCATCAGCAACATCAGCAAGTACTTCATCTGTTCTACCCAATGATCAGTTTTCAACAGTTTCTCCTGCTACAACTTCAGCTTCAGTCCACTTCGACTCCCCATCAACAACAACAACAGTTCTTCCAACAGAACCTTCTACAACACCAGCACACAATCACGAAGATGTCTCCACCGTTACCATATTCTACGATCCAGAAAACAATTCCGCTTATCATTCAGAAGGTGCTGCTCCCACTAGAGCACCAGTTACAATCTTTTATGATCCACAGACAATAACAGTCCCCTCAGCAGCAGCAATCAGTCCAGTCACCGTCACGGTACCTGGACCTGTACCATATGAAAGCAATAGGGCCATCCCTTGGCACTATGGCTCTGACTTGTACTGTGAAGGGAAAAGAATCACTCTGGAAACATCATCACCTGCACCACAAGTTGATAATGTGGGGGGAGGCGGAGGCTTCACTCGAAGCGGACGTCTCTTCGCTTCACAAGTCCAAAGACCCACTGCCGAAGCAGAAGCTGCTGCCAAGGCAAAGGGTAAAGGACCGGTGCAGGAAGATCCAGCTGCCAAAGAAGCCTTGAAGACTCCATTTGATCAGGAAGTTGATGAGTTTATGCGGATCATCAAGAAGAGTGATTATAAAGTTGTGGATCAACTTCACCAAACTCCATCCAAAATCTCCATCCTCTCACTGCTCATGTGCTCCGAAGCCCATCGGAATGCACTACTGAAAGTCCTGCACGCAGCTTACGTGCCAGAGGAGATTACTGTCAACCAGTTGGAAACGGTGGTTGGGAATGTTACTGCTAGCAACGGGCTAGGGTTTACCAATTCTGATTTGACAGTGGATGGTCGTAACCACAACAAAGCCTTGCACATAACCATGGAATGCAAAGGAGCTGTCCTTTCACATGTGCTGGTGGACACAGGATCATCCCTGAATGTCTTACCAAAGAAGGCTCTGGTGAAGCTTGAATATGATGGACTGGCATTGAGACCCAGCAACCTGGTGGTTAGAGCTTTTGATGGCTCAAAGAGATCGGTTCTGGGAGAAATTGAGCTGCCCGTGACAATTGGCCCGCAGACCTTTAAAACTATCTTTTATGTGATGGACATTCAGCCCGCCTACAGCTGTTTGTTGGGTAGACCCTGGATTCACGCCGCCGGCGCAATAACGTCTACCCTTCACCAAAAATTAAAATTTGAGTGGGAAGGCCAAGTTGTCACAATCTGTGGGGAAGAGGACATTTTTGTTAGCCATCTGGCTACTTATAAATACATTGAGATGGATGGAGAGATCCATGAAACAATGAGCCAAGGTTTTGAAGCCTTGAACGTCAATGAAGCATCTGCTGTATCTGGTATCTCCATGTCATCTTACCAACAAGCCCGGAAGGTTGTTGAAGAAGGAACTGCCCTAGGCTGGGGCAAGGTCTTAGCTGTAGAGGAGAAGAAGAACAAATTTGGGTTGGGTTACAGACCAACTCAACATCAAGCAGAGGCTGCTGCGGAGCCTGGATTTGTCAGTGGGGGGATGCTTACCCCTGATGCTATCAACTGTCTGGAAGACGAGCTGGAAGAGGAACGCAATCTGGGGAATTGGATTCGTCCGAAGATCCCGGGGAGCAGTGTCTCGAACTGGTCTTCCCAGGAAATTATAAGTGTTACTCGAGCAGAGTAATTATTATTTCCTGTATTCTTATATAGCATGCATCCAAGTCTTGCATCTTGCCCAAGATGACAAGACTCATTTTGTAACCAGGGCCATTTGTACTTTTGTGCAAACAAGATTAAATTAATGAAGTATCAGACATCTTTTTGCAAACGAGTCTTTTTCTTTTATGCTCACTGTTTTTCCATTTTTCTTTTTGTACAAAAAAATAAATGGCGGTGTTTTCAAAATGATAACTTCATTTCACTTTTTCTAAAGCAAGATTAAAATCAATCACTAAAATGAACCAACTTAACCCTTGCAGAGAGTGCCTTCCTGACAGCACCGACAACAGCACGGCTATGACATCGTATGACTTTGACAATCCAATCAATCAAGCTGATGAAGGGGTTGAAGAAGAATATGAGCTTCCTGAAGAGCTAGCCAGGTTGTTGAGACAGGAGGAAAAGGTTATTACTCCTCACCAGGAGGAGATTGAAGTGATTAATCTTGGTACGGAGGAAGACGTGAAAGAAGTCAAAATCGGGGCCTGCCTGCAAGACTCAGTGAAGAGACAGCTGATAGATCTGCTTCAAGAGTATGTTGATGTGTTTGCTTGGTCGTATCAAGATATGCCAGGGTTGGATACCGACATTGTTGTGCACAAGCTGCCTCTGAGGGAAGAATGCCCGCCAGTTAAACAGAAGTTGCGCCGAACTCGCCCAGACATGGCTATGAAAATCAAGGAAGAGGTACAAAAGCAATGGGACGCCGGGTTCCTTGCTGTGACTAGCTATCCGCCGTGGGTTGCTAACATAGTACCTGTGCCTAAGAAAGACGGCAAAGTAAGAATGTGTGTTGATTACCGGGATCTGAACAGAGCCAGCCCGAAAGATGATTTCCCTTTACCTCACATTGATGTATTGGTTGATAATACGGCTCAGTTCTCGGTATTTTCCTTCATGGATGGATTTTCGGGATACAATCAGATCAAGATGTCACCTGAAGACATGGAGAAGACAACATTCATCACACCTTGGGGCACGTTCTGTTATAAAGTGATGCCATTCGGACTGAAGAATGCTGGTGCAACGTATCAACGGGCTATGGTAACATTGTTTCATGACATGATCCATAAGGAAATCGAATGTTATGTGGATGATATGATCGCCAAGTCCCTTACAGAGGAAGATCACCTGGTGAATCTGCTCAAGTTGTTCAAGCGTCTGAGGAAATACCAACTAAAGTTGAACCCCAACAAATGCACATTCGGGGTGCGATCCGGTAAGCTGCTGGGCTTTATTGTAAGTGAGAAAGGGATTGAAGTTGACCCTGATAAAGTCAAAGCTATTCAAGAAATGCCTGCACCGAAAACTGAGAAAGAAGTTCGAGGGTTCTTAGGTCGATTGAACTACATTTCACGGTTCATATCTCACCTTACAGCAACTTGTGAACCCTTATTCAAGCTGTTAAGAAAGGAGCAAACGGTCAGGTGGAACGAAGACTGCCAGAAAGCTTTTGACAAGATCAAGGAGTATTTGCAAGAACCTCCAATCCTTATGCCTCCAGTTGAAGGAAGACCTCTGATTATGTACTTGACAGTATTAGAAGAATCGATGGGGTGTGTACTAGGTCAGCATGACGAGTCTGGTCGAAAAGAGTATGCGATATACTACCTAAGCAAAAAGTTTACCGACTGTGAACAGCGTTATTCACTGCTCGAGAAAACTTGCTGTGCTTTAGCGTGGGCTGCTCGCCGACTGAGACAGTATATGTTGACCCATACTACTCTATTGATCTCAAAAATGGATCCAGTTAAGTACATTTTCGAGAAGCCAGCTCTTACCGGACGGGTTGCAAGATGGCAGATGATTCTCACAGAATACGACATACAGTACACATCTCAGAAAGCCATCAAGGGCAGTGTACTATCTGAATATCTTGCTGAGCAACCCATTGATGACTACCAGCCTATGAGGTTCGACTTCCCCGATGAAGACATCATGTTCATTAAAGCAAAAGATCATGAAGAGCCTATTCACACTGAAGGGCCTGACCCAGAAGAAGAATGGACTATGATGTTTGATGGGGCTGTCAACATGAATGGCCGTGGTGTTGGTGCAGTACTCATTACACCTAAAGGGGTTCACATGCCTTTCTCGGCAAAGCTCACTTTCAACTGCACTAACAACGAAGCTGAATACGAAGCTTGCATTATGGGTCTTGAGGAAGCCATTGACCTCAGGATCAAGACATTGACCGTATTCGGAGATTCAGCTTTGGTAGTCAATCAGACCAACGGAAAATGGTACACCCACCAAGATCATCTGATACCTTACAGGGATTATACAAGAAGGTTATTGACTTTCTTCACAACAGTCAAGCTTGAGTATATCCCTCGGGACGAGAATCAGTTTGCAGATGCTCTTGCTACCATTTCATCCATGATCAAAGTTCAAGCTGCTAACTTTGTACCTCAGATTTCAATATCGAGACTTGATAGACCAGCATATGTATTTGCAGCGGATATTGCTAAAGATGATAAGCCTTGGTTCCATGACATCAAGTGCTTCTTGGAGGATCAAACGTACCCACCTGGGGCATCTTCCAATGATAAAAAGACTTTAAGAAGGCTCGCTGGAAGTTTCTTTCTGAACACTGATGGATCTTTATACAAGAGGAACTTTGATATGGTACTCCTCAGATGTGTTGACAAGACAGAAGCAGATTTGTTGATGCATGAAGTGCACGAAGGATCCTTTGGTACCCATGCAGGAGGGCATGCCATGGCTAAAAAGTTGTTAAGATCAGGCTATTACTGGATCACAATGGACGCAGACTGTTGTGCTTACGCTAGAAAATGCCATAAATGCCAAATTTATGCAGACAAGGTGCATGTGCCTCCCAATCCCCTGAACGTAATGTCTTCACCATGGCCCTTTGCTATGTGGGGCATTGACATGATTGGCAAAATTGAGCCAACTGCTTCGAACGGCCACAGATTCATCCTGGTCGCCATCGATTATTTTACAAAGTGGGTTGAAGCAGCCTCATATGCAAATGTCACAAGGCAAGTGGTAGCCAGATTTCTGAAAAGAGATATCATCTGTCGGTATGGAGTGCCCGAGCGAATCATTACTGATAATGGTTCCAACTTGAACAACAAAATGATGGCTGAGCTATGCCGGGACTTCAAAATTCAACATCACAATTCTTCTCCTTACAGGCCAAAGATGAACGGCGCTGTTGAGGCAGCAAATAAGAATATCAAGAAGATTGTGCAGAAGATGGTAATCACCTACAAAGACTGGCATGAAATGTTGCCATTTGCCTTGCATGGGTACCGCACATCAATCAGGACATCCACTGGGGCAACACCGTATCAACTTGTGTATGGTATGGAAGCAGTCCTACCTGTTGAAGTTGAACTACCCTCCCTACGGGTACTGATGGATGTTAAGCTAAACGAAGCAGAATGGGTTCGGACCCGATACGAACAACTGAGTCTGATCGAAGAGAAGAGATTGGCTGCAATCTGCCACGGGCAGTTATATCAGAAGAGAATGAAGAGAGCCTTCGATCAGAAAGTCAGGCACCGAGAATACCAAGTGGGAGATCTTGTGTTGAAGAGAATCCTCCCTCCTCATACAGACCACAGGGGCAAGTGGACTCCCAATTACGAAGGACCATTTGTTGTGAAGAAAGTCTTCTCTGGTGGAGCACTGATGCTCAGCACCATGGATGGTGAAGATTTCCCGTCCCCTGTGAATTCAGATGCAGTTAAAAAATACTTCGCATAAAATGACCCGCTGGACATAAAAACAGAATGTAAGTCCAGGCAAAATAGGGCCTCCCGGCGAGTCAAAGACAGAATAAAAGACTCGGGCAAAAATAAGGGAAATAAGCAAAAAATGTACACCCGCTGAGTTGAAAAGCCGCATTGGACAGCTCAGGCAAAAATGGGTATCCCGATGGATTGAAAACCCGAAAGGGCGATCCATGCAAAATAAGGGAATAAGCGAACAACTGCATTCTGAATTCGTCTGTATCGCCTACAACTTGGTAAGCTCCAAAGGATCAAGCTTCAATCAGAATCAACTCTCTCCAGAGAGCAAGACGAGAAGAACGTCATTGTCATACGAGTCATAGCAGGAGAGGAAGCTCCTCAAAGCGTCGTCAACACCGCCAGCACTTTATTTCTCAATTTGTAACAATCTCTTCATTTCAGGAGATATGTTTCCTTGACTGTATCTTCGCCAATTCAGGGCACATGAATTAATAAAATCAGATTTTCAGTCAGGTTTCGTTTTTTACATTTACGTTTTGCAAAGAGTCGTCTGATATCTCTAAAAATACAATTGCATAAGTACAGATGCATTTCTCTAAAGATGAAAACGCATGCTTACAGGGAATGTGATTATTCTCGAAAGTACTTAACTCCTATGACGGAATCCGGTAAGGGATACCTCGGGACCTTTTGTACGTTCCATTATCTTTGCAGGATTGCAGGTATCCAGAACGCAACCAGGGGCATGCAGGTTACGTCTCAGCAAGTAGGCGAACCATTGTCAACTCAGTCTATCTTCCACATGGTACTAGAAGGTGCCCATTTCCCCAGCGGAGCTGCCGAATCAGCATACACTCAATCTCAGCATCCCAAATGCTCTGTCCCCAGCTGAGTTGCCACTTGTTGCTCTCCCCAGCTGAGTTGCCTCTCACTTCCCCAGCCGAGTTGCCATTCTTCCTCAACAGAATACAGAAATCAGGGAATCATCTCCCCACAGAGCTTCAAGCCTCTATTCAGAAGAGCAACGCACGGAGAAGATCACAACAGAGTACAGAAAGCTTCTACAAACCCCAGCTGGGTTTCTCATTTATAAAGATATGTCAGTCGGTGGCATATATCCCCAAGCAGATACCTCCTTAGATCTACCAGTGATCTCATACCCAGCTGGGATGTCCATTTCAAGCAGATCGACCAGAGATCTTGGCGGCAACGGGATCCGAATCCCGGATCTGTGCCTCTTTGCATGATCATAGCATTCGCATCATATTCACCCCCAGAGCGTAGCATTCCGTCTAATACGGAGCATTACGGCAAAAAAATCAAATGCATAGCATAATCATAAGTCATGTTGTGATTTGAACACTTGTAAATATTGACAATCTGTCGGCATACAGAATACATCCCCATCAGAGTCCCAGCAAAAGCAGTTGCCCCATATCACAAACACCAGTGCATATCTCCTTTTTGATACCCGTCCGTATCATCATTTCCCAGCAGGTTGCCTGAATACACTTTACAAACCAAGATCACCAGTATTGCAGATACATCCTGACACTCGTCCGTGTCGTGTCACCAGCAGAAAGCCAAAGACACCCTCTTTGCACTTACATATACCTATACACTTTCTTGACACCCGTCCGTGTCATATCCCCAGCGTGGTCGCCTATACTTGTATATACACTTTCCTGACACCCGTCCGTGTCATATCCCCAGCAGATAAACACTCACCTATACATTATATACTCACTACTCATTGGTACACCTACTCAGATACTCGTCCGTATCTTATATACACCATGTATATCCCCGCAGATTCGACAGTAGTCCTTGTTCTTTGTTAACCAGTTGGTACTCGTCCGTACCATCATCTCAGAACATTGCGTCTAATGTTTGTTTCTACATGATACTCGTCCGTATCATAGTCTTAAGGATGCTCGTCCGCATCTTTAATCCATACACCGTGTCAAACACTTATGTTTTCGTGAATATAGATGCTCGTCTGTGTCTACTATTCCCCAGAAGGATACTTTCAGATGCAACACTCGTCCGTGTTCCTTGTTAACCAGTTGATACTCGTCCGTATCATCAGCTCTGAGCACGTGTCAGTTTGTTTCTACATGATACTCGTCCGTATCATAGTCTTAAGGATGCTCGTCCGCATCTTTAATCTATACACAATACCAAACACTTATACCTTTTGTTTCTTGGATGTAAACGCCCGTCCGTATTTACTATATCCCCAGTAGATCGCAGTCAAATTTCCTTTTTATCTAACACTCGTCCTGTGTTATGATAAACTTTGAGAGCAGCCGTCCCCTGCTAAGTGGTCGTCCTCCACTTCTTGATGGTCGTCCTCCATCATGCTCATCCGATGGCCGTCCCCATCGTTGATTTTAGCAGCCGTCCCCTGCTAGGTGGTCGTCCTCCACCTTTTGATGATCGTCCTTCATCACTTTATCCAATGGCCGTCCCCATTGTTGATTTTAGTTGTCTAACACTCATCCTGTGTTATGATAAACTTTGAGAGCAGCCGTCCCCTGCTGAGTGGTCGTCCTCCACTTCTTGATGGTCGTCCTCCATCATGCTCGTCCGATGGCCGTCCCCATCGTTGACCTTTTCTATCCGATGGCCGTCCCCATCGTTGATATTTTGGCAGCCGTACCCTGCCAGGTGGTCGTCCTCCACCTTTGATGGTCGTCCCCATCATATTTCTTTTATGCCCAACAGAGCAGCCGTCCCCTGCTAGGTGATCGTCCTTAACCTTTGATGGCCGTACCCCATCATCTGTTTATTTCATTTATTCTTTAACCCGATGGCCGTCCCCGTCGTGGTCCCTTTTCTTTTTTAACCCGATGGCCGTCCCCATCGTTGGTTACTTTACCTTTGTGAACTTGATGGCCGTCCCCGTCATGTTTCACCAATCCCCAGAGAATGTTACTACTTTATCTTGATGGCCGTCCCCATCATATTATCTTAGTTTTCCCAGCTAGTCGGCCGTCCCCGTCTTAGCTTTATCTTTTATCCCCAGCATGTCGGTCGTCCCCGTCATCGCTTTATTTTACACACTTTCCCCAGCATGTCGGCCGTCCCCGTTTACCCAGCAGTCGTCCTCTGCTCGACGGTCGTCCTCCGTCGCCCACACTTTACAATATACTTTATTTGCTTTTACAATCTATATCCCTTTTCTTCTTCATTTCTGTGAGTGCAAATTTTGGACTGTCTTTGGTATTCAACCACAAGTTATCTTGTTTGCCTGTTAAGCCGCCGCTTACAACCTGCACAGCTAACTCATGTTTGAATAGGGGCAGCTGTAAACACCCCAAATTTGCCCTCACCCATTCACACATGACTTGTGATCATCTCATATGCATAAACACAATCACATCATCTCATGTCTCATTTGGTTTCACTGGATAGTTTCTAAGGCATCTGCACCTAGGGTTTGTGATCTGAGCAACCTCAGGGCATCTTGGGCCATTCCAAAGGCCACCAATCAAATCAAAGGGGTCCATGTGTGTTCTTACATCATATTCCATCTCCTCAAAGTCAAAAATGCAGAGGAATCATAAGAACTAGGGTTTGAGTGGATGCAGAGCCAGGATGAACTGCACAGTTGACTGAAAATTAGGGTTTTGGTTTCAGAGGCCATAACTCCAAATTTTTTGGTCACTCTTGTTTCCATTTATCTCTATATGGTATAGGGAGTATGCATATCAATTTTCATGAAGAAATTCCATGGGGAAGTCATCTGATCAAAGGTTGACTTTTCAGACAAGTCAGTGCAAAATCAGGGCATCTGAGGCCCCCAATGACCCAACCAAGGGGTGATCTTCATCATTTTGAGTGTATATGATCTTTATTTGATCATGGAAGAAGGTTGAAGTTCACAAAAATCAAGAATTTAGGGTTTTTGCAAATGTTGACTTTTTGGGTATAGTTGACTTTTCAAGAATGCCTCATTTTAGGTCAATTTTCAAGCCTTGATTCATGATCCAAAAAGGTTTCAATTGGAAAAACTTTGGTCATGAAAGTTGTAGATCTCATCTTTCCCTTTTCAAAAAGTACAAGAACATGAGCAAACTCTTCATGGATCAAAAGTTATGGCAATGCAAAGTTGGCAAAAATCATTGTTTTTCAAGTTATGCACCAAATGGAAATTTTGCAAAAAAACCTTGGATCAATGCATTATGTGACTTCTAATTCCTCTCAAACCAGTACACAAACATTTCTCTAAGTCATAAAATCAGAAATGAACTAAGATTGCCTATGGTTTCATGTTTGGTTGGACAAAAAGGTCACATGTGAACAAGAAGCCACAACTTGCAAAAACCATCATTGTGCTCCCTACAACTTGATGCATTGGATGCTGCATTGTTGCTAGACCTCTCTCTCACCATGCTGCACCAGAACCAACCTTGTACTTGCCTAGATCTTGCCCATGCCCTATCTTACACAAAGTTGACCTTTTATGCAAAAGCAAACTTACCTATCACAGCTGCACAAGTCACATCCTCTGGCCACTTGGATTAAAATATGTTATCAATTTGCTAGCAAAAACACCCAAGAGGCAGGGCTGAAACACACACATTCACCACTTACACAAAATCCCTTCACATTGCAACTTCATTCGAATCTGCTCACACAGCCATCAAACACAAAAGCTTTCTTCATCACTCAACTAAACACACTTCATAGATCACAAAGCACCCAAAGCCCAAGCTTGAAACAGCCAGAAACTCCTACTGCCATCTCTCACCTCAGTTTGCAGTTTCACTTGGAACTATCACCATAGCCCACAAACATCAAAACAAACCTTGCAAACCTTCTCAACACATTGCATAGACCTCAAACAACCCATCATCATGACCTGAAAGTGCCAAGATCACCATAGCCATTGTTGACTGAACTGAAGCAGTTCTCTTCGAAACTCATCATCCAGCAAATCTAAACTCCATTTGAGCATCCAGACACACTTGGGGGATCAAGTAGAGCAGCTTGCATCAAGGGAAGTAGCCTGAAAGTTCTTAAATCAAAAACTGCAAAACTCAGGTAGCTCAAAAAATAATTTTTCCAGAAATCTCTTTTTATGTTACAAACTTGTTCTTCATGCTTGCCTGATCATCCTGATGCTTTTAGTTTTTGAAATGGTTGCGTTTTAAGAATTTAATTTGAGTTTGAAGCTCACGAACCCTAGAACTTTCTCTCTTCGATTCAGCTTGTTTAGGTTATATAAATTTGTTTTAAGTTAGGGGTTTGATTCGTGAGGGTGTTAGAAACGTTTCCCAATTCATAGATTTCATTTATATTACGTTTTGAGAGGTTTTGAGATTTTTCAGGTGAGCTTCTGGCCGGAGAAGACGACCGGAAGTCTTCTCCGGCCACCTGAGAGTGTTTATGCCCTAATTTCGTAATTAAGTCAAGTTTGAATTCTGGCCGTAGATATGCGTTGACTGGTTGACTTCCCACCCTTTTTGATGGCCAGGATCTGTCCCATTAGCCCTAATCCACGTGTTAGGGTTAATTAATCCATATTTTATTTAATTTAATCTGAAGCAATCTTGGCCTCTCATTCTGGCGCGCAGTCAATGCCTTTGAATCCAGAGCGCATCCTGGCCATTCATCCTGCTTACTTTCATTTTCTTTTAATTTTTATTCATATTTATTTCATTTAAATTGCACAATTTATTTAAAATAGTTAAAAAATCATAAAAATTATGAAACTTTTTCTTTAAGGTTTTATTAATTTTTATGACACAAAAACATTTTTATTTTATTTTTTATCATTAAAAAAGTATTTTTAAATATTTAAAAGATTATTTTTAATTGATTAATGAGAATTAATTAATTAAAAATACTTTTAGGTATTTAAAAATTACAAAAAAATTCATGAAATGTTCTAAGACATTTAGAAACATTGTCTAACCTTCAAACCAAATTTCTTTTTTGATCTTGATGCATTTTAAGAATTTTTCATTGAATTAAATCATTTTTGATGCATTATTTTGTTCATAAGTTTGAAAATTCATTTCTGCCTATTGGTGAAGGTTGAGACATTGATTCTTCTTGCATTGTTTTCCATTTAGCATGAACTTTCAAGGATAAAAAGGCCATGATTTGATCTTGCATTTTCTAATTGATTGGCATTTCTTTTGTTGCAAAACCCTAAAAAACCCTAATAACTTGCAAAATTCATAACTTGAGTTTGGTTGAGAGTTGAGAGCTCCCCTTTGGACAGTGATTCATTATAGGTCTAGGGTTTCTTTGGGTACCATTTTCCATTTTTTATGTTAAGGTTTGCTTCTGTTTTTGGTTTATGTGTGATGTTTGATCCATGAACCCTAATTTGGGCTTTCATTTGCATCCCTCTTGCATTCTCTTGCATAACATGACTTGTCATTTCACTTTGTGCATTCTTATGATTCATTTGACATCTTAAGACATGTAGAAAGCATCATTGATCATTGCATTGCATATTTGCTATGTCATTTGTCTTGTATGTTCCATAACATTTCATGTTTGTTCATGTTCCTTAGCTTGCATCATTTGCATTCATAACCTTGTATGAACATCTCATTGTCTTGTCTCATGTTCATAGCACTCCATAGCATCATCATCATCATCAACATGCTTCTGGTTTTTGCTAATCATATCATTTCATCTCATTTAGCATTGTATTGCATTTGTTTCTAACATTTCAGGTGGTAAGTAAAACTTGAGAGGTGAATTTGCCTTCACTTCTCATAACTTTTCTTTTCATCTCTCTTGCATACCATGCTGCATTCGTACTTGTGTTTGAGATTGAGTTTGCTCATTCTTCTTCCTCCCACTTTCTTTCTTCAAGTGACTTGACTTCTTGGATGAAGCAAGTCACTTTGCTTCTCTTGATCTTGTTCATCTGCTTCCTGGTGGTTCCTCTGAAGATTGTTTCTTGCAAACCTCACAAACATTAGGACCAACCAAGCATGATAATGAATTAGGGCTTTGATTAGTCTCCCCCATAGTTTTTACCTTTGTGTCTCTCCTTGAGTCATCTCCCCTCACCTCATAATCAGGGACTAAACCCTCAAGGCTTTAAGACTTTGTGATTAAGATCATGCCTGCATCCTTCTTTTAGGATGGAGTGTATAACTTTAATCCTAAGTCTTGGACCCTTAAGGTGTTGAACTCTCTTAATTAATCCATCTAATAATCATCAAGACATTACACTTGTAACTTGGGCCTTGCATTAGGGTTCTAATTCTTCCTTAATTGGCTAAGAAGGACTAACCCTAAAGTTAATGGACAAGTCCCCCTCAAGTTGTCTTACAAATCATAAAAAACACTTCATCATCATATCATTAATAAAATCCACTTAATCAAAGGTTTGTTCTGTCATGGGTTTAATCCCTAATCATGGATTAAGCTGAGGATCCTTCCTCAGCTTAAACACCCTCATCTATTATCCTTCTTTTAGGATAGTGTAATGAGCCTGTTAAATCCCTGATTATGGCTTAACCTCATTGCTTAACACTAAACAAAAATCACAAAAACATCTAATTAATCACAAGTAGGTTAATGATCTTAACCCTACATCAAAGGTGATTAAGTGTGAGAATCTGACTTCACACTTAAGGTAATTCTCATTACCCCTAATCAGAGGGATGATGTGATGAGTTTACCAAATCCATTGATTTAGGTTTAAGCTCATTATCTTATGACAAACTCCAAAAAGAAGTAAAAGACTGAAAACACCAGAACAAACAATAATCGTCTCCTTCGGGATTCTTTTCTCATCATCTTCACTCACAACCGAGAACTTGCTTCTTCCGTCTAACGCAAGACAGTTTGCATCTGTGCCAGACAGATCATACACTTGAGCATAGACTGCAAGCAGTTCACCAGTCAATCCTTTCAGTCTCTTTGGGTCGAACTACGGTGTTCTGACTTCCTCATTGCACGAGAGGATACGTAGGCATAACTTAACGGTTATCGAACAAAAGTCTCTGTACATTCCCCCTCTTTCCAGCCTTATTTCTTTAGCCTCATGATCTTGAGCATTTTATCCTTGTTCCTACATTGACACTGTACATTTATACCCCTCACATTTCTTTACACTGACACCTGTACATTCTTTTCCAGCTATTTTACACACAAATTGCACTGACACTACCCCTTTAAAACACAAATCTTTTAAGCGTGGATCCCGTCGAGTACGACGGACAATCTGGGTGCTAATACCTTCCCAGGTTGTAACCAACCCCCTTTCTCAGTCTCTCTGGTTCGCAAACCGTCTTATCCATCTCTTTCTAGGCTTATGCAGCATTGCCTTTCCTCCGGGATAAAAATGCCTAGCTGGCGACTCTATTCATTCTCCAGTGAGTTCACGGCTGTGTGTTCTCACTGTTCCCTTCGCCGACCGTTCGCGTCTGTACCTTCATTTGATCCATTTTCATTTGTCGGGAGCGACAGAGTTCCCTTGCTTTTGCTGAAAACTGGCTCCTTAGCTCTTCTTGCATGGGGAGTCCTGGATTTTTGAGCAATAGGAATGCTTCCTCTGATCTCATTTATAGAAGTAGCATCCATTGGTACTACAGAAATTAGAGTTGCATGCACTACATCTTCTTGGTTGAGACCCTCATAAATGGAGTTAGGGTTTTGATGTTGAGACATTTTTTCGAGTGTAGTGGAAATGTGTAAAGGTTTGATAGAGTTGGATGAGTTTAGAGATTCAGCTGTAGCATGCAAAACGTTTAGTGGAGCTGATGAGGATGTGAGGAGTTTAAAGCACGTTTGTACAGTTATAGAATCCGTTACTAGTGGAGTTTTTAAGATTGGAATACAAACAGTTATTGCCTAGACTAGTGCTGTCATCTGGTGATCATGCCACACGATGTCATGAGACATGCTGGCACTTCTCCATAACTGTTATATTTCACATATGCAGATTCCTAATTTACCCCTTAGGTTTTCAAATTGGGTAGCATCCAAAGCCTTAGTATATATGTCAGCTAATTGCAGCTCTGTGGCTACATGCTCTAATGTGATCACCTTCTCTTCCACAAGGTCTCTAATGAAATGATGTCTGATATCTATGTGCTTAGTTCTGCTGTGTTGGATAGGATTTTTGGAGATGTTAATAGCACTTAAATTATCATAGTACAATGTCATGACATCTTGTGGGACATTGTATTATGTGAGCATTTGTTTCATCCATACCAGCTGAGAACAACTGCTACCAGCTGCAATATATTCAGCTTCAGCAGTGGATAAGGACACACAATTTTGTTTCTTACTAAACCAAGAAATTAAATTGTTCCCTAGAAAGAAGCATCCTCCTGATGTACTCTTTCTATCATCAGCACTTCCAGCCCAGTCAGCATCACAAAATCCAGTGAGAATTGGTTCACAACCATGAGAGTACATTATGCCATAGTCACATGTACCATTTACATATTTCAAGATCCTCTTAACCTGGTTTAGATGGCTCACTTTTGGTTCAGCTTGATACCTTGCACACACCCCTACTGCAAAAGCTATATCTGGTCTGCTAGTTGTAAGATATAATAGACTTCCAATCATGCTTTTGTACAAGCTTTGGTCCACACTCTCACCTTTGTCATCCTTTGTCAGTTTTAAATGAGTGGGGGTAGGTGTTCTCTTGTGACTTGCATTGTCCATCCCAAACTTCTTGACAGTGTTCTTTGCATACTTGCTTTGGGAAATGAACATGGAGTCCTCCATCTGTTTTATTTGTAGTCCTAGGAAGTAAGTTAGTTCTCCCACTAGGCTCATTTCAAACTCAGACTCCATTTGAGTCACAAAATGTTTAACCATCTTGTCTGACATCCCACCAAACACTATGTCATCCACATATATCTGAGCAATCATAACCTTTCCCTCTTCATCCTTTACAAATAGGGTTTTGTCTATTCCTCATTTCCTGTATCCATGTTTAGTGAGAAAGGTGGTCAGTCTTTCATACCATGCTCTGGGAGCTTGCTTTAGACCATACAGAGCCTTCCTTAGCTTATATACATGATCTGGACAGCTTGGATCAACAAATCCTTTAGGTTGCTCCACATATACTTCCTCATTAAGGTACCCATTTAGAAAGGCACTTTTAACATCCATCTGAAATAGTTTGAACTTTAGGATGCAAGCAATTCCTAGGAGTAGTCTGATTGATTCAAGCCTTTCTACTGGTGCAAAGGTTTCATCAAAATCTACTCCCTCAATTTCTGTATATCCTTGAGCAACAAGTCTAGCCTTGTTTTTTGTAACTACTCCCTGCTCATTAGACTTGTTTTTGTACACCCACTTAGTGCCAATCACATTAATGTCATCAGGCCTAGGAACAAGATCCCATACTTCATTCCTTGTAAACTGGCCTAATTCTTCCTGCATAGCAGAGATCCAGTACTCATCATTCAGAGCTTCCTTGATGTTCTTAGGTTCTATCTTTGAAACAAAGCAGGAGCCTGAGATCACCTCTCTTGATCTAGTGATGACACCTTTGTTGGGATCACCAATTATCAGTTCTTTAGGATGATCTTTCTGGATTCTAATGGAGGGAGGTTTGTTGGATTGCTCTGACCTTGCCTCAGTTAGAGTGAAGTCAAGATTATCACTTTTTATTTCAACTTCAGTTTGATTGTCAGCAGATGTTCCAACATCATCAGCAACATCTGCATAGGCATCATCAATAATCACATTTATTGACTCCATTATAACCTTGGTTCTGGAGTTAAATACTCCGTAAGCTCTGCTATTTATGGAGTATCCAAGAAATATCCCTTCATCACTCTTAGGGTCCATCTTCCTTCTTTGATCCCTATCAGCCAGAATGTAACACTTACTTCCAAACACATGAAAGTACTTGACTGTAGGTTTTCTGCCCTTCCAGACTTCATAGATGGTGGATAAAATTCCCTTTCTTAGTGTGACTCTATTGTGGATATAGCATGCTGTGTTCATAGCTTCAGCCCAAAAGTACAGGGGTAACTTCTTGGCATGAATCATGGCTCTAGCTGACTCCTGAATAGTTCTGTTTTTCCTTTCAACAATCCCATTCTGTTGAGGGGTGATAGGAGAAGAATACTCATGATTGATCCCTTCTGAAGAGCAGAAGTCTGAGAATTTTTTATTCTCAAACTCCTTTCCATGATCACTTCTTATTCTGACCACACAACTTGCTTTTTCTCTTTGGATTCTATGGCACAAATCTTTAAATACATCAAACACATCAGACTTTTCTTTGATGAAGCTTATCCAGGTATATCTTGAGAAGTCATCAACAACCACATAGGCATATCTTTTTCCACCAAGACTCTCTACCTGCATTGGTCCCATAAGGTCCATATGCAATAATTCCAAGACTTTGGAAGTTGTCAGATGTTGGAGCTTTGGGTGTGACATCTTGGTTTGCTTTCCTATTTGACATTCACCACACACTTTACTTTCATCAATCTTAAGTCTTGGGATCCCTCTTACAGCCTCCATAGATATGATCTTCTTTATTCCTCTGAGATGGAGATGACCCAGTCTTTGATGCCACAGCTTCACATCTTCTTCTTTGGCTAAGGAACAAGTAGATGTGAGGCTGAAATCTTGAGGTTCCCACATATAGCAGTTGTCTTTTGATCTGGCTCCTCTCATGACAACTTTCTGTTCTTTATCAGAAACTATGCACTCAGTTTTGGTGAAGTTGACACTGTAACCTTGGTCACATAACTGACTTATGCTGATCAAGTTAGCAGTTAATCCTTTTACCAATAGCACACCATCTAGACTTGGTACACCTGAGCAGTCCAGGGTCCCAACTCCTTTGATAGAATCCCTTTGCTCCATCTCCAAAGGTTACATAGCTGGATGAGTGTGACTTTAAGTCTACCAACAGATTCTTCAGACCAGTCATGTGCCTTGAACAACCACTATCAAAATACTAATCTTCCTTAGCAGATACTCTGAGAGATGTGTGTGCTATAGAGGCAACAACCTGCTTGGACCATTTGTGCCTATTGTGAGGTTTCCTTTGATGCATCTGCCCTGGGCAGTGTCCATCTCTAGAGTTCCAATGTTGCTTGGTGAACTTGTTCTTAGGCATGTACTGGTAGCTTTGATCAGTATAAAGACTAGCTTTAGGTATCCAAATTTTCTTGGTGACCTCTGTCTTCTGCTTAGGAGGTTACTGAGAACTCTGATTGGGGTATCCATCCAGCTTGTAGCAAAATGGTTTGATGTGACCAAACCTTCCACAGTGATGGCATCTCCATTTTTGATATTTCTTTTTCATCATGTTCTTGTCATGATGTTGAGACATCTTCTTGAACATCTTGTTTGACTTCATGGGATTTGGAGTTGTTTGGCTGGTGCTAGCCTCAAAGTTTTGAGCTTTATTAAAACCCAGCCCAGTCCTATCCCCTGAGTGCTTGTTGTTGTTGAGAATGGCATCCAGTGTGTTTGAGACACTGTTCAGCATTCTGACAGATTTGGACATATGCTCCATTTTGGAGTTGAGTAGGCTGACTTCACTTTTCAAAGTGTCAATGATCTCTAGATGACTTGCCTTTTCAGCCTTTAATTCCTCAATCTGCTTCTTCTGCTGTTTACTTTCCATGCATACTTCAGTGCTCCTTTTACACAGCATCCTGTAAGATGCTTCAAGCTCTTCAAATGTCAGCTCCTCATCACTAGATCCCCCTTCAGTTTCACATACTCCAGCTAGAGCAATGATGTGTTTTGCAGATTCTTCTTCTGACTCACTACCAGAGTCTTCATCTGACCAGGAAACAGAGAGACCTTTCTTTTGCTTCTTTAGATAGGTTGGGCATTCACTTCTAATGTGTCCATATCCTTCACATCCATGACATTGGATCCCTTTTCCTTGGTTAGTCTTTTAATCATAGTTTGACCTTCTATTAGAGTCATAAGATCTTTTATTCTCAGAGGTTGAGTTTCTTCCACTTGGTCTTGGCCTGCTGTCTATTCTTGAGAATTTTGTTAAATTGTCTTCCAAGCATAGCAATTGATTCTGATAAGTTGTCCTCAGAGCCTGCTTCATGACTTTCTTCTTCTTTATCAGTGTTTGAGACCAGGGATATGCTTTTGTTTTTCTTCACAATTGTATCATTCATTCCCATCTCAAAGGTTTGAAGGGAACCAATGAGCTCCTCAACCTTCATTGTGCAGATGTCTTGAGCTTCTTCTATGGCAGTAACCTTCATGTCAAACCTCTTTGGCAGTGATCTTAGAATCTTCCTTACCAACTTTTCATCACTCATCTTCTCTCCCAAGGCACCAGAAGTATTAGCAATCTCCAGGATGTTCATGTAAAACTCATGAATGGTCTCATCTTCCTTCATCCTCAAGTTCTCAAACTTGGTGGTGAGAAGTTGAAGTCTTGACATCTTCACCTTTGATGTTCCTTCATGAGTAGTTTTGAGAGTGTCCCAAATATCCTTGGCTAGCTCACAGTGATGCATAAGCCTAAATATGTTCCTGTCAATGCCATTGAAAAGGGCATTTAAGGCTTTGGAATTTCCAAGTGCTGACTCTTCTTCCTCCTTGCTCCACTCTTCTTCAGGCTTCATCACTTTTGCCCCATCCTTATTGTCTTTGACAGGGTGCTCTCATCCTTTGTTAACTGCTTTCCAAGCCCTGCTATCAAGAGATTTCAAGAATGCTACCATTCTTGGCTTCCAGTAATCATAGTTGGATCCATCCAATATAGGTGGTCGATTCACAGATCCTACATCTCTGTCCATGTTCCCAAAATTTGTAGTCCCTAGATCTCACCCAGATATACAGGCAGGGTGCCTGCTCTGATGCCAATTGAAATTCTGGGATCAGATACGTGATGTCGAACCAGATGTTTAAACACTTGAAATCTTAAACAAAACTTAATGAGCTGGTAAATTAAATAACACAGGAAATTGTTAACCCAGTTCAGTGTATCTCCACACTTACATCTGGGGGCTACCAAGCCAGGAAGGAAATCCAATATAAGTAATATTAATTATGGAGTTAAACCAACCAGTTTAATCCTTCACTTAATATCTACCCAAGGCAATTTCTACCTAAGACTCAACTTAGATATGAGTACCTACTCACTCCCCCTCAATCACACAGTGATCTTTTACAATGATTAATAAAATTGAAGTCACACTTCAAACACAACAGCTTGATTTTACTTAAAAGTTTTAATCAAGACACAATTCACTTATTGCTTAAAAGCTCATAAAGTGACAAACAATTAAAACCTGATATACTTTACAAACACCCTTTACAGTCTTCTAAAATTCGTGTGTTTTCTTGAGTGTTTCAGTTCCTTAAATAGATGCTTGGTTTGTGGGCTTTTTGCAAAGTATCCAGACTTTGATAAATCCCACAGTCATCACCTTGAATTAGGGTTAGTTAGTTTGTTATCTCCTTGAATCAAGGTGAGTTAGTTATTTTGTTACACTGAAAACAGATAACTAAGCTTCCTAAAGATGCGCCTTGGAGTGCTTATCTTTTTACAATTAATTCCAGATAATTTCTCCTGAATTTACTCACTTCTGATATGCATCATTTAAGTTTGATAACAGGTTTACGATGTCACAACATCTGGTGTGACATCCTGATGTCTTGAACTAAGTTCATCAACTTTTACTTTGTTTGTCAATGTCACAACATCTGGTGTGACATCCTGAACTAAGTTCACTTATTCTTGTTTGTCAAAAATTCTGCCAATTCTTTAACATCTACAATTATATGGTTTATTATTATTATTCATATTATCTTATTTTCATCTCAAAAATTCTTCAAAATTGTTTATTTAAATATAAAAAATATTTAATTAAATTGTATATATTTCTTGTATATTAGCACTAACATTTTTCTTCTTATAATTATTTTATTAACTAACCATTTTATATATAATTTTTTTGTTATATTTATTTATTGTTTATATTATAATGTAACTGCAAAAGCCTTGTAATAGTTGTAGGTTTATTTTTGTCTTTATTTTATTATTTATAAATATTTATATTGCCATGGTTAGTAACTATAGGGAGTGATAACATGTTTGTGCTTTAAAATTAATTTAGAATCACTAATTTAATAAGATAAATATATGAATATGGACACTCACACACGTAAGTCGATCTTTGATCGCCATCTCACACTTTCTAAGGTTACTCCTCATGTTGCCTAATTATAAGGTCAAGTAAGGTGTCTTAAAGCAAAGTCCCTTCATTAATATCATCAAGTCCCTTTAAGACTATAAGATCAAGTCCCTTCGATGTTGCCTACGGTAAATGATCTTGTCCCTTCGAATAAAAGATGATAAGTCCCTACGAATTGCTAAAGACACCTTGCAGTTGCCTAAATTCACATGTCCCTTATAACATCCAAGATAGTGACTACCTATTCCTTAATAATAGGGATAGTCTTATCATTGAAAGAAATTATAAGAACAGTAAAGATTTAACATAGGGTAGGTTCCTCTTAAGTACTTGCTCACTTTTCTTCAAAAATACTTCATTACACTTCACATTTCAAACAAATTTTCAAAACAAAGTCTTTATATATATCCATACAAGGATCATTATAAGGTGCTTAAGGAAATTTTTAATCACACACTACACTTCTTAAAACAGTTTAAAGTGAGCTAAGTAACTAAGAGCCCATGGATAACCATGGATGTAAAGGGTGCTAACACCTTCCCTTTACATAACCTACCCCCCGAACTCAAAATCTTTTTAAGGTCTTTCCTGTTCTTTTATGCCCTTTCCTTTTGGATAAAATAAAAGTCGGTGGCGACTCTTGCTATCCGCAACATTTAACTAAAGTCAGTTCTCCCACCGTGTTACACCGTGCTACCTAAGTTAACATGCAAACAAGAGACTATACAAAACATAGCAATCCTATGGGGAAACTATCGCATCACACAAATAAGCAAACAAGCTCGAGGAGTATCCACGTCACTCGAGTAGCAAACATCCACCTGTGGATTATGTCTTCACAGTGGAAAAGAGAGGACCTAGCAACGATATGGAGGATCGAAGTAGGACAAAAGTAGGGGTGACACCTAACCACGATATCGAGGATCAGGCAGGATGGGTACACGAAGCAAGGAGATCTCCTCGAGCTCGTGACTGTGGGAAAAGAGTATGTCTATACATGGTATCATATCACCAAGTAAGAACAGAATGGGGGAAATATCATGTGTGTACGAGCACAAAGCGTCAACGTCAACGGACGTGAGCTACACAAAGCGTGGGGATCCAGAAAGTGAGATCCTCTTCCACAGACTGACCGAACAAGAGTAGGATGGACTTTATCTAAAAGCATCAACACGAAGTGCGAGCTAATAAAAGCCTCAATGATAGTGCGGGGCTGATTACGAGCCCTTTTCGCTTGCCTTCTTCGAGGTCTTATCAAGGGGAATGAGGATGGGGCGCCTCTTTTGAGGTCTTTACACAAATGTAAACAAACACATACAGAGCCTCTGAAGGAGGACTTCCAGAAAATGCCCACCAAAAAGAAACGGTCGGGACTCCAGCCTATGTAAGCGATAAAGTGCGGAAATAGTAAATCGGATAAGAAACTATACCGCGCGGATGTAAATCTGAAGTACCAACAAGCTAAATAGAAAATAGAAACCCAGAGGTCCGCTCGAACAAGCTAGCATCCACAAACAAAGCAAGTCGGACATCGCATTTCCCATATAAGCTCTGTCAGACCCTAATTTTTGACCCTAAGATTTTTCGCATCTCATACGCATTTCTCATACAAGCAAGATCACGCACTGGTTCATGTATTCCTTTTCAGGTGCAGGTCTTTGCTTTGCAGAGGATTACCATGTTTAATTATCGTTATCTGTTTATATTTACTAACCTCTAACCAAAATATCAAAAAATATGTTGCAGTTGCCTCTTCTTCTTCTCTGTGTTGCAGGATTTCAAGGAAAGTGCTGTGATTCCAATTCAGATGCGTTTGTTCAGTCACAATTCGATTCAGATGGACGTTTGACCTAATCTTGGTCAAACTATCAGAGATTTGTTTCGACTGCAAGTTGTGTGTGCCAGTGATCTGTTTCTCAGACTATGCGTATTCAAAAATTCAAAACTGTGTTATGTGCTGTGATCATCAGTTATCAGACAGTGTTTTGTGTGAAGTTTGGTGTGAATCAGTCAGTTCATCAAGTTTATCAGTGATTCATCAGAGAATTTATTTTTCTCAGTATGAATTCGAGTTATCAGGATAATGTTCAGACAGATCTCAAATGGTCGTGGCTTCAGGCTCAAGTTGTTCAGTGGCTTGGCGATGACTGTGTGCAAGAAAAAATCAAGAGTTTGTGGTGGGCTTAAAATCATCAGTTCATGTCCATTTATCCATCTTCAAAAAAAAATCTCTTTTTTAGTTCAACTATCCGAATTATCATTTTTTGTTGCCACTCAATTCCAGTCATCCGTTTTTTTTGATGAAACCATTTTTTATTTTTGTCCAATTTCCAATATCCACTTATTTTCAATTTTCATTACTTTCATTATTATCCATTCTTTTATTTTAGAAGTTTAATGTCCATTTCACCATTCTAAATATTCAATTCAAATCATTTTATTCAAAAATCCCTATTACTAGTAAAGCCCATGTACTTTCTTAATTTCCATAACCAAATATTACAACAAAAAAAAAGAGTCCCACAAGATGCCATCATCAAGCCCATTATTTTACTTGTGTCTACAACCCATTACATAAAAAAGTATAGAAAATATCACTAGCCTCAAGCCAATGCACTTCACCTCAAGCCAATGCACTTCACCGCACCCCAAGCATGAGCCGCAGCACGTGAACATCAATTCCAAACGTACCAAACTTCAAGCTTCGCACAGCTAGCCACAAGCTTCTATCAGCAACAAGTTACAACCAAAAACTCAGACATCCAGCCCCCACGCCATCTGCACATTTCCGTAAGCTTCCTCAACACAAACCGAAGCCGTATCCGCAAGCCATCAGCTTCATACTTAAAAGCCAAACCTGAAAACAATGAAAGCACATGAGCTGCACGGACGAAAAGCAACACAAAACGCACAAGGCTCACACAAATGCACGAGAATGACACGAGAAAATTCAGAATCAAAATGCATTGAGCTTGAGCTTAAAACGCAAACAGCAAGATTGAAAGAAGAAAAGCTGGCACGAAATTCCCGTGAACCTTCGAAACGCATCATCTCAGCTTCAAATTCTTCTTCTTCTTTTCCTATAAATACCGTTTCCCTCCTTTCAATTTCTTTAAGCTTGAAAAGCCCCTGAATACTCTGAGTAAATTCGAGCAAGCTTCGAACCTTTTTTCTTCCCCCAAATCCTTCTCAATCTGAAACCTATCTTCCTCAATTCATACCGTCATCAACTGATTTCTTTTAAATCCATAACGCCATTTTCATTCACCTTTTGGATTCAACTTTTTCAAAGGCTTCAACTCCATTAATCCCTTATACCTTCATCAATCCGAGTTTTTCTTCCATAAGCATCATTCATCAATCTCACATCACAAAACGCAAAGAAAAAAGAAAGAGAGGGGTTTGCGTTTTGAGAAGAAGACGAAGGAGAATTGGCCGCGAGTTGTTCTTGTTTGTTTGGCGAATTTTTTCATTCGAAGAAGAAGGTGAGGATGTCCGCGGCTGTTCGTTGAAGAGGAATACCTTGTTCTTCAATTTTTTTTGCTTTCTTTTTCTTTTTTTAATAATTTGGTGCATTATATTTGGTTACAAAGATTTGGTTTGGGTCTGGGCTAACATTTGATCTGCTATTAATACCACACCATCCACCTCCCGTGGATCACTCTCCCCATTTTCCTTTTTTTATTTATTTTTTTTTCATTTTATTTGTTTTTGGTTTAATTGTTTCTTTCTATTTCTTTTTGATATAAGAAAATGTTAGAAATATATTCTAAAATAATTTTAGAAAAGGTTTTAGAAAAAGTGTTTTAGAAATTACTTTTTATAAAAGATTTTAGAAAAATACTTTTAAAACAATTTTTTAGAAAAGAAATTTTAGAAAAGAATTTAAAAATATTTCTATTCCTATTTCTTTTTTTTTTTTTGGATTCTATCATTAGATCCATTTCTTATTCATCTTTTTTTTTTTTGGTCGATGACAATCTTCCGATTCGGGATTGTTGATTTCCGATTAAGTTTAATCTTCATTATTTCAAATCTATGGATGAATGATCATTTGGATCATTCTCCATACTTTGAGATCGTGATAGGTTGCTTTTCGAGAAATTCAACGATAATCTCGATTAAGATTAGACCGTTCTCTTTCTTTTAGTGTGGCATGTTTTCGGAGAACGATCCATAATATCGTTTCTCTAACATGTATTAACACGAATATTTTCCACTTTAATTAGTGGTGGCCGGCCTCATTTGTAGGGTAATTACTCCGTAAATTACTCGGCGATTGCTTAACATAGATCTAAAGTTGTCCCGATTTGGAATGCGATCCACTTGGATCCGGTTGCCTCGACTTTATTTTTGTTTTCGTGGTTGTGCTTGATTAAGTTCATCATACCACTTTATATTGTAAATATTAATAATGTGAATATACTAACATTTAATTAAATCTCTCGCACCTTATCCTTTTATTTTAAATCTCTCGTTCTCTACCTCTTTTATTATGCTTCTATATTCATTCATCATATTGCTTATTGTATATATTATTGTTGCTTGTTATTTTTTTTGTCCATTTGGACACAAAAACATTAATAACAGATTAAACATCTAAAAAATGGGTGACTATTATTGCGGACTATGGTTACTATCCCTTGCTTCGGAGATTCGGACTTAGATTCTAGGATCATCCCTTTGCTCATTTGTTATGGATTGAAGACTTTGGCCCCGATTGAGTTACTTGTTTATGAAGATGGAAATCCAATTGTTTCAAGATGCTTGCCATTTGGTTTGATCATTTCTCCCTTAGCTTTTATTTTCAAGTCTTAGGATAGTCCCTTCATCTCTTCCTATCTTCTTCAATTTTCAAATCTCCTTCCTCTTTTCAAAACTTTCTTTGTTTTCAAACTTCAAACATTTTCTCAATTAAACCTTGACTTAGGTCATTGCTTTTACCTTTTCATTTCATTTCTTTAATAAATGCTAAACCACATAAGCATATCGAAACTTCTTCCTCAAAAAAACTAAAAAAACTTTCCAACTCATTCAATTGCTTTTGTGCTCTCGTGCGCGTTTCTCTTAACCTTTTTTATGTTTAGATATGATTCATCCTTTCTAGCGGAATTATTCGCTAAAGGATGACGACTTATCTTTACATTTTAAAATCAATTCAACTCATTTGCCTTTTCACAATTTGTACCACGAACTACGAGGTTTTGATCTCGCATTGCACTTTGTGGGTACGTAGGCATAAGGCGTTAAAACCTTATCAAACACCAAAATCTTAAAAAACATTCTTCTTCTCATCTCTTCAATCTTTTTTCAAGCAAACCATTTCAAACCAAAATGCAGTAAACATTTCAAAGGGTTCCCGTGGAGTACCACAGACAAGTCGGGTGCTTAAAACCTTCCCGATTTGTAACCAATCCCCGTACCCATTGTCTGTTTGATTCTTTTAGCTTTTTAGCTTTTGAGATTCATTAAGGTTTTGTTCTTTCATTTTCCTTTTTCCATTTGGAAATAAATAAAAGCGCGGTGGCGACTCTGTGTATATTGAGTGAAGTTAATCAATAGCTTACACTCATGATTTTACCGCTACAAGCTCAAGTCATCGGAGTGAAAATAAATAACTCAAGATGTGAAAATCGGATGCGACCACACAAATGCCCTACACACAACACAATCCAGACAAAACAACGACACAAAATATCATTTGAAACCAAACGGTATCCCACAAATAAAGTGGAATACCAACCAAGCGATCGTCGTCAAGATCCTTGCGAGAACCTTACATGAACTCAACAAACGTATTAGAAACCAAAAAGAGGTGCAACCGGAAGTTGCACCTATGCCTCACAACTCAAAATCAAGTAGAAAGATGAGCGTACGAGTCGTGGACATGCATTGAAATGTATGTTTCAAAACGGGGCAGCACCTATGCACTAATATAAACAACATGCAAACTCAAACCGGAATCAAACAAATTTACATGCAATGAATGAAAAATGATCAACAAACATAAGTACAAGTCAAATAAAGATCAATGCATCAAAATCGCACCAAACCGGACTTAAAAAGCCTTAAAACGGAAAAAACGCGTCAAAAATCACCGACTCAGAATTGAACGAAAATCACATGGTAACTTGCAAACATGCCAACGGATTCAAATATGCAACCGGTTTTTAAAAATTCCGCTCGGAAGTGGGACTTTTGGCCGATTTCGTCGGCTGGCAGTAGCGAAATAGCCGGAAAAAATTGTCCGAAATCAACTAAAAAGTTTACTAATGGCTCCTGAATAATCAACAAAGTCAATTTACACTATTTACATTCGCGAAAACGCGCTACGGTTAGGAAGTTATGACCAAAACAATTTCTCGACACGCGACACATGAACAACATCAACAATTAAGCCTCAACCTATCCTATTTCGAATTTACACATTGAAACAAGCATGAATTCAAAATTCAAGCACTTCAATCAATATCAAGTCACAACAATTAGCTCTCCTAAGAATTTTGTCAAACACCTTACATGGACCGATTATTCTATGTCAATTTTAACAAACATTTCCACTTATGCACCTCAACAATTATTAGGATCAATTAACCAAGCATCAATCAACAATCAAATCAAGAATAAATGCACATAATCTCCACAAGATTAAATTAACTTGACAATTCAATTCAAGAAACAATTCAACAATTATTCATGAATTAAAGTTTAAGAAGCTTACCGAATGAAGAAATCGACGAAGAAATTGTGAATCCGGAGGAAATGACACGCGGTCGTGAATGGAGGATAGAGGGAGAGGCCGTGTGGCTGTCGGCGGCGGAAAATGGTTGTCGTGCGGTGGCGGAGTTGACCGGAGGTGGTGGTTCGCGGTGGTTCGGCTACCGGAAGCTTGATCGGAATTGTTGTGTTCTTGAGTTCTTGATGAAGTTGTTGTTGTGTTCTTGAGAAAGACTTGAGAGAATGAACTTTGATTATTTAGAGAGAGTTTTGAGAGTTTTTGGTGTTTGTAAATTGTGATTGAAGTTATGAGACAAATTGTGGGTTAAAAGAATATATAGTGGAGTGTAAAATGAAAGACAAAAGGTAGAATTTCGGCTTAAGTGAAAATAACATTGTATTCGACAAATGTTTTTGACTCTGAGCCTTCCACAACATTGTCTGCCTCTGAATCACGGTTGCAACACAAAAAGAATGGATGTCATACGATCAAAATCGAGTGCGATCAATACGTTTAAGCTGCAAGACCTCACTGAATAAGTTGTTTTTTTGGCTTATTTGGTGTCCGCTACTTGAAAATGTGACGAGGTAAACCTTTTCGGAGCATAATCTCGAATCGACTTTGTCAGCAAAGTTGTAGATGTATGAGTCAGTGACCTCGTGTTAAAATGTGAGCTCAACCGGACAAAAGACGAGGGAGATATGAATTTTCTCGTGAAACCACTTTCAGTCTTTTTCTTCGGTTCAGCACTTCAGTTTTGCGAAATAAACCAAAACGACAATCTTCGGGGCATAGTTTGAACTCGAGCTTGTCTTGGAACGTTAAGATGATAAAATTTGTGAACCAACGCTTCAAGAACGGACGCAATCCGATGAAAATTGACCGAGTTATGAATTTTACAAAATCTGACAGACAATGCACTGCATCAAAGAACCCCACTGGTAATTCGTATTTTCGGGATCCTTCCGCTTGGATCTAACCCAAACTGAATTTGAGGAATGAAGATAACATCTAAACGGAATTTTAGGCGTAGGAACGACATCAATCCGATGAACGAGATGAGAGTTATGAATTTTTTAGTGTCTAAAACTCACCGGTTCAGCACTATTTTTCACTATATCGACTTTGAAAACTCGCACATTCGGAGATCTTCTTCAAAGAATTAGTTCTCAGCGAAAACCCAAAAGTTGGAAAGGATATCAAGACAGAACTTTTGGAATATGAATCTCTCAAAAATCTTGATCCAATCAGAAGTTACGAACTCTTGAATACCGCTAGCACAGTTAATCGACGAAATTGAAATTTCAGAAACAAATAACTCCCGCCACTTTCCTTGATGAATTGGCCTCCGAGCCAAACACGAAAGTTGCAGAGAATACCGAAACGGTTCTTACCATTGAATTTTAGGCCAAAACAATTTTTCAGGCGAGAGTTAAAACCTTTGCAAACTGCACCGTAAAACTGATATTACGCTTAAACTGCTTTGAATCAACCGATAACTTTTGGCCTCTTCTGAGATTCATGTGCACGTGTCGCATGAAGAAATAAAGGTCTGTCACAACCTATGAAAGATAAATGGAGATGTATGCTCATGTATGTTTATGATACAATTATGATCTAAATGCAATGTAATGTATGCAAGGATATTCTAAATGACATGAAAATGAGAGGGCAAATTTGGGGTGTTACAGCTGCCCCTATTCAAGCAACTGTTAATCTGAAAAGGATGAAAGTCTAGGCTGTCGGCCGTTCGAGAGGAACTGTGATTTAATACCCAGAAGAACCAAAAATTTGCGTTCTGCCGGAGAATAAAAAGGAAATGGGAAATAAACCCAATCCCATATAACAAACTGCTTGAGACCCTTGTTGTGATGAAAAGTAACTCAGAACCAAAATCTTGTGTAAATTCAACATCAAACAGAGAAGACGAGATTCCATCAAACAAACCTGTTACGCCAGGTGAATAAATAACAATCCTGTTACGCCAGGTGAATAAAATCCAGGACAGACGAGCCCTCTTCATACATCTTGCTCAGATATATGGTGCCTATGACAAACGAGTCTTCTTCGGATAACCTGTTATGCTAGGACTGGTAGTGCACTTAAGCTTGTGGGATAGACATGCACAAATAGGATGGACGAACCCTCTTCATATACCTTGCGTATATATATGGTTCTAGGACGGACGAGCCTTTTTCACAAATCTTGCTTAGATATGTGGTACTCAAGACGGACGAGTCTTCTTCGGATAACCTGTTACGCCAAGAAACCGGTAAACATTTTGACGTTTAATCCCACCGTCAGGATTTAGAACCTCTTCAATACGAACGAGTATTGGATGATCATAAAGGAAACACGGACGAGTACCCTAAGTCAATGATACAAACGAATATCAGACGATGATCTAAGAAACACAGACGAATGCTTCAGGTAATGATACAGACGAATATCAACCATTGATATAGACGAATACCAGAAATCCAACATAGACGAGCATTTGGGGTAGTAATACAGACGAGTACCAGAAATCCAACACAGACGAGCATTTGGAGTAGCAATACAGACGAGTACCAGAAATCCAACACAGACGAGTATTTGGAGTAGCAATACAGACGAGTACCGGAAATCCAACACAGACGAGCATTTGGAGTAGCAATACAGACGAGTACCAGAAATCCAACACAGACGAGCATTTGGAGTAGCAATACAGACGAGTACCAGAAATCCAACACAGACGAGCATTTGTGAAGGTGCGCAAAACACAAGGAAGGGAGGTTGGAATTGGGTTTTCTTTAGCAATTAAAAACAACTTCTAATGACAAGATTATTTATCCTGGTTCGTTTGAACTCAAACTACGTCCAATCCACCCGCCAAGGTGATTTTGCCTCTACTGAGGTCTTAATCCACTATTCAACAAATGAATACACACACTGACCTATAGTCAATGTCCTCTTGAGTCTTCTGACTGAACTAGTCACTCAAGGGATATTACACAACTATTACAATGATAATAATATAGTAACTAAATTGCTTCTTATCATGCTAGGATCACTAAGTGAAAGTTACAATATTTTAGCACAATGTGATATAGTCTTTTTGCGTGATTGTATTGCAGTGTATTAGCGTCAATTCTTCAAATTGATTCCTTTATATAGTTCTTGAATAAATGTAGCCGTTGGAGACATCTTGAGCTTAATTTAGGATATTAGTTAATACCATAAATTCCTTCCATAACCAGAGATACTTGTCTTAATCATTAATTAAAATATTCTTTAATTAATGTCTTCATTATGAATATCATCATCTTCTAGACGGAAATCAGAGATAGTAAATATTGATGCGCAGCCAGTTATTCATGTCATTAAATGATGGATTCTTCATTAAGAGTATCTTCTATAAATGGCTCATTAATTCTTCTAGTAATGCACGTCTCCCTTAATTGAATTTATCTTCTACACAAGAATAAAGATATTCATTAGAACTTCTATTCTAGCATAATAATCTTTGTTATCATCAAAACACTTAGAGGTTTAGAACCATAATTGTTCTAACAATCTCCCCCTTTTTGATGATGACAAAACATTTATATAGATAATGAGAATATAGTTTAATAAGATTAGAGGAACTCCCTTTGATTGAATAAAATCAAATATTTCTTATAAAGATCTCTTCAGATGTTTCATTAGCCTTATAATAAACTTGTAATAATAAAACCAGTAAAACTTTAAAAAGTCATGAGGAAACAGAAGATAAAACAGAAAAAGCTAAAGCAGAAGGTAAGCATAAAATCAGGAGTGCATCTTAGTAACTAAGGCCTCTAGCAAAGACTTGATTTCAGATGATGATTCCACTTGCTTTCCAAGCATTGTCTTTAACTCAGAGTGGTTTCATCTTGCTTATCTAGGCGTTGCTTCACCATCTCATTTTCCTTCTTCATCTCTTCTAAGGTTTGCAGAAAAATATTTGTTGTCAAAGGGTCTTCAACTTTTGGGGAAGCTTGATTCTTAGGAACTTCTATATTTGCTGGTGATTGAGCAGGTTCATCATCATGATCTTCTACAGAAGGTACCAGAACCATTTGAAGTCCAGAGTGTTCTTCCAGAGTTTCTGACTCTGTTCAGGGCTTATTGTCCAACAAAAGAGGTTTATACTGTTCAATGTTAGAAACAACTGCTTGAAGATACTCACAGAAGTTCTGGTGAGCAATATCATAGCAGATGTCCTTGAGTCTCTTTGTCTCAGCATTAAACCACTTTCTGAAGGTAGCCCATAGAAAGTCAGAAGCAGCTGGATCTGTAAGCTCTGAGCACGCAGACTTCAGATCCTCTAACTTCAATTTCAAGACTGTTTCAAAAGCAAGTAATAAAGTAGAAATGTCTATTTTAGAGGGCTTTGGTTTAGGTGCAGGTATGGCTGTTTTGTTAGAGACAGAGGACAATTTTTGTAAAGCTTCAAAATTAACAAAGGTTCTAAGTGGATTTTCATGTTCAGCTTCTTCTGGTGGAGTGTCATGGATGTTTATATAAGTTGGTGAGTTGGGAGGTGTAGACTCATATGAAGACATAGAACTTTCTCTTATGGGGGAAAGACTAGAAACATTTTCAGAGGATGGAATTTGGACAGATTCTGGGGGTTGAAAATTGTCAATATCAGAGAGGACATGTTGCAGGGCATTTTGTGTTTCAGTTATTGGAGAGCGGTCAATGTCAGACAGTGGTGTTGTATCAATTGGAATATCAAAATCATAAATTGTTTGTGGTTGATTGTGTTCAGCTTCTGGTGGATAAAGTGATGATAGGATGGATGAGACAGCAGCAGATGCAGGTATTTCAGTTGGAATAGGATTAGAGGATTGAGGTGGTTCATAAGAAGGGATAGGTGCAGAAGGAATATCAACATAAGGTATTGGGTCAGAAGGTTTTTTAGACACTTCTACTGTAACTGCTTCTACTACAGAAATGAATTCAGAGTTAGAGGCAGAACTTTTACCTGATCTTCTGGTTGATTTTGGAGTCTTCTGAGATGATCCTTCACCAGCTTTCTCTTCTTGGTTCTTGCAGAGGCAGCATCTAGAGTTTTCTGAGTGAGTTTAGTTGGCTTGAACATAGGGTCCACACCATGTTTCTTGCAAATATCCAAGTAATTGACCACAACCTCTGGAGGTGTGTCAGAAGAGAAGAGGGGGAAGTTCTCCAGGGGAATCTTCCTGGTGGTGATAACTTCTCTAGAGTGAAGGACAGGTTATTGCTGGATGGAAGTTATAAACTTCATTTTCTTCAAATTCTTCGCATTCAGAGGTTTACCAACATCTGTTTCAAGAAATTGTGTCTGCTTTAATTCTGCCAGAAAGTCCACCAACTTGTTTTGACAGAGAACGTCAGATATGACACGTCCTAGAGGAATCCAATCCCTCTTGGTTTTCTCCCCATCTCTAGTTTCCTTCACACTAGTTTTCAGATGTTGAAACAGAGTGTGTGCAAGGTTGATCTTCTTCTGTTTGGCAATGAAGTACAGCAGAAACTGCTGATCCATATTGATATAGTCTGGAGAGTTTGTATCCTTCCTATGGCAGATTGTTCCAAGAATGATCTTGGCCCAAATTCTGAGAGGAGTTTTCAGATCCTTTATCTTATTTGAAGGTTGGCCAGAAGTGAAGATCTCCTTGGCTATCAGCTTTGTATCAGACATTCTGTCCATGTCACTACACTTAATACCATTGCCATCAGCTTCTATAAGTTTGGCAATGTGTTCTTCAGAAATAATTATCCTTTTACCCAGCACGTACGACGTAACATGAGTGTTGGATGTTGTTGCGTATGCCCAGAATTCCTTTACCAGTCTAGGGAAGACTGGTCCCATTAGACGATCAAAGTACTTCTCCCAGCCCTGAGCTTGAACGTCCGGAAAGAGATCAAAACCATTATCCTTTAGACTGTTGAAATCCACAAAGAGTTCACAAAGAACTTCCATTTTGTCAGCAGGAGTAGTGAGAGTCTTCATAGGTTCAACGTAGAATACATCAGAGAAGTCTTTTCAGAGAGGACGCAAAAGAGAAAGTGAAAAGATTCTCAGTAAAAATGCAATTAGGGTAAAAAGTGAAAGTGAAAATGAAAAGTTACTTATATAGGTAAAAATAATGCATTTAATAAAATGAGAAATTAGTGGGAAAAATTAAGTTTAAAAACAAAATGATTATATGCAATAAATGCGGCTGACATAGGGTAAGGCGTAAAAGATTTTGGAACAATTACCCAAGAGATTTTTTCCTTTTTGGTGTCAAGCTAGCCGTATCAGTTTCCCAGAAGATTAACAGATGTCATTCTGTAGAGGACAGTTGTCCAATGCATGTTCTGTCACTCTTCAGAATTTGGACACTTGTTTTAATTCTGATGGGATTCCTTAGAGCCTTGTTGACACTTGTTGATTTGAAGATCTGCATGTTATTCCTTTGAACAAAAGTTCTTAGAATGAAACAGTTAGAACATAGTATCTTCTGAAGGAGTAATATAGAGGATTAATTTCAGAACTTCTAAGAGTTAAAACCATATAATTAAAGCATTTTCATTCTGGACATAATTCCATGCTAAGGTTAGTTAGTATGAAATTAAATCTATCTTCAGGAAGGGGTTTTGTAAAAATATCAGCCCATTGGTGATTTGTATCTATGAATTTTAACATTAAAATTCCCTTCTGAGTATAGTCCCTAATGAAATGATGTTTAACTTCTATGTGTTTAGCTCTAGAATGTAAAATTGGATTTTTAGACAGACAAATAGCAGAGGTATTATCACAGTGGATAGGAATGTTACTCTCATAAATATTGAAATCCTCAAGCTGATTTTTCATCCAAAGCATCTGAGTACTGCATCCAGCTGCTGCAATGTATTCAGCTTCTGCAGTTGATAATGCTATGGTTGACTGTCTTTTGCTGGACCAAGAAATTAGATTATCTCCCAAAAATTGACAACTTCCAGAAGTACTTTTTCTTTCTGTTCTGTCTCCAGCAAGATCAGCATCACAAT
Organism: Lathyrus aphaca; assembly: GCA_963966055.1. Classification (NCBI taxonomy): domain Eukaryota; kingdom Viridiplantae; phylum Streptophyta; class Magnoliopsida; order Fabales; family Fabaceae; genus Lathyrus; species Lathyrus aphaca. The sequence continues at coordinate 121,040,417 of OZ014521.1, read as the reverse complement.
ATCCTACAAGTTTATACTCTTCTGATCTTCTGTAGTATAGACCAAGATTAGTAGTACCTTTCAGATATCTAAAGATTCTTTTAACTGCTATTAAGTGAGTTTCTCTAGGATCTGATTGGAATCTAGCACATAAACATACACTGTATAGAATATCTGGTCTAGAAGCAGTTAGATAGAGGAGAGAGCCAATCATACCGTTCTAGAGCTTCTGATCTACTTTCTTACTTACCTCTTCTTTCTCCAGAATACATGTAGGATGCATAGGAGTTTTAGATATTATGCTTTCTGATAAATCAAATTTCTTCAGAAGTTCTTTGACATATTTGCTTTGATGGATATATGTTCCTTCTGATGTTTGATTTATTTGAATTCCCAGGAAGAACTTTAATTCTCCCATCATGCTCATTTCAAATTCTGTCTGCATAGACTTAGCAAATTCCTTTCCCAAGGCACTTTTAGTAGAACCAAAAATTATATCATCTACATAAATTTGGCATATCAGAAGATCATTTTTAATGTTTTTAATGAAAAGGGTTGTGTCCACTTTCCCTCTGATGAAATTATTTTCCAGAAGAAAAGTACTTAGTCTTTCATACCAAGCTCTAGGAGCTTGTTTCAGACCATATAAAGATTTTTTCAGTTTGAAAACATGTTCTGGAAATTTTATATTTTCAAAGCCAGGGGGTTGGTGTACATACACTTCTTCATCAATATAACCATTTAAAAATGCACTCTTGACATCCATTTGATATAGAATGATATCATGGTTTACAACAAATGAGATTAGAAGTCTAATTGATTCTAACCTGGCAACTGGTGCATAGGTTTCTGTATAGTCAATCCCTTCTTGTTGACTATAACCTTGTGCAACCAGTCTTGCTTTGTTTCTAACAACTTCTCCTTATTCATTTAGCTTGTTTCTGAATACCCACTTGGTGCCAATGATGTTGAATCCTCTGGGCCTAGGAACTATATCCCAAACATCATTTCTGGTGAATTGATTAAGTTCTTCTTGCATAGCCAGAATCCAATCATTTTCTGAGAGAGCTTCTTCTACAGAAGTTGGTTCAATCAGAGAAACAAGTCCCATTAGAGATTCTTCAGAGTTTCTGAATTATGATCTTGTTCTGATTGGTTCATCCTTCTTTCCTAGGATTTTATCTTCTGGATGATTCACTTTGCTTCTGGATAGTTTCTTCTGAGTGGGTTCTTCAGAAGTTGTTGGAGTAATTATCTTGTTTTGTTCTTTAGGTGATTGATCTTCAGATGTTCTGTTTGTAGAAATATCAACTTCTATATCTGCAATTAATTCATTCTGCTTTGGGTTTTCAGAACCAAGCTTATCATCAAATCTGACATAAATAGATTCTATCACAATACGTGTTTCTGTATTGTATACTCTGTATCCCTTAGAACGTTCAGAGTATCCTAACATATAACACTTTTGTGCCTTAGAGTCAAATTTATTCAGAGTATCATTAGTATTTAAAATAAAACATATGCATCCAAAAGGATGAAAATATGAAATGTTAGGCTTTCTGTTCTTCCACAATTCATAAGGAGTCTTTTCAAGAATAGGTCTTATAGAGATTCTATTCTGAATATAGCATGCTGTATTTACTACTTCTGCCCAAAAATGTTTAGCCATATTAGTCTCATTGATCATGGTTCTGGCCATCTCTTGCAATGTTCTATTCTTACGTTCTACAACCCCATTTTGTTGAGGAGTTCTAGGACAAGAAAAATCATGAGAGATGCCATTTTCGTTAAAAAATGATTCTAATTGTTTATTTTCAAATTCTCCACCATGATCACTTCTGACTTTGATAATTTTAAATTCTTTTTCAATTTGAACTTGTTTGCAGAAGTTAGAAAATACAGCAATTGACTCATCCTTGTGTCTAAGAAACTTTACCCATGTCCATCCGCTGAAGTCATCTACGATCACCAATCCATACTTCTTGCCACTGACAGAAGCAGTTTTCACTGGTCCAAACAAGTCAATGTGCAGAAGTTCTAATGGTTTAGAGGAAGATACAACATTTTTAGCTTTAAAACCAGGTTTTGAAAATTTGCCTTTCTGACATGCTTCACACAGAGCTTCTGAGTTGAACTTCAAATTTGGAAGTCCTCTGACTAGATTGAGTTTGTTAAGTTGAGATAATATTCTCATATTAACATGTCCCAATCTTCTGTGCCAGACCCATTGCTCAGTTTCCACAGACATTAGACATTTTATATTCTGAATTTTTAATTCTGAAAGTTTTATTTTATAAATGTTGTTCTTTCTCTTTTCACTAAAGAGGATTGTTCCATCTTTCTGACTAACAGCTTTACAGAACTTTTGATTAAAGATTATGTCATAACCATTATCACTTAATTGACTTATGGATAATAGATTATGCATTAATCCTTCTACTAACAGAACATTAGAGATAGAGGGAAGATTTCCATTACCAATAGTTCCAAAGCCAATTATTTTTCCTTTTTGATTGCCTCCAAAACCTACGTGGCCTCCATCTTTTAATTCAAGACTTTGGAACATATGCTTTCTTCCCGTCATGTGTCGTGAGCATCCAGAGTCCAGGTACCATGATTGGTGTTTCAGTTTTGCTGTTAAAGACATCTGCAACATACACAATTTTATCTTTGGGTACCCATATTCTTTTGGGTCCTTTTTTGTTAGTTTTTACAAACTTCTGATTCATTTTAGGTTTCAAATCAGAACTTGTGGAACAAGATGACTCACTAGTGTATATTAGATCATGATTATGACCATAGGTAAAATGAGAACTTAGAGGAGTATTAGTTTTTATGACAATGTCATCAATCTTTTTATACTTCAGAGTTTCTTTAGTATTCACATAGCATATGCCTCTTCTATCATTTATGCTAACTCCATAGATCATAGATGCAATTTTGCTTCTATCTATGCTTTTAGCAAGGAATTTTTGAAAACCATAATCATATTGTTTTATGATATTATCAGAATTGATTAGATCTTCTAATTCAGATTCTTTCTGAGCTTTAAGTTTTTCAAAAGAGTTTTTACATTCAAAAATATTTTCTTTCAGCTCAGAGTTTTCTGTTTTTAGTTTTCTAACTTCTTCTAATTTAGATACCAGACTTTGTTTCATGTCTTTGTATTTGAATTGAAGCTTCTGATATTTTTCAAGAATTTCTGAGAGGCTAGCTTCTAATTAAGATCTGGAAAGTTTAGAAAATACCTCTTCTGAATCTGATTCTGATTCTGATTCTGATGAGTGATCATCTTCTGGTATGTTTGCCATTAATGCAATATTAGCTTGTTCATCTTCAGAATCTGACTCTGCTTCAGATGATTCAGAATCATCCCATGTTGCCATGAGACTCTTTTTCTTTTCTCTGCTGAATTTGTTTCTGGGTTTCTCTTTCTGAAGTTTTGGACATTCACTTTTGTAGTGTCCTGGTTCTTTGCATTCATAGCACACAACTTCTTTGCTTATGGGTTTCTTGTGACCATATGTTGATTCAGAATAATTGTTTGTTCTTCTGGTATTTCTGAACTTCTTCTGTCGATGCTTCCAGAGTTGTTGAACTCTTCTGGATAGGAGAGATAATTCGTCTTCTTCTGATGAGCATCCAGAACTTTCTTCTTCTTCTGCCTGTAAAGCTTTAGAAACAGATTTGTTAGATTTAAGAGCTACAGACTTACCTTTCTTCTGGGGTTTATCTTCTTCTAGTTCAATCTCATGACTTCTCAAGGAGCTGATCAGTTCTTCTAAGGATATTTCATTCAGATTTTTAGATAGCTTTAGAGCAGTGACCATGGGCCTCCAAGCTTTTGGTAAACTTCTGATGATTTTCTTCACATGATATACTGTTGAGTAGCCTTTGTCCAGAACTTTTAGTCCAGCTACCAGGATTTGGAACCTTGAGAACATTTTTTCAATTGTCTCATCTTCTTCCATCTTGAAAGCTTCATACTTCTGGATGAGGGCTAGAGCTTTAGTCTCCTTGACTTGAGTGTTGCCTTCATGTGTCATCCTTAGAGAATCAAACATGTGTTTAGCTGAGTCCCTGTTTGTGATCTTCTCATATTCTGTATATGAGATAGCACTTAGAAGTATGGTTCTAGCTTTGTGATGATTTCTGAATTCCTTCTTCTGCTGAGCTGTCATATTTTTTCTTTCAATCTTCTGACCATCTGCTCCAACAGGATGAATGTATCCATCTGTCACCATGTCCCAGAGATCTCCATCTAGAGCTAGAAAGAAACTTTCCAGAACATCCTTCCAGTAGTCAAAATTGTCACCATTGAACACTAGAGGTTTAGCGTTGATCTTGTCATTCTGGTAGTCATTGTTGTTAATGTCAGCTTCTACCATGTGTTTAACTTCTGGATCTTTTACTGACACGGTTAAGTGTTTTTCTCAGAACCTAGCGCTCTGATGCCAATTGAAGGTGCGCAAAACACAAGGAAGGGGGGTTGGAATTGGGTTTTCTTTAGCAATTAAAAACAACTTCTAATGACAAGATTATTTATCCTGGTTCGTTTGAACTCAAACTACGTCCAGTCCACCCGCCAAGGTGATTTTGCCTCTACTGAGGTCTTAATCCACTATTCAACAAATGAATACACACACTGACCTATAGTCAATGTCCTCTTGAGTCTTCTGACTGAACTAGTCACTCAAGGGATATTACACAACTATTACAATGATAATAATATAGTAACTAAATTGCTTCTTATCAAGCTAGGATCACTAAGTGGAAGTTACAATATTTTAGCACAATGTGATACAGTCTTTTTGCGTGATTGTATTGCAGTGTATTAGCGTCAATTCTTCAAATTGATTCCTTTATATAGTTCTTGAATAAATGTAGCCGTTGGAGACATCTTGAGCTTAATTTAGGATATTAGTTAATACCATAAATTCCTTCCATAACCAGAGATACTTGTCTTAATCATTTATTAAAATATTCTCTAATTAATGTCTTTATTATGAATATCATCATCTTCTAGACGGAAATCAGAGATAGTAAATATTGATGCGCAGCCAGTTATTCATGTCATTAAATGATGGATTCTTCATTAAGAGTATCTTCTATAAATGGATCAATAAATCTTCTAGTAATGCACGTCTCCCTTAATTGAATTTATCTTCTACACAAGAATAAAGATATTCATTAGAACTTCTATTCTAGCATAATAATCTTTGTTATCATCAAAACACTTAGAGGTTTAGAACCATAACTGTTCTAACAATTTGGAGTATCAATACAGACGAGTATCAGAATGATTATCAAATCAGTACATATGGATATAAGCTAACACAGACGAGTGTGAGAGAATGAAGACGAGCAACAAGCAGATATCAAACACAGACGATTGTTAGGGAATGCAGACAAGCCTCAAACAACTATCAAACATAGACGGGTGTTGGGGAGTGCATACGAGCACATATATCAAACACAGACGAGTGTTGGGGAATGCATAAGAGAAATAAGCAAAGATCAAACACAACCGAGTGTTGGGAAATGCAGACGAGCAACAAGAAAATATCAAACACAGACGAGTGTTGGGAAATGCAGACGAGTAATAAGCAAATATCAAACACAGACGAGTGTTGGGAAATGTAGACGAGCAACAAACGAAGTGCCCTGATTGGCAGTAAAATCTCAATTATGCAGGGGAGAACAAGGTCAAGATACTTTGACATTTGACTCTGGTTAGGGGAATGAACACCTGTCTATGTCCTCACATTAGCCAAAGATAAATTGGCGACTTCTCTAGGGAATATTTCCATGATGGGAGTAAATCCCAAACATGAACTCTGTGGGGGGAAATCAAGCATTCAGCTGCCTGCTGGGAATACTTCACTTGCGGAAAACATAATCCGCTTGGGGATAAGAGTTGTTCCATTACTTTGAAGTTTTGTTGGGGATATCATCTGCTCTAACTCAACTGTGGAAAGTTTCCATCTTAGAATTTACTGGGGATGCTGGGGATCATCCTTTCTGCTAGAGATAGGAATTGAAAAGTGTCTCTCAGTGAGGAGAAAAAAATATGCTTGGGGAATGTCACCTTGTAACATCCTTCTGGTCCAGCTGACTTTTTGAAGATCAATTCAAGAGGATCTTACAGAATAAGTGACATCCAAAATGCCCCACATCTTCAAACTCTTGGAGAGATTCGTCGAATCTTGACATAATTTCCCCATATTGCATGAATTGTGAAAGAATTCGTCTCACAAGGATTCTTGAAAAACCTCGTATCACTGCGAAATACCGTGCCCCGGTATTATAAACCATAGATAGGTCTATCAATTGTCAAGAGGGAAGGATGTCTCATAACCCCAAAGAAACTTCAATCTCGTTTTTGAGCTCAACTGTAGATTGTTCCTTATAAGCAAAAGGATATGCACATATACCCCGGGTAGAAATGAACCAAGTATGGTTGAACTTTGGTGATATGATTTTGATTTTTTCTTTGTTTTTATGGCAAACTCACTGGGTATCAACTCAATGGTTGAAGAAGTGAAGACTATGATATCTACTCAAGGGTCGTTAGAAACGGTAATATCGACTCAAGGGTCGAGGTATCAAAGGCAACAACATCGACTCAAGGGTCGAGGGAAAGAGGTAATAACATCGACTCAAGGGTCGAGGAAAAGAGATGACAATATCGACTCGAAGGTTGGAGAATAACCATGATATCGACTCGAAGGTCGAGAAAACGAAGGCAATGATATCGACTCAAGGGTCGAGGCAATGAAAGCAATGATATCGACTTAAAGGTCGAGAAACAAGGGTGATGGTATCTACTCAAGGGTCGAGAAACATAAGCGATGATATCGACTTAAGGGCCAAAGAAAACATCGATATCGACTCAAGGGTCAAAGAAAACCAAAGTGAAGACTGTCACACTCAACTGAAGTGAGGGGTTGGACGCATATAGATGCCAGCTGGCCATGGTTGAGGAGATGCCAACACAGATTGAACTTTAACCTTGAAGATGCCAATGACTACTGGACTTTAGTCATGTATGATGATCAGATGAAGAAACCATAACGATTGAGGAGAAATTCTCTGATTAGGGAAACACGCTTCCCGCGCCCTACTGGGATCAATCATCAGACGTTCATTCTGGGAACTGCCTTGCATACTGCAAGATTATCTCAAGAGGATTTTACAGGAAACCTGGCATCCAAAATGCTTCAGTGTTTTCAAACTCCTGAATATCTCGAAGTAACCACCTCAAACTGTATGGTCCATGAAGGAATTTTCCCCAAGATCTTGCATCATCATGAGGTGTTCTTCCCTAGTATTCTGAACCTTGGGTAGGTGCATCTGATTAACCGTCTTCTGGAGAGAGTAACTTCTAGTGCTTCTAGGGTGACCTGCCCCAGTACGAACCTTGCTTTGGAGAAAACACCCAAGTTAACTGCTTTGTGAGAGATTTAAATCTCAAAGTAATTGCCCCAGTTTGGCTGGAATTTGAAGAGATTGATCGATGTTATTGCCCAGGATTGGCTGCATTTAACCCAACTGGTTGGAAAAGTCCATATTCAACGGAGTTTCTTGGAAAAAATGCCCATTGACATGAATTTCCTTCAGAAGTTTCCGCCTTCTCAACTTGGCAAGATTAAGCTTCTGGACTGAGGTTCCATATGTGAACTTCTTTGATGCCAAACAAATGTATGCAAGCAGAAAATGTTTTATTCTGAGAATGATTATTCTAATGCAACACACATGTTAATCTTGCAGTTTTTTTATTGAAAAGATGTCACAAACCTTTGTGAGCGACTCACTGGTTAAGATACGACATGTATTTTTTTTTAAAGAAAACATGCACATGCAATACCGACAAAGATCTTTTAGCATAACTCATAGGAGTCAGGAACGCTATCTTGTGGTAGTACACTCTCGAATTAACCCTGTTTCAGTTAGGACTTTTAAGGGTTGTATTGTGGTCTGTTTCATAGTTATAGAAAGAAAGATTAAGGCTCAAAGTTTATATGTGCCCACCCTTCTTCGTGATGTCCTTCCATTCCTATTTTCAGCTAGTTTTCACAAGTGCTCACCTCTCAAAAAGGTTTTGTGATGGTTGAGGAACCAATGACTCTAACAGTTTAAGCACCATTGCGGTTGTCAGAGTAACAGTCACCCCTATTGTCTTTTGTGCCTGTATCACACAACTTTTTTCTTTCTTAATGATCTTTCTTGTGTAATCCTTTTCGTCTTTCGCTTTTTCATTCTTTTGTATATCCCTAACTTTTGCCTGGACTGATTCTTTTGAATCTTTGATTTTGAAGTCCAACGGGATACCCTAACTTTTTCCTAAGTCGTTTGTTTTCAAGTTTCGACTTAGCGGGCTTTTTATTTCTTCTTTTTTTTATTCTTTTTTTTGAACAAATCGTGTGACACTGTTTGTCTTGATTGTCTGGCAAGGGTTTGTGACTGTCTCACTCTTCAGTTGATGAAGGATAACCATTGTGGTTTCCGGTCTTTAGACCTTTTGATTTGGTACACTGAAAGGTAATGGATCCTCAAATGCGCACTCCTTTGTGAAAGTCTGAACGCTTGGTCCAACTAGCTGACACCTACCCTGCCCCGGGTTAAATGTTATGGTTTTTTTATGTGAAAAGAAACTCCTACTTCAAGGCTCAAAGGGGTTAACGAAGGTTTATCTCCCTTATATCTCCGGTGTTTGGGAATTTGAAACAAAGCCTGTACATCGTCAACAGGGTCTTATTCAAGAGCACATAATTGTAAATTTTTGCGTTTTCATTTCGTCATCCTCCATCACAGAGTTTAAGAACAACAGTTGGTATTGCAATGCACATTCTCAAAATTATAAGTAAAACGAATGAATTACTTCAAGAAAAACATGTGCATTTTGTCATACCCCAAATTTGTCCTACCCGCACCTTTTACTTTACTGTCTCATCATTTATTTCAAAAAATCCAAAAAAATATATATATCATTTTTACTTTTTTTGTCTGATGTTAGAAAATCCAAAGTATGTCATTTATTTTCAAAAAACTAGGAAATCAATTTTTACTTTGTTAGTTCGAACTCACTAGCTCATTTACCGTTTTTATATGTATAAAGATATGAAAAATTATTACCAAAAGTCAAGAAAAAGCATTCAAAATTTTTTAATTTCTCTTATCATTAGAATTCACTTTTTGTTATCTATTTAATTATTATCCAAAAAATATACATACAAAAAAAAGTCTCTTTTATTTTTATTAGAATTTCTTAGTTTTCTATTATTATTACTTTATTATTACTGTTGTTATTATTATCATCATTAATCATTTTTTTTTATTTTATTTTATTATTTCTATTATTAGTACTTATATTATTGTTAGCATGTTTCATCTCCTTTTATTATTATTACTATCATTATAATTTTTTCATTTACTAAACAAAATTTTCATTGTCATTAACCTTTTGTTTTATTTGCTCATTTTTTTTATTATTTCTATTATTATTATTATTATTATTATTATTATATTTTTATTATTATTATTATTATTATTATTATTATTATTATTATAATTGTTATTATTTTTCTATTCTTACTTCTATTGTTACTATTATTATATTTGTTATTAAATTTTACTAAGTTTTGTTTTTTTTTCCTGATACACATCAAAGTGGCCTCACCACTCTATCTTTTTCCTTCTTTCTTCTCACAAACCAAAACGAATTTTTCTCACAACAGTCTGTCAATATTCAATCCACAGCCAGCCCACTTTTTTCCACTACCTCCACTCACTAACAAACACAAATTTCTTCCATTCACAACACCAATTCCACTACCTGCAACAAACAACTCTGTATGACAATTTTCCAGCTTGCAAAATAACAGATTTTATTTTCCTTCAATCCTTATCCAAATTTATTTTTTCCTTTTCTTCCAATTTCACCCTTTTACATTCACTATAAAGCAACCCCTTTTATTCTTCAATAAGCAAGCTTGGATAGTATACAAAACCTCTGCAAAAATCAAGCCAAGTTTCAAAAGAAAAATCAAATCTTCCAATCATGATACTTAAACCTGCATAAAACCTTTTCCATTTTCAACCATACATAAACTTTCTACAAATCACCATGAACCACCAAGCAAAAATCAACCAACCCTGTCTCATTTCGTGAATCCGCTGGTAGCCGCAAATCATCTGCCGGCCTGTACCCTCAAAACACCATCAACCTCAGACCAAAACACCTCCAACCGCCGGCCCAAAGAACACCTCTTCAAAACCAGCTCGTAAATAACCCGCAAACTCACCAGAAACTCAGAAACTGGCCGCCGCTCAAAACGAACCGAACACCATCTCAAACCTTCACAGACGCGAATCTTCAAAAAATATCCGTCACCGCAAAACCAAACAACCCGCCAAGAGTGGCCTGAACGAGAGGCGAGGGAGCTGAACGAAATTCGTGTGGAGTCGAAAAAATCAAACAACCTTGAAACAGAACCAACCGAAGGCCACCACACTAGACACGAACTCGCCACCAATCGCGCAAGCCGCCGGAACCGACCCATCACGGCCGCGCGAACCCTTTTCCGAACAACTCACCGCCGCAACATCTTGAGATCCAAACGCAACCAAAATCGGAATCTGGCCGCCATCACAGAATCTTCAGAAACGCGAGAACCGAGTTCGCGCTATAAAACCTTGAAAGGCCGGACGAACACACCAGAGCCGCCGCGCCGCAACAGGCGAAGTCGGAGACGAACCAGAGCAAGCCGTGAGAAGCCAGAAGCCGATCGCGAGAGAAGGAGAGAGATTCGAGTGAGCCAAGACAAACCGAAATCGCCAGAGCATCACCGTCAAACCAACGATCCCAAACACAGCCGCCATGGTAGTCCCAAACTTTAATCTGCGATGATTCTTTTCCTCTTTTTAAGCACTTTTTGTTTAACTATTATTATTTCTGTATTTAAAATTAGGTGAAAACATTTTTTGAGGGATTTAAGAAATAAATCGTGTTCTCTGATGTCAAAATCAAATTCTATTTATTTCAATTTAAAATCTTGATTTTCTTTTTTATTTTCAGAGTTTAGGTTAGGCCCATTTATGTTTTTCTGAATTTTGCACACCCTGATATACAACACATACACTCCAATATCTTATCATTTATGTCATTAATGTTTTTTTTGTTGCTGGGCCTGGCCCATCCGAATTCAACCCACATCACACCCCATAAATGTCACTCATTTTATTTCTTTTTTTTCCTACATAAATAGTTTTTTTTAAAAGAAAGTTGTTTGTTGATATGGGCCTTTGGTCCATGAACATATTGATTTGCTGCTTGCACATCCAAGATTTCACACATTTTTTTTTCTCTCTTTATATTCTATTTTAATTATTTCTTACTTATTTTATTTCATTTGATTAGTTTTTGTTTGTTAGTTTTTTTTATTTCACTTTAGATTTTCTGAATATTACTTGGATCTCTAATTATTTTTACGGGCCAATGATATATTAAACGGCCGTTTTCGCCCGATTACATTTAATCGGTGATGAGCGGTCAATATGAGGCCCTCCTTTTATTTTATTCTATTATTTTTTTATTCGGAACAAAAAACATGTAATATAATTTAATTTTATTTCATTATTGTCAAACATTATTTAATTCATTTATTTATTTATATTCATTATTCATTATTTTATTCTAGCAATTCAATTCATTTATTTATTCATTTATTTTTTGCATTTTAAAAAATTACGATTCGACTCCTCATAGAACGGTTTCATTAAATCGGCTCTAAGGCAGTAAACGAACCAAATTTCGCCGCGTCCCGAAAAGGTTCAACGCCTCCGAATAGTTGCGCTCGAAAAAAGGTCCAACGCCTCCGAATAGTTGCGTCCCGAATAAACAGGCCAAACGCCTTCGAATAGTTCAAACACACTGCACACACGCTTTCTCTTGGGCTAATTACAACGAGACCTCTTTATTTCTCGCAATCCCCTGTATTTATTTTGTATCCCTCTCCCATTAAATTGTACGCACTTTTATTTCTCGCATTTTATTTCTGAATCCTTGGTCCAACGCCAAGCGATTGCACTTTGCACACTTGCACTTTATTCTTCAGTTATCTTTTTCGTTTAGGATTCACTCCACCTTTGCGAGCCGAGCGATTCGTGCCTCGCTAAACAAACCACAAAATCAAACTCCATTTGCATGCACCCTCTAAACCTCAAAATACCAAAAACGTTTCGATTAGATCCAAACCCTTGATCCAACGTCAAGCGGCTTTAGGAAATAAAAACACTTTAATAAATACGAGAAAATTTGTACGCCACGAGCCTTAAGTGGTAGAAAGGGGGATAACGAGCTTTCGTTACTCGCTCTGATTATTTCGACGCAGGACACTCGTCTTGTTGGGCGAGATAAACTATCCATAGTCTTTAGTGCACTTCAACTCCTAAACCCTTTCATCGACGAAAGGTAATAAAATCAACAACCATTACCCTTAGTAGGCCGAACTACGAGGCTCTGACTTTCCCATTGCACGTGGGAGTACGTAGGCACGAGGATCTCAATCCTTGCCGAGCACTTAGGTTCAATCTAACTTATAATTCAACTCATTTCCCTCTAGCAAGCAATTCGTTTAAGCATAGACATCCTTTCTCGCGCGTTAACTTAGATGGTTCCCATCGAGTACGATGGATGTAGGGGGTGCTAATACCTTCCCCCTGCATAACCGACTCCCGAACCCAGGCAATGGTTCCGTTGACCTTTGTCCTATCCTTTTCCTCCCGGGTTGTATCTATATCTCCCCTTTCCCTATTCGGGAATAAATAGAATTAGGTGGCGACTCTTCAGTCCGTCCAGCGCGCGGCTCCGTCCTTTCGGATCGCGTAAGGTCGTATTTTTCGGGGTACGACAGCTGGCGACTCTGCTGGGGATATGGTTCACCCCTATGCGAGTCAAGCCTAGTCTAGGTTCCTGCGTTTGTTTGGATGTTTGCTTTTATGCCTTGCTTGTTTATTTTTATCGCTTTCTTTATCGCATTCCATCTTATATATCTTGTGGCTCCTTGGTACTATAATTTGGATCGATACTTGGCAAAAGAAACTTGAGGGAAAAGCTCTATACCCGGGCTTACGAGTACAAACTTAAGTTAGCGAGGTTGTGTAGTATGGGCTCCCGAGAGAACCACTCTCGTGGGTTGTCGATACGAAAATCTCACTTGGAGTAGATTTTAATGAGAATACTGACGACCGCCAAGCTTTCGGCGTGTGTGCTCAGTTGTTTTCATTAAGGTCGTCGACTCTGAGGACCTTTAGAACATTTTGGTTAAAACATCGGTTGATGGTTGCGTAGTATTGGGCACCAGGGTTCGCCCTCGCGTGGCTCGATACGAAAACCTCACTTGGAATAGACTTACTCAATGGAGTTGATTGACTGTCAAGAATGTATGAAATTGACACGTGCATCAAACAGTTGAGAAAGTTCCATAACTCCAGGACTTTGTTTTAAACCTTGTGTCGATGATCACGTAGTATGGACTCCCGAGAAAATCTTCTCTCGTGGGTTGTCGATACGAAGATCTCACCCAAAATAGATTCATATGGCGGAGTCAATCAACCGTCATGCTTATGGCGCGTGTGATGAACAGCCATATGAGTTGATAACTTTGGGATCCCTAAAACCTTAAAGTCTACCCAGTGAGTTCTTGATCAGAGTATCCTCCATCTGTACCTTGGACTCGTGAGACCATGTTCTTGTGATCCTGGATTCTGACATTGCATATCATTTCATCTGCATCATTTATTCATCTTGCATTTCATTCCAAAAGCCAAAAACTTATTTTCATGTTCCTCCATCTTCAGTAAATCAAGCTGGTTTCCCGACGCCCGTATCGAGCTAGACGACCGTATTTAACTCGAGCCAACACTAGAAGACTGATGGACGTGATTCAGGAAGAACAAGCTGCCATGAGGGAAGAGATTGACTCGGTCAAGGGCAGGATTGACCAGATTTATGAGACTTTGCAATCTTTGGCAAGAATGGAAGAACGTCGCGAAGCTGCTGCCGCAATGAACAATGCTCAAGTGCAAGGATCTACCTCACGAGCAATACCTTCCGTTCCCGTTCCAAATCCTTTGGTCTACGGTTTGCCTCCAGGCTTCACTCCTGCTGTTGAAGAGGTCACCTCCCAACCAATACCTGCTTCTGGTGTTACTGTTGGTGTTATTCCTCAAACTCAACCTATTCCAACTCAAGTCCAGTTTCCTCTAACTGAAGAGAATCATCAAGTTGAGTATGAGATGCATACTGCCGTTCCAATCACCAATCCTCAAGCTGCTCAAGAATCTGAAGCCATGAAGATGTGTCGTGAGTTAGCTGAAAAACTCCGAATCATGGAAGGACACAACTCAACTTCTCTGAGTGCCTCAGACATGTGCTTAGTTCCAGATGTTGTGATCCCTGCTAAATTCAAACTTCCTGAATTCGAGAAGTACAAAGGCCTCAGTTGTCCTGAGCTTCATTTGAGGATGTACTGCAGAAAAATGGCCGCTCATGCCAAAGACGATAAACTCATGATCCATTGCTTCCAAGACAGCCTGTCTGGAGCGTCATTAGAATGGTACATGCAGCTTGAGCGCAACAATGTTCGTACTTGGCTCGATTTATCTGATGCATTCAAAAAGCAGTACAAGTACAACACTTATCTTGCTCCTAACCGTACTCAACTTCAGAGTATGTCTCAAAAGGAGAGTGAATCCTTTAAGGAGTACGCCCAACGCTTGAGGGAGTTAGCTGCCAGAGTTCATCCACCATTGGTTGACCGTGAATTGATCGATATCTTCATGGGTACCCTACAGGGGCAATACTACGAGAAGCTAATCAGCAGCGTATCTTCTGGTTTCTCAGATATTGTAATGGTCGGAGAAAGGATTGAAGAAGGTCTGAAAAGTGGAAAGATCCAAGGAGGCTCTAGCAGTCAAAACAATGCCAAGAAACCTTTCAACGGGTACAAAAAGGGCGAAACAAACGCCGTTTCTGCTGCAAGTGGGAATTTTCAACAGAGTGCACCTGTTCCAGTTCCCTACTACCAGTATCCCTATGTTGCTGCTGCACAATATGCTCCTATGCCATATCAGCCAGCTCCTCCAATGCCTTATATCAGGCCTTTCAAAATCTATTTCCGCCTCAGATGGGTCATCAACCACGTCCACCTCCAATGGTTGCAGCTGCCCAGTATGCGCCCAATCCATACCAGCAACAGGCTTACCAACCACGACCTGGTCAACAGCAACAGCGTGCTCCTCAACAGCGCCCACCATATCAACCAAGAAGGCCTGAAAGAACCTTTGATCCCTTGCCTATGACATATGGAGAAATCTTTAACGGACTGATGGCAAAGGGAACTCTTGTTTTAAGAGACTTGCCACCACAAACTGGTACTGCCCGAGACTATGATGCCAATGCCCGCTGTGAGTATCACAAGGGTGCTCCAGGTCACACGCTCGAGAATTGCAAATCGTTCAAGCACAAGATTCAAGATCTGATCGACTCTAAGGATCTCACTTTCACTCTGAGAAATCCAAATGTCCAGAACAATCCCATGCCGTCGCATGGTGCCAACAAGTGAAGACATCTGAAGAGTTTGTTGAAGACCAAGCTGAGTAGTCTCAAACTTTGAAGCATTCAATCAAGAGAAGTTCATTCCTCAAATCAAGGCAGCCATCGCCATTTATTATTTTTGCATTCCTGTTGTTTTGTACTGTCTGTTTAAGTACTATTTGCTTTGAACATCGTTATTTGTATTTGGTTTTGTTAATGTTATGTTTATGCATGTTTTTGAATTAATCTATTCGCATTCGCTCATTATTTATCATTTATCACAAAAAAATCACAAAATATTTCCTTCACTTCACTTTAGCAAATATTTGAGGGAGGATGATGAAAACAAAATACCCATAACTGTTGCGGTATGCTTTTGGATAAAACCTCGTCAATGATGTATAGGCATTTTTTCAAATCCCCAAACACTGGAGATATAAGGAGTTAATCCCTAGTCAACCACTTCGAGCCTAGAAGTAGGAGTTTCTTTCGGATACAACCCTTACGTTTAACCCGGGGCAGGGTAGTTGTTCAGTTAACCTGACTACACTTTCAATCGCAAGATGAGACATCCCGTCAGAGGACCATCAACAAATGACTTGGCAGTCACAACATTAAAAAAAAAGCCACTAAGTTGAGCACCCGAAGGGAGACTTAGTCAAAAAAAAACAAATCAAAAAGAGGAACTCAAATCCTCAGCAAAAACAAAACAAATATCAGTGACCACCAAATCAAAAAATCAAAGGGTCACCAACAGCAAAATGAGATGACTGCCATCTTCAAGCAAACTTTGAAGCTTCATCTTCACTCTTGCAAAGTCAAAATAAATACAAATGCAGAGTTAACTGAACGTAGGACTGGAGAACAATACGAAGAAGGGATGGGTACAAATCAAACTTTGAGCCTTATACCTTTGTTTCTCTAACCATTAACCAGACCACGTTACAACCCTCGAAAGTCCTAATTGAGGCGCGATTTATTCTGAAAGCATGTTACCAATAGGGTTGCGTAAATTGACTCCCATATATTTGCTAATATTCAATCTTGTTTGCACGTTATTCTTGCTGCATCTTGCACAAACTTTCTAAATCAGCACCTCGTTTGGACTAACAGTCCATTCGTCGCACAAGCACATCATTCAAATAAATTGACTTTTTTCAAAACTTACATGAACTTTACATTAACACTACCATTTGTGTATGAATAATTTAATTGCAATTTAGTGCTTGACATCAGTACAATCCCAACAAGGGGCAATCAAAAGAGGAATTTGAATCAACATTTCTTCAACAGTCCAATCAGGGACAAAGCATCTTCAACAGCCCAATCAGGGGCAATTTATTTCAAAATCAGCTCAATCAGGGGCAAAGTTACCTTCAAAGGTTCAATCAGGGGCAGATCGTGCCATGGTCATTGTCAAAGCTTCCCCACCAGATTTTTTCAAATACCCTACGGATAGGGGCAAGCAAACAGGAGCAAATCTTCCTATCTCTCCTCCCCAGCTGAACAGGCAGTCCTTGTCAGACATTTGCAATTATTCAAAACAAAATCAGTCTGCATGTGTCAATTAAGTCGCTTCGCTCATCAGCAGATACCCAAACTTGGAGCTTTCAGATACATCTTCTGACCAAACGACGTCAAAGATCGAGTGTCGGGGAATCAATCCCTCCACCCACCCAAAAGTCCAATCATTATTGGCAACTACCAGACCAAAAGTCCACCAAGCTGGCACCTTTCTTTTTTCAATCACTCATATGCATCATTATGCATCATCAATATCATACACATCATTCGCATCAATTGTTTGCAGCATATGCATCATTTGCATGCCCAAATAAATCAGACCTTTTATTTTCCCCAACAGTTTTTAACTTACATCTCAGTGCATAAACATTTGCATCGTATCTCCATCATTATGGAATACCATTTCAAAAGTCAAGCATACGTGCATAACTCAGGGTTCAGGATCAATCCAAGATTCCAGGCCTTTCCCCAGCAGAAGTTAGAATCCAGGGTCGGCCGAAGATTCCAAAGATTCGCCTAGGTGTTATTCATTGGACGTACCTGGTGGATATTTCTCTTCACGATTATTTAATTTTCTGTTACCTGTCATCCTTTTGATGTTGGGATCGCTTTATTATCCTTTTGGTGATAGCGATTATTTAATTTTCTGTTACTCGTCATCCTTTTGATGTCGGGGTTGCCTTATCATCCTTTTGGTGATAACAATTTTATTTTTTCAGTCAGTGTTCCTTATCATCCTTTTGGTGATAGCGATTATTTAATTTTCTGTTTCTCGTCATCCTTTTGATGTCGGGATCGCTTTATCATCCTTTTGGTGATAACGATTATTTAATTTTCTGTTACCTGTCATCCTTTTGATGTTGGGATCGCTTTATTATCCTTTTGGTGATAGCGATTATTTAATTTTCTGTTACCTGTCATCCTTTTGATGTCGAGGTCGCTTATCATCCTTTTGATGATAGCGATGATTTAATTTTCTGTTACCTGTCATCCTTTTGATGTCGAGGTCGCTTATCATCCTTTTGTTGATAGCGATGATTTAATTTTCTGTTACTTGTCATCTTTTTGATGTTGGGATCGCATTATCATCCTTTTGGTGATAGCGATTGTTTAATTTTTTGTTTCTCAACATCCTTTTGGTGTTGGAGTCGGATTATCATCCTTATGGTGGTAAGCGGTTAGTTGATTTTCTATCAACCTGTTTGTTTCGCATCACTTTCATTTTCCAATTTTAATCATCGATTTACTGCATATTTTCTTTTGCGGACAAATTTGGAGTCTGTTAATATCTAATTATCTTATACCTTGAAAGTTTGAACGCGAGCCAGTTCATCTTACTCGGTCTAAGTCAATTCGATAGGGGCATCTGTCATACCCCAAATTTGTCCTACCCGCACCTTTTACTTTACTGTCTCATCATTTATTTCAAAAAATCCAAAAAAATATATATATCATTTTTACTTTTTTTGTCTGATGTTAGAAAATCCAAAGTATGTCATTTATTTTCAAAAAACTAGGAAATCAATTTTTACTTTGTTAGTTCGAACTCACTAGCTCATTTACCGTTTTTATATGTATAAAGATATGAAAAATTATTACCAAAAGTCAAGAAAAAGCATTCAAAATTTTTTAATTTCTCTTATCATTAGAATTCACTTTTTGTTATCTATTTAATTATTATCCAAAAAATATACATACAAAAAAAAGTCTCTTTTATTTTTATTAGAATTTCTTAGTTTTCTATTATTATTACTTTATTATTACTGTTGTTATTATTATCATCATTAATCATTTATTTTATTTTATTTTATTATTTCTATTATTAGTACTTATATTATTGTTAGCATGTTTCATCTCCTTTTATTATTATTACTATCATTATAATTTTTTCATTTACTAAACAAAATTTTCACTGTCATTAACCTTTTGTTTTATTTGCTCATTTTTTTTATTATTTCTATTATTATTATTATTATTATTATTATTATTATATTTTTATTATTATTATTATTATTATTATTATTATTATTATAATTGTTATTATTTTTCTATTCTTACTTCTATTGTTACTATTATTATATTTGTTATTAAATTTTACTAAGTTTTGTTTTTTTTTCCTGATACACATCAAAGTGGCCTCACCACTCTATCTTTTTCCTTCTTTCTTCTCACAAACCAAAACGAATTTTTCTCACAACAGTCTGTCAATATTCAATCCACAGCCAGCCCACTTTTTTCCACTACCTCCACTCACTAACAAACACAAATTTCTTCCATTCACAACACCAATTCCACTACCTGCAACAAACAACTTTGTATGACAATTTTCCAGCTTGCAAAATAACAGATTTTATTTTCCTTCAATCCTTATCCAAATTTATTTTTTCCTTTTCTTCCAATTTCACCCTTTTACATTCACTATAAAGCAACCCCTTTTATTCTTCAATAAGCAAGCTTGGATAGTATACAAAACCTCTGCAAAAATCAAGCCAAGTTTCAAAAGAAAAATCAAATCTTCCAATCATGATACTTAAACCTGCATAAAACCTTTTCCATTTTCAACCATACATAAACTTTCTACAAATCACCATGAACCACCAAGCAAAAATCAACCAACCCTGTCTCATTTCGTGAATCCGCTGGTAGCCGCAAATCATCCGCCGGCCTGTACCCTCAAAACACCATCAACCTCAGACCAAAACACCTCCAACCGCCGGCCCAAAGAACACCTCTTCAAAACCAGCTCGTAAATAACCCGCAAACTCACCAGAAACTCAGAAACTGGCCGCCGCTCAAAACGAACCGAACACCATCTCAAACCTTCACAGACGCGAATCTTCAAAAAATATCCGTCACCGCAAAACCAAACAACCCGCCAAGAGTGGCCTGAACGAGAGGCGAGGGAGCTGAACGAAATTCGTGTGGAGTCGAAAAAATCAAACAACCTTGAAACAGAACCAACCGAAGGCCACCACACTAGACACGAACTCGCCACCAATCGCGCAAGCCGCCGGAACCGACCCATCACGGCCGCGCGAACCCTTTTCCGAACAACTCACCGCCGCAACATCTTGAGATCCAAACGCAACCAAAATCGGAATCTGGCCGCCATCACAGAATCTTCAGAAACGCGAGAACCGAGTTCGCGCTATAAAACCTTGAAAGGCCGGACGAACACACCAGAGCCGCCGCGCCGCAACAGGCGAAGTCGGAGACGAACCAGAGCAAGCCGTGAGAAGCCAGAAGCCGATCGCGAGAGAAGGAGAGAGATTCGAGTGAGCCAAGACAAACCGAAATCGCCAGAGCATCACCGTCAAACCAACGATCCCAAACACAGCCGCCATGGTAGTCCCAAACTTTAATCTGCGATGATTCTTTTCCTCTTTTTAAGCACTTTTTGTTTAACTATTATTATTTCTGTATTTAAAATTAGGTGAAAACATTTTTTGAGGGATTTAAGAAATAAATCGTGTTCTCTGATGTCAAAATCAAATTCTATTTATTTCAATTTAAAATCTTGATTTTCTTTTTTATTTTCAGAGTTTAGGTTAGGCCCATTTATGTTTTTCTGAATTTTGCACACCCTGATATACAACACATACACTCCAATATCTTATCATTTATGTCATTAATGTTTTTTTTGTTGCTGGGCCTGGCCCATCCAAATTCAACCCACATCACACCCCATAAATGTCACTCATTTTATTTCTTTTTTTTTCTACATAAATAGTTTTTTTTAAAAGAAAGTTGTTTGTTGATATGGGCCTCTGGTCCATGAACATATTGATTTGCTGCTTGCACATCCAAGATTTCACACATTTTTTTTTCTCTCTTTATATTCTATTTTAATTATTTCTTACTTATTTTATTTCATTTGATTAGTTTTTGTTTGTTAGTTTTTTTTATTTCACTTTAGATTTTCTGAATATTACTTGGATCTCTAATTATTTTTACGGGCCAATGATATATTAAACGGCCGTTTTCGCCCGATTACATTTAATCGGTGATGAGCGGTCAATATGAGGCCCTCCTTTTATTTTATTCTATTATTTTTTTATTCGGAACAAAAAACATGTAATATAATTTAATTTTATTTCATTATTGTCAAACATTATTTAATTCATTTATTTATTTATATTCATTATTCATTATTTTATTCTAGCAATTCAATTCATTTATTTATTCATTTATTTTTTGCATTTTAAAAAATTACGATTCGACTCCTCATAGAACGGTTTCATTAAATCGGCTCTAAGGCAGTAAACGAACCAAATTTCGCCGCGTCCCGAAAAGGTCCAACGCCTCCGAATAGTTGCGCTCGAAAAAAGGTCCAACGCCTCCGAATAGTTGCGTACCGAATAAACAGGCCGAACGCCTTCGAATAGTTCAAACACACTGCACACACGCTTTCTCTTGGGCTAATTACAACGAGACCTCTTTATTTCTCGCAATCCCCTGTATTTATTTTGTATCCCTCTCCCATTAAATTGTACGCACTTTTATTTCTCGCATTTTATTTCTGAATCCTTGGTCCAACGCCAAGCGATTGCACTTTGCACACTTGCACTTTATTCTTCAGTTATCTTTTTCGTTTAGGATTCACTCCACCTTTGCGAGCCGAGCGATTCGTGCCTCGCTAAACAAACCACAAAATCAAACTCCATTTGCATGCACCCTCTAAACCTCAAAATACCAAAAACGTTTCGATTAGATCCAAACCCTTGATCCAACGTCAAGCGGCTTTAGGAAATAAAAACACTTTAATAAATACGAGAAAATTTGTACGCCACGAGCCTTAAGTGGTAGAAAGGGGGATAACGAGCTTTCGTTACTCGCTCCGATTATTTCGACGCAGGACACTCGTCTTGTTGGGCGAGATAAACTATCCATAGTCTTTAGTGCACTTCAACTCCTAAACCCTTTCATCGACGAAAGGTAATAAAATCAACAACCATTACCCTTAGTAGGCCGAACTACGAGGCTCTGACTTTCCCATTGCACGTGGGAGTACGTAGGCACGAGGATCTCAATCCTTGCCGAGCACCTAGGTTCAATCTAACTTATAATTCAACTCATTTCCCTCTAGCAAGCAATTCGTTTAAGCATAGACATCCTTTCTCGCGTGTTAACTTAGATGGTTCCCATCGAGTACGATGGATGTAGGGGGTGCTAATACCTTCCCCCTGCATAACCGACTCCCGAACCCAGGCAATGGTTCCGTTGACCTTTGTCCTATCCTTTTCCTCCCGGGTTGTATCTATATCTCCCCTTTCCCTATTCGGGAATAAATAGAATTAGGTGGCGACTCTTCAGTCCGTCCAGCGCGCGGCTCCGTCCTTTCGGATCGCGTAAGGTCGTATTTTTCGGGGTACGACACATTTCATTAATTAACATTCAAGAACAAACAAACTTCATGCATGCATATAAATGTTCAAACAAACATATAAAAGCTACACATGAAAATGAAGTAAAGAAAACTGAGCAATGCCATTGTTGAGGAGACTTGACTCCGTCTGGACATGTTGATCTTGAATACTTTCAGTAGTCAGCTGCCTTTTCCTGATGGGATTTGCAGTATTCAATCAAATGGTCATGTGCCTAAAACCATACTTCATTCCCAATTATTCTAACCTTAAACCTTCAACGTTCAAACATTTACACGAGACGTCTGAAGAAAAGAGTGACACATAAATGAAATTGTCACATAAGGTTGACACATAAGGTTGCTCGCAAAGATCTAACGATCTTCTGCCTACGTATCTCCATTGACCAAAGACCAATGAAGAATCAGAGCAACGTAGTTCCCCTCAACAGCGATGAAAATGCAGTACATAAACTAACCATCCTCATAGCCACTCTTCAAAATCAATTTGAGAATCACCTTCACACCTATCTCCGATAATTTCCTCCATAACATGAGCTGACGAACCCACATGACCAAGAGAAACTTGTTGACTTGAATGCCTTGAGGCCTCACTGAAATCAACTTAGACTCAATCAAATCCTGAACCTTATCCCTGAGAGGCTTGCATTATTCAGCTGAATGTCCTGGTGTGTTGCCATGGAATCCACATTGAACATTGGGATCAAAACTTGGTGGGTATGGAAAAGGCACTGGACCCGGTTTCTTCAGCACTATCAATCCACTATCGATCAGGCATGGAAGTATCTGACTGTATGGCACTGGAAATGGATCAAAATACCATTTTGGTCTCTTAGTGTAATAACGATGCCTTTGCGGAGTATTCTTCTGTTGGCATGGTTGTTGTTGATACTGAGGAGGTTCACTATTAACAGACATTTGACATACAAATTCAGAAGGTTGTTGACTCTGAAAAGTTGAGATGCATGTGTACTGTGGATAAGTCAATGGAATTTGAGAATCTTCCCAGATTGCATCAATCACATCCTTTCCTTGGGAATTGACAAAAGATTCATTCTCTTCAACTGAGCTATCTAAAATGCCTTGGATCTTTCCCATCTTGATAAAACTCTCAATGCGTTCTCTAACTATCACCAAGTCCGAGAAACTCGAAGTTCCACTGCCACTCAACCTCTCCAAGTATGGTCCCTGCAAAGTTTCTATGAAAAGATCAACCAATTCTCTGTCTGATAACGGGGGTTGAACACGAGCAGCTACTTCTCTCCACCTCTGGGCATACTCTCTGAAATATTCGCCATCTTCTTGGGATAAACCTTGCAAATCCATGCGGCTAAGAGCCCTATTAAGATTGTAGTCGTATTGTTTCAGAAAATCATTGGCCAGGTCTAACCATGACTGGATACAACTACTCTCTAACTGCATGTACCAACTCGATAATGCCTCACTCAGACTGTATTGAAAGCAGTGAATCGTCAATTTGTTATTATGCTCATATGAGGTCATCCTTATGCAAAACCTCACCAAATGCTGCCTTGGACCACTATTCCCTTTGTACTTTTCAAACTTCGGTATTTTGAACTTTGGAGGTATTATAAGGCCATGTACCAGACACATGTTCGCAGCACTTAGATCAACGACATTATGACTTTGCAGGGCTTTAATCTCCTCCTCCAACACACGAAATATTTCTTCCCTCTCTACAGTGGATCTTGAATTCTCACCACATGGATTGCCTCCTGGGAACCTGGCATTGTGAAAGAAAAATTGTGATAATCTACAGTATCAACAGAAGAAGAATGTCCACTATGGGCGACCTGACGCTCTCGAACATCTAGGTTCTCAACAGGAATCTGTGCAGGTTGAGCTTGGGTGGAATTGCGTCCATCTTGCCTTGCCAAAGTCGTCATAGCCTCCACAAGTTAGTCCCACTGATCTCTCGTCAACCCAACACTTACAAACTGGCTTTGCTCTCCAGGGTCCATGATTTGTCCAAAAGTTGCTACAAGTCTGATACAAGAGTTGGGATCTCAACCGTAGATCGTGAACAAAGAACGGATGAGCCTTGCCTGAAGAACAGAAATGCAATGCAAATGCTATGAGATGCCATGTTTGGTTACTTCCAGGGAATCTATCTACTTTGATTAACATTTTGTTACAGAAGAAAGTTCGACAACATAATCCAGATATGAGATCCTCGGAAATAACTGAACATGTATGTTGAAATGCTATGATGGCATGTATGCAACTGTCAAGTGATCGGGAACTGGTGTTTGTCTGGATACGAAACACTGAGCTAAGAACCAAGTATCTGAAACCAAAGATCCTCTAAATAAGAACCCCCAGATAAGAACTCAGAACCACAGATCAAGAACTCCAAAACCATAATAACCGGATCAGAACACATAAGATTGCATTGGTAATGAGGGTATGTTGAGGTCATGGGCTCCTGCAAACCGGTAAACCCCTCCCAATATCACGGGTGAGCTCCGGTTCAAACATCACAGACTCTCAAAGCCGAATAGCAATAATACGTTCACCATCTCCGAGAAATGGCTCATGACCAGATCAGGGAATCGGTTTGGCATTATGTACTACTCAGGGAGGCCTCGACGTGAGTCCGGGAAAAACAAGCATCCCTGAAATTCTGGTATGACAGACTCAGATGTCTAATATGATGTTGAGACATCTTATCTGTTACTTATAAACATGGTAAGGCATACATATCAGTACTTAAATAATTCTGATATATCAGAGTCAAACATGCTTCAGGATGTTGGGACATCTGATAGGACATTCAGTTCAGGTACTGCATAAAACATAAAAGATATAAAGAACACAGCAGAATTGTTAACCCAGTTCAGTGTATAACCACACTTACATCTGGAGGCTACCAAGCCAGGAGGAAATCCACTATAAGTAATATTAATTCTAGACTTAAACCACCCTGTTTAATCTATCACTTAATAACTACCCAATGCAATTTCTACCTAAGACACAACTTAGATAAGAGTACCCTACTCACTCCCCCTCAATCACACAGTGATCTTGTTTACAAGTTTAATAAAATTGAAGTCATACTTCAAACAAAACAGCTTGATCTTACTTCACAGTTTCAATCAAGTCATACAACTTCTCTTGCTTACAAGCTTCGAGAATCACAAGTGAAACAACCACAATAGAGTTACTTGTTATGCACGGCTGACACAAGGACACAACCCTAATAATGTTTACATTTTCGGTTGATTGGGTTAATTCTAAACTAGGTTACAGGGTTTCTTTTATAACCTATTCCCAACTGGATTTGGGCCTAAACAATCACAACAATAGCTGCTACAAATATGCAGAAAAAATCTGCTACAAATATTCCAAAAGATCTTCAACTCCTAAAATATCTCTAAATATAGAAACCTATATTTTTCAATATTTGTCTTCAATTTAAATTGAGTCTTTAAGATCTTCTAAATCAGCACCACATATGATTGCATAATATCTCCAGAACATTCTGCATAATTCAGATCTGATAAATCCAATGTCATCACCTTGAATTAGGGTTAGTTAGTTTGCTACCTCCTTAATTCAAGGTGAATTAGTTATTCTGTTATACTGAAATCAGATAACTAATCTCCCTAAAGATGCGCCTTGTATTGCTTATCTCTTTCCAATTAATTCCAGATAGATTCCCCTGAATTTACTCAGTTTTGTTATGCATTAATTAATTCTGGTAGCAGGTCTGAGATGTCACAACATCTGTTGGGACATCCTGAAAAACTGAACTTACTTCATTTACTGATACAATGTCACAACATCTGATGTGACATCCTGTAAACTGAACTTATTCCATTAACTGATACAATGTCCTAACATCTGGTGTGACATCCTGATATCTTGACTTAAGTTCATTAGCTGTTACTCTGTTTGATAGTGTCACAACATCTGGTGTGACATCCTGAACTAAGTTCAACACTTCTTGTTTGATATCTATATGTAACATATGACAGTAATGTTGTCATGACAGTTGCAGATGTTTCAACATTTTCTTTGACATCTGTCATGACATTTGCAGATGTTTCAACATCTTCTTTGACATCTGTCTGTAACATATGACAGTAATTCTGTCATGACATTTGCAGATGTCCCAACATCTTCTTTGACATCTGTCTGTAACATATGACAATAATTCTGTCATGACATTTGCAGATGTTTCAACATCTTCTTTGACATCTGACTGTAACATATGACAACATCTGTTGGGACATCCTGAATTAAGTTCTTATACTCTGTTTGATAATGTCCCAACATCTGATAGGACATTCTGAACTGAATTCAACATCTTCTTTGACAACTTCCACATTTATCTGTGCCACCATGTCAGGACATCATGTTTGACATGTTCTTCCAGAATCTATACCATGTTAATATGGAACTTCTTATTCAACATTTTCCAGCCATATTAGTTTTACCAAACATAATGTCAATCATAGAATAATAGCATTAACAATCCCTTATAAGTCCCAAGCTTTGAGCGCTGAAATCGAGAAACGATAGTACATTCAGCCCGTAGGATACAATACTATTGTCATACGACCAGATGCTTTGACTGAGCTCTTATAAGAGAACAAGGCCATCCTATGCGAATTCCCAGTGGACCCTCGGGTGCGGATGGGTTTGCCACTGAATGTGGTCTGCCACTATCACCACTAGAGAGGGATGTTTCCACAAAGGTCCTCAATGATCGGTCCCCAGCTGCACATAGCTATCAAGGTCGTGAAATGAGAAGGGAAGATCCATAAATCAAGACATTTCCAAGACGGTCGCAAATCTGGGCGTGGAACTCACTACTACCCCCATGACAAGATCTCATGAGGCCAAAGTGGAACCACTCTAAGTCCTAAGCTGCACTCGAGCCTTGGTAATGAGCTCATCTCACAGTAACAATATCATCCAAGTCCCACCAAACAGAAAAAATCCAGTCTAGACAGTCCAGTACATATATGATGCATGAAAATAAATACTGAAAACTGTAAATAAAGCTGTAAATAAAATTGTAAATAAAAACAGTAAAATAAACACGCAACGACAAACAATCAACACACAAAGAAACAGAAACACGCAAGAGCTAGGAGAGACTCTCAAGGGAACCAGAGATACTCTGGTTAAGAATTCCCCAGCAGAGTCGCCAGCTGTCGCTCCCTGGATTTCCATCCTGGTACAAACGCGAAAGTGGCGCGGAAAAGGTTAGAGTCTCCAGCCAGGCATTTTTATCCCGAAAGAACGGGAATGGTAATGCTGCACAAACCAGAGAAAAAGAAAAGAAAGGACACAGGTCCTGCGAACCAAAGAAACTGAGTTCGGGAGTCGGTTACGATCTGGGAAGGTATTAGCACCTCGGATCGTCCGCCATACCCGACGGGATCCACGCTTGCAAAGAAATCTGTTTCAAAGGGTGAAGAAATAAAAGCTACTGCAAAACTGAAACTGAAACTGGATAAAAGGAAAGAAAAGGGAACTGAAAAATAAATGAAAAGGAAAAATGTATGGAAAATAAAGATTGTGCTCGAACGAGCCCTACCCCGCTGCCTACGTATCTCATCTGGACAATGAAGATCAGAGTCGTCGTAGTTCCCCTAACTAGGGGTGGAAAAGATTGCTTGTGTCTTAAGGCTTGAACTGCCTATGTCAATGCTCAGGTGTTGCAGGCTCGGACGACGAGTGCGTTACCATCTTGCAAAATGACAAGTAGGAGCAAGTTCTCACGTAAAGAGTGAAGGTGATGAGAAAAGAAGTCCCGAAGGAGACGCTTATTGTTTGTCCAGTGTTTTTTATGAGTTTTCTATGAGTGTGGCACAAGGAAGTGAACTCAAGCTCTTTTCCATGGAATGTGTACTTGCTACTACATTCCAAGATGGAATAATAGAACAAGCACACTCAAGTAAGGAGAAGATCCCCAAAAATTGGTTCCAGAGATTAGGGCCTAAGCTCACTAACTCGTTGAATTTATTAAGTGTTTTTTGTAGCTTTTGTGAAGAAGTCTTTTTTTATGATTTTCTTTGTGAAAGTGGTCTCATGATTAGACTTGTACATCGTGCTAGACAAGCTTGTACTATCCCAAGATGGGAAAACTACAAGTATCCCATGGAATAAGTCCATACACAAAAGGCTACCTCAACTATTATTAAGTGTTTTTTAGGTTTTGGTTTTTAGATGATAAGAGAAAGAAACAAAAGGATCTTAAAGATAAAATCTAATGGGGAACGTCTAATCCTAAAGTTATCATGTAAAGGTGGTCCTAAGGTTAGTGTGGTTTGAAGTCTATCCTAATGAAGAAGAAGGAAAGAAAAGAAAATAAGAAGAAGAAAAGGAGAAGAAGACGGACATAGAAGACAACTTACTTCTCTAAAGAAGATAAGTTATTTCTAAAGCAGGAGCGGTGAAGTTAAGCAAACAAAGCACAATGCTAAAGCAATCACAACTTGAAAGCATAAAGAGATGAAGGAAGAAGTTGTATGTGGGATACCCTCCCACACACATGACTTACCATAACCCCCTACAAAACAAAGATTAGCTAAACAATTGAACATTGAAAGCATATGGAAAGCAAAAGCAAAGTAATGGTCAAGGAAAGGGAAAATAACATAGGGAAAAGAAAGTGTTATGCTCAGATGGGCCCTACCCTACTGCCTACGTATCCCTTTTGAGGAATCAGAGTTAACGTAGTTCGACTAACTACTTTCGTTTGTTTTGGATTTTTTAGTTGAACAATGTTAAATTCATGTTCTACCGTCTGCTCGACCTTTGGAGACTCACGCACCTGGAGTAGAAGGAATTAACATGCTCTTATTAAAAGAAAACAAAGAGTTTGATTTGTGTTTTAGGAATGCTCATGCAAAAAAGGTAGTCCTAGACGAAGGAACCGTGCTACCTAAGTTAACATGCAAACAAGAGACTATACAAAGCCTAGCAATCCTATGGGGAAATTATCACATCACACAAATAAGCAAACAAGCTCGAGGAGTATCCACATTACTCGAGTAGCAAACATCCACCTGTGGATTATGTCTTCATAGTGGAAAAGAGAGGGCCTAGCAACGATATGGAGGATCGAAGTAGGACAAAAGTAGGGGTGACACCTAACCACGATATCGAGGATCGGGCAGGATGGGTACACGAAGCAAGGAGATCTCCTTGAGCTCGTGACTGTGGGAAAAGAGTATGTCTATACATGGTATCATATCACCAAGTAAGAACAGAATGGGGGAAATATCATGTGCATACGAGCACAAAGCGTCAACGTCAACGGACGTGAGCTACACAAAGTGTGGGGATCCAGAAAGTGAGATCCTCTTCCACAGACTGACCGAACAAGAGCAGGATGGACTTTATCCAAAAGCATCAACACGAAGTGCGAGCTAATAAAAGACTCAATGATAGTGCGGGGCTGATTACGAGCCCTTTTCGCTTGCCTTCTTCGAGGTCTTATCAAGGGGAATGGGGATGAGGCGCCTCTTTTGAGGTCTTTACACAAATGTAAACAAACACATACAGAGCCTCTGAAGGAGGACTTCCAGAAAATACCCACCAAAAAGAAACGGTCGGGACTCCAGCCTATGTAAGCGATAAAGTGCGGAAATAGTAAATCAGATAAGAAACTATACCGTGCGGATGTAAATTTGAAGTACCAACAAGCTAAATAGAAAATAGAAACCCAGAGGTCCGCTCGAACAAGCTAGCATCCACAAACAAAGAAAGTCCGACATCGCATTTCCCATATAAGCTCAAGTAGTCAGAGTGAAAATAAATCACTCAAGATGTGAAAATCGGATGCAACCACACAAATGCCATGCACACAACACAATCCAGACAAAACAACGACACAAAATATCATTTGAAACCAAACGGTATTCCACAAATAAAGTGAAATACCAACCAAGCGACCGTCGTCAAGATCCTTGCGAGAACCTTACATGAACTCAACAAACGTATTAGAAACCAAAAAGAGGTGCAACCGGAAGTTACACCTATGCCTCACAACTCAAAATCAAGTAGAAAGATGAGCGTACGAGTCGTGGACATGCATTGAAATGTATGTTTCAAAACGGGGCAGCACCTATGCACTAATATAAACAACATGCAAACTCAAACTGGAATCAAACAAATTTACATCCAATGAATGAAAAATGATCAACAAACATAAGTACAAGTCAAATAAAGATCAATGCATCAAAATCGCACCAAACCGGACTTAAAAAGCCTTAAAACGGAAAAAACGCGTCAAAAATCACAGACTCGGAATTGAACGAAAATCACATGGTAACTTGCAAGCATGCCAACGGATTCAAATATGCAATCGATTTTTAAAAATTCCGCTCGGAAGTGGGACTTTTTGGCTGATTTCGTCGGCTGGCAGTAGCGAAATAGCCGGAAAAAATTGTCCGAAATCGACTAAAAAGTTTACTAATGGCTCCAGAATAATCAACAAAGTCAATTTACACTATTCACATTCGCGAAAACGCGCTACGGTTAGGAAGTTATGACCAAAACAATTTCTCGACACACGACACATGAACAACATCAACAATTTAGCCTCAACCTATCCTATTTCGAATTTACACATTGAAACAAGCATGAATTCAAAATTCAAGCACTTCAATCAATATCAAGTCACAACAATTAGCTCTCCTAAGAATTTTGTCAAACACCTTACATGCACCGATTATTCTATGTCAATTTTAACAAGCATTTCCACTTATGCACCACAACAATTATTAGGATCAATTAACCAAGCATCAATCAACAATCAAATCAAGAATAAACGCACATAATCTCCACAAGATTAAATTAACTTGACAATTCAATTCAAGAAACAATTCAACAATTATTCATGAATTAAAGTTTAAGAAGCTTACCGAATGAAGAAATCGACGAAGAAATTGTGAATCCGGAGGAAGTGAGACGCGGTCGTGAACGGAGGATAGAGGGAGAGGCCGTGTGGCTGTCGGCGGCGGAAAATGGTGTTCACGCGGTGGCGGAGTTGACCGGAGGTGGTGGTTCGCGGTGGTTCGGCTACCGGAAGCTTGATCGGAATTGTTGTGTTCTTGAGTTCTTGATGAAGTTGTTGTTGTGTTCTTGAGAAAGACTTGAGAGAATGAACTTTGATTATTTAGAGAGAGTTTTTTAGAGTTTTGGTGTTTGTAAATTGTGATTGAAGTTATGAGACAAATTGTGGGTTAAAAGAATATATAGTGGAGTGTAAAATGAAAGGAAAAAGGTAGAATTTCGGCTTAAGTGAAAATAACATTGTCTTCGACAAATGTTTTTGACTCTGAGCCTTTCACAACATTTTCCGCCTCTGAATCACGGTTGCAACACAAAAAGAATGGATGTCATACGATCAAAATCGAGTGCGATCAATACGTTTAAGCTGCAAGACCTCACTGAATAAGTTGTTTTTTTGGCTTATTTGGTGTTCGCTACTTGAAAATGTGACGAGGTAAACCTTTTCGGAGCATAATCTCAACTCGACTTTGTCAGAAAAGTTGTAGATGTATGAGTCAGTAACCTCGTGTTAAAATGTGAGCTCAACCGGACAAACGACGAGGGAGATATGAATTTTCTCGTGAAACCACTTTCAGCCTTTTTCTTCGGTTCAACACTACAGTTTTGCGAAATAAACCAAAACGACAATCTTCGGGGCATCGTTTGAACTCAAGCTTGTCTTAGAACTTTAAGATGATAAAATTTGTGAACCAACGCTTCAAGAACGAACGCAATCCGATGAAAATTGACCGAGTTATGAATTTTACAAAATCTGATAGACAGTGCACTGCATCAAAGAACCCCACTGGTAATTCGTATTTTCGGGATCCTTCCGCTTGGACCTAACCCAAACTGAATTTGAGGAATGAAGATAACATCTAAACGGAATTTTAGGCACATGAACGACATCAATCCGATGAACGAGCTGAGAGTTATGAATTTTTTAGTGTCTAAAACTCACCGGTTCAGCACTGTTTTTCACTGTATCGACTTTGAAAACTCGCACATTCAGAGATCTTCTTGAAAGAATTAGTTCTCAGTCAAAACCCGAAAGTTGGAAAAGATATCAAGACGGAACTTTTGGAATATGAATCTCTCAAAAATCTTGATCCAATCAGAAGTTACGAACTCTTGAATACCGCTAGCACAGTTAATCGACGAAACTGAAATTTCAGAAACAAATAACTCCCGCCACTTTCCTTGATGAATTGGCCTCCGAGTCAAACACGAAAGTTGTAGAGAATACCGAAACGGTTCTTACCATTGAATTTCAGGCCAAATTTTTTTTTCAGGCGAGAGTTACAACCTTTGCAAACTGCACCGTAAAACTGATATTACGCTTAAACTGCTTTTAATCAACCGATAACTTTTGGCTTCTTATGAAGGTCTGTCGCAACCTATGAAAGCTCAATGGAGATGTATGCTCATGTATGTTTATGATACAATTATGATCTAAATGCAATGTAATGTATGCAAGGATATTCTAAATGACATGAAAATGAGAGGGCAAATTTGGGGTGTTACAAAGTCCATCCAAACCGTTTATTCATTTTGAATCCAACCATCGACACTATGTAACTGATAACATGGAGAAAATGATATGAATGGAAGATAAAAGAAAAGCTAGGGATAATTATTGTTCAATATAGTGGCACAATTATTAAGTTCGTCTTTATAATGGGCATTAAGTGTTTATGAATAATGTTATAGTGCTGGAACTTTCTGAAAAAAATATTAGAAACACTTTGGCCCATTGTGGTATTTAGTTGCTGGATTTCTCATGTTCTTATGCTTATCACGATACAAATAGGAAGTTGAATATCTTCCAGCATCAAAAACTTAGAAAAAGGCTAAAAGAGGGTGATAGCTAACATATCATAACAGAAAAAATTGATTATAGAATTCTAACTGAAATTCGGTTAACTGATAAATCAAAAGAGTTCACTACAAAATATTCAACATAAATTTTATTATCAAGAAATCAGTTACAAACCTAATAAAAAATTACAAAGGACCTTCCCTTCAATTTTCAGAAACAATCCCAAATTGCATAACAGAGGAAAATAGCATAACAGAAAACGGTTACAACAAATTATTTCCGGAAACTGAACAAAAATTAAAAAGGAACTCTGCAACCTGCACTTGGAAAAAAGCTTCAATCATCAACTGAAACCGCAACTTCCATCTTCAAAAAACAGGGGAATTTTCACAACAGAAAATGGCAGAAATAGAAAACTGACACAAGCTTCTTCAACATTCTAATCAATCTCTAACAAACTTTCTAACAGAACATAAATTCACATCACCATTCTTCATCTTTTTCATCAACTCTCACATCTGGAACCTTCAATCACCAATCTTCTCCTCTTCATCTTCATCAATCTTCACATACCACAACAAGCTTCTGCATCGATCTTCATCTCCATCTACAACTTCCATCTTCAATCTTCAACATCCTCATCAATCATCATCAAAGCTTCTGTGAACCGATTCCGTAAACCTGTAAAATCAACAGAACAAAAACGAACTCAACTACAACGAGATCTTCGACAATGATTCAACAACAATCATAATTTCGCAAAAGATTCATACCACACCATAATCACAACAAGGACGCGGAAAGTTAGAAGAAGAGGAAGATTCAAAATCGTACAAACCAAGAAGAAATTAAGAGGAACGAAAGAGAAGGTTGAATCAGATTCCGTACCTGAAATGTCATAGCATTCACGGTGATCTCGCTCTGAGTTTTAATTCCGCGATGCAATTGTAGTTTGATTTACTCTGGTGTTCACAGTTGTTTTCATCTTATGTTCGAATCAGACTCGCAAGATCGTCGGAGGAGACATTGAGATGATGACAATTGCTTTGCAGCGTCGGAGCGTCGAAATGGAAGAGTTGAACGGGGTTACGCGAAGATAAGAGAGGTTGATGAAGGGACCGCACAAACGCAAACAGAGAAGACGGTAGAGGAGTGTATCTGTGGTGGTGCGATTGGAATCAGAAGAAGAGATTATCGGGCGGCGAGGTTCAAGGAGATGACTAAACGTGAGGTTATTTGGTTAGAGAAGAGGGTTTGTGGTGTTGTTGGTCGTCGTCAATGAGTTGAGGAAGTCGGAGGAAGAAGACCGCAGGGGTTTCATGGAAAAGATGATAATCAGCTTTGTATCTTTATATCACATTTTAGGGTTTCGAATGGATCGGGCTCAACTCTCTCAGCCCCATGGATTTTCTTTCTAGACCTCATTTTTACTATTTCACCCTCCCTGCGAAATCTTTCACAAAGATAAATGGGATTGGGCCTTGTCCTCGTTTCCATCATGGATTTCTGAACGCACACCCCAAATTCCAACTCTCACCCTCCATGCGGTCTATTTTATGGGATTTGGGCCTTCAGGCTATGTTTATGCTATCCGAACCCTCTATTTTCCTTATCACACCCCCTCCTGCGGGTTTACAAATGGGTCTTGGGCCAATTCTATGTTATTCACAAGCCCTGGATTTCTTTTGCACCACCCTGTGTGTTTATTTCTTTTTTTTCTCGAGGTTTTAATTAATTTTCTTGCCAAAACATGATTAATTAATTACCTTGATAATTAATTTTTTGGGGATTAACATCTTGATCCATTTCTTGACTATTTTCAATTAGAATATTTGTCATGATTTTAATTGTTTTGGATTAAATTGTTCATGAGGCTTTTTGATCGATATTGATCGATTTTGACTATGGAAAAGCTTCACAAAGCGATTATGGAAGATAAGCATTTATTTTGATTATGGGAAATTACAAGACCTTGTATGAAGTTTTGGGTTTCTCTTAGACGAGGAATCGACACTTCGATCAAGTAAGAATTCTCGACTTTCTCCACTTTAATGCATCATTCTAGTTTGTATGCTGCTTAGGATCATATAACGTAAGGTGCATATTGAGCCCTCCCACCTGAGGTACTGGATATATTTGTGATTTTTGATGATTTGTGTCGATATCGGAGCTTAGGTATTAGGTTACGAACAATAGAATTCGGTTCCTTTCACTTTCCCTTAAAATACCGTTTTTGCCCGTTTCGTTGCAATTATTAAAAATAGTTTATGGTGTGATAAAATTCTGGAAAACTTCATGAGTGATCCTTATCCTCTTAATTAATTTTTTATATTTTTTATTTCCAGGTTTGGTTGGATTTAGTAATTAATTTGGATTTTTCATTCCAAGATGTCCCAAAATGAATGGTTTTGAATAAGGGACCGCAATTTTTTCCCAATAGGTGTGAGACCTATTTTTTGTGTGTGATTAATCACTGGAATTTTTGATATTTTTATACTCCTTAGGCATTTTTTTTTCATAATTTTTGGTGCCCTTTTCGATCCACATTGTGAAGTTGTTTTTCGGCGATCATGCCTTGGTATCTCACCATTAAGTGAATAGTTTTGGCACTTTGGTGCATAATTTTGTGAAATCCTTTTATCCAATACAATATAATGAATTTATCATTCCATATATTTAATTTCATAATTTTTCAAGCCTTTTTGTTATTTTTCATGTCACCTAGATCATAGGTCCGATTATGTGTCTATTTGCTCCATACCCTAGATGTTAGAAAGACATTCATGCCATTTTCTTGAGATACTTTTTGGTAACTTTTAGAAGTTAATTATATGTCAACTTTAGGTCCTTAATTCTAGTTATATGTCATTTTTGAACCATATTCATTTGATTTGTTTTGGTGTTTCAAAGTGCATCATTATGTGAATTAGTTTAACCTAAACTAGTTTCTCGTCTCCTCCAATTGTTAACATGATTTATGTAAGAATCATAAATGTCAATCCATGAATTCTAATTGCATCTCATACCATGTATGCTACTGACCCATAATCATATCATGCATATTCACATGTTATTCATCCTTAACTTGCATCCTTAGTGATCATATGTGATACTTGTTCCACTTCTTCTCACATCTTCTTCTCCTAGCTCTATATGATTATGCCATTGCATCCATGATGATATTTTCATTCATCTACATTCACATGCATTCACTACTGACTTTGATACTCATTTCATGTATTAATTCATGCTTGTATGCCATATGCACTCATACTTCATTCATGAACTCTAACTTGCATTCATGTGAACTTAGGTGAACTTTTTGTACATAGTTTGACATAGTTTGATCTTGTGAGGTATCCTAGCACCCTTAGGGACCTATATCATGTAGCTATTTACTTTAAAAGTCATATAATTGTTAGGTACCTTCACCTTTATACTTAGGTCTTATTTTGAACCATAGTTCCATTATAGGATGTGTGTAGTACTTAATAGCTTTTATGCTTTGATTTTGTTTTCAATATGCATTGTAAAGCTAACATTTGTTTTGTAGGGAGGTTGAGGTAATCCTTGTTCATATAACTTCTTCCTCGTCTCTTTATGCTTTTTAATTGTGGTTGCCCTAGTATTTTTATTCTACTTGTATAGGATTCCATTTTCTTAGAAAACAACTTAACTTCCTTAGGAAGTAAGTTGAGTTCTAATTCTCTTTTATCCTTTTCCTTTTCTCATTAGGATTAGAAACCCTCACAAACCATTAAGACCTCTCTTGGAATATAATAAATAACTTAGGGTTGTGTCTTAGTCCACTTAGTTTTTCCCTTTTTTCAACTTGAGTCATTCTTTCTCATCTCATAAAGAAAATAATAAAATACCTAATAAAGGTCGAAGGTTCTCATACGACACGAGACTTTGTTGTGGAGTACTTATACACACTCTGTTTCGGGTCGAGGTGTAGGTTATCTACCACGATGGATAAGTCTTAGTATGAGAATATTCACAAACAAATTCAAAATACTTCTCATAAAAGACAAAACAATAAACAATAAACGACTTTCCTGCAGGAACTCTTTTCTCATCTCACTCACTATTAGCATGAACTTGCGACAACTTGTCTCATTTGCAAGACGGTAAACACACTCGTACCAGAAGAGCCTGCAACACCCGAGCATAGACATAAGCAGTTCCAGCAATAAAAAACACAAACAAAGTCCCCGCATGGTTAGGCGAACTACATCGACTATGATCTTCATTTTCCCGATGAGGTACGTAGGCAGCAGGGTAGGGCCCGTTCAAGCACATTCTTTATTTTCCCTATACTTTCCTTATTCTTCTTTTTTTATTCTCTTTTACAGTTTCTTTCTCATTTTAGTTCCATTTCCAGTAGCAGTTTTTATTCAGCAACAACATTTTATTTCGCACCCTTTGAAACAAACAAACAAGCGTGGATCCCGTCGGGTACGGCGGACGGTCTGGGGCGCTAATACCTTCCCATGTCGTAACCGACTCCTAAACCCAAAATCTCTAGTTCGCACGACCTTGTCCTTTCCTTATTCCTTAGGTTTGTGCAACATTACATTTCCTGTTCCTTCGGGATATAAATGTCTGGCTGGCGACTCTACCTTTTCCGCGCCACTTTCGCATTTGTACTAGGATGAAAATCCCGGGAGCGACACCAACTCAACCCCGGGGTTCTTCACTTTAAGCCGCTCAACAGCATTGTGGAAGCTAAACGAAGCCATTGCCAAGTTATCTTGCGCCAACAAGCGGATCCGAGCAATCCGTTCGGCCCTAGTTAACATCGCGACTTCATCTTCAGTTTCATCCTCCCCAACAACAAACTTTCTTTCCGTTTATGCAACCTGTTTCTTCAGACGCTCATTATTAGTTTATTGCCCCGCCATCTTGTCTCTAATCTCGGTAACCTCCCTCATTAGTTCAAGCTTACTCTTGTAATGCCTGTTTTCTTGGAGAAAATCGTTCTCAAGCTTGGCGTTTTTTTATCTCCAGCTCGACAAGCCTATTTTTGACACTTTGGAGGTCCTTGTGTTGGACAATATCAGCGTCGTTCAGGGTAAGGGTGACTTAAAGGATCCACATCATCCCCACAGGATCCCGAAAAGCTCCATCCTCAAATCCTTGCGATCAACAGTCAGAATGGCCGATGCATCCTAGTACGGAAACCGAACAGATGACCATTCGTCAAAAAGCGACCTCTGGGTCATACACTAGGGAAAGACGAATGTGCATGAAGACACATCAGCGTTCTTTAGAAGAGAGGATTTCTCTTTGACCCTTGGTCTTTTTCCTAGCGGGAAGCCACCACAGAAGTGCTTCCCAGAGTAAGAGTGCCCGAGGCAACAAATCCATCAAGAGTGGCTTGGTCCTTGATGGTTTAGACCCTACTTTTGGGGTCCCTTCTTCAAGTTCCCATTGTTCTCCTTTATAAGACGCTCACGCATCTCGCCCATTTTATTTTCAAAACAAAAATAGACAAGTCAGTCACCAATTAAAACCTCGGACACAAGACAATGAAACTAAAATCCACCTAAAAGTTGCATCGTTGTATCATTATTTGGGCAGCTGAGCAGCGCTTTGACATTGATTAGCCTAGCCTGGGTGGCCGAGGTTCCATCAGACCTCAGAAGAGTATGCCCGTCAGAGTCCACAAGATCCAGAGGGAGAAAACTAGATACAAATTTCACGAGCGTATTGCATGACATTGTTTCATCAACACTTAGATCCTCGGGCTTCGTTGTGTAATGATAGTTGTTGTGTTGAAAGTGAGTGTTCACCCACTCCAACGGGATGTAGGCCACCAACCTCTCCCTACCCTCGACAATCTCTTTATAATATAACGCGTCTTTGGCCGCCTGAGTGCGCGGCATGATTATGTAGATCTGGCACTTGAAGTTACAAACAAAGTTCAGATAGGCGTTAAAGAGCTTGCTCGGCTGTTGAAACGACACTCAGTTGTGTCGAACTTCTTGGGATTTTCTTTGAAGATGAAAGACCCTGAAGAACAGGCTCAAGGTCGCACCTATCTCCAAGTGACAACTTACCAGTTCGAAGGCCCTGATGAACGCCAGAGCATTAGGTGCA
The DNA here is from genome assembly GCA_963966055.1 of Lathyrus aphaca. Classification (NCBI taxonomy): domain Eukaryota; kingdom Viridiplantae; phylum Streptophyta; class Magnoliopsida; order Fabales; family Fabaceae; genus Lathyrus; species Lathyrus aphaca. The sequence continues at coordinate 121,000,979 of OZ014521.1, read as the reverse complement.
GTTGAGAGGGTGTGAGCTCGATATGTGTGAAGATGGATTCCTGAAAATTTGTGAAGGGAAAGCGATACCCGGCTTCACGAAACGCGAACTCATACATCAAGAACCTAAGAGCAGGATAACAAAAGCATATCCTCTGATCAGGTTTCGAAGGCAATACCCGCCAGTTAACGGGATCCCACTTTTTCCTTCTCTCGATTCGGCCCCGCGCATCTGAATCGTTCATAGTTAACTGAGAAGCCGTTTCTTGCGGTTCGTCCATGGTCCACAACTTATCAGTTGCGGGGACATCCCCGATACCTTGAGCATCACTAAAAAGATGTCTCCGTGTCCATGATCAGTTTTCCAACTCCATCCACCTGAAAAGCAGAGGAAATACAATGAATTCGACAATCTTAAATCCACACGTCCACTGCAAGTCAAGTGAAAGGGAGACAATTAGAACCGAGGATATATCCCCAGTTCGGCCCCTTTTCCAGGAAAAACTAAAGGGAAAAATCCCGACATGTCAGGCCCTCCCTCCGAAAAGGTAGCATCGTTCTCGACTAAAATGTTTTGAGAAACCTACCGGGGACAAGTCCCTCTACACGATCATCATCTACGATGGCCTAATTCCAGGTCATTAACACTAAATTATCCTAACCATAATCCAATGAAGATTATGCATCAGTCTATTCATCTTCTAACAATCAAACCCTAGTTCATCACAACATTCATACACTCTCGAGGAACATTCATCCAGTTTCCAAAAATTCATGGAAATCCCCAGAAACGTTGAAGGTCCCCATGAACTTCATAGGGTAACTGATGAATGTTCATCACTCAGGCAGCAAATTGAAGGGAAGAAGATGAAGATTACCTTAGTCCATGACATAATCCATTGAAGAATGACGACAACAATGATGAAGTTTTCGACAGAAAGTTGCAGAGTGAAATTTCACGGTGAGAGGAAGAGTTCGTATGTAATGATCAAATGAACATCTCTTTCCCCCTTTTATAACATCCTGAGCTAGCGTGGGGAAACACAAAATCCAAATAATTATGGCCCAGGGCTTGCCCCTAGATGTCATAAATGAATTACTGCGCATTCCAACACGTGTCACTAAAGCAAAACATTTTATCTTCTCAGAATATTCATTTCACTAATGTCTGTGTAACTTCTCCGCATAATCAGCTACTCGATACAGTAACTAGAGCTTAAAAAAATCACTTGCCCGCGACTTTCTATGTGAGGAGTGTATCCATCTGAATCCTCGCTACGTGACTGTCGCTCCCACCAAATGACACCAGGTCAGAAGGGGTACAGACGTGAACGGTCGGCGAAAGAGAGAGAACACACAGGGGTGAACTGAAAAGAGTCGCCAGCTAGGCCTTTTTATCCCGAAGGAAAGGTAATGCTGCATAAACCTAAGAAAAGATGGATAAGATGGTTGCGAACCAGGGAAACTGAGAAAGGGGGTTGGTTACAACCTGGGAAGGTATTAGCACCCAGATTGTCCGCCGTACTCGACGGGATCCATGCCTGAAAGTTTTTGTTTTAAAGGGGTAGTGTCAGTGCTATTTTGTGTGCTAAAGCTGGAAAAGAATACAAATGTCAGTGTTGGAAAGAAGTGTGAAGTGAAATGAGAGAGTGTCAGTGCAAGAAAAGAGGATGAAGCTCAAGACTATGAGGCTTAAAGAATAATGCTGAAAAAGGGGGGAATATACAGAGACTTTTGTTCGATAACTGTTAAGTTATGCCTACGTATCCTCTTGTGCAATGAGGAAGTCAGAACACCGTAGTTCAACTCAAAGAGACTGAAAGATAAATTGACCTGTGAATTGCTTACTTGTCTATGCTCAAGTGTATGTGTTGTCTGGCTCAGGTGCAAACTGTCTTTCATTAGACGGAAGAAGCAAGTTCTCGTTTGTGAGTGAATGAGGTGAGAAAAGAATCCCGAAGGAGACGATTATTGTTTGTTTTTTGTGTTTTCAGTCTTTTATTTCTTTTTGTGTTTGTCATAAGTTAATGAGCTTAGGCCTAAACCAAGGGTTAGTAAACTCATCACATCTTCCCTCTGATTAGGGGTAATGAGGATACCTTAAGTATGAAGTAAGCACCTCACACTTAATCACCATGATGTAGGATTAAGATCATTAACCTACTTGTAATTATTTAGATGTTTTTGGAGTTTTTTGTTTGGTGTTAAGTAATGAGTTTAAGCCATAATCAAGGATTTAATGGACCCATTACACCATCCTAATAGAAGGATAATAGATGAGAATATTTAAGCTGAGGAAGGCTCCTCAACTTAATCCATGATTAGGGATTAACCTCATGACATAACAAGGCCTTTATTAAAGTGGATTTTAGTTAATGGTAAGGTTAAGAAATGGATTTTATGGTTTGTAAGACAACTTGAGGGGGACTTGTCCATTAACACTAGGGTTAGTCCTTCTTAACCAATTAAGGAAGAATTAGAACCCTAATGCAAGGTCCAAGTTACAAGCTTGGTGTCTTGATGATTATTAGATGAGTTGATTAAAGGATTTAAACACATTAAGGTTTTAACACTTAGGATTAAAGTTATACAATCCATCCTAATAGAAGGATGCAGGCATAAGCTTAATCACGAAGCCTTAAGATCTTTAAGGTTTAGTCCTTGATTAAGAGATGAGAAGAGAAGACACAAAGATGACACAAAGGTAAAACTAATGGGGGGACTAATCAAACCCTAATTGTGATCATGCTTGGTTGTTCCTAGGGTTTATGAGGCTTGCAAGAAGATCTTCAAGGAAAAGCCACCAGGAGAAGCAGGATGAAAGGAAAAGAAGCAGCAAGAAACAAGACAACTTACTTCACTTAAGAAGATAAGTTTCTTGAAGAAATAAAGAGGAGAGGAGCATGAATGAGCAAGCTCACTCTAATTCATAAGTGAAAATGCAGCAATGATGCATAAAAGGGATGAGAAGAGATTATGAGAAGTGAAAGCAAATTCACTTCTCAAACACTTACCACCTGAAAAGTTAGCAACAAGAAATGCAATGAAATGAAAATGAGATGAAATGAAAAGATGAACACCAAAGTCAGAAGCATATCAAGATGTAAATGATGCTAAAAGATGATACAAATGGTTGTCATGATATGTGGATGATCATACAAACAATGAGGATGCAAATGAGACATGAAAGGAGGCATGAAAGTTCATGGATACATATGACATGAAATGAAAGCAAAAACATAGCACATGGAAGATGCAATGATCAAACATGATTCTAATATGTCCTAAGATGTCTTACATGTCATTTGGATGCACAAAATGTCATGGAAAGTTTATGTATGCAAGCATATGAAGGATGGATGCAAATGGTGATGCAAATTAGGGTTTACATACAATATGCAATGCAAAATTCAAAATCAGAAGCAAATGACAAGATAAAAAATTGAAAATAGGATCAAAGGTACCCTGAACCTATACAAGTTCACTGCCCAAAGGGGGAGACTTAACTCTTAACCTAATGAAAGTTATGATTTTCCTAAGTTTGCTAGGGTTTTAAGGCACCTCTTAAGGAAAAATGCAAAACAAATTGAAAATGAAAGATAAATTCATGCTAATTTTATCCTAGAAACTACATGATATGTGGAATGCAATGCAAAAAAGAGCCATTATCAAACTCTTCATGGTTAGGCAGAAAATATTTTTCTAAGTTAGGGTGAAAATATTAATTTTAAAGAACCCTAAATCAAAAGAAAAATATCAAAATAGATCAAGAACCAAAAAGAAATTTGTATGAATGGTTTGATAATGTCTCTAAATGTGTCAAGATGCAATGTGATTTTTTTGGTGATTTTTAGAAACTTAAATGGTATTTCCATTAATTAATTAAAATAAACATTTAAATATTTTAAAAATACAAATTTTATGCAAAAAAAAAAAAAATTATTTTCAGAATGGGAAAAATATTTGAAAGGAAAATGCAAAAGATAAAATTTTTTAGATAGGTTTTGCTATTTTGAATAAAATGGTAAAGAAAATGCAAATAAAAATGAAAATTAAATGAATTAAAATGGGAGTCAGCTAATCCAAGGGCCAGGGTTCAAAGTCAGGTTGGAGGGAATTGACTTCGCGCGCTATCCAAGGGCCAAAATTCAAACTACGCTAATCAAGATTAAAACCCTAATCTGAACCCTAATTACTTTCAGGTGACCGGAACAGTGTTCCGGTCATCTTCTCCGACTAGCCAAACATGCTATCTCTCTCAATACGCAACCCCAAGCCCTCAAAATTTCCAGAAATGATCCTCTCATCAACCCCAACAAGAATCACACAACAAAAATCATTTATTTATCATCAAGAACACAAATCGAAGCAAAACGGAAAATACATCAAAAGTTTCAGAAGCTTGTGAAATGCTTAAAACTCAACCATTTTCGAAACAAAACATATCATGGTAATCAGGGGAACACATAGAATCATTCTATAACATAAAATGAAGGTTCTGGAAAAATAAATGGCATGGCTACCTGAAGTGAAGCTTTCAACCTAGGAGCTCTCTGACCAGTTATTTGCCTCAAATCAGCTCCAATGACTCCCCTCAAGAGTTTGCAATGTTTGTTTGGAGTTTAAATGGCCTCTAAATGAAGTTGGCAGAAGTTCAGTTCAAGGGATGTGAAAATCGTGTTTTGGATACAATGTGTTTCAAGGCAAAGTGAAGGGTGGGAAATGATCAGGGATGAATGTGGAGTTGAATGATGGAAAAAGTTTTGATATTTGTTGGCTGAGTTATGAAATTCGAGGACTTTTGCAAGTTGGAGGGATTTTGGCTATGCTGAGTTCTTGGAGGTTTCAGCTTGTGTTGTGTTATGTGTTGGGTTGCTTGAGGTCCACATATCAATCTTTGATAGGTCAGAGAGTTGTTGTGGAGCAGTGTGATTGGTATGGAGCAAAATGCATAAAGTCCACAAAGTTGTCTTTGGAGGTATGGGCTCATGGCAGGCCAAGGATAATGGGGTGTCCTGCGCAGCTGACTTTAGGGAGGTCCATGGGATTGGCTTTGAGGCAATTCAGCAAGAGGGAAGAAAGTTATGGGGTGTTTTGCAATTATGAGAAGTTTTGCCCCCTTTGAGAAATCTTGATGATCAAGGCATGAAACTTGTAAATTCTTTGGGCAATTCTGAATTATAGGTCATGTACTATGTTTGTGTAATGGTTAGAAGTGTGTTTGAAGTCACAAAGTGCTTTGGCAAGTGGTTTTGCAAGTTTCCCTCTTTGGCACATAAGTGAAATTTTGTGATTTTTCCCAACTTTGCAAGGCCATAACTTGAGTTCTATGATGAATTAGATCAAGTTCTTGTACTCTTTGAAAAGGGAATGATCCAATCTACAACTTTCATGACCAAGGATTTTTCATTTGAAGCATTCTTGAATCAAAAAGAGGAGGTTGAAAAACTTTCCCAAAATGGCAAGTTTGCATTACAAGTTACTTTCCCAAAATGGCAACTTTGCAAATGGCTTGAATTTCTTCAACTTTGTGAACTTATAACTTCTTCTAAGATCAAATAAAGATCATATACATTCAAAATGATGGAGAAGATCCTTTGGTTGGATGATTGGGGGCCTCAGATGCCCTGATTTTACACTGACTTGCTCAAGAAGTCATCTATTGATCAGATGCCTTCCCCATTGTATTTCTTCATGAAAATTGGTATGCATGATCCTTATATCATATAGAGACCAATAGAAACAAGAATGACCAAAAAATTTGGAGTTATGGCCTCTGAAACCAAAACCCTAATTTTAGGTCATCTGTGCAGTTAAACCTGGCTCTGCTTCCATGCCTCCTCAGTTCTTGTGATTCTTTGGCTTTCTTGATCTTGGGAGGATATAATATGATGCTTGAACATACATGGACCCTATTGAGATGATTGAATACCCTTGGAGTGACTCAAATGGCTCAGGGATTGCTCAGATCACAAACCCTAGATGCAGATGACTTAGAATCAATGTAGTGAAGCAAAAAATGTATTATGGAATGATATGATTGAATCTATGTATATGAAAAGAATCACAAGCCATGGTGAAATGAATGAGGGAAAATTTGGGGTGTTTACAGCTGCCCATATTCAATCATGAGTTAGCTGTGTAGGATGTAAGCGACGGCTTAACAGGCAAGCAAGATAACTTGTGGTTGAATACCAAAGACAGTCCAAAATTTGCACTCACTGGGTATGAAGAAGAAAAGGGATATAGATTGTAAAAGGAAGTAAGGTATGATTATAAAGTGTGGGCGACGGAGGACGACCGTCGAGCAGGGGTCGACTGCTGAGGATGAAACAATGACGGGGACGGCTGACATGCTGGGGAAATGATAAGATTACGATGGGGACGGCCATCAGGTAAAGTAACAAGATTCTTAGAGGATTAAAGGTAAAGGAAATGATGGGGACGATCATCGGGTTAAAGAAATAAATGATGAGGGACGGTCATCAAAGGTTAAGGACGATCACCTAGCGGGGGGCGACTACTCTGTTGGGGACAAGATGAGGAACAGTCATATAAGGTGAAGGACGATCACCGGGCAAGGTACGGTTGCCGAAAGTATCACGATATAGGACGAATGCCGGATAGGGAAGGTCGACGATGGGGACGTCCATCGGATAAACATGATGAAGGACGATCATCAAAAGGGTGAAAGACGATCACCTAGCAGGGTACGACTGCTCTTGGGTTTTATCATGACACAGGACGAATGTCAGATAACAAGATCAACGATGGGGATGGCCATCAGATGAAATGATGAAGGACGATCATCAAAAGGGTGAAGGACGATCACCTAGCAGGGTACGGCTGCTCTAAAAATATCACGACATAGGACGAATGTCGGATAGGGAAGGGTTCCAATAATGGAGACTCCGCTGGGGATGATGAAGGAAGATCATCAGAGGGTGAAGGACGATCACCTGGCAGGGTACGACTGCCGGAAGCATCATGACATAAGATGAATGTCAGATAGAAAGAAATAATTTTGTTGGAGAATCTTCTGGGGAATGGTAGACACGGACGAGTGTCCAGAGAGTGCATATTGATGTATTTGTTTGTAGAGAATATTTGGGCGACTTTACTGGGGGATGATGACATGGACAAGTGCCAAAAGGAGCATGTATCTGTATTTGAGAGTGCAAAGGGGACGCTTTGGCTTTCTGCTGGGGGATTTGTGAGGTGTTTGTATATCACTGATGTGGTATTGCCGGTATTTACAGGTGACTGGTTCGAACCTGACTTGTGATTTATACAAATATGTTTGATTTTTGCCGTAATGCTCCGTATTAGACGGAATGATACGCTCTAAGGGGAAGCATGATGCGAATGTTATGATTATGCAAAGATACCGATCCAAGATTCGGATCCCGTTGTTTGTGGAGATCTCTGGCTGATGTGCTTCGAAAGGATATCCCAGCTGGGGATGAGATCATTGGTAAATCTGATATATATGACTCTGTTTTGGCGAAATAAGTCACTGGTAGACTTATTCTTGGTGATGAGGAGCCCAGCTAGGATCTGTGGACGCTTTCGTCACTTTGTTGTGAGATCGTCAAACATTGCTCTTCTGGATAGAGGTTGAAACTCTGTGAGGAGATAGTTCCCTGTCTGACACTTGGCTAGGGAGGAATGATCACTGAACAATCTTCCTAAGAGATTTCTGTGATTTTGCTGAAGATGATTGAAGTCTGGCAACTCAGCTGGGGAGAAAGCATCTCTGGTGCTATTTGGAAGATGTGCTGAGTAAATAATGATTTGGCGGCTTGCTGGAGAGAAAGCTTCCATGCCCCGTGTTGCGCTTTGAATACTTGCAATCCTGTCATGACAAAGAAACGTACAAGTATCCCGAGGTGTCCCTTACTGGATTCCATCATAGGAGTTTAGACACTCCCGGGAGCAAATATATTTCCTGTAAGCATGTAATTTAGAAAAAGAGTGCATCTGTACCTATGCAATCAAAGGACATCGGACATTTTTGCAAATGAAAATGAAATGTACGAGACGAAGTATGACTGAAAATCTGATTTTATTAATTTGTGTGCCCTGAATTGGCAAGATACAGTCAAAGAGACAGATCCCCTTAAATAAGGAGATTGTTACAAATTGAGAAGAATAAAGGTGTTGGCAATGTCGATGACGCTTCAGCGTGCTTCCTTTTGCTATGACTCATATGACATTGACGTTCTTCCCATCCTGATTTTGAAGAAGGTTGGTTCTGACCAATGCTTGAATCTTCCGAAGCTTGCCATGTTGTGAATAATACAGACGAATTCAGAATGCAGTTGTTCGCTTATTCCCTTATTTTGCATGGATCGCCCTTTCGGGTTTTCAATCCACCGGGATACCCATTTTTGCCTGAGTTGTCCAATGTGGCTTTTCAACTCAGCGGGTGTACATTTTTTTTTATTTTCCCTTATTTTTTCCCGAGTCTTTTATTCTGTTTTTGACTCGCCGGGATGCCCTATTTTTGCCTGGACTTACATTCTATTTTTATGTCCAGCGGGTCATTTTATGCGAAGTATTTTTTAACTGCATCTGAATTCACAGGGGATAGGAAGTCTTCACCATCCATAGTACTGAGCATCAGTGCTCCACCAGAGAAAACTTTCTTTACTATGAATGGACCATCGTAATTCGGAGTCCATTTGCCCCTATGGTCTGTATGAGGAGGGAGGAGTCTTTTCAGCACAAGATCCCCTACTTGGTATTCCCGAAGCCTGACTTTCTGATCGAAGGCTTTCTTCATTCTTTTCTGATATAACTGCCCATGACAGATTGCAGCCAATCTCTTTTCTTCGATCATATTCAGTTGATCGTATCGGGATCAGACCCATTCTGCTTCATTCAGCTTAACATCCATTAGTACCCGTAAGGAGGGTAATTCAACTTTAAAAGGTAGGACTGCCTCCATCCCATATACCAGCTGATACGGTGTTGCCTTAGTGGATGTTCTGATTGATGTACGATACCCATGCAAGGAAAATGGTAGCATCTCATGCCAGTATTTGTAGGTGACCACCATCTTCTGCACAATCTTCTTGATATTCTTGTTAGCTGCCTCTACAACGCGATTCATCTTCGGCCTGTAAGGAGAAGAGTTGTGGTGTTGAACCTTGAAGTCCCGGCACAGTTCTACCATCATTTTATTGTTCAAATTGGAACCATTATCAGTAATGATTCGCTCGGGCACTCCATACCGACAGATGATGTCTTTCTTCAGGAATCGGGCTACCACTTGCCTAGTGACATTTGCATAAGAAGCTGCTTCGACCCACTTGGTAAAATAGTCAATGGCTACCAGGATGAATCTGTGGCCATTTGAAGCAGTCGGTTCAATCTTGCCAATCATATCAATGCCCCACATGGCAAAGGTCCAAGGCGAAGACATCACATTCAAAGGATTGGGAGGCATATGCACTTTATCTGCATAAATCTGGCATTTATGGCATTTCCTGGAATAGACACAACAGTCTGCATCCATTGTGATCCAGTAATAGCCTGATCTTAACAACTTTTTAGCCATTGCATGCCCTCCAGCATGGGTACCAAAAGATCCTTCATGCACCTCGTGCATCAACAAGTCTGCTTCTGCCTTATCAACACATCTGAGAAGTACCATATCAAAGTTTCTCTTGTACAAGGAACCATCAGTATTCAGGAAGAAACTACCAGCTAGCCTTCTTAATGTCTTCTTGTCATTGGAAGATGCCCCAGGTGGGTATGTTTGATCCTCCAAGAAGCATTTGATGTCATGGAACCAAGGCTTATCATCTTTAGCAAGGTCTACTGAGAATACGTATGCTGGCCGGTCAAGTCTGGATACCGAAATCCGAGGCACAAAGTTGGCAACTTGAACTTTGATCATGGATGAAATGGTAGCCAGAGCATCTGCAAACTGATTTTCATCTCGAGGGATATACTCCAGCTTGACTGTTGTGAAGAATGTGAGTAATCTCCTCGTATAATCCCGGTAAGGTATCAGATGCTCCTGGTGAGTGTACCATTTACCATTGGCTTGATTGATTACCAAAGCTGAATCTCCGAATACAGTTAATGTCTTGATCCTGAGGTCAATGGCTTCCTCAAGACCCATAATACAAGCTTCGTATTCAGCTTCGTTGTTAGTGCAGTTAAAGGTGAGTTTTGCCGAGAAAGGCATGTGGACTCCCTTAGGTGTAATGAGTACTGCACCAACACCACGACCGTTCATATTAACAGCCCCATCAAACATCATAGTCCATTCTTCTTCTGGATTAGGCCATTCAGTGTGAATAGGCTCTTCATGATCTTTTGCTTTTATGAACATGATGTCTTCATCGGGGAAGTCAAATCTCATAGGCTGGTAATCATCAATGGGTTGCTCAGCAAGATAATCAGACAATACACTGCCTTTGATAGCTTTTTGAGATGTGTATTGAATGTCATATTCTGTGAGAATCATTTGCCATCTTGCAACCCGTCCGGTAAGTGCTGGCATCTCAAATATATACTTGACTGGATCCATCTTGGAGATCAATAAAGTGGTGTGGGTCAACATATACTGCCTTAGTCGGCGAGCAGCCCACGCTAAAGCACAACAAGTTTTCTCGAGCAGTGAATAACGTTGTTCACAGTCGGTAAACTTTTTGCTTAGGTAGTAAATTGCATACTCTTTTCGACCAGACGTGTCATGCTGGCCCATCACACACCCCATTGATCCTTCTAATACTGTCAAGTACATTATTAGAGGTCTTCCTTCAACTGGAGGCATAAGGATTGGAGGCTCTTGTAAGTATTCCTTGATTTTGTCAAAAGCCCTCTGGCAGTCTTCGTTCCACCTGACCGTTTGCTCTTTTCTTAACAACTTGAACAAAGGTTCACAGGTTGCTGTAAGGTGAGATATGAACCTCGAAATGTAGTTCAATCTACCTAGAAACCCTCGAACTTCTTTCTCAGTCTTCGGTGCAGGCATTTCTTGAATGGCTTTGACTTTGTCAGGGTCAACTTCAATCCCTTTCTCGCTTACGATAAATCCCAGCAGCTTACCGAATCGCACCCCAAATGTGCATTTGTTGGGGTTTAACTTCAATTGGTACTTCCTCAGATGCTTCAATAGCTTCAACAGATTCACCAGGTGGTCTTCTTCTGTGAGGGACTTGGCAATCATGTCATCCACATAACATTAAATTTCTTTGTGGATCATGTCATGGAATAATGTTACCATAGCCCGTTGATAAGTGGCACCAACATTCTTCAGTCTGAATGGCATCACCTTATAACAGAATGTGCCCCAGGGCGTGATGAAAGTTGTCTTCTCCATGTCTTCAGGTGACATCTTGATCTGGTTATACCCTGAAAACCCATCCATGAAGGAGAACACCGAGAACTGAGCCGTATTATCAACCAATACATCAATGTGAGGTAATGGGAAGTCATCTTTCGGGCTGGCTCTGTTCAGATCCCGGTAATCCACACACATCCTCACCTTGCCATCCTTCTTAGGCACAGGTACAATGGTAGCGACCCACGGTGGGTAACTAGTCACAACAAGGAAACCGGCGTCCCACTGTTTTTGTACCTCTTCTTTTATCTTCATGGCCATATCTGGACGAGTACGGCGCAGCTTCTGTTTTACCGACAGACAGTCTTCTTTTAGAGGCAGCTTGTGCATAACAATGTCGGTGTCCAACCCTGGCATATCCTGATAAGACCAAGCAAAAACATCCACATATTCCCGAAGCATGTCAATCAGTTGCTCTTTTACTGAATCTTGCAGGCAGGCCCCGATCTTAACTTCTTTCACGTCTTCTTCCGTACCAAGATTAACCGTTTCAACCTCCTCCTGATGAGGAGTGATAAACTTCTCCTCTTGCCTCAACAACCTGGCTAGCTCTTCAGGTAGCTCATAATCTTCTCCAACCCCTTCATCATCTTGATTAATCGGATTGTCAAAGTCATACGAAGTCATAGCAGTGTTGTTGTCGGTGCAGTCTGGAGGGCACTCTCTGCAAAGGTTTAGATTTGTTCATTTAAGTGATCAGTTTTATCTTGTTTAGAAAAAGTGAAAATGAAGTTATTTATTTTGATAAACATTGCCATTTTATTTTTGTACAAAAAATAAAGAATGAAAAACAATGAGCGGAAAAGAAGAGACTCATTTGCAAAAGATGTCCTGATATTCATTAATTGATCTTTGCACAAAATACAAGATGGCCCGATTACAAAATGAGTCCTGACATCTTGGGCAAGATACAGGACTTGATGCATGCTCTAAAAACATAGGAAATAATAATTACTCTGCGGGAGTAACTCTTATAATTTCCTTGGAAGACCAGTTCGAGACATGGCTCCCCGGGATCCTTGGACGTATCCAGCTTTCTAGGTTGTGCTCGCCTTCTGACTCGTCTTCCAAATTATTCACAGCATCTGGGGTGAGAATTCCCCCGCTGACAAACTTGGGCTCCTTTGCAGCCTCTGGTTGATCTTGTCGAGTTGGTTTGTAACCCAACCCGAATCGGTCCTCCTTCTTCTCCACGGGCAGCAACTTGCCCCAGCCTTGGTCGGTACCTTCCTTAACAACCTTCCGGGCTTGTTGATATGATGTGATGGAGGTCCCAGACACAGCAGATGTTTCATTAATATTAAGGGCCTCAAACCCTTGGCTCATGGTTTCATGGATCTCCCCATCCATTTCAATGTATTTGAAAGTAGCCAGCTGGCTAACAAAGATATCCTCCTCCCCACAAATGGTAATGACTTGGCCCTCCCACTCGAATTTTAACTTATGGTGAAGGGTTGACGTCACGGCGCCAGCGGCATGTATCCATGGTCTACCCAATAGACAGCTGTAGGCAGGCTGTATATCCATCACAAAGAAGGTCGTTTTGAAAACCTGTGGGCCAATCATTATTGGTAACTCTATCTCTCCCAGAACTGATCTTTTAGAACCGTCAAAGGCTCTCACTACCAAGTTGCTTGGGCGTAGTGCCAATCCTTCATACTCCAGCTTCACAAGGGCCTTCTTGGGTAGGACATTGAGGGATCACCATGTGTCCACCAATACGTGAGAAAGAACGGCACCCTTGTACTCCAAGGTAATGTGCAAAGCCTTGTTGTGATTGCGACCTTCCGTTATCAGATCAGAGTTGGTAAATCCTAGTCCATGACTAGCGTTGACATTTCCAACCACGACCTCTAATTGATTGACAATAATCTCCTCCGGCACATAAGCTGCGTGCATGACTTTTAATAGTGCATTCCGATGAGCCTCGGAGCACATTAGCAATGATAGTATGGAGATCTTGGAAGGTGTTTGGTGAAGCTGGTCTACCACCTTATAATCGCTCTTTTTGATGATCCGCATGAATTCATCAATCTCTTGATCAAAAGGAGTCTTCAAAGCTTCTTTAGCAACTTGTTCTTCTTGCACCACGCTCTTCCCTTTTGCCTTAGCAGCAGCTTTTGCTTCAGCAATGGGTCTTGGTATTTGCGAGGCAAAGAGACGTCCGCTTCTAGTGAAGCCTCCGCCTCCCCCCACATTGTCTATCTGAGGTGAAGAAGTTGATGATTCCAAAGTGATTTTCTGCCCCTCGCAATATAGATCTGAGCCATAATGCCAAGGGATGGCATTATTGCTTTCGTAAGGAACTTGCCCAGGCACTGTGATAGTGAACGGACTGATAGCAGCTGCAGAGAGGACCACAATGGTGTGTGGATCATAGTATATGGTAACTAGGGCTCTGACAGGAGTAGCAATTTGTTGTGGATTGTTGGAAGGAATATTTGTGGGATCGTAGTATATCGTAACTGCTGAGACACTTTCATTAATTGTTGCTAATGTTGTAGAAGATATTGTTGATTGGACAAGTGCTGAAGTTGTAGGAGGAACTGATGGAACAATGGATGTTGTCGTTGTAGAAGGAATTGTGACTGAACTTGTATCCGTTGAAGTGATTGATTGAGCAGTTGTTGGAGTTGTAGTAGAATCTGTTGGAGCAATGGTTGTTGACGTTGTAGGAGTATTTGTGATTGTTGATGAAGGAACTATTGGAGTTGTAGTCGCTGTTGTCGTAATCTGAAGAATACCATCTTTAATGAGACCATCAATGTCGTTTCTCAGTCTCTCACATCCATTAACGGCAATGTTGCAATATCCACAGCGGACCTCGCATCCGGGGAACACTTGGCACTCTAACAGCTGAGCTTTGATTTCAACCAAGGGTGTTCGGATTTGTGCAACACTGGTGATTAATGTGGATGATTTGCCTTCCTCAATAGCATTAATCCTAGGCCCGTTGTGACTAGGCATTGGATTTCTTGTAACGTTCGGAGGAGGCGCAAAGTTGAGAGCTTTTGAGTCCACCAGATCCTGGACTTTCATCTGTAGGGCCCTGCATTTTTCAGTGTTATGCCCCGGTGCGTTTGAGTGGAATGCACACCTGGAATTTGTATCATAGTTCTTTGGCATATTGAGAGGATCTGGAGGTGCCAACATCCTTAACTCAACTAGGTTGAGCTTTATGAGTTGTGGCAAGAGTGCAGCATACGGCATTGGGATTGGGTCAATTACCTTGTTTGCTTGTGATGGCCTTTGTTGGAAGGGACGCTGTTGTTGGTTGTTGTTGTTGTTGTTGTACGACCTTTGTGGCGGATAATGAACTTGTTGTTGATACTGTGGTTGTTGTTGTTGAGGATATGTTGATTGTTGTGGCATCGGAGCTGGGATGGTAACAGCTTCTACTGACCGGTGAGCATACTGAGGCCTGCCCCTGCTTGTATGAATGGAGTTTATCTCACCTGCCCTTCGGGGTCCCACAAAAGGCTTTCTGGGATTGTTGGACGAACTTGCACCGCTGTCGGAAATTTTGCCCATCTTTAGGAGGCTTTCAATCCTCTCACCAGCTATGACCACATCAGCAAAACTGGTAGAGGAAAAAGCAGCCAGTCTATCAATGTAGGTCCCTTGCAATGTGTTCATGAACATGTCAGCCATTTCCCTTTCTGACATGGGTGGTTGGACAGCAGCAGCAAGCTGTCTCCACCTTTGGGCGTATTCCCTGAAGCTCTCTCTAGAAGATTGAGACATTCCCATTAGAAGGGTCCTGTTGGGAGCCATGTCCAGGTTATACTGATACTGACGTATGAAACCCTCGGCCAAATCCTTCCAGCATCTTATGGTGGCCCTAGACAAATGTGAATACCATTCTCTTGAAGCTCCAGTCAGACTATCTTCAAAGTAGAACATCCACAATTTTTCATCCATAGTATAGGCTTTGAGTCTTCCCAAGAAAGACTGCAGATGAGTGCGAGGACAAGAGGTACCATTGTACTTTTCAAGACAAGGGGGCTTGAATTTGTGGGGAATTCTCACCCCATCTACTAATCCCATGTCCATCACATCGAAGCCCAAAGAATTCTGAGATTCCAAGGATCTTAACTTTTTAGCAATCTCATCTAACCTTCTGTCGTATATCTCATCTCCAGCTCCAATAACAGTGAACTGTTCTCCTTGGGGATCCTCCTGCAGGATTGGGCCCCCAGTAGCATTACCTTGAACATTTCTTTGGATGTTAACCTCTGGATTCAGATGAGGTCCATACTCCTGTGGGTTAATACGAGGCTGACCCTGTTCATTGTTTCTAGTTCCTCCTGTTCCCAGGGGAGGTTCCTCAGGAGTTTGTCTTTCCACCAGCTCTCTTAATCTTTCTTGACTCTGGGCTAAGCCAGTCATTACTGCCATGAATTGAGACATCTAGTTTCTCATCTCCAATCTCTCATTGACCATCTGATTCCTGACCTCAGTCAGATCCTGCTGTACTTGTTCCATTTGAATGCCGGGAAGATTGTTGCGAGTCGGGTACCAGTGCGCACAGTTGACAGGGAACACTCGGCGACGAGCAATGTTTCCTGAGATCACAACAAAGTTAGAAACAATAAATAACAACAAAACCTATAAAACAAAAACAAAGTTAGTATGCAATGCAATATGCTTATTTGTTTTCCAAGGTATCCGGTTTGGTTCTTGGTTTTGACCTTTCCAAATGGAAACAAGCTAAAATATATTACAAATGGGGAATAATACATAGTTTGTTTTACAACATATGCCCATGGAGGGTCAAAATATAACAAAAGGAAAAGTACATCAAATGGAAACAACAACAAACAAAGAATCAGACATCCATCCCAAATTCATCTTCTCTGACCTCCTTCAGGAGTGCCTCAGTCACTGGACCAGCTGGGTGCTCTGTAATGGTCCTAATGAGGAGGTTCCTGGTAGCAATGGCAGTGATCAGCTTCTTATGCCTGTCCTGATCTTTAGACCTCTTCAATCCTGCCCTAAGCTTCAATTCTGAAATCTCTTTTTGAGCTGCCAACAAAGCTTCCTGCTGCTTCCTTTCACTGGCCTCTAGCTGTTCAATCTTGGCTTGAGTCTTCTGGTCTTCTTGTGTACGGGCTTCAGTGATCCTGACCCACCTAGCCTGACTCTCTTGCAGATAGAGCTCAGCCCTAGCTTTCTGAATTTTGGCCTCTTTACAGGCATTCTTCAATATTTGTTCCCTAGCTCTTGCTTTCCTGATGTAGTCCTCCGTCTTCTCAATTTTGGAAAGATGCTCCACCCTGAGCTTTTCCAATCTCTCAATGTCCATACGACCATCACTCCTTTCCCAAAGGTTCTTTTTCAAGGCTTGAGATAGCTGCTCATTCCTTTCCTTCAACTTTTCAAACTCCTCCAGGCTCACTGTTGCTGCAGGCTGTAATATGGATGGCCCAAGTATGTCTTCCAAGATGAAAGGCGTTCTGGTAATTTGAGCTCTAGTACAGGACCACTCATAGTATTGAGCTGAAGCAACATTATTACATCTTCCAAGAATAGTTACCCCTTTTGTCTGGATGTTGTCCCAAGCCCAGGATGCTTGTCTGACAACAGCTGAATTAGGTTTCACTTCACAATACAGGGTCTCAGCTAAATCCTGTCCTCTGGGAGGGTGAACCAAAGCATAGCCTAGTTGTCTCTTAAACAGTAAAGGATTGTAGTTGATGCAACCCTTCACTCCTATCAGAGGCACATTTGGGTATTGTCCACAGGTGATAATTTCCTTGCCTTTGGTGCTCTGGGTGCACCATCTAATATCATCTGAAGTCAAGGCAATGAGCCTCTTGCCCAATTCTTTTGCTGGTGAGGGTTCAAGAAAGCATCTGACTTAGGCAAGTGTCTGAGCAGCCAGGTGTAGAACAAAGGAGCACAACATCTTACCAACTTCCCCCTTTGTTTCTCATTCCTCTGATGGATGGAATAATAAAAATCTCCCAGTAATGTAGGTACTGGGTTCTTTAGAAGAAACAGATGGATGGCATTCTTGCTGACAAATTTAGGCTCATCTGCAAACAATATAGCCCCATATATGCTGAGGGCTAACAGTGCACAGACTGCCCTCCACTCTCCCAATGAAGCTTTCAGGATGGCCTGAGAAATCAAGAAGTCCAAGTGCAAACCAGGGATCCCAGCCTTTGTTGTCATACTTTGCTCAATCAGGGCAGGCTCCAAGTACAGTGCCCTTTCTATCTCTTCATTCCTGGGAGCAGTCATTTCTAGGTTGAAAGGGATTCCTCCTCTGATAGGTACTCCAATAAATAAGGAAAACTCCTCCAGTAGAGGCCCCAACTGGAAGTCTGGAAAGGTGAAGCATCTCAAAGGAGGGTCATTAAACTGTAAGCATGTGTGGATCATGCTCCTCTGAGAAGGGTCAAGGTCCATAACCATATCCAGGATTCCTCCATAATGCTCTCTAAACAAAGGGATGTGATCGGGTGTGATGAGTGACTGGACCTGCCTGATACTAGTCAACACAGGCTCAAAGAAGTGGTAGGATATGTTGCTCTTCTTGGGAGTAGTCATGAGTGCTTGTTGAAGAAACTGAAAACAAATGCTGGTGAAGGTTACATACTGAGAAACTGAAGGTAAGTCACTGGCAGACTGATGCTAATGAGGATGGAGATAACTGAAGCAGATAACTGATGGAGACAGCTGAAGCAGAGGTCTATGCAGAAGAAGGGGTCAAAACCAAAACCAAGATACAATGAAATGGATACCCTGAAAGACAAATAAACAAATGTTAAATGATGCAATGATGATATATGCAAATGATATGAAAGGGTTTGTGATCAAGCTGGATATGATTATCTGTCTTGATATAAGTCCATGTATGTTCAAAAGTCCAGATGAAGGCTTAGAAATCTAGTAACCAGGGTGGGGGACTCAAATAAAGAGTCACATGTTCGGGGTTAATCACAAGAACTGTCCAAAGTGAGGCATTCTTAAACAAAACAGTAATAGGGTATGATGTGGCCAAGGGTTCCTGCAAACCTGTAAACAGCCCAACCCCCTCACAGGTAGTGTTCTAGAACAAGGATCCTCAGACTTGGACCAGTTATGAGAAGTGTAAACACTTCTAACCCGGAGGTACAGTGTTCACAATAATCATAAAAGATCCTCCTCTAATTCAACTCAGCTTTTGAAGGTCATAATAAAGGTCATCCAGACTTAGCAGGCTTCCCAGATAGCCCTAGCATTACAGGAAATCTGTAGCACAGAGTTCTCAAGAAGAAACCCACATCTGAACCGTGTTTCATATTCCCGCACCAGACCGAAATGGAATGGGAAAGAACATGAACCACCTTAGCCTAGGTGTCACTCAGGTCCCAGGTATAGGACCTCAAACTCTCAATGGAACCCCACCCACCAAAACAGCAAACCAGATCCAGCACAATGATAATGACAGTATGAAATATGCATAAGACTGTAAAGAAAGCAATAAATAAAGTTGTTCATAAAGCAATAAATAAAGCAAATAATAAACACAATTAGCACATAAAACCCCAGTAAACACAAATCAAACAAGTGCTAGGAGGAACCCACAAAAAGAACCAGAAGCCCTGGTTGCAGTATAAGGGTCCCCAACAGAGTCGCCAAGTTGTCGCTCCCACCAAATGACACCAGGTCAGAAGGGGTACAGACGCGAACGGTCGGCGAAAGAGAGAGAACACACAGGGGTGAACTGAAAAGAGTCGCCAGCTAGGCATTTTTATCCCGAAGGAAAGGTAATGCTGCATAAACCTAAGAAAAGATGGATAAGACGGTTGCGAACCAGAGAAACTGAGAAAGGGGGTTGGTTACAACCTGGGAAGGTATTAGCACCCAGATTGTCCGCCGTACTCGACAGGATCCACGCCTGAAAGTTTGTGTTTTAAAGGGGTAGTGTCAATGCTATTTTGTGTGCTAAAGCTGGAAAAGAATACAAGTGTCAGTGTTGGAAAGAAGTGTGAAGTGAAATGAGAGAGTGTTAGTGCAAGAAAAGAGGATGAAGCTCAAGACTATGAGGCTTAAAGAATAATGCTTGAAATTCTGTGATCAGGTATGAGATGTCCTAAGAGATGTCCCAACACTTAATAGGACATTTGACAGATTTAACCAAAACTTAAACAGCGAGAAAAGTAAACAACACAGAAGTTTGTTAACCCAGTTCAGTGTATAACCACACCTACATCTGGAGGCTACCAAGCCAGGAGGAAATCCACTATTAGTAATATTAATTCTAGACTTAAACCACCCTGTTTAATCTATCACTTAATACTTACCCAATGCAATTTCTACCTAAGACTCACTTAGATAAGAGTACCCTACTCACTCCCCCTCAATCACCCAGTGATCAAGTTTACAAGTTTACTGAAATTGAAGACATCCTTCAAACAAAACAGCTTGATCTTACTTAACAGTTTCAATCAAGTCACAAATGCACTTTTGCTTAAAAGCTCATAAAGTGGTACATAAAAACAACCTGCTATTTAAAACACTAGACACCCTATTTGGTCTTCTGAAATTCGTACTCAATTCTATGAGTTTCTGGTGTTTAAATAGGTATCTGAATTTTGGGCTTTCTGTAGAATGATCCAGCCCTAATGTGCAGCAACTGTCACCTTGAATTTAGGGTTTGTTACCTCCTATATTCTAGGTGCATTAGGTCTTCTGTTTTAATCTGAATCTTCAATTTAAAACTCCCTACAGATGCGCCTTGTTCTGTTTTTATCCAGCATTAATTAATTCCAGATAGTTCTCCTTAAATATCTCTGATCTGTTAATCAATAATTAATTCTGGTAGCAGGTCTGAGATGTCTCAACATCTGTTGGGACATCCTGACAAAACTGAACTTAGTCATTTACACAATGTCCCAACATCTGATGAGACATCCTGAAATAAGTTCACATACTCTGTTTGCTAATGTCCCAACATCTGATAGGACATTCTGAACTGAATTTAGCATTTCTTGTTTGGTCAAAAATTCTGCCAATTCTTAAACATCTACAAACTCCCCCTTTGGCTAATTTTTTGCTAACATCTTTCCTGGTTTTCAGAGTGCAGCAGAAGTTCTTTTTATCAGAGTATATCATTACTTTTCTGTTGATTTTTATTTGAGATTACTCCCCCTCATACATGTGTCCTGTCTTTATCCAGTCTTGTTCCAACAGAAAAACTTATTCAGTTCAGAAGCAAACAAACAGAATTTAAACAGCAATTACATTTGATGTTGTTCTCCCCCTTGGTAGACACAAAATTAGGGGCCAAAGACACTATTTCAGTCATTACATTGCTGTCATTACATTTGCCTCACATACATTTGATCACTCAGAATCATCACTCTCAGTTCCCTCCTCAACTTCTGTCTCTTCATCAGCTTCTGTTTCTTCATCAGCAGCACTGTCTTCATCAGAGTTTGCTTTCAGATCTTCTTCATTCTCCAACCTTTGAATTATTTCCTCAAGCTTCTGCTTTCTAGCTTCAAGCTCTTTGCAGGTGCTTTTGAGTTCAGCAATTAAAGTCTTCCTGGAGATTGGATTCTTAACAGTGGATGGACCAGCAGATGTCCCAGAAGGAGCTTCAACATCTGCAGCATGATGACTGAGGAATAACTTGTAGTGAAAAGCCAGGGGGCTCTCTCTTTTGCAGACTGTGTCCTTCTCAGTTAAAATCCCAGGATATTGGCTTAATATTATACCACATAGCAATGAAGGAAAAGCTATTGGTAGCTTTGTTGCAGAGGAGCTGGCATGCTTCATGGTTTGATCAAAGATAAAAGCTCCATAGTCCATCTTGGTTTGAGTTCCCACAGCATAGATGAATCTGGCCAGACCAGTTGAGATTGAAGAGGTGTGGTTGGTAGGCACCCAGTTAGCTGTACCAATCCTGTTCAGCATGGCATATTTTCTGGTAAGCATGCTCACTGAGAGCTTTCCCTTCACAGGCCATGCCTTGACCTGGTTTGCAGTGATCACCTTACAGACTTGATTATCTGTCTTACCTAGCTCATTTGGTTCATCTGTTTCTCTTCCTAGGTACTGATTGATGATTTGAGGGGAAAACTGTACACATTTACCTCTAACAAAAACTTTTTGGAATTCAGAGGACTTACCATGTGAACAATCTTCCTGAAGATTCACAATGAACTCTTTGACAAGAAGTTCATAGCAGGGAGAGAGGTCTGAGACTGTCTTGAACAGTCCTGCAGCAGAGATGAGGTCTATCAGTTCTGTGCACTCAAGTGCATTGCTGCTCAGTTCTCTTTCCAGGGCAACCCTTCTTTGATACACATATTTCCACCTGTTGACACTGGAGACATGATGGAATGATATGTTGTCCAAAGGAGCTTCTGGAACAGCAGTTGAAGCTCTGGAAGGTGCTGGTTTCTTCTTGGGAGGAGATGTTGGGACATCTGATCCAACATCTGAATCTGATGGTGTTGCAGCTTTTCTCTTCTGGGTTTGAACTTTGCTCCATGGTTTTGTTGGACCAAAGGTAGCTTTAGCTTTGCCTTTCTTTGAACTAGCCTTCTTCTTCTCAGGGATGACAGGTTCAGCTTGCATCTTTCCTTTCCTGGACCTTAGTCTTTTAGCAATGCTGGGTTTCACAGATGCTATGATCTCTGCATCAGAGTCCTGCTCCAGATTGACCACTGGAGGAGATTGAGCAGCCTCCTCTTCAGCTGGTTGATCAGCAGGGATTTGATCTTCATTTGAGCCTTGAGCCTGTTCTTCAGAGACCTCTTCATCATTTTCATTTGAAACTTTGTCCTTAGATTGTTCCAGATCAACATCAGATGAGTTCTTTTTCTTATCTTCAGATGTTCCAACATCTGTTGGGACATCTTGTTCTGCAGCAGTGTCCTTTGTAGCTTGAGCTGGTTCTTCTTGAGGTGCAGGCATGGTATTCAAAGGAACTGAGATCCCACTCACCACTCTTTGTTCAAAGAGAATTTGGTTGACAATCTCCTTGATGGAATCATCAACATATTTGGAGGATTTTGGGGGCATGTTAGCAGGAGAGGGAATGCCTTTAGCTTTGCTTCTGACTTGATCTTTACCTCTCTTTGGAGTTCTTGCCTTTTTAGTATGAGAAGTGCTTCCCCTGAGTTCGTCCAATGGTGTTGATTGCATTGGTACCACAGAGATGGGAGTGGCATGAACTACGTCTTCCTGGTTGAGAACTTCCTCAGTAGTTTTAGGGTTTTGAGACATTGTAGAGGAAGATAGATGAACAACTTTAGGGTTTATGATTTCTGAAGGAATGCTAGTTAATGTGATTCGCTTGTGATAGTATGATGGGAATCTTGATAGCTGCTTATAAGTAGTTACTAAATAAGTAACCGTTACAGTGCAAATGATTAGGGATGGAATTCCCAAGAATCTTGTCCAGACTGGTTTTGCCATCTGGACCTTATGCCATGCAATGTCATATGACATGTTGGCACATCTCATTAACTGCTAAATATCACATAAACAGATTCCAAGTTTGCCCCTTAAGTTCTCAAATTGTGTAGCATCCAATGCTTTGGTAAAGATATCAGCTAACTGCAGATCTGTAGCTACATGCTCCAATGAAATCACCTTTTCTTCTACAAGATCTCTGATGAAATGATGTCTGATATCAATATGCTTTGTCCTGCTATGTTGGATAGGATTCTTTGATATGTTGATTGCACTTAAGTTATCACAGTACAATGTCATGACATCCTGTGGGACATTGTACTCAGTGAGCATCTGCTTCATCCAGACCAACTGTGAACAACTGCTACCTGCTGCTATGTACTCAGCTTCAGCTGTAGACAAGGATACACAATTCTGTTTCTTACTGAACCAAGAAATCAGATTGTTTCCTAGAAAGAAGCATCCTCCTGAAGTGCTTTTTCTGTCATCAGCACTTCCTGCCCAATCAGCATCACAGAAGCCAGTGAGAATAGGTTTGCAACCATGAAAGTACATAATGCCATAGTCACAAGTACCATTAACATATTTAAGGATTCTCTTGACTTGATTGAGATGACTGACTTTTGGATCAGCTTGATATCTTGCACAAACTCCTACTGCAAATGCAATGTCTGGTCTGCTAGCAGTCAAGTATAACAAGCTTCCAATCATGCTTCTATATAAACTTTGATCTACATTCTCACCCTTCTCATCTTTAGTCAGCTTTAAATGTGTAGGAGCAGGAGTTCTTTTATGAGAAGCATTTTCCATTCCAAATTTCTTCACTATGTTCTTGGAGTACTTGCTTTGTGAGATGAACATTGAGTCTTCCATTTGCTTAACTTGCAGACCAAGAAAATAGGTTAATTCACCTACTAGACTCATTTCAAATTCAGCTTCCATCTGCTTGACAAAATGTTTGACCATCTTATCAGACATCCCACCAAACACAATGTCATCAACATATATTTGTGCAATCATGACATTTCCTTCTTCATCTTTAACAAACAGGGTTTTATCAATCCCACCTTTTCTGTATCCTTGCTTGATAAGAAATGTGGTAAGTCTTTCATACCATGCCCTTGGAGCTTGCTTCAGACCATAAAGTGCTTTCTTGAGTTTGTATACATGATTTGGACAGCTTGGATCAACAAATCCTTTAGGCTGTTCTACATATACCTCTTCATTAAGATAACCATTAAGAAAGGCACTTTTCACATCCATTTGAAATAGCTTGAACTTTAAGATACAAGCAATTCCCAACAGTAGTCTTATTGATTCAAGCCTTGCTACTGGTGCAAAGGTTTCATCAAAGTCTACTCCTTCAATTTGAGTGTATCCTTGAGCCACAAGTCTAGCTTTGTTCTTTGTAACAATTCCTTGTTCATTTGACTTGTTCTTGTACACCCATTTTGTACCAATCACATTTATGTCATTTGGTCTAGGAACAAGATTCCACACTTCATTCCTTGTGAATTGACTTAATTCCTCTTGCATAGCACAAATCCAGTATTCATCAGTGAGAGCCTCCTTGATGTTTTTAGGTTCTATTTTGGACACAAAACAAGAACCTGAAATCACTTCTCTTGATCTAGTGCTCACACCTCTGTTGGGATCACCAATTATTAAATCTTTGGGATGATCCTTCTGTATTCTGATGGAGGGAGGTTTGCTTGAATCTTCTGACCTTGTATCATTTTGAGTGAAGTTATATTGATCATTCTTTTCTTCAGCTTCAATCTTGATATCAGCAGATGTTCCAACATCTTCTGGGACATCTGTAGGAGCATCATCAATTATCACATTTATGGACTCCATGATAACATTTGTTCTGTAGTTAAATACTCTATATGCTCTGCTGTTTATAGAGTATCCAAGGAAAATTCCTTCATCACTTTTAGAATCCATTTTTCTCCTTTGCTCCCTATCTGCCAGAATATAGCATTTACTTCCAAATACATGAAAATACTTAACAGTGGGTTTTCTGCCCTTCCAGACTTCATATATTGTGGACAAAGTTCCTTTTCTCAAGGTAACTCTGTTATGGATATAGCAGGCAGTGTTCATGGCTTCAGCCCAGAAATACAGAGGTAGCTTTTTAGCATGTATCATAGCTCTTGCAGATTCTTGAATAGTTCTATTTTTTCTTTCAACAATCCCATTCTGTTGAGGAGTGATAGGAGAAGAGTATTCATGATTGATTCCTTCTGAAGAAAGCAATAAATAAAGTTGTTCATAAAGCAATAAATAAAGCAAATAATAAACACAATTAGCACATAAAACCCCAGTAAACACAAATCAAACAAGTGCTAGGAGGAACCCACAAAAAGAACCAGAAGCCCTGGTTGCAGTATAAGGGTCCCCAACAGAGTCGCCAAGTTGTCGCTCCCACCAAATGACACCAGGTCAGAAGGGGTACAGACGCGAACGGTCGGCGAAAGAGAGAGAACACACAGGGGTGAACTGAAAAGAGTCGCCAGCTAGGCATTTTTATCCCGAAGGAAAGGTAATGCTGCATAAACCTAAGAAAAGATGGATAAGACGGTTGCGAACCAGAGAAACTGAGAAAGGGGGTTGGTTACAACCTGGGAAGGTATTAGCACCCAGATTGTCCGCCGTACTCGACAGGATCCACGCCTGAAAGTTTGTGTTTTAAAGGGGTAGTGTCAATGCTATTTTGTGTGCTAAAGCTGGAAAAGAATACAAGTGTCAGTGTTGGAAAGAAGTGTGAAGTGAAATGAGAGAGTGTTAGTGCAAGAAAAGAGGATGAAGCTCAAGACTATGAGGCTTAAAGAATAATGCTTGAAATTATGTGATCAGGTATGAGATGTCCTAAGAGATGTCCCAACACTTAATAGGACATTTGACAGATTTAACCAAAACTTAAACAGCGAGAAAAGTAAACAACACAGAAGTTTGTTAACCCAGTTCAGTGTATAACCACACCTACATCTGGAGGCTACCAAGCCAGGAGGAAATCCACTATTAGTAATATTAATTCTAGACTTAAACCACCCTGTTTAATCTATCACTTAATACTTACCCAATGCAATTTCTACCTAAGACTCACTTAGATAAGAGTACCCTACTCACTCCCCCTCAATCACCCAGTGATCAAGTTTACAAGTTTACTGAAATTGAAGACATCCTTCAAACAAAACAGCTTGATCTTACTTAACAGTTTCAATCAAGTCACAAATGCACTTTTGCTTAAAAGCTCATAAAGTGGTACATAAAAACAACCTGCTATTTAAAACACTAGACACCCTATTTGGTCTTCTGAAATTCGTACTCAATTCTATGAGTTTCTGGTGTTTAAATAGGTATCTGAATTTTGGGCTTTCTGTAGAATGATCCAGCCCTAATGTGCAGCAACTGTCACCTTGAATTTAGGGTTTGTTACCTCCTATATTCTAGGTGCATTAGGTCTTCTGTTTTAATCTGAATCTTCAATTTAAAACTCCCTACAGATGCGCCTTGTTCTGTTTTTATCCAGCATTAATTAATTCCAGATAGTTCTCCTTAAATATCTCTGATCTGTTAATCAATAATTAATTCTGGTAGCAGGTCTGAGATGTCTCAACATCTGTTGGGACATCCTGACAAAACTGAACTTAGTCATTTACACAATGTCCCAACATCTGATGAGACATCCTGAAATAAGTTCACATACTCTGTTTGCTAATGTCCCAACATCTGATAGGACATTCTGAACTGAATTTAGCATTTCTTGTTTGGTCAAAAATTCTGCCAATTCTTAAACATCTACAATGCTGAAAAAGGGGGGAATATACAGAGACTTTTGTTCGATAACTGTTAAGTTATGCCTACGTATCCTCTCGTGCAATGAGGAAGTCAGAACACCGTAGTTCGACTCAAAGAGACAGAAAGATAAATTGACCTATGAACTGCTTACTTGTCTATGCTCAAGTGTATGACCTGTCTGTCTCAGGTGCAAACTGCCTTGCATTAGACGGAAGAAGCAAGTTCTCGTTTGTGAGTGAATAAGGTGAGAAAAGAATCCCGAAGGAGACGATTATTGTTTGTTTTTTGTGTTTTCAGTCTTTTATTGCTTTTTGTGTTTGTCATAAGTTAATGAGCTTAGGCCTAAACCAAGGGTTAGTAAACTCATCACATCTTCCCTCTGATTAGGGGTAATGAGGATACCATAAGTATGAAGTAAGCACCTCACACTTAATCACCATGATGTAGGATTAAGATCATTAACCTACTTGTAATTATTTAGATGTTTTTGGAGTTTTTTGTTTGGTGTTAAGTAATGAGTTTAAGCCATAATCAAGGATTTAATGGACCTATTACACCATCCTAATAGAAGGATAATAGATGAGAATATTTAAGCTGAGGAAGGCTCCTCAACTTAATCCATGATTAGGGATTAACCTCATGACATAACAAGGCCTTTATTAAAGTGGATTTTAGTTAATGGTAAGGTTAAGAAATGGATTTTATGGTTTGTAAGACAACTTGAGGGGGACTTGTCCATTAACACTAGGGTTAGTCCTTCTTAACCAATTAAGGAAGAATTAGAACCCTAATGCAAGGCCCAAGTTACAAGCTTGATGTCTTGATGATTATTAGATGAGTTGATTAAAGGATTTAAACACATTAAGGTTTTAACACTTAGGATTAAAGTTATACACTCCATCCTAATAGAAGGATGCAGGCATAAGCTTAATCACGAAGCCTTAAGATCTTTAAGGTTTAGTCCTTGATTAAGAGATGAGAAGAGAAGACACAAAGATGACACAAAGGTAAAACTAATGGGGGGACTAATTAAACCCTAATTGTGATCATGCTTGGTTGTTCCTAGGGTTTATGAGGCTTGCAAGAAGATCTTCAAGGAAAAGCCACCAGGAGAAGCAGGATGAAAGGAAAAGAAGCAGCAAGAAACAAGACAACTTACTTCACTTAAGAAGATAAGTTGCTTGAAGAAAGAAAGAGGAGAGGAGAATGAATGAGCAAGCTCACTCTAATTCATAAGTGAAAATGCAACAATGATGCATAAAAGGGATGAGAAGAGATTATGAGAAGTGAAGGCAAATTCACTTCTCAAACACTTACCACCTGAAAAGTTAGCAACAAGAAATGCAATGAAATGAAAATGAGATGAAATGCAAAGATGAACACCAAAGTCAGAAGCATATCAAGATGTAAATGATGCTAAAAGATGATACAAATGGTTGTCATGATATGTGGATGATCATACAAACAATGAGGATGCAAATGAGACATGAAAGGAGGCATGAAAGTTCATGGATACATATGACATGAAATGAAAGCAAAAACATGGCACATGGAAGATGCAATGATCAAACATAATTCTAATATGTCCTAAAATGTCTTACATGTCATTTGGATGCACAAAATGTCATGGCAAGTTTATGTATGCAAGCATATGAAGGATGGATGCAAATGGGGATGCAAATTAGGGTTTACATACAATATGCAATGCAAAATTCAAAATCAGAAGCAAATGACAAGATAAAAAATTGAAAATAGGATCAAAGGTACCCTAAACCTATACAAGTTCACTGCCCAAAGGGGGAGACCTAACTCTTAACCTAATGAAAGTTATGATTTTCCTAATTTTTCTAGGGTTTTAAGGCACCTCTTAAGGAAAAATGCAAAACAAATTGAAAATGAAAGATAAATTCATGCCAATTTTATCCTAGAAACTACATGATATGTGGAATGCAATGAAAAAAAGAGCCATTATCAAACTCTTCATGGTTAGGCAGAAAAGATTTTTCTAAGTTAGGGTCAAAATATTAATTTTAAAAAACCCTAAATCAAAAGAAAAATATCAAAATAGATCAAGAACCAAAAAGAAATTTGTATGAATGGTTTGATAATGTCTCTAAATGTGTCAAGATGCAATGTGATTTTTTTGGTGATTTTTAGAAACTTAAATGGTATTTTAATTAATTAATTTCCATTAATTAATTAAAATAAACATTTAAATATTTTAAAAATACAAATTTTATGCAAAAAATAAAATAAAAATTATTTTCAGAATGGGAAAAATATTTGAAAGGAAAATGCAAAAGATAAAAAAATTTAGATAGGTTTTGCTATTTTTAATAAAATGGTAAAGAAAATGCAAATAAAAATGAAAATTAAATGAATTAAAATGGGAGTCAGCTAATCCAAGGGCCAGGGTTCAAAGTCAGGTTGGAGGGAATTGACTTCGCGCGCTATCCAAGGGCCAGAATTCAAACTACGCTAATCAAGATTAAAACCCTAATATGAACCCTAATTACTTTCAGGTGACTGGAACAGTGTTCCGGTCATCTTCTCCGGCTAGCCAAACATGCTATCTCTCTCAATACGCAACCCAAGCCCTCAAACTTTCCAGAAATGATCCTCTCATCAACCCCAATAAGAATCACACAACAAAAATCATTTATTTATCATCAAGAACACGAATCGAAGCAAAACGGAAAATACATCAAAAGTTTCAAAAGCTTGTGAAATGCTTAAAACTCAACCATTTTCGAAACAAAACATATCATGGTAATCAGGGGAACACATAGAATCATTCTATAACATAAAATGAAGGTTATGGAAAAATAAATGCCATGGCTACCTGAAGTGAAGCTTTCAACCTAGGAGCTCTCTGACCAGTTCTTTGCCTCAAATCAGCTCCAATGACTCCCCTCAAGAGTTTGCAATGTTTGTTTGGAGTTTAAATGGCCTCTAAATGAAGTTGGCAGAAGTTCAGTTCAAGGGATGTGAAAATCGTGTTTTGGATACAGTGTGTTTCAAGGCAAAGTGAAGAGTGGGAAATGATCAGGGATGAATGTGGAGTTGAATGGTGGAAAAAGTTTTGATATTTGTTGGCTGAGTTATGAAATTCGAAGACTTTTGCAAGTTGGAGGGATTTTGGCTATGCTTAGTTCTTGGAGGTTTCAGCTTGTGTTGTGTTATGTTTTGGGTTGCTTGAGGTCCACATATCAATCTTTGATAGGTCAGAGAGTTGTTGTGGAGCAGTGTGATTGGTATGGAGCAAAATGCATAAAGTCCACAAAGTTGTCTTTGGAGGTATGGGCTCATGGCAGGCCAAGGACAATGGGGTGTCCTGCGCAGCTGACTTTAGGGAGGTCCATGGGATTGGCTTTGAGGCAATTCAGCAAGAGGGAAGAAAGTTATGGGGTGTTTTGCAATTATGAGAAGTTTTGCCCCCTTTGAGAAATCTTGATGATCAAGGCATGAAACTTGTAAATTCTTTGG
Organism: Lathyrus aphaca; assembly: GCA_963966055.1. Lineage (NCBI taxonomy): Eukaryota > Viridiplantae > Streptophyta > Magnoliopsida > Fabales > Fabaceae > Lathyrus > Lathyrus aphaca. Next base: position 120,970,937 of record OZ014521.1, on the reverse strand, counting down.
GCAATTCTGAATTATAGGTCATGTACTATGTTTTTGTAATGGTTAGAAGTGTGTTTGAAGTCACAAAGTGCTTTGGCAAGTGGTTTTGCAAGTTTCCCTCTTTGGCACATAAGTGAAATTTTGTGATTTTTCCCAACTTTGCAAGGCCATAACTTGAGTTCTATGATGAATTAGATCATGTTCTTGTAATTTTTGAAAAGGGAATGTGTCGCTCCCGACAAATGAAACAGGGTCATATGAGGGTACAGACGCGAACGGTCGGCGAGAGGGACAATGAGAACACACAGCCGTGAACTCACTGGAGATGAATAGAGTCGCCAGCTAGGCATTTTTATCCCGGGGGAAAGGCAATGCTGCATAGGCCTAGAAAAAGATGGATAAGACGGTTTGCGAACCAGAGAAACTGAGAAAGGGGGTTGGTTACAACCTGGGAAGGTATTAGCACCCAGATTGTCCGTCGTACTCGACGGGATCCACGCTTAAAAGATTTGTGTATTAAAGGGGTAGTGTCAGTGCAATTTGTGTGTAAAGAGCTGGAAAAGGATGTACAGGTGTCAGTGTAAAGAAGTGAAGTGTATAAATGATGTGTCAGTGTAGGAACAGGAGTGAAATGCTCATGATAATGAGGCTAAAGAATAAAGCTAAAAAAGAGGGGAATGTACAGAGACTTTTGTTCGATAACCGTTAAGTTATGCCTACGTATCCTCTCGTGCAATGAGGAAGTCAGAACACCGTAGTTCGACTCAAAGAGACTGAAAGATGAATTGACTGATGAACTGCTTACTTGTCTATGCTCAAGTGTATGACCTGTCTGGCTCAGGTGCGAACTGTCTTGCATTAGACGGAAGAAGCGAGCTCTCGTTTGTGAGTGAATGAGATGAGAAAAGAATCCCGGAGGAGACGATTATTGTTTGTTTTTGTGTTTTCAATCTTTTATTGCTTGTGAAAATTTGTCATAAGTTAATGAGCTTAAGCCTAAACCAATGGATTTAGTAAACTCATCACATCTTCCCTCTGATTAGGGGTAATGAGAATACCTTAAGTGTGAAGTCAGATTCTCACACTTAATCACCTTTTGATGTAGAGTTAAGATCATTAACCTACTTGTGATTATTTATATGTTTTTGGTGTTTTTGTTTAGTGTTGAGTAATGAGGTTAAGCCATAATCAAGGATTAAACAGACCCATTACACCATCCTAAAAGAAGGATAATAGATGAGAATGTTTAAGCTGAGGAAGACTCCTCAACTTAATCCATGATTAGGGATTAAACCCATGACAAAACAAGCCTTTATTAAGTGGATTTTATATTAATGGTATGATGATGAAGTGATTTTTATGATTTGTTAGACAACTTGAGGGGGACTTGTCCATTAACACTAGGGTTAGTCCTTCTTAACCACTTAAGGAAGAATTAGAACCCTAATGCAAGGCCCAAGTTACAAGTGTAATGTCTTGATGATTATTAAGTGAATTGATTAAGAGATTTAAACACCTTAAGGGTTTAATGCTTAGGATTAAAGTTATACACTCCATCCTAAGAGAAGGATGCAGGCATAAGCTTGGTCACAAAGTCTTAAAGCCTTTAGGGTTTAGTCCCTAATTATGAGATGAGAAGAGATGACTCAAGGAGAGACACAAAGGTAAAACTATGAGGGGAGACTAATCAAAACCCTAATTCATTGTCATGCTTGGTTGATCCTAAGGTTTGTGAGGTTTTCAAGAACAATCTTCAGAAGAACCACCAGGAAGCAGATGAACAAGATTAAGAGAAGCAAAGTGACTTGCTTCATTCAAGAAGTCAAGTCACTTGAAGAAAGAAAGGGGGAAGAAGAAGAATGAGCAAGCTCAAACTCATGCACATATAGAAATGCAGCAATGGATGCAAGAGAGATGAAAAGAAAAGTTATGAGAAGTGAAGGCAAATTCACTTCTCAAAATCACTTACCACCTGAAATGTTAGAAAGAAAATGCAATGCAATGCAAGATGAGATGAAATGATATGATGCTAAGCAAACCAGAAGCATATTGATGATGAAAATGATGCTATGAGGTGCTGCAGACATGAGGCAAGGCATGGAGATGCTCATACAGGATTATGAATGCAAATGATGCAAGCCAAGGAGCATGAACAAACATGAAAAGTTATGAAGCATACAATACAAATGACATGGCAAATATGTAATGCAATGATCAAACATGCTTTCTATGTGCCTTAAGATGTCAAATGAATCACAAGAATGCACAAAATGCAAAGACAAGTCATGTTATGCAAAGGAATGCAAGAAGGGTGCAAAGGGAAGCCCAAATTAGGGTTTATGGATCAAACATCAAACCAAAACTCAAAACAGAAGCAAACCCTAAGATAAAAAATGGAAAATGGCACTCAAAGAAACCCTAAACCTATAATAAACCACTGCCCAAAGGGGAACTCTCAACTCTCAACCAAACTCAAGATATGATTTTTGCAAGTTATTAGGGTTTTTTAGGGTTCTTAACAAAACAAATGCCAAACAATTTGAAAATGCAAGAACAAATCATGGCCTTTTTATCCTAGGAACTACATGCAAAACAAAAGACAATGCAAGAAGAATCAATGTCTCAACCTTCACCAATTGGCAGAAATGAATTTTTGAATCCATGATCAAAATAATGCATAAAAAATGATTTAATTCAATGAAAAATTCTTAAAATGCATCAAGATCAAAAAAGAAATTTGGTTTGAAGGTTGGACAATGTTTCTAAATGTCTTAGAACATTTCATGAATTTTTTTGTAATTTTTAAATACCTAAAAGTATTTTTAATCAATTAATTCTCATTAATCAATTAAAAATAATCTTTTAAATATTTAAAAATACTTTTTTAATGATAAAAAATAAAATAAAAATATTTTTGGGTCTTAAAAATTAATAAAACTTTAAAGAAAAAGTTTCATAATTTTTAAGATTTTTTTGCTATTTTAAAATAATTATGCAATTTAAATAGAAAGAAAATGAAATAAAACAAAATAAAAGAGAAAGTAATCTGATCCAATGATCCAGATTCAAAGTTGAAATGAAAAGGTTGACTGGCGCGCTAATGAATGGCCTAGATTTCACTTCAGCTAATTTTTGATTTATGAATTAATTAATCCAGATTAAAGAAAGTCAACTGGGATTAGGGCATAATGGGATGATCCTGGGCGTCCAAACACGCGCGAGTCAACACATCCAAGGGACCAAATTCAAACTTCATTAATTACATGATTAGGGCACAAATGACTCTCAGGTGGCCGGAGAAGACTTCCGGTCGTCTTCTCCGGCCAGCTCTCACCTGAAAAATCTCCAAACCTCTCAAAACGTACCAAAAATGAAAACCAAGAACATGGAAATGATCCTCACCCTCTCACGAACCAAACCCCTCTCTCAAAACAAATTTATATTTCCTAAATCAACTGAATCGAAGAGAAAAAGTTCTAGGTCACGCAAGCTTCAGAAACAAATTAAATGCTCAAATCACAACCATTTTCAAAACCAATGGTACCAGAATGATCAGTGAAACAAATAGAACAAGTTTGTAACAATAAAAATGATTTCTGGAAAAATAAATTTCAGGTTACCTGAGATTTGACGCTTTCCACTTGAGGACTTTCTGGCCTTCTCTTTATGTGCAAACTACTCCTTAGGACCCCTTGATGATGTTTGAATGCTTTAGAACAATTTATGTAGGCTGGTTGATGAGTTTCGAAAGCTCCTGCTTCAAGCTCAGTCAATAATGGCTATGGTGATTCTGGCTGATTCAGGCCATTGTGAATGATGGTTTGTGGTCTAGATGATGTATGAAGAAGCTTTGCAAGGTTTGTTTGGCTGTTTGTGAGCTAGGATGGAAGATTCGAATGGAACTGCAAACTGAAGTGAGAAATGGCAGTGGGATCTCTTGGCTGTTTCAGGCTTGTGCTTTGGGTGGTTTGAGGTCTATGGAGCAAGGTGAGATGATTGGTGAAGTTGGCTTGAATGTTTAGTGGCTGTGGAGAGGAATTCGAAGCAAGTTGCAAGATGGTGAGTTTTTGCGTATGTGGTGAATGTATGTGTTTCAGCCTTGCTTCTTCCTATTTTTAGCTTGCAAAGGGATAACATAAACAAATCTGATTGGCTTTGTGATGTGACATGGCCTGCTATGATAGGTAAGTTTGCTTTTGCATAAAGGTCAACTTTTGTGTAAGTGAGGCATGGCTCAAGGTCTAGGCAAGTACAAGGCATGGGCTGGCGCAGCAAGGATGAGGGAGAGGTCTAGCAAAGCTCAGCAGCCAATGCATCAAGTTGGTGAAGTGATCATGATGGTTTTTGCAAGTTGTTGCTTTATGGAATTCTATGAGAAAATGCCTTGTTACACAAACCAAACCATGGGCAAACTTGATCCAATTCTGATTTTATGACTTAGAGAAATGTTTGTGTACTGGTTTGAGAGGAATTAGAAGTCACATAATGCATTTGTCCAAGATTTTGCAAAGTTCTCACTTAGGGCATGCCTTGAAAATCAATGATTTTAGCCAACTTTGCATTGCCATAACTTTTGATCCAAGAAGAGTTTGGTCATGTTCTTGTACTTTTTGAAAAGGGAAAGATGAGATCTACAACTTTCATGACCAAAGTTTTTCCATTTGAAGCATTTTTGGATCCAAAATCATGGCTTGAAAAATGACCTAAAATGATGCATTCTTGAAAAGTCAACTATGCCCAAAAAGTCAACATTTGCAAAAAACCCTAAATTCTTGATTTCTATGAACTTCAACCTTCTTCCATGATCAAATAAAGATCATATACACTCAAAATGATGAAGATCACCCATTGGTTGGGTCATTGGGGGCCTCAGATGCCCTGATTTTACACTGACTTGTCTGAAAAGTCAACTCTTGATCAGATGACTTCCCCATGGAATTTCTTCATGAAAATTGATATGCATACTCCCTATACCATATATAGACCAATGGAAACAAGAATGACCAAAAAAATTGGGGTTATGGCCTCTGAAACCAAAACCCTAATTTTCAGTCCACTGTGCAGTCAAACTTGGCTCTGCATCCACTCAAACCCTAGTTCTTGTGATTCCTCTGCAATTTTGACTTTGAGGAGATGAAATATGATATAAGAACACACATGGACCCCTTTGAGTTGATGTGTGGCCTTTGGGGTGGCTCAAGAAGCTCTGGGATTGCTCAGATCACAAACCCTAGGTGCAGATGCCTTAGAACCTATGCAGTGAATCAAAAAATGAGATGTGAGATGATATGATTGTGTTTATGCATATGAGATGATCACAAGCCATGGTGTGAATGGGTGAGGGAAAATTTGGGGTGTTTACAGCTGCCCCTATTCAAGCATGAGTTAGCTGTGCAGGTTGTAAGCGACGGCTTAACAGGCCAAACAAGATAACTTGTGGTTGAATACCAAAGACAGTCCAAAATTTGAACTCACAGAATGAAGAAGAAAAGGGATATAGATTGTAAAAGCAAATAAGGTATATTGTAAAGTGTGGGCGACGGAGGACGACCGTCGAGCAGAGGACGACTGCTGGGTAAAGTGGTATGTGAAGCAAAGCGATGACGGGGACGGCCGACATGCTGGTAAAGTGCAGGAAATAAAGCGATGACGGGGACGGCCGACATGCTGGGGATAAAAAATAAAGCTAAGACGGGGACGGCCGACTAGCTGGGGAAAAACAAGTAAAGCTAAGACGGGGACGGCCGACTAGCTGGGGAAAATAGGATATTATGATGGGGACGGCCATCAAGATAAAGCTGCAAAGTTCTTTGGGGATTAATGAAACATGACGGGGACGGCCATCAAGTTCATAAAGGTCAAGTAACCAACGATGGGGACGGCCATCGGGCTAAAAAGGAAAAGGGACCACGACGGGGACGGCCATCGGGTTAAAGAATAAATGAAATAAACAGATGACGGGGTACGGCCATCAAAGGTGAAGGACGACCACCTGGCAGGGTACGGCTGCCGAAAAATATCAACGATGGGGACGGCCATCGGATAGAAAGGGTCAACGATGGGGACGGCCATCGGACGAGCATGATGGAGGACGACCATCAAGAAGTGGAGGACGACCACTCAGCAGGGGACGGCTGCTCTCGGGGTTTATCATAACACAGGACGAGTGTTAGATAACCAAAATCAACAATGGGGACGGCCATTGGATAAAGTGATGAAGGACGATCATCAAAAGGCGGAGGACGACCACCTAGCAGGGGACGGCTGCTAAAAATCAACGATGGGGACGGCCATCGGATGAGCATGATGGAGGACGACCATCAAGAAGTGGAGGACGACCACTCAGCAGGGTACGGCTGCTCTCAAAGGTATCATAACACAGGACGAGTGTTAGATAAAAAGAAAATTGTTGGTGATCTGCTGGGGATAATGTAAACACGGACGAGCGTTTACACCCAAGAAACAAAAGGTATAAGTATTTGGTATTGTGTATAGATTAAAGATGCGGACGAGCATCCCTAAGACTACGATACGGACGAGTATCGAGTAGAAACAAATAACGACACGTGTTTAGAGATGACGATACGGACGAGTATCAACTGGTTAACAATGAACACGGACGAGTGTTGATTCTGAGGGGACTTTTCTGGGGAATAGTAGACACAGACGAGTGTCTATATTCACGAAGACAAAAGTGTTCGACACGGTGTATGGATTAAAGATGCGGACGAGCATCCCTAAGACTATGATACGGACGAGTATCATGTAGAAACAAACACTAGACGCAATGTTCTGAGATGATGGTACGGACGAGTACCAACTGGTTAACAAAGAACAAGGACTACTGTCGAATCTGTGGGGATATGAGTGATGATGTATACGGACGGGTATCTGTATAAGAGCGAGTGGTGTATAGATGAGTGTTTATCTGCTGGGGAGGGTGACACGGACGGGTGTCAAAAGAGAAAAGTATAATATTAACAAGTGTATGGGTGATGAAGGTGTAAGCGACTGCGCTGGGGATATGACACGGGCGGGTGTCAAGAAAATGTATATACGAGTATATGTGAGTGCAAAGAGGACCTCTTTGGCTTTCTGCTGGGATATGACACGGACGGGTGTCAGGACGTATCTGTAATAAGGGTGATTTGTTTGTAAAGAGTGTTCAGGCGACTTTACTGGGGAAAGATGGCACGGACGGGTGCCAAAAGGTGTATATACTGGTGTTTGCGATTTGTGAGGCAACTGCTGTTGCTGGGACCTTGGTGGGTATTTTTGTGTATATGTTCTGTATGCCGACAGGTTGTCATTATTCGCAAGTATTCGATTCGCAACATGACTTATGATTATGCTATGCATTTGATTTTTGCCGTAATGCTCCGTATTAGACGGAATGCTACGCTCTGAGGGTATAATATGATGCGAATGCTATGATTATGCAAAGAGGCACCGATCCGGAATTCGGATCCTGCTGCTGCGAGGATCTCCGGTTGATCTGCTTGAAGTGAACATCCCAGCTGGGGATGAGGTCATTGATAGATCTGATGAAGCATCTGTTTGGGGATATAGGTCACTGATTGACCTATCCTTATAATACGGGACCCAGCTGGGGTTTGTAGAAGCTTCTGTACTCTGTTGTGACTTCTCCGTGCGTTGCTCTTCTGAATAGAGGCTGGGGATTCTGTGGGGGAGATAATTCCCTGACTTCTGCATTCTGCTGAGGAATAGTGGTTGGCACTACAGCTGGGGAATGCTGTCGGTAACTCAGCTGGGGAGAGTAATGAGAGGCAACTCGGCTGGGGAGCAAACATCCTGAGTGTTAGGCCTGTTTGTTGATTTGGCAACTTTGTTGGGGAAATGGGCACTCTCCATTGCCACGTGGAAGATAGACCGAGTTGATAATGATTTGCCAACTTGCTGAGGCGTAACCTGCATGCCCCAGGTTGCGTTCTGGATACCTACAATCCTGCAGTGGTAAGGAAACGTACAAAAGGTCCCGAGGTATCCCTTACTGGATTCCGTCATAGGAGTTAAGTACTTTTGAGAATAATCACATTCCCTGTAAGCATGTGTTTTTTTTTTTAGATATTTTTTTAGAGAGAGGCATCTGTACCTATGCAATCGCATTTTTAGATATATCAGACAATTCTTCGCAAGACATAAATGTAAAAACGAGACATGACTGAAAATCTGATTTTATTAATTCATGTGCCCTGAATTGGCAAGATACAGTCAAAGAAACATATCTCCTGAAATGAGGAGATTGTTACAAATTGAGAAATAAAGTGCTGGCGGTGTTGACGAGGCTTTCAAGGAGCTTCCTTTTCTGCTATGACTCGTATGACAATGACGTTCTTCTCGTCTTGCTTTCTGGAGAGAGTTGATTCTGATTGAAGCTTGATCCTTTGGAACTTACCAAGTTGTAGGTGATACAGACGAATTCAGAATGTAGTTGTTCGCTTATTCCCTTATTTTGCATGGATCGCCTTTTCGGGTTTTCAATCCATCGGGATACCCATTTTTGCCTGAGCTGTCCAATGCGGCTTTTCAACTCAGCGGGTGTACATTTTTTATTCATTTCCCTTACTTTTGCCCGAGTCTTTTATTCTGTTTTTGACTCGCCGGGATGCCCTATTTTTGCCTGGACTTACATTCTGTTTTTATGTCCAGCGGGTCATTTTATGCGAAGTATTTTTTAACTGCATCTGAATTCACAGGGGACGGGAAATCTTTACCATCCATGGTGCTGAGCATCAGCGCTCCACCAGAGAAAACTTTCTTTACGACGAATGGTCCTTCATAATTTGGAGTCCATTTGCCCCTGTGGTCTGTATGAGGAGGGAGGATTCTTTTCAGCACAAGATCTCCCACTTGGTACTCTCGGTGCCTGACTTTCTGATCGAAGGCCTTCTTCATTCTCTTCTGATATAACTGCCCATGGCAGATTGCAGCCAATCTTTTCTCTTCGATCAGACTCAGTTGTTCGAATCGGGACCGAACCCATTCTGCTTCACTCAGTTTAACATCCATTAATACCCGTAGGGAGGGTAATTCAACTTCAACAGGTAGGACTGCTTCCATACCATACACAAGCTGATACGGTGTTGCCCCAGTGGACGTTCTGATTGACGTGCGGTACCCATGCAAGGCAAACGGTAGCATTCCATGCCAGTCCTTGTAGGTGATTACCATCTTCTGCACAATCTTCTTGATATTCTTATTGCTGCCTCAACAGCACCGTTCATCTTTGGCCTGTAAGGAGAAGAATTGTGATGTTGGATCTTGAAGTCCCGACACAGCTCTGCCATCATTTTGTTGTTTAGATTGGAACCATTATCAGTAATGATTCGCTCGGGCACTCCATACCGACAGATGATATCTCTCTTCAGAAATCGGGCTACCACTTGTCTTGTAACATTTGCATATGAGGCTGCTTCAACCCACTTGGTGAAATAGTCGATGGCGACCAGGATAAATCTGTGACCATTTGAAGCAGTTGGCTCAATCTTGCCAATCATATCAATGCCCCACATGGCAAAGGGCCACGGTGAAGACATTATGTTCAGAGGATTGGGAGGCACATGCACCTTATCTGCATAGATCTGGCATTTGTGGCATTTTCTGGCGTAAGCACAACAGTCTGCATCCATTGTGATCCAATAATAGCCTGATCTTAACACCTTTTTAGCCATTGCATGTCCTCCAGCATGGGTACCAAAAGATCCTTCGTGCACTTCATGCATCAACAAATCTGCTTCTGTCTTATCTACACATCTGAGGAGTATCATATCAAAGTTCCTCTTGTATAAAGACCCATCAGTGTTCAGAAAGAAACTTCCAGCAAGCCTTCTCAAGGTCTTCTTATCATTGGAAGATGCCCCAGGTGGGTATGTTTGATCCTCCAAGAAGCACTTAATATCATGGAACCAAGGCTTATCATCTTTTACAACATCCGCTGCAAATACATATGCTGGTCTATCAAGTCTAGACACTGAAATCTGGGGTACAAAGTTAGCCGTTTGAACTTTGATCATGGATGAAATGGTAGCAAGAGCATCTGCAAACTGATTCTCGTCCCGAGGGATATACTCAAGCTTGACCGTTGTGAAGAAAGTCAATAACCTCCTTGTATAATCCCTATAAGGTATCAGATGATCCTGGTGGGTGTACCATTTCCCGTTGGTTTGATTGACTACCAAAGCTGAATCCCCGAATACAGTCAATGTCTTGATCCTGAGGTCAATGGCTTCCTCAAGACCCATAATGCAAGCTTCGTATTCAGCTTCGTTGTTAGTGCAGTTGAAAGTGAGTTTTGCCGAGAAAGGCATGTGAACTCCTTTAGGTGTAATGAGTACTGCACCAACACCACGACCATTCATGTTAACAGCCCCGTCAAACATCATAGTCCATTCTTCTTCCGGGTCAGGCCCTTCAGTGTGAATAGGCTCTTCGTGATCTTTTGCTTTAATGAACATGATGTCCTCGTCAGGGAAGTCAAATCTCATAGGCTGGTAGTCATCAATGGGTTGCTCAGCAAGATATTCAGATAGTACACTGCCCTTGATGGCTTTCTGAGATGTGTACTGTATGTCGTATTCTGTAAGGATCATTTGCCATCTTGCAACCCGTCCGGTAAGAGCTGGCTTCTCGAAAATGTACTTAACTGGATCCATCTTTGAGATTAATAAGGTAGTGTGGGTCAACATATACTGTCTCAGTCGGCGAGCAGCCCACGCTAAAGCACAGCAAGTTTTCTCGAGCAGTGAATAACGTTGTTCACAGTCGGTAAACTTTTTGCTTAGGTAGTATATTGCATACTCTTTTCGACCAGACTCGTCATGCTGGCCCAATACACACCCCATTGACTCTTCTAACACTGTTAAGTACATAATCAGAGGTCTTCCTTCTACTGGAGGCATGAGGATTGGAGGTTCTTGTAAGTACTCTTTGATCTTGTCAAAAGCCTTCTGGCAATCTTCGTTCCACCTGACCGTCTGTTCTTTTCTTAACAGCTTGAACAAAGGTTCACAGGTTGCTGTGAGGTGAGATATGAACCGTGAAATGTAGTTCAATCGACCTAAGAACCCTCGAACTTCTTTCTCAGTTTTCGGTGCAGGCATCTCTTGTATAGCCTTGACTTTATCAGGGTCAACCTCAATCCCTTTCTCGCTTACAATAAAGCCCAGCAATTTACCGGATCGCACCCCGAATGTGCATTTGTTGGGGTTCAGCTTCAATTGGTACTTCCTCAGGCGCCTGAACAACTTCAGCAGATTTACCAGGTGATCTTCCTCTGTAAGGGACTTGGCAATCATGTCATCCACATAACACTCGATTTCCTTATGGATCATATCGTGGAATAATGTCACCATAGCCCGTTGATATGTTGCACCAGCATTCTTCAGTCCGAATGGCATCACTTTGTAACAGAATGTGCCCCAAGGTGTAATGAATGTTGTCTTCTCCATGTCTTCAGGTGACATCTTGATCTGATTATATCCCGAAAATCCGTCCTTGAAGGAGAATACCGAGAACTGAGCCGTGTTATCCACCAATACATCAATGTGAGGTAATGGGAAATCATCTTTCGGGCTGGCTCTGTTCAGATCCCGGTAGTCAACACACATTCTTACTTTGCCGTCTTTCTTAGGCACAGGTACTATGTTAGCAACCCACGGCGGATAGCTAGTCACAGCAAGGAACTCGGCGTCCCATTGCTTTTGTACCTCTTCCTTGATTTTCATAGCCATGTCTGGGCGAGTTCGGCGCAACTTCTGTTTGACCGGCGGGCACTCTTCTCTCAAAGGCAGCTTGTGCACAACTATATTGGTATCCAACCCTGGCATATCTTGATACGACCAAGCAAACACATCAACATACTCTTGAAGCAGATCTATCAGTTGTCTCTTCACTGAGTCTTGCAGGCAGGCCCCGATTCTAACTTCTTTCACGTCTTCATCTGTACCAAGATTGATCACTTCAACCTCCTCCTGGTGAGGGGTAATAACCTTTTCCTCTTGCCTTAACAACCTGGCTAGCTCTTCAGGAAGCTCATATTCTTCATCAACCCCTTCATCAGCTTGATTGATTGGATTGTCAAAGTCATACGATGTCATAGCCGTGCTGTTGTCGGTGCTGTCAGGAAGGCACTCTCTGCAAGGGTTAAGTTGGTTTATTTTAGTGATTGACTTTAATCTTGCTTTAGAAAAAAGTGAAATGAAGTTATCATTTTGAAAACACCGCCATTTATTTTTGTACAAAAAGAAAAATGGAAAAACAGTGAGCAGAAAAGAAAAAGACTTGTTTGCAAAAAGATGTCTGATATTTCATTAATTTAATCTTGTTTGCACAAAAGTACAGATGGCCCTGGTTACAAAATGAGTCTTGTCATCTTGGGCAAGATGCAAGACTTGGATGCATGCTATAAAAAATACAGGAAATAATAATTACTCTGCATGAGTAACTCTTATAATTTCCTGGGAAGACCAGTTCGAGACACTGCTCCCCGGGATCTTTGGACGAATCCAATTCTCCAGATTGCGCTCCTCTTCCAGCTCGTCTTCCAGACAGTTGATAGCATCGGGGGTAAGCATCCCCCCACTGACAAAACCGGGCTCTGCAGCAGCCTTTGCTTGATGTTGAGTTGGTCTGTAACCCAACCCAAATTTGTCCTTCTTCTCCTCTACAGCTAAGACCTTGCCCCAGCCAAGGGCAGTTCCTTCTTCAACAACCTTCCGGGCTTGTTGGTATGATGACATTGGAGTACCAGATACAGCAGATGCTTCATTGACGTTCAAGGCTTCAAAACCTTGGCTCATTGTCTCATGGATCTCTCCATCCATTTCAATGTATTTATAAGTAGCCAGATGGCTAACAAAAATGTCCTCCTCTCCACAGATTGTGACAACTTGACCTTCCCACTCAAATTTTAACTTTTGGTGAAGGGTAGACGTTATTGCGCCGGCGGCGTGAATCCAGGGTCTACCCAACAAACAGCTGTAGGCGGGCTGAATGTCCATCACATAAAAGATAGTTTTAAAGGTCTGCGGGCCAATTGTCACGGGCAGCTCAATCTCTCCCAGAACCGATCTCTTCGAACCATCAAAGGCTCTTACCACCAGGTTGCTGGGTCTCAATGCCAATCCATCATATTCTAACTTCACCAGATCCTTCTTCGGTAAGACATTCAGGGAAGAACCTGTGTCCACCAGCACATGAGAAAGGACAGCTCCTTTGCATTCCATGGTTATGTGCAAGGCTTTGTTGTGGTTGCGGCCATCCGCTGTCAAGTCAGAATTGGTAAACCCTAGCCCATTGCTAGCAGTAACATTTCCAACCACGGTTTCCAATTGGTTGACAGTAATCTCCTCAGGCACGTAAGCTGCGTGCAGGACTTTAAGTAGTGCATTCCGATGGGCTTCGGAGCACATAAGCAGTGAGAGGATGGAGATTTTGGATGGCGTCTGGTGAAGTTGATCCACAATTTTGTAGTCACTCTTTTTGATGATTCGCATAAACTCATCAACTTCCTGATCGAATGGAGTTTTCAGGACTTCTTTGGCAGCTGGATCTTCCTGCACCGGGCCTTTTCCTTTTGCCTTGGCAGCAGCTTCTGCTTCGGCAGTAGGTCTCCGAACTTGCGAAGCAAAGAGACGTCCGCTTCGAGTGAAGCCTCCGCCCCCCCCCCCCCCCACATTATCTACTTGTGGTGCAGGTGCTAATGTTTCCAGAGCGATTCTTTTTCCTTCGCAGTATACGTCAGAGCCATAGTGCCAAGGGATGGCCCTATTGTTTTCATATGGTACTGGTCCAGGCACCGTGACAGTGACTGGACTGATTGCTGCTGCTGAAGGGACTGTAATTGTTTGTGGATCATAAAAGATTGTAACTGGTGCCCTGGCGGGAGCAGCACCTTCGGAATGGTAGGCGGAATTATTTTCAGGATCGTAGAATATGGTAACAGTAGAGACATCTTCATGATTGATTGCTGGTGTTGTAGGAGTTTCTGTTGGAAGGACTGTTGTTGTTGTTGTTGATGGAGATTCGAAATGGAATGAAGCTGAAGTTGTAGCAGGAGAAACTGTTGAAAACTGATCATTTGGAAGGACAGGTGAAATACTTGTTGATGTTGCTGATGAATTATCGGGAACAATAGTTGCTGTATTTGTAGGAGGGTCTGAAACCGTTGTTGACGAAGTTGCCGGATTTGTCGGAAATGATGTAGTGATCTGTAGCAGGCCACTCTGAATAAGGCTGTCAATGCCATTCCTCAGGTCCTCACACCCATTCCATGAAATATTGCAATAGGGACATCCTAGTTCACACCCCGGAAATATATTGCTTTCGCGGAGCTGAGCTTTGATTTCCACCAATGGTGTCCTGATCTGATCCACACTAGTTATCAAATAAGACGGTTGGTCTTCTTCAATAGCATTAATTCGGGGACCACCATGGTTTGGCATTGGGTTTTTATTGACATTGGGCGGAGGTGCAAAATTCAGGGCCTTGGAGTCTACCAAATCTTGTACCTTCATATGCAGAGCTCTGCATTTTTCTGTACTGTGACCAGGTGCGTTTGAATGAAAAGCACACCTAGCATTGGAGTCATAGTTTCTTGGTAGACTGTTGGGATCCGGAGGTGCCAATGTTCTTAGCTCAACTAGGTTGAGTTTCAGAAGTTGTGGCAGCAAAGCAGCATACGGCATTGGGATCGGGTCGATCACTCTGTTAGCTTGGGATGGCCTCTGTTGGAATGGCCTCTGTTGATTGTTGCTGTTGGAGTTGTTGTTGTAGTTTCTTGGAGGGTATTGATTCTGATGATACTGAGGTTGTTGTTTGAAGTTTTGTTGAGGAGGTTGATAGGCTGGCTGTGGATGAGCTGGAGCAGGAATAGTGACTGCTGCTATTGTCCTTTGAACATATTGGGGCCTACCCCTGCTGGTGTGAATGGCATTGGTCTCGCCAGTTCTTCTCGGGCCTGCAAAAGGCTTTCTTGTACTACTGGACGAGCTTGCACCGTTATCAGAGATCTTACCCATTTTTAACAGGCTTTCAATTCTCTCCCCAGCTATAACAACATATGCGAAGCTAGTGGAAGAGAAAGCAGCCAACCTGTCAATATACGTTCCCTGGAGAGTGTTCATAAACATGTCTGCCATTTCTCTCTCAGACATTGGTGGTTGAACGGAAGCAGCCAATTGCCTCCACCTTTGGGCATACTCTCGGAAACTTTCCCTTGACGACTGTGACATTCCCATAAGGAGAGTCCTATTGGGTGCCATGTCTAGATTATACTGATACTGTCTGATGAAGGCTTCTGCCAGGTCCTTCCAGCATCTCACAGTTGCCCTTGTCAAATGGGAATACCATTCCCTTGATGCTCCAGTCAAGCTATCTTCGAAGTAGAACATCCAAAGTTTCTCATCCATTGTATAGGCCTTCAGCCTTCCCAGAAATGATTGCAAATGAGTCCGGGGGCATGAAGTCCCATTATACTTTTCGAAACAAGGAGGCTTGAACTTATGGGGGATCCTGACCCCGTCTACCAAACCCATGTCCATGACGTCGAAGCCCAAAGAATTTTGAGACTCCAGTGATCTCAACTTCTCAGCTATTTCCTCCAATCGTCTATCATAAGTTTCCTCTCCAGCACCCATTACTGTAAATTGGTCCTCCTGAGGATCTTCTTGAAGTACTCTGGCTGCAGTGGCTGTTCCTTGAACATTTGCAGGAATGTTAATCTCATGATGTAGATGTGGGCCAAACACAGGGGGGTTAACATGTGGTTGCACCCTTTCATTGTTACTTGTGCCTGCAGTCCCCACGTGGGGCTCCTCTTGATTCCTCCCTTCTACCAAAGCCCTGAGCCTCTCCTGGCTTTGAGCTAAGTTGTTCATTACTTCCATGAACTGTGTTATCTGAGTTCTCATCTCCAACCTTTCGTTGGCCATCTGGTTTCTGACCTCTGTAAGGTCTTGCTGCATCTGATCCATCTGAATTCCCGGAAGGTTGTTTCTAGTTGGGTACCTGTGTGGCCTGTTGAGAGGAAATACCCGGCGGCGAGCAATAATTCCTGAGATTCACAACAGAGGTTAGCAACAACAAAACAAAAACCTACAAAACAAACAAAAGGGTTAGTATGCAATGCAGTTATGCTTATTTGCTCTCAAGGTATCCGGTTCGGCCTTCAGTTTTGACCCTTCCAGACCCTTGAAGATGTTGCTGTTGAAGTTGCTTTTGAAGTGAACAAATACATTACAAAGGTGAAATAATACAACTTGTTCATTTTACAACACAAGCCCTCAAAGGGGTCAAAATACATCACAAAAAAGCAAAAGTACATGGAATAGGGATAACAACAAGCAAATGATCAAACTCCAAGGCCAAACTCATCCTCACGAACTTCCTTAAGAAGTGCTTCGGTCACAGGATCAGCCGGACGCTCCGTGAGACCTCTGATGAGAAGGTTTCTTGTTGCAACAGCTGCAGTCAACTTCTTATTCTGACTTTGGTCCTTAGACCTCTTCACTCCAGCTCTGATTTCTAGCTCTGATATTTCCTTTTGGGCTGCTGCCAGGGCTTTTTCCATCTGCTCCATCTTGTCCTGAACTCTCTTGTCTTCTAGAGTACGGGCCTCAGTGATCCGGACCCACCTGGCCTGACTCTCTTTCAGGTACAAGTCTGTTCTTGCTCTCTGGAACTGGGCTTCTTTACAAGCATTCTTCAGAATCTGCTCACCAGCTTTGGACTTGTTGATATAATCTCCAGACTTCTCAATTTTAGTCAAGTGTTCCACTCTCAATTTCTCCAATCTCTCAATCTCCCTCACACCTTCACTCCTCTCCCGGAGAGTCTTCTGCAAAGCCTGGGTTAACTTCTCATTTCTTTCCTTCAAGCTCTCAAACTCTTCCAAACTGATAGTGGCAGGGGGTGGTGCTGAAGATGACTCAGGCATGTCTTCTATGGTAAAGGGCATTCCAGAGAATTGGGCCCTAGCATGGGACCACTCATAATATTGGACTGATGCCACATTATTGCACTTCCCCAGAATGGTGATTCCCTTGGTTTGAACATGATCCCAGGCCCAAGCAGCCTGCCTAACAGTTGCCAGACTAATCTTGTTCTCACAGTAGAGGGTCTCAACCAAGTCTTGCTCCCTGGGAGTATGGACCAGTGCATAGCCTAATTGCCTCCTGAACAGCAGAGGGTTGTAATTGATACTTCCCTTGACCCCTATTAAAGGCACATTGGGAAAGTGCCCACAGCTTGTAATGATATCTCTGCCCTTGGTGCTTTGAGCACACCACCTGATGTCTGCTGAAGTGAGAGTAGTGAGCCTCTTAGCCCAGTTGCTTTGCTGATGAGGATTTAGGAATGCATCTGTCCTGGGCAGGTGCTTAAGAAGCCAAGCATGAAATAATGGAGCACAACACCTTACTAGCCTTCCCCTCTGCTTCTCATTCTTCTGATGTACTGAGTAATAGAGATCTCCTAGCAAAGTTGGCATTGGGTTCTTCAGGATGAACAAATGGATGGCATTCTTGCTAATGAATCGAGGGTCATCTGCAAACAACACAATCCCATATATGCATAAGGCCAGCAAAGCACAAACAGCTTTCCACTTCCCCAGGGAGGCTTTCAGACTAGCTTGAGAAATCAGGAAGTCCAGATGAAATCCAGGGATCCCAGCTTTAGAGGTCATATGCTGTTCAATCAGAGCAGGCTCCAGGTGTAAAGCTTTTGCTATCTCTCCATTGCTGGGAAAGACCATTTCAGGGTTGAAAGGGATTTCCCTCTTGATAGGCAATCCAACCAAAGATGAGTATTCTTCTAAAAGAGGTCCCAACTGAAAGTCTTGAAAAGTAAAACATCTCAGTGGAGGATCATAAAACTGAATGCAGGTGTGGATGAGGCTCCTCTGTGAAGGGTCCAGATCCATAACCATGTCCAGTATATCTCCATAACTCTCCCTGAACAAGGGTATGTGATCTGGAGTGATCAGGGTTTGGATCCTCCTGATGTCTGATAAGTCTGGTTGGAAGAAATGATAGGTGATGTTGCTTTTCTTTGGAGCCATGATGCTGAGGACTGAGTAGGATAAGTGCTGATGAAGATGCTGAGGGATGGGCCACTGGCTGGCTGGTGCTGGTGAATACAGGTCTAAGCTGCAGATGGGGTCAAAACCAAAACCAGATGAAGGTGGATACCCTGAAACACAAATAAGCAAATGTTAATATGATGCAATGAGTATGTATGCAAATGAAATGCAAGGGTTCGTGACTGAGCTGGATCTGATCAAAATGCCCTGGTATAAGTCCATGCGTGTTCAAGAATTCCAGATGGAGGTCTGAAAAATCCAGTAACCAGGGTAGGGGACTCAAATAAAGAGCCACATGTCCAGGTTTTTCAGAATCACAAGAACTGTCCAACATGGAGCATTCTTAACAAAGTCAAAGTAACAGGGTATTCTGAGGTCAAGGTACCTGCAAACCTGTAAACAGCCCAACCCCCTCACAGGTGGTGATCTAGAACAAGGATCCTCAGACTTGGATCAGTTATGAGAAGTGTAAACACTTCTAACCCGGAGGTACAGTGTTTACAATAACCATAACAATTCCTCCTCTAATTCACCTCAGTTTCTGAAGGTCAATACTAAAAGGTCATCCAGACTTAGCAGGCTTCCCAGATAGCCCTAGCATTGCAGGAAATCTGCAACACAGAGTTCTCAAGAAGAAACCCATATCTGAACCGTGTTTCATATTCCCGCACCAGACCGAAATGGAATGGGAAAGAATATGATCCACTCTAGCCTAGGTGTCACTCAGGTCCCAGGTATAGGACCTTAACTCTCAATGAATCACCCACCCACCAAAACAAGAAACCAGATCCAGCTAGCAACAATGACAGTATGATATATATAAATGCAATAAAGAAAGCAGTAAAGTAACTGTACATAAAGCAATAAACAAAAATAAATATAAGCACAAACAAGCACATAACACCCCAGTAAACACAAATCAATCAAGCGCTAGGAGGAACCCGCAAAAAAGAACCAGAGGCCCTGGTTGCAGTATAAGGATCCCCAGCAGAGTCGCCAAGCTGTCGCTCCCGACAAATGAAACAGGGTCATATGAGGGTACAGACGCGAACGGTCGGCGAGAGGGACAATGAGAACACACAGCCGTGAACTCACTGGAGATGAATAGAGTCGCCAGCTAGGCATTTTTATCCCGGGGGAAAGGCAATGCTGCATAGGCCTAGAAAAAGATGGATAAGACGGTTTGCGAACCAGAGAAACTGAGAAAGGGGGTTGGTTACAACCTGGGAAGGTATTAGCACCCAGATTGTCCGTCGTACTCGACGGGATCCACGCTTAAAAGATTTGTGTATTAAAGGGGTAGTGTCAGTGCAATTTGTGTGTAAAGAGCTGGAAAAGGATGTACAGGTGTCAGTGTAAAGAAGTGAAGTGTATAAATGATGTGTCAGTGTAGGAACAGGAGTGAAATGCTCATGATAATGAGGCTAAAGAATAAAGCTAAAAAAGAGGGGAATGTACAGAGACTTTTGTTCGATAACCGTTAAGTTATGCCTACGTATCCTCTCGTGCAATGAGGAAGTCAGAACACCGTAGTTCGACTCAAAGAGACTGAAAGATGAATTGACTGATGAACTGCTTACTTGTCTATGCTCAAGTGTATGACCTGTCTGGCTCAGGTGCGAACTGTCTTGCATTAGACGGAAGAAGCGAGCTCTCGTTTGTGAGTGAATGAGATGAGAAAAGAATCCCGGAGGAGACGATTATTGTTTGTTTTTGTGTTTTCAATCTTTTATTGCTTGTGAAAATTTGTCATAAGTTAATGAGCTTAAGCCTAAACCAATGGATTTAGTAAACTCATCACATCTTCCCTCTGATTAGGGGTAATGAGAATACCTTAAGTGTGAAGTCAGATTCTCACACTTAATCACATTTTGATGTAGAGTTAAGATCATTAACCTACTTGTGATTATTTATATGTTTTTGGTGTTTTTGTTTAGTGTTGAGTAATGAGGTTAAGCCATAATCAAGGATTAAACAGACCCATTACACCATCCTAAAAGAAGGATAATAGATGAGAATGTTTAAGCTGAGGAAGACTCCTCAACTTAATCCATGATTAGGGATTAAACCCATGACAAAACAAGCCTTTATTAAGTGGATTTTATATTAATGGTATGATGATGAAGTGATTTTTATGATTTGTTAGACAACTTGAGGGGGACTTGTCCATTAACACTAGGGTTAGTCCTTCTTAACCACTTAAGGAAGAATTAGAACCCTAATGCAAGGCCCAAGTTACAAGTGTAATGTCTTGATGATTATTAAGTGAATTGATTAAGAGATTTAAACACCTTAAGGGTTTAATGCTTAGGATTAAAGTTATACACTCCATCCTAAGAGAAGGATGCAGGCATAAGCTTGGTCACAAAGTCTTAAAGCCTTTAGGGTTTAGTCCCTAATTATGAGATGAGAAGAGATGACTCAAGGAGAGACACAAAGGTAAAACTATGAGGGGAGACTAATCAAAACCCTAATTCATTGTCATGCTTGGTTGATCCTAAGGTTTGTGAGGTTTTCAAGAACAATCTTCAGAAGAACCACCAGGAAGCAGATGAACAAGATTAAGAGAAGCAAAGTGACTTGCTTCATTCAAGAAGTCAAGTCACTTGAAGAAAGAAAGGGGGAAGAAGAAGAATGAGCAAGCTCAAACTCATGCACATATAGAAATGCAGCAATGGATGCAAGAGAGATGAAAAGAAAAGTTATGAGAAGTGAAGGCAAATTCACTTCTCAAAATCACTTACCACCTGAAATGTTAGAAAGAAAATGCAATGCAATGCAAGATGAGATGAAATGATATGATGCTAAGCAAACCAGAAGCATATTGATGATGAAAATGATGCTATGAGGTGCTGCAGACATGAGGCAAGGCATGGAGATGCTCATACAGGATTATGAATGCAAATGATGCAAGCCAAGGAGCATGAACAAACATGAAAAGTTATGAAGCATACAATACAAATGACATGGCAAATATGTAATGCAATGATCAAACATGCTTTCTATGTGCCTTAAGATGTCAAATGAATCACAAGAATGCACAAAATGCAAAGACAAGTCATGTTATGCAAAGGAATGCAAGAAGGGTGCAAAGGGAAGCCCAAATTAGGGTTTATGGATCAAACATCAAACCAAAACTCAAAACAGAAGCAAACCCTAAGATAAAAAATGGAAAATGGCACTCAAAGAAACCCTAAACCTATAATAAACCACTGCCCAAAGGGGAACTCTCAACTCTCAACCAAACTCAAGATATGATTTTTGCAAGTTATTAGGGTTTTTTAGGGTTCTTAACAAAACAAATGCCAAACAATTTGAAAATGCAAGAACAAATAATGGCCTTTTTATCCTAGGAACTACATGCAAAACAAAAGACAATGCAAGAAGAATCAATGTCTCAACCTTCACCAATTGGCAGAAATGAATTTTTGAATCCATGATCAAAATAATGCATAAAAAATGATTTAATTCAATGAAAAATTCTTAAAATGCATCAAGATCAAAAAAGAAATTTGGTTTGAAGGTTGGACAATGTTTCTAAATGTCTTAGAACATTTCATGAATTTTTTTGTAATTTTTAAATACCTAAAAGTATTTTTAATCAATTAATTCTCATTAATCAATTAAAAATAATCTTTTAAATATTTAAAAATACTTTTTTAATGATAAAAAATAAAATAAAAATATTTTTGGGTCTTAAAAATTAATAAAACTTTAAAGAAAAAGTTTCATAATTTTTAAGATTTTTTTGCTATTTTAAAATAATTATGCAATTTAAATAGAAAGAAAATGAAATAAAACAAAATAAAAGAGAAAGTAATCTGATCCAATGATCCAGATTCAAAGTTGAAATGAAAAGGTTGACTGGCGCGCTAATGAATGGCCTAGATTTCACTTCAGCTAATTTTTGATTTATGAATTAATTAATCCAGATTAAAGAAAGTCAACTGGGATTAGGGCATAATGGGATGATCCTGGGCGTCCAAACACGCGCGAGTCAACACATCCAAGGGACCAAATTCAAACTTCATTAATTACATGATTAGGGCACAAATGACTCTCAGGTGGCCGGAGAAGACTTCCGGTCGTCTTCTCCGGCCAGCTCTCACCTGAAAAATCTCCAAACCTCTCAAAACGTACCAAAAATGAAAACCAAGAACATGGAAATGATCCTCACCCTCTCACGAACCAAACCCCTCTCTCAAAACAAATTTATATTTCCTAAATCAACTGAATCGAAGAGAAAAAGTTCTAGGTCACGCAAGCTTCAGAAACAAATTAAATGCTCAAATCACAACCATTTTCAAAACCAATGGTACCAGAATGATCAGTGAAACAAATAGAACAAGTTTGTAACAATAAAAATGATTTCTGGAAAAATAAATTTCAGGTTACCTGAGATTTGACGCTTTCCACTTGAGGACTTTCTGGCCTTCTCTTTATGTGCAAACTACTCCTTAGGACCCCTTGATGATGTTTGAATGCTTTAGAACAATTTATGTAGGCTGGTTGATGAGTTTCGAAAGCTCTTGCTTCAAGCTCAGTCAACAATGGCTATGGTGATTCTGGCTGATTCAGGCCATTGTGAATGATGGTTTGTGGTCTAGATGATGTATGAAGAAGCTTTGCAAGGTTTGTTTGGCTGTTTGTGAGCTAGGATGGAAGATTCGAATGGAACTGCAAACTGAAGTGAGAAATGGCAGTGGGATCTCTTGGCTGTTTCAGGCTTGTGCTTTGGGTGGTTTGAGGTCTATGGAGCAAGGTGAGATGATTGGTGAAGTTGGCTTGAATGTTTAGTGGCTGTGGAGAGGAATTCGAAGCAAGTTGCAAGATGGTGAGTTTTTGCGTATGTGGTGAATGTATGTGTTTCAGCCTTGCTTCTTCCTATTTTTAGCTTGCAAAGGGATAACATAAACAAATCTGATTGGCTTTGTGATGTGACATGGCCTGCTATGATAGGTAAGTTTGCTTTTGCATAAAGGTCAACTTTTGTGTAAGTGAGGCATGGCTCAAGGTCTAGGCAAGTACAAGGCATGGGCTGGCGCAGCAAGGATGAGGGAGAGGTCTAGCAAAGCTCAGCAGCCAATGCATCAAGTTGGTGAAGTGATCATGATGGTTTTTGCAAGTTGTTGCTTTATGGAATTCTATGAGAAAATGCCTTGTTACACAAACCAAACCATGGGCAAACTTGATCCAATTCTGATTTTATGACTTAGAGAAATGTTTGTGTACTGGTTTGAGAGGAATTAGAAGTCACATAATGCATTTGTCCAAGATTTTGCAAAGTTCTCACTTAGGGCATGCCTTGAAAATCAATGATTTTAGCCAACTTTGCATTGCCATAACTTTTGATCCAAGAAGAGTTTGGTCATGTTCTTGTACTTTTTGAAAAGGGAAAGATGAGATCTACAACTTTCATGACCAAAGTTTTTCCATTTGAAGCATTTTTGGATCCAAAATCATGGCTTGAAAAATGACCTAAAATGATGCATTCTTGAAAAGTCAACTATGCCCAAAAAGTCAACATTTGCAAAAAACCCTAAATTCTTGATTTCTATGAACTTCAACCTTCTTCCATGATCAAATAAAGATCATATACACTCAAAATGATGAAGATCACCCATTGGTTGGGTCATTGGGGGCCTCAGATGCCCTGATTTTACACTGACTTGTCTGAAAAGTCAACTCTTGATCAGATGACTTCCCCATGGAATTTCTTCATGAAAATTGATATGCATACTCCCTATACCATATATAAACCAATGGAAACAAGAATGACCAAAAAAATTGGGGTTATGGCCTCTGAAACCAAAACCCTAATTTTCAGTCCACTGTGCAGTCAAACTTGGCTCTGCATCCACTCAAACCCTAGTTCTTGTGATTCCTCTGCAATTTTGACTTTGAGGAGATGAAATATGATATAAGAACACACATGGACCCCTTTGAGTTGATTGGTGGCCTTTGGGGTGGCTCAAGAAGCTCTGGGATTGCTCAGATCACAAACCCTAGGTGCAGATGCCTTAGAACCTATGCAGTGAATCAAAAAATGAGATGTGAGATGATATGATTGTGTTTATGCATATGAGATGATCACAAGCCATGGTGTGAATGGGTGAGGGAAAATTTGGGGTGTTTACAGAATGATCCAATCTACAACTTTCATGACCAAGGATTTTTCATTTGAAGCATTCTTGAATCAAAAAGAGGAGGTTGAAAAACTTTCCCAAAATGGCAAGTTTGCATTACAAGTTACTTTCCCAGAATGGAAACTTTGCAAATGGCTTGAAATTCTTCAACTTTGTGAACTTCTTCTAAGATCAAATAAAGATCATATACATTAAAAATGATGGAGAAGACCCTTTGGTTGGATGATTGGAGGCCTCAGATGCCCTGATTTTACACTGACTTGCTCAAGAAGTCATATATTGATTAGATGCCTTCCCCATTGTATTTCTTCATGAAAATTGGTATGCATGATCCTTATATCATATAGAGACCAATATAAACAAGAATGACCAAAAAATTTGGAGTTATGGCCTCTGAAACCAAAACCCTAATTTTAGGTCATCTGTGCAGTTAAACCTGGCTCTGCTTCCATGCCTCCTCAGTTCTTGTGATTCTTTGGCTTTCTTGATCTTGGGAGGATATAATATGATGCTTTAACATACATGGACCCTCTTGAGATGATTTAATACCCTTTGAGTGGCTCAAATGGCTCAGGGATTGCTCAGATCACAAACCCTAGATGCAGATGACTTAGAATCAATGTAGTAAAGCAAAAAATGTATTCTGGAATGATATGATTGAATCTATGCATATGAAAAGAATCACAAGCCATGTTGAAATGAATGGGGGCAAATTTGGATGTGGAGTTGAATGGTGGAAAATGTTTTGATATTTGTTGGCTTAGTTATGAAATTCGAAGACTTTTGCAAGTTGGAGGGATTTTGGCTATGCTGAGTTCTTGGAGGTTTCAGCTTGTGTTGTGTTATGTGTTGTGTTATGTGTTGGGTTTCTTGAGGTCCACATATCAATCTTTGATAGGTCAGAGAGTTGTTCTGGAGCAGTGTGATTGGTATGGAGCAAAATGCATAAAGTCCACAAAGTTGTCTTTAGAGGTATGGGCTCATGGCAGGCCAAGGACAATGGGGTGTCCTGCGCAGCTGACTTTAGGGAGGTCCATGGGATTGGCTTTGAGGCAATTCAGGAAGAAGGAAGAAAGTTATGGGGTGTTTTGCAATTATGAGAAGTTTTGCCCCCTTTGAGAAATCTTGATGATCAAGGCATGAAACTTGTAAATTCTTTGGGCAATTCTGAATTATAGGTCATGTACTATGTTTGTGTAATGTTTAGAAGTGTGTTTGAAGTCACAAAGTGCTTTGGCAAGTGGTTTTGCAAGTTTCCCTCTTTGGCACATAAGTGAAATTTTGTGATTTTCCCAACTTTGCAAGGCCATAACTTGAGTTCTATGATGAATTAGATCAAGTTCTTGTACTTTTTGAAAAGGGAATGATCCAATCTACAACTTTCATGACCAAGGATTTTTCATTTGAAGCATTCTTGAATCAAAAAGAGGAGGTTGAAAAACATTCCCAAAATGGCAAGTTTGCATTACAAGTTACTTTCCCAAAATGGCAACTTTGCAAATGGCTTGAAATTCTTCAACTTTGTGAACTTCTTCTAAGATCAAATAAAGATCATATACATTCAAAATGATGGAGAAGACCCTTTGGTTGGATGATTGGGGGCCTCAGATGCCCTGATTTTACACTGACTTGCTCAAGAAGTCATCTATTGATTAGTGTAAATACCCCAAATTTTCCCTCACCCATTCACTCCATGGGTTTTGATCCTTTCATATGCATAAGTTCAATCACATCATCTCATTTTACATATTTGCTTCACTGCATTGATTCAAAGTCATCTGCATCTAGGGTTTGTGATCTGAGCAATCCAAAAGCCACTTGAGCCACTTAAAAGGTTTTCAATCACTTCAAAGGGGTCCATGTATGTTCAAGCATCATATTATACCCTCCCAAGATCAAAGAAGTCAAAGAATCACAAGAACTGAAAAAAGGCATGGAAGCAGAGCCAGGTTTAACTACACAGATGACCTAAAATTAGGGTTTTGGTTTCAGAGGCTATAACTCCAAATTTTTTGGTCATTCTTGTTTCTATTGGTCTCTATATGTTATGAGGATCATGCATATCAATTTTCATGGAGAAATTCCATGGGGAAGGCATCTGATCAAAGGATGACTTCTTGAGCAAGTCAGTGCAAAATCAGGGCATCTAAGGCCCCCAATGACCCAACCAAAGGGTATTCTCCATCATTTTGAATGTGTATGATCTTTATTTGATCATAGAAGATGTTAGAAGTTCACAAAATTGGAAAATTTCAAGCCATTTGCAAAATTGCCTTTTTGGGAAAGTGACTTGTAATGTAAACTTGCTATTTTGGGAAAGTTTTTCAACCTCCTCAAATTGATTCAAAAATGCTTCAAACGAGAAAACTTTGGTCATGAAAGTTGTAGAATGGTTCTTCCCATTTTCAAAAAGTACAAGAACTCATTCTAATTCATTTTGGATCAAAAGTTATGGCTTGTCAAAGTTGGACAAAATCACATAATTTCAAGTTTTACACCAAAGAGGCAAAGTTGCAAAACCTCATGCCAAGGAAAAATGTGACTTCAAATGGACTTCTATGCATTACACAAACATGAACCATGACCTAAAAATCAGAATGCACCAAAGAATTGTTCATTTTCATGACTTGATCCTTAAGAAACTTCAAAAGGGCCAAAACTTTGTGAAATTGCAAAAACTCACATAAACCCTAATCCACTTGCTGCATTGCCTCAAATTCATTTCCATGGACAGCCTTGATTCAAGCTGCAGCAGACATGCCCTTGTACCTTGACTGAAATAGCCCATACCTTCTCTTACACAAAAAGTTGACTATGCAAAATGGCCCATACCAATCAAGCTAGGCCAGCAACAACTCTCTGACCTATCCAACCTTGATACATGTACCAAAAGGAACTCAACACAACACACAACACAGCCTAATCTCTCCCACAAGTCAGCATCCTCAAAACTCACCTCTTATGCATTTTCATTCGAATCTCTCCATACAAGCCACAAACATCAAAACAAACTTCATAGAACCACTCAATATGATCCTCTGATCATTTCCCAACCATCAATTTGCCTTGAAAAGCCCACAAACAGAAACACGATTTTTCACTTCCCTTCAACAGAACTTCATCAAACTCTTAAACCAGCCACATTAAACTCCAACCAAGCATTGCAAGCTTCTCAGGGGGTTCACTAAAGGCATCTTGGACCAAAGAAGTAGCCAGAAAGTTCCAAAGATCAAAGCTCCAGTTCAGGTGAGCTCAAGAACAATTTTTCCAGAAACTTGTTTTTAAGTTACTAAATGATTCTTTATGCTTCACTGATCATGTTGATGTGTTTTGTTTTGAAAATGGTTGAGAAATGAGTATGTATTCGTGTTCTAAAATTTTTTGACCTAAAACTGTTTTGATTCGATTCTCACTTTTGATGTGTTTTAAATGTTGTTTGTTTGTTGATTCTTGATGTATGATGTATGGGGATCATTTCTGGGCAGAGAGATTGGATTTTAGAAGCCTAGGGAAGAAGATAGCAATTTTCAGGGAGAGGTGTGGCCGGAGAAGATGATCGGAGGTCATTTCCGGCCACCTGAATGTCATTAGTGTATTAATTACGTTTAGGGCTCAGTTTGAATTTGGACCATGGATCTGTTTGACTTGTGTTGACTCCCGCGCGTTTGAAGGGCCCAGATCTTTCATTAAAACCCTAATCCTAATTAATTAGATTAATTAATTAAGTTTAAATTAATCCAGCTAGTTTGAATCTGGGCCAATGGATCTGGCGCCAGTCAACTCCCTCTAAAACCATTTAAATCTCAGCCATGGATCTTGCATACTTCTCATAATTTCATTTTTTATTCATTTATTTTGTATTAAACTTCTACGAATTATTTAAAATAGTAAAAAACATTTAAAAATTCTGATTTTTTTTTCAAGCATTTCATTAATTTTCAGAACCCAAAAATATTTTTATTTTTATTTTTTGCATTAAAAATTATTTTTAAATCATTTAAATGGTTATTTTTAATTGGTTAATGAAAATTAATTAATTAAAAATGCATTTAGGTATTTAAAAATCACCAAAAATTCACATTGCATTTCAAAACATTTAGAAACATTATCAAACTCTCAAAACAAATTTCTTTTTGGTTCTTGATGCATTTTGACAATTTTCATTGGAATTAAATTCATTTAAAGGCAATATTTTTGTTCAAAATTGGAAAAATCCATTCTGCCTAACCATTAAGAGTTTGATGATGGTTCTTCTTGCATTGCATCCTTCATAGCATGTAGTTTGTAGGATAAAATTGGTTTGAATTCATCTTTCATTTTCAATTTGTTTTGCATTTTTCATTGTAAGGTACCTTGAAACCCTAATTGACTTGAGAAATTCATAACTTGCACTAGGATAAGAGTTAGATCCCCTCCTTTGGGCAGTGAACTTGTGTAGGGTTAGGGTTCTTTTGATCCCATTTTCAATTTTTTTTATCATGTCATTTGCTTTTGGTTTTGAATTTTTGCATTGTGTGTTACATATAAACCCTAATTTGTGCCTTCCTTTGCATCCATCTCTCATTTGTTTGCATTAAAGAACTTGCCTTGACATCTTGTGTACCCTCATGATCCATAAGACATCTTAGGACACATTAGAATCATGTTTTATCATTGCATCTTTCATTTGCCATGCTATATGTTCATATCATTTCATAAACTTTCATGAATCTTTATGGTTTAAAGCATGCTTCATTTGCATCCTCATCCTTGTGTGATCATCCTCATCTCTTGTCATGTGTTTGCATCATCTCTTAGCATCATCAACATCATGTTTATGCTTCTGGTTTTGGTTTACATCCTTGCATCCTTTGCATTTTCATTTCATTTCATTCTCTTTGCTAACTTTTCAGGTGGTAAGTTGTTTTGAGAAGTGAATTTGCCTTCACTTCTCACAATCTCTCTTCATCTCTCTTATGCATCATTACTGCATTTTATCTTTGTATTAGAGTGGGCTTGCTCACTCATGTTCATCTCTTACTTTCTTCCTTCAAGCAACTTGTCTTCTTAAGTGAAGCAAGTTGTCTTGCTTCCCTCTGCTTCTTTCTTCTTTCATCTGCTTCTCTCCTTGGTGGCTCTTTGAAGATCTTTCTCTCTTAAGCCTCATAAACCCTAGGATCTCCAAGTATGATAACAATTAGGGTTTGATTAGTCCCCCATTTAGATTTTACCTTTGTGTCATCTTTGAGTCTTCTTTTCACATCTCATAATCAAAGACTAAACCCTAAAGGTTTTAAGGCTTTGTGATTAAGTTTATGCCTGCATCCTTCTATTAGGATGGAGTGTATAACTTTAATCCTAAGTGTTAAACCCTTAATGTGTTTAAATCCTTTAATCAATTCACTTAATAATCATCAAGACATCAAGCTTGTAACTTGGGCCTTGCATTAGGGTTCTAATTCTTCCTTAATTGGTTAAGAAGGACTAACCCTAGTGTTAATGGACAAGTCCCCCTCAAGTTGTCTTACAAACCATAAAATCCATTTCTTAATTTTATCATTAATTAAAATCCATTTAATAAAGGCTTTGTTTTGTCATAAGGTTAATCCCTAATCATGGATTAAGTTGAGGTATCTTCCTCAGCTTAAATGTTCTCATCTATTATCCTTCTATTAGGATGGTGTAATGGGTCCATTAAATCCTTGATTATGGCTTAAACTCATTACTTAACACTAAAAAAAACAACAAAGACATCTAAATAATTACAAGTAGGTTAATGATCTTAATCCTACACCATGGTGATTAAGTGTGAGGTGTTTACTTCATACTTAAGGTATTCTTATTACCCCTGATCAGAGGGAGGATGTGATGAGTTTACTAACCCTTGATTTAGGCTTAAGCTCATTAACTTATGACAAACCTCAAAAAGCAATAAAAGATTGAAAACATCAAACAAACAATAATCGTCTCCTCCGGGATTCTTTTCTCACCTCATTCACTCATAAACGAGAACTTGCTTCTTCCATCTAATGCAAGACAATTTGCACCTGAGCCAGACAGGTCATACACTTGAGCATAGACAAGTAAGCAGTTCATTAGTCAATTTATCTTTCAGTCTCTTTGAGTCGAACTACGGTGTTCTGACTTCCTCATTGCACGAGAGGATACGTAGGCATAACTTAACAGTTATCGAACAAAAGTCTCTGTATATCCCCCCTCTTTCAGCATTATTCTTTAAGCCTCATCATCTTGAGCATTTCACTCTTATTTTTTACACTGACACTTCTCTTATACACTTCACTTTCTTCTAGCACTGACACTTGCATTCTTTCCAGCTTTGATACACAAATTGCACTGACACTACCCCTTTAAGACACAAATCTTTTAAGCGTGGATCCCGTCGAGTACGGCGGATAATCTGGGTGCTAATACCTTCCCAGGTTGTAACCAACCCCTTTCTCAGTTTCTCTGGTTCGCAACCGTCTTATCCATATCTTTCTAGGTCTATGCAGCATTACCCTTCCTTCGGGATAAAAATGC
Source organism: Lathyrus aphaca (assembly GCA_963966055.1). Taxonomy (NCBI): domain Eukaryota; kingdom Viridiplantae; phylum Streptophyta; class Magnoliopsida; order Fabales; family Fabaceae; genus Lathyrus; species Lathyrus aphaca. The sequence goes on along the minus strand of OZ014521.1, from coordinate 120,940,196 downwards.
CTAGCTGGCGACTCTTTTCTTTTCTTCTTGAGTTCACCCTTGTGTGTACTCTTCTCTTTCGCCGACCGTTCGCGTCTGTACCCCTTCTGACCCAGGTGTCATCAGGTGGGAGCGACAGCTTGGCGACTCTGCTGGGGACCCTTATACTGTAACCGGGGCTTCTGGTTCTTTTTGTGGGTTCCTCCTAGCGCTTGTTTGATTTGTGTTTACTGGGGTGTTATGTGCTAATTGTGTTTATATAGTTTGCTTTATTTATTGCTTTATGTACAACCTTATTTATTGCTTTCTTTACAGTTTTCATGTTTCATACTGTCATTATCATTGCTAGATCTGTTCTTCTGTCTTGGTGGGTGGGGTTTCATTGAGAGTTTAAGGTCCTATACCTGGGACCTGAGTGTCACCTAGGCTCGAGTGTTTCATGTTCTTTCCCATTCCATTTCGGTCTGGTGCGGGAATATGAAACACGGTTCAGATGTGGGTTTCTTCTTGAGAACTCTGTGCTACATATTTCCTGTAGTGCTAGGGTTATCTGGGAAGCCTGCTAAGTCTGGATGACCTTTATTATGACCTTCAGAAACTGAGGTGAATTAGGGGAGGATCTCTTATGATTATTGTAAACACTGTACCTCCGGGTTAGAAGTGTTTACACTTCTCATAATTGATCCAAGTCTGAGGATCCTTGTTCTAGAACACTACATGTGAGGGGATTGGGCTGTTTACAGGTTTGCAGGTACCCTTGGCCATATCATACCCTGTTCTTGTTTTGTTTAAGAGTACCTCATTTTGGACAGTTCTTGTGATTTAACCCTGGACATGTGACTCTTTATTTGAGTCCCCTACCCTGGTTACTGGATTTCTGAACCTCCATCTGGACCTTCTGTGAACATACATAGACTTATATCAAGACAGATAATCAGATCCAGCTTGATCACAAACCCTTGCATATCATTTGCATACTCATCATTTGCATCATTTAACATTTGTTTATTTGTTTTTCAGGGTATCCACATTATATCTGGCTTGGTTTTGACCCCTCCATCTGCATAGACCTATGTTTCATCAGTTATCTGCTTCAGCTATCTTCATCAGTTGTCTGCTTCAATCATCTTCATCATCACCAGCATCAGCCTGTCAGTGGCTCATCTCCAGTATCAGTATTGATCTTCATCAGCACCTATCCTCTTCAGCATTTATGGCTACTCCCAGGAAGAGCAACATATCATACCATTTCTTTGAGCCTGTGCTGACTAGCATCAGGCAGGTCCAGTCACTTATCACCCCTGACCACATCCCATTATTCAGAGAACATTATGGAGGTATCCTGGATATGGTTATGGACCTTGACCCTTCTCAGAGGAGCATGATCCACACATGCTTGCAGTTTTATGACCCTCCTTTGAGATGCTTCACATTCTCAGACTTCCAGTTAGGGCCTCTATTGGAAGAATTCTCTTCATTGATTGGAATACCTATCAGGGGTGGAATCCCCTTCAACCCAGAAATGACTTTTCCCAGCAATGGAGAAGTGGCAAAAGCATTATACCTAGAACCTGTCTTGATTGAACAAAATATGACAACAAAGGCTGGAATCCCTGGTTTGCACTTGGATTTCTTGATTTCTCAGGCCATCCTGAGGGCCTCCTTGGGAGAATGGAGGGCAGTCTGTGTACTGTTAGCCCTTAGCATATATGGGGTGATACTATTTGCAGATGAGCCCAAATTTGTCAGCAAGAATGCCATTCACCTTTTCCTTCTGAGGAACCCAGTACCCACGTTGCTGGGAGATTTCTATTACTCCATTCATCAGAGGAATGAGAAACAAAGGGGGAAGTTGGTAAGATGTTGTGCTCCTTTGTTTCACACCTGGCTGCTCAGACACCTGCCTAAGACAGATACCTTCTTGAATCCTCACCAGCAGAAGAATTGGGCTAAGAGGCTCATTGCTTTGACTTTAGATGATATTAAGTGGTGCACCCAGAGCACCAAAGGCAAGGACATTATCACTAGCTGTGGGCAATACCCAAATGTGCCTCTGATAGGAGTAAAGAGTTGCATCAACTACAATCCTTTGCTGTTTAAGAGGCAACTGGGCTATGCTTTGGTCCACCCTCCCAGAGTGCAAGATTTAGCTGGGACCCTGTATTGTGAAATAAAACCTAATCTAGCTGCTGTCAGACAAGCATCCTGGGCTTGGGACAACATCCAGACAAAGGGGATGGCTATTCTAGGGAAGTGTAATAATGTTGCTTCAGCTCAGTACTATGATTGGTCCCGTACTAGAGCTCAGATTACTGGAATGCCTTTCACCATTGAGGATATACCTGGACCATCAACAGTACAGCCAGCAGCCACTGTCAGCCTGGAAGAATTTGAGAAGCTGAAGGAAAGGAATGAGAATTTGTCTCAAGCCTTGGAGAAAACTCTTTGGGAAATGAGTGATGGTCGTCTGGACATTGAGAGGTTGGAGAAGCTTAGGGTGGAGCATCTGGCTAAGATTGAGAAAACAAAGGACTACATCAAGAAAGCAAGGGCTGGGGAGCAAATATTGAAGAATGCCTGTAAAGAAGCCAAGTTTCAGCAGGCTAGGACTGAGCTATATCTGCAAGAGAGTCAGGCTAGGTGGGTCAGGATCACTGAAGCCCGGACACAAGAAGACCAGAAAACTCAGGCCAGAATTGAACAGTTGGAGGCCAATGAAAATAAGCAACAGGAAGCTTTGTTGGCAACCCAGAAGGAGATTTCAGAGTTGAAGCTTAGGGATGGGGTGAAGAGATCAAAGGATCAGAACAGGCACAAGAAGCTGACCACTGCCATTGCCACCAGAAACCTCCTCATCAGGACTATTACAGAGCACCCAGCTGGTCCAGTGACGGATGCACTTCTGAAGGAGGTCAAAGAGGATGAGTTTGGACTAGATGTTTGACTTCTTTGCTTGTTGTTCATTTCCATTTGATGTACTTTTTTTGTGTGTTGTATTTTGACCCTTCAGGGGAATGTGTTGTAAAAACAAACTATGTATGGTTCAGTATTTGTAATATATTTTAGTTTGTTTCCATTTTGGAGTTTCTTTTCTCAACCAAGTCAAAAGCATCTTCCTCGGGGTCTGGAAAGGTCAAAACCAAGAACCAAGCCGGATACCTTGGAAAACAAATAAGCATACTGCATTGCATACTAACCTTGTTTTTTTTTGTAGGTTTTGTCATTATTTTGTTGTTTCTAACTCTGTTCAGTTCAGGAAATATTGCTCGCAGAAGAGTGTTCCCTGTCAACCGTACGCATCGGTACCCTACTCGCAACAACCTTCCTAGTATTCAAATGGATCAAGTACAGCAGGACCTGACAGAGGTCAGAACTCAGATGGCTAATGAAAGAGTGGAGATGAGGAACCAAATGGCTCAATTCATGACTGTGATGACTGGCCTGGCCCAGAGCCAAGAAAGGTTAAGGGCATTGGTAGAAAGACAAACCCCCGAGGAACCTCATCCTGGCACTGGAGGAACCAGCAACAATGAGGGAGGTTAGCCTCATGTTAATCCACCAGTATTTGGACCTCATCTAGAGTCGGAAGTCAACATCCCAAGGAATGTACAGGGCAACACTGCTACAGGCAGGATCTTGCAAGAAGATCCTCAAGAAGAGCAGTTTACTGTAATGGGAGCTGGGGATGAGTTCTATGATAGGAGGTTTGATGAAATTGCTGAGAAATTGAGATCTTTGGAGTCTCAAAACTCCTTGGGATTTGATGTAATGGATATGGGATTAGTAGACGGGGTGAGAATTCCCCACAAGTTCAAACCCCCGTGCTTTGAGAAATACAATGGAACTTCCTGTCCACGAACTCACCTGCAGTCCTTCCTGGGGAGACTTAAAGCATATACCATGGATGAAAAGCTGTGGATGTTCTACTTTGAAGATAGTTTGACCGGAGCTTCAAGAGAGTGGTATTCACACCTGACCAGAGCCACCATCAGATGCTGGAAGGACCTAGCTGAGGCCTTCATCAGGCAGTATCAATACAATCTGGACATGGCTCCTAACAGGACCCTCCTAATGGGAATGTCTCAATCCTCCAGGGAAAGCTTCAGAGAATATGCCCAAAGGTGGAGACAGCTTGCTGCTGCTGTCCAGCCACCCATGTCGGAAAGAGAAATGGCCGACATGTTCATGAATACTTTGCAAGGAACATATATTGATAGATTGGTTGCCTTTTCTTCTACTAGCTTCGCAGACGTAGTTATAGCTGGGGAAAGGATTGAAAGTCTGTTAAAAATGGGCAAAATTTCTGATAATGGTGCAAGTTCGTCCAGTAATTCCAGGAAGCCTTTTGTGGGACCTCGAAGGACCAATGAGACAAATTCCATTAATGCCAGCAGGGACAGACCTCGGTATGTCCACAGATCAGTAGCAGCTGTCACGATTCCAGCTCCGATTCCTCAGCAATTAGCATATCAACCACAACAACAACCACAATATCAATAGCAAGTTCAGTATCCGCCACAAAGAACCTACAACAACAGCAACATTAATCAACAACAACGACCCTTTCAACAAAGACCATCACAGGCAAATAGGGTGATTGATCCTATCCATATGCCTTATGCTGCCTTATTGCCACAACTCTTGAAACTTAACTTGGTTGAGTTAAGGACGTTGGCACCACCAGATCCCTCCAATCTCCCAAGAAATTATGACATCAACGCCAGATGTGCTTTCCACTCCAATGCACCTGGCCACAATACTGAAAAATGCAGGGCCTTGTGTAACACGGTGGGAGAACTGACTTTAGTTATGTTGCGGATAGCAAGAGTCGCCACCGACTTTTATTTTATCCAAAGGAAAGGCATAAAAGAACAGTAAAGACCTTTTTAAAAGATTTTTGGGTCCGGGGGGTAGGTTATGTAAAGGGAAGGTGTTAGCACCCTTTACATCCATGGTTATCCATGGGCTCTTAGTTACTTAGATCACTTTAAAATGTTTTTGAAATGTGAAGTGTGTGAATAGAAATTTTCTTTAAGTGTTTTATAATGATCCATGTACGGATGTATATAAAACCTTTGTTTTTAAAATTGTTTGAAATGTATGAAGAGTGAGCAAGTATCTAAGAGGAACCTACCCTAAGTTTAAGTCTTTTCTGTTCTTGAATCCTTTAAATGGTAAGACTATCCCTATTATTAAGGAATAGGTAGTCATTACCTTGGATGTGAGGGACAAATGAAGGGACATCTGTTATTTAGGCAACTGTGGGATGTATAAGCAATTCGAAGGGACTTATCATCTTTATTCGAAAGGGACACGATCATTACGAAGGCAACATTCGAAGGGACTTGATCTTTTTATCTGTTTAGGGACTAGATGATGTGAAATGAGGGACTTTACTTTATACACCCTACTTGACCTTTTTTGTTTAGGCAACATGAGAAGTAACCCTAGAAAGTGAGATGGCGATCAAAGATCGACTTACGTGTGTGAGTGTACAATTTTAAATATTTATCTTTTAAATTAATGATCTAAATTAATTTTAAATACAAACATGTTTCACTCCCTATTTTACTAACCATAGCATTATTACTAAAATATTACATAAAGGAGACAATTACATGATAATAATAATTAAAGCAAATTAAATAAATAAGCAAAATAAATAATAATAAATAATTGGGTTAGTAACAATAATAATAAATAAATCACAATATATATATGGGGTTAGTAATAATAAAATAAATATCATATGAAAATAAATAGAATTAATAATAAAATAAACAAGAATATTAGCATAATAATTAAAAGTTCAATTTTTTTTTATAAACAATTATTTTTTAAGATTAAGAAGAAAACATAAACAATTCACATTATATACTAATTATTATAAAGTTTTAAATTATATTCATGTTATAAAAATAAGGTTACTTATAAGCATATTATGAAAATAAATTATATTTACAAAATTAAATTAGCAAATTTTAATTATTTTTAAGTATATACTAAAAATTATTTACATATAAGAATTAAATTAAATAATAATTACAAACAAATTATAAAATAAAAAGTTATAATTAACAAATAAATTAATATTTATAATTAGGGTTTATAAAAATAATTAGGTTTTAAAAATATTTTAGGGTTTTAGAAAATTAGGGTTTATATGTTTTTTTAGAAGAATAAATTAGGATTAATAATTAATTATACAAAATTATATACTATTAATAATATACAAAAAATAAATAATTTTTTTAATAAGATTTAATTTAAAAAAGATGAGTTCTAAATTGTAATAAGAAAATAATAATATAAACATTCTATTTTTTCTATTATTTAAATTTAATAATATAAATTAATTAAACAAGAAAAACAGAAAAAAAGAATGAAAAACAAAACGTACCTGGGCTGGGATTTGAACCCAGTCCCTAAGCTTTCAACTCTCAAGACTAACACATCAACCACTGGACCATGCGCGCGCAGGTGAGAAAGAATGCACTCCATGGGGTTTTGTTATTAACCTGAAAAAAAACATGACAAAGCAAAAAAGAAACAACACAAAAGGCCTGGGGGGGGGATTCGAACCCAGGACCTTTTCACAATACGCAAACACACTTACCATCCAGCCGGGAGGGCGCAACTGATAGTATAACCACCACAATCAATTATATATTAAGTCCTGTGATTAAATGGAAAAATAAGAAAAAATTGTTGCATCCAGGATTCGAACCAAGGACCTAATCCTCATAAGGGCAAGCTTCCAACCATCAGGCCAACGCGCACGCTGTGATATACAAACCAAACATAAACAATAAAGAAACAATAAACATTTGAATTCTGGAATTCGCGCCAGGGGTCTTCTTCATCCTCCAGACCTGCGTTTTTTCCTGCGAATCTTCCTGGGCAATTTCCTGCGAATTTTTCAATATAGAAACCTACGAAATTGAAACATCACCAAAAAAGTAAAATTTTCCAAAATTGATTGGTGTATTATGATCCCCAGAGTTCACATGATCATTCTATGTCCTTAAAATTTATTTATTTTAGGTTTATCATGGAACCCTAAAAGCTTGGCCGAAACACTAACAATGGCAATTTCTTATTCCTGCACCAAAAATGAAATCAAATATGCCAGAAACCATCCACATACAATTACAAACAAGAATCAATAACCAAAATCATGTTAGAATGCTTGTGTGAATGAAATCGAAAATTTCAATTTTATGATGAACATGGATTCGGTTTGGGTGATTTATGAAGCTATGGATGATGATAAGCATTGCAATGTATTCATTGATCATCAAGGAACATATTGAGACCTTTAGAATGCCTTGAAAAGGTCTGAATGATGGAATCCGAATTTGAGTTTTGGTGATTTTTTTGAATGTGCAAACTTACTCTTGAGGCTCTGAATTCGTGGCCTATGCATTGTGATAGCTTGTATACTTATAGTAGAATGAAACTAGGTCAAAAGATTTGATCATTGTATGGACTTTTTGATTTTTGGAGATTGAAAAAGATTAGAACTTAAATTTCATATATTTTTGAATAAGACCTTTCTATTTCAAGCCAATCATCATCAATTGTGAATCAATTCAATCCAAATCATGTTAATGACCTTCTAGAACCAAAATATATTTTAAATTTTCATATTTGATATTTTATTTAAATTTAAAATGATTTTTAATATAAAAAATCATAATAAATAAAATAAATAAAATAAAATAATGAAAATATCAAATAAATTTCGTGCATGATGTCATGGAACACTTTGGGTCACAAAAAGTTCAGCCCATTTAGAAAAATTTGGTTTTAAGACCCTATTTCCTTCATACACCACCCAAAAATTTCCCAACTTTGCAAGGGCAAATATCCTTCAATTTTAATGCTATGAGGGTGATCTTGGACATTTTGGAAAGCTTATAGAGTCCTCTAACCAGCCCCATTGGTTTCATGTCCATATCATTTACCATTCTCAAGTTATGCCCTTTTGAAGTTGTTGACTTTTTGTTGACTTTCAAAAGGACCTATAATGTCTTAGCTCATACCTTCCAAATGAAGCATTTTTGGGCTTGGCTTGTGAGACACAAAGTTGTAGATAATTCAATTTCATTCAAAATGAGATTTTGATGGAAAAAATGTGATGAAGCATGTGAAAGTTATGGCTGGTCAAAGTTCAGTTGACTTTTCCTAAGGAAACCCTAATTTAGAAACCTTTGATTCTTGATGATCTGAAATATCCTTGATGAATCATGATCAACCCTTGATAAAATGATGAATTTTACTTCATATACTTGATGTTGACAAAAAATCATGAAGTTTGACTTTGGTTTGACCACAATTGACCTCAGTTTGACTTTTTAACTGCTTTGACTGATTTTGACTTATCTGATCATCTGACTGAGCAAACCTTTGAGAAAAGTTCTGAAATTTGTCATGGGGATTCTTAAACACATATAAGATTCTATGAAGCTCACTTGAAGTCTTGGGAGTTCATTTAGCCTGATTAAAGTCAAAACCCTAGTTTTGGATGCACTGCTTAGGAGGATGCATTGTCTGAGGGAATTGTCAAACTTTCTGACTAATTATGAACTTTGTGAACCTTGTGAACCTCATAAGATGTCTTGTGAATCTTGTGAACCTCATGAAAGGTCTTGTGAAACTTATTAACCTCATAAGGTGTCTTGTGAATCTTGTGAACCTCTTAGCACACAAAGCCTTGTATTGTGAGGGCAAATTTTAGGGTGCAATAGCTGCCCCTGTTCAATTTTCTGAAACCTGAGGGGTTAGATTGGTATATGTTCCAGTCGTGACCTAGAAGGTTGAAGGGGATTGAACACAAAAGCCCAAAAATTTGCACTCACCGGTGCGTAGAGAGATACTGATGACTAGTTGTATATGCTTGAGTGGGCTTAAAGATGCCACTTGGATAAAAGTTCTTCAAATATGTCTCTTGGAGGATAAAGCAGTCCAAAATATGAAGATATAGCTTTTTGGGAAGATAAACAACGTCCCAACATAATGAGATAACCTTTGGGAAGATAAACAACGGCCCAAGGTAAAGGTATAACCTTCAGGAGGATAAACAACGTCCTGAGGTATAAGTATAACTTTTGGGAGGATAAACAACGGCCCAAAGAAATGATATGCTTTCAGGAGGATAAACAACGTCCTGAGAAAATGGTAGCTTTCAGGAGGATAAACAACGTCCTGAGGTATGAAGTGTAACTTTTGGGAGGATAAACAACGGCCCAAAGTAAAGGTATAACCTTCAGGAGGATAAAAAACGTCCTGAGGTATAAGTATAACTTTTGGGAGGATAAACAACGGCCCAAAGAAATGATATGCTTTCAGGAGGATAAACAACGTCCTGAGGAAATGGTAGCTTTCAGGAGGATAAACAACGTCCTGAGGTATTGATCACACTAAAATTCACCGTATTTCTGACTCCGATTTCGCATGCATTCTTAGCTTTTATTGTTGTTTTGCTTTGTTATTGCTTTGTTTTCTTATGTTTTCAGGTTTTTATAATAATCGGAGCTTGAATCGGGAAAAGGAGCGAAAAAGGAGTGAAAACGGACGAAAACCTAGAAATTCAGCATTTTGCACTTGCGGCACCCACCGTGGCGGGCGCCATGGGGTTAGCCATGACGTGGCCACGTCTCAAGACCACTCCTCAACCTCCAAGACCCACGTTCCCCACTCCATCATCCCCTGTAGGGACCATGGCGGGCGCCATAGGCCTGTGGCGGGCGCCACAAGGCCAAAATCAGTAACCTCCACTTTTTAGTGGAGGGGCATCCCTGTCATTTCATGCTTTCAGTTTCTCCTATAAATAGGACCTTAGATTTTTCGTTTTTCTTGATCCAAAATTAGAATTCTCTAGGCATATATCAGTTATAAAGCAGTTGCCATTCCACATCGGGGTGCCTCTGCAATCGAGTGATCGAATCTGTAATCTGTCTGTGGTTCGAGTTTTGGAGCACTCTGGAGGAAGTTAATCCTGCCGCCATTTTAATTCAAGTTCGTACTTTACTTTTATTTATTTCTGCCTCGCTTTTATTTTGTTTATTTCCCGCACTCGCACATTTACGTTGTTTATTTCCTGCACTCGCACATTTACGTTGTTTATTTCCCGCACTCGCACATTTACGTTGTTTATTTCCTGCACTCGCACATTTACGTTGTTTATTTCCTGCACTCGCACTTTACTTCGTTTACTTTCCGCACTCGCTTTAAATTACTTTTATGAAAAACTATAAAAAGAATATTTACTTTATCATGTCTAACTAATTCCATAAAGGTTAGAATGTAAGGATCGTAATCAAACCAGTAATCAGTATAATTGTTCGTGGAAACACCTAAGGGCTATTTTATCTTTCAATTCAAATAATTGTTTTTAACTATTTCAAAAACAGCCAAAAGCGCTTTGTATAGTTCATTAGGAGATTTTAGATTAAAAAGAAAAGAGATTTTAAAACGATTTTCGGACGCGTTAGGAAGTTTAAACTCTGGTTCGCAAGAACCTCTTTTTGCTAAGAAGTCCAGGTTAAAATACTTTTCAACTTAGTTAAGATACTATATTTCTTAAAAATAGGTTTACTACTCTAACGCAGTACGCACCTTTTTATCCGTGACAATAGGAGGGGTTGATTAGAGAGTACAACTCGGTTCTGAATACGCGAAAGCGACAGTTCCTGTTAAAATAGTTCTTTTCAAAGAAGAAAACACTGCCCATAAGTAGTTCCACTAACAAGTACTGGATTATCATTGATTACGTGAATTACATTCGAGCCTGTCTTTATTTATTATTTAAAATTATAATTTTATTTACCATTGCACCCTTATTAAAACCCTTAAAAATAGTTGCCTTAGATACACACCATAACAACAGGTTTGATAGATTGACACTTGGTCTCTGTGGATTCGATAATCTTTTATATTACTTTGACGTGATTCGTACACTTGCGAAAAACACGCATCAAGTTTTTGGCGCCGTTGCCGGGGACCAATATTGTCAAATTTCATTACCTTGTAGTTATACCGTTTAGACTAAGGTTGTTACCCACCGGTCAATGCGAAAGACTCGCAGTGCCGGAAGTTTAGTAGACCCTCTAGCTGAACCTGAACGTTACGCTCGCGCACGTTTATTTTTCCATAGGAATAGGATAGCTATGGCCGAAGAACAAAACCGAAGACCTCTTAAGGACTTCGCCCAACCATCAAACGAGGAACCTAGTTCCAGTATAGTAAACCCCGCTATCCCAGCCAATAATTTTGAACTTAAACCATCCCTGCTGCAATTAGTGCAACAGAGACAATTCGCAGGTCTCGCTACTGATAACCCAAACCAACACTTAAAAAACTTTCTTCAGTTAGCAGACACCTTTAAAACCAATGGAGCTTCTCCTGAGGCAATACGCTTAAGATTATTTCCCTTTTCCCTCAGAGATAAAGCTCTATCATGGTTAGAGTCCCTTCCACCCAATTCAATAACCACTTGGGATGACCTTAGGAAAGTTTTCCTTGCTAGATATTTTCCCCCGAGTAAGACCGCTCTTCTTCGAAACCTAATAACTAGATTTACCCAACACCAAGGAGAGTCGTTGTTCGAAGCCTGGGAGAGATATAAAGAACTATTAAGAGCATGCCCACACCATGGCTTAGAGAATTGGCTAATCATCCAAACCTTCTATAATGGACTTCTTTATAACACTAAAATGACCATCGACGCTGCCGCTGGTGGCGCACTGATGAACAAACCTTACCCTGAAGCTAGTGCCCTTATCGAGGATATGGCCCAAAACCATCAATCATGGGGAGTAGAACGAGCGACAGTGGAAAAGAAGGAAGCCCAAGGAGGAATACATGAGCTAAGCTCTATAGACATGATGCAGGCTAAAATGGACGCGTTGGCCCTAAGAGTCGAACATATGTGTACAACTCCGAATACTGTAGCCGCAGTTTCGCCGAATTGTGAGATATGTGGAACGCAAGGACACCAATCCGCCGAATGCAATCTGTTGAATGAAACCAACACCGAGCAAGTGAACTATACCCAAGGGAACCCATTTTCAAACACATATAACCCTGGATGGAGGAATCACCCAAACTTCTCCTACAAAAATAATAACCCTATCCAAAATACCGCACCTCCGAGACAACAAGGTTACCAAGCCCCTAGAACAAATCAACCTATGCAACCTGTGCCACCAAACCCGAGCTTTGAGGAAATTGTAAAAGATTTTATCGTTGCTCAAAAACAGAAGAACAAAGAGTTCATGAACCAAAGCGTCCATGTCAACGAACTAATTACCCAGTTAGGAACCAAGGTTGATCAAATCATTACTCATAATAAGATGCTTGAAACCCAGATCTCTCAGGTAGCGTTAAACCAAGCCCCACAGACTACACCCGGAGGACAGTTCCCTGGACAACCTCAACAGAACCCGAAAGGGCAAGCTAATGCCATTACTCTACGAAGTGGAACCGCTTATAAGGAACCTTTGAACCCTAGATTAAGTGAGCCCGAAACTTCTGAGAGGAGTGAGGAGAAGGAACCAGAGAAGCCTAAAACCCCGGAAAGTCAAGAAAAAGGAGAAGAACCTAAAAATAAAACCTATGTACCACCACCGCCATACAAACCACCAATACCTTACCCTCAAAGATTAAAGAAAACCCAAATCGATAATCAATATCAAAAATTCGTTAAGGTTATAGAAAAACTTCACGTAGAAATCCCCTTTACAGAAGCCATCACCCAAATACCTTCTTATGCTAAGTTTCTCAAAGACATACTTACAAATAAACGTAGACTTGAAGATCCGAAACCCGTGGAATGTAATTCTATTTTCGAAGATAGGTTAGCAAAGAAAGATAAAGATCCCGGAAATTTTTCCATTCCTTGTATTTTGGGGAATCATGTCATCGAAAAAGCTTTTCTAGACTTAGGAGCTAGTGTGAGCTTAATGCCTTTAGCAGTTTGTGAGAGATTAAACTTAGGAGAATTACAACCTACTAAGATGTCACTTCAATTAGCCGATAGATCCGTTAAATACCCTATAGGCATACTTGAAGACGTCCCTGTTAGGATAGGTCAGTTGTTTATACCTACTGATTTTGTTGTCATGGACATTAAAGAAGATGACGACATACCAATCCTCCTAGGTAGACCGTTCTTATCGACTGCTGGAGCCGTAATAGATGTTAAAAAGGGAAAACTAACTTTTGAGGTAGGTGGCCAGAAGATAGAATTTATATTGTCAAAATTTCTTATGGCACCTGTGATAGGAGATGCTTGTTATGCCTTAGATATCATCGAAGAATGCATTAGGGAATTAGAACAAGAAGAAGAAACTGAATCTATAAAATTGCCATCAACCCTTATTTTGGAAGATGACGATTATAAAACACCCTACATTGATGATAACCTTCACGAATGTTTATCTCTTACCCCAGATCCTATGCCTTGCCCTATGAAACCGACCGTAAAACTTAAGGAACTGCCTAAAAACCTGAGATATGAATTTCTCGATGAAGATATGAATCGTCCAGTTATAGTCAGTGCTACCTTAAACCAAAAAGAAACCGATCAATTATTAGAAGTTTTACGTAGGTACCCCTCAGCCTTAGGATATAAGATCTCTGATCTAAAAGGAATAAGCCCATCCGTATGCATGCATCGGATTTTGCTTGAAGAAGATTCAAAACCTTCCAGAGAACACCAACGTAGAATAAATCCTATAATGAGTACTGTAGTTAAGACTGAAGTTCTTAAGTTACTAGAGGCAGGTATAATATATCAGATCTCGGACAGTAAATGGGTGAGTCCTGTGCATGTAGTACCTAAAAAGGGAGGCATCACAGTCGTGCAAAATGAGAAGGGCGAACCTGTAGCAAAAAGAACCGATGGAGGTTGGCGTATGTGCATAGATTATAGAAAATTAAATAAAGCAACTAGGAAGGACCATTTCCCATTACCATTCATAGACCAAATGTTGGAGCGCCTAGCCAGACACTCTTACTTTTGTTACTTAGATGGATATTCCGGATTCTTCCAAATACCTATTCACCCCGAAGATCAAGAAAAAACTACCTTTACATGCCCAGTTGGAACTTTTGCCTATAGAAGAATGCCTTTTGGACTTTGTAATGCTCCTGCAACTTTCCAACGCTGCATGATGTCTATCTTTGCTGATTATTTAGATGGAATTATGGAAGTATTTATGGACGATTTCTCAGTTTGTGGATCAGATTTCAAAAATTGTCTTGTCAACCTTGAGAAAATCCTGGAGAGATGTGTGGAGGTAAACCTTGTGCTAAATTGGGAAAAATGTCATTTCATGGTCACCGAAGGGATTGTTTTAGGACATATAGTTTCCGAAAAAGGTATAGAGGTAGATAAAGCAAAAATAGAAGTCATAGAGAATCTAAAACCGCCGAAGACTATCAGGGAGATAAGAAGTTTTCTTGGATATGCCGGATTTTACCGACGTTTTATCAAGGATTTCTCCAAAATAACAAAACCCTTAACTGGTCTTTTGATGAAAGATGCTGAATTTATCTTCGATGAAAAATGTACTGAAGCATTTAATCTCCTGAAGCAAGCTCTGATTTCAGCACCTATAATGAAACCCCCTGATTGGTCAGAACCGTTTGAGATAATGTGTGACGCCAGTGATTACGCTGTTGGAGCCGTTCTAGGTCAAAGAAAAGATAAGAAGTTACATGTGATTTATTATGCCAGTAGAACCCTAGACGCTGCACAGCTCAACTACGCAACAATCGAAAAAGAGCTCCTAGCTGTAGTTTTTGCAATAGACAAATTTAGATCTTATCTAGTAGGAGCCAAGATTATAGTTTACACCGACCATGCTGCCATTCGTTACTTACTAAGCAAAAAGGATGCCAAGCCTAGGTTACTTCGATGGATTCTATTACTGCAAGAGTTTGATTTGGATATCCGTGATAAGAAAGGCACTGATAATGTGGTAGCTGATCACCTATCTAGGCTAGAATACCTGAAACCTGATCCAGTTCCCATAAATGACGATTTTGCCTATGATAGACTGATAGCCCAACTAGAAACCATTGAAGATGATAACCCAGACCCTCATGAGTATTTTCAAAAATCCTTAGCCATAAGTGATGTACCTTGGTATGCAGACTTTGTTAATTACCTAGCCGCTGACATCATACCCCCTGATCTAAACTACCACCGGAAGAAGAAGTTCTATAGTGATGTGAGAAACTTCTATTGGGACGAACCGTTTCTTTTCAAGAGAGGTAAAGATGGCATTTTCCGCCGTTGTGTTCCAGAAGAAGAGGTAAATAATATAATTGAGCATTGTCATTCTGCACCCTATGGTGGACATGCAAGCACATCTAAGACCTACGCCAAGATTCTTCAAGCTGGCCTATTCTGGCCTACTATGTGGCGTAATGTCCATGCTTTCATTGTCAAGTGTGATAGATGCCAACGCACAGGAAATATTTCAAGACGTAATGAAATGCCGTTAAGAAATATCCAAGAAGTAGAACTCTTCGACGTATGGGGTATAGACTTTATGGGACCGTTCCCACCATCTTTTGGAAATCAGTACATCTTAGTAGCAGTTGACTACGTGTCTAAATGGATTGAAGCTATCGCCGCACCCACAAACGACACCAGAGTAGTCATCAAATTATTCAAAAATTATATATTTCCCAGGTTTGGAACCCCCCGTTTAGTCATAAGTGATGGAGGATCACACTTCATATCGAGAATATTTGATAAACTTTTAAGCAAGTATGGAGTTAAGCATAGAGTAGCAACACCATACCACCCACAGACCAATGGACAAGTGGAAGTATCTAATAGGGAGATAAAACAAATCCTCGAGAAGACTGTCTCTATATCTAGAAAGGATTGGTCACAGAAACTTCAAGAAGCATTATGGGCCTATAGAACCGCTTTCAAAACTCCTATAGGAACAACCCCTTATCAACTGGTCTATGGAAAATCATGTCACTTACCTTTTGAATTGGAGCATAAGGCCTATTGGGCCATCAAAACTTTGAATTTGGATTACTTGACTGCTGGTGAAAAACGTATCCTTGACATCCACAAATTAGAAGAGCTCAGACAATCTGCCTACGAAAATGCCATCATATACAAAGAAAGAACAAAAGCTTGGCATGACAAAAGAATCATAAGAAGAGACTTCAAGATAGGCGATCCTGTTCTCCTGTTCGATTCTAGGTTACGACTATTTCCAGGTAAACTCCGTTCGAGATGGACTGGCCCTTTCGAAGTATCTAAGATCCTGAGATCCGGTGCTATTGAAATCAAGAACCCGACATGTAAACCATTCATCGTCAATGGACAGAGGTTGAAGCCCTACGAAGGAGGTGACTTTCCAACAACATACACCTGCCATACTCTGAGTGATCCACCATATCCTTCCAATGATGTTTAATTATCGGTCGTCGAGCTAATGACGTTAAACAAGCGCTGCATGGGAGGCAACCCATGGTTTTTCTTATTTTTGTACTTTTTATTTTTTTTACTTTTACTTTATTTTGTTTATATTATTATTATTATGTCAGGACTAACGATTGAATGTTTTATGTGCTTTCAGGACTTGTTTGCTAACCTTGTACAGAATGCAGAACCCTGATGACATGCACGTGGCCTTTAGAGATGATGCACAGAGAGAGCGTTACTATGTTCACATGAGACGCCCTATGGCTCCTACCAGGTACCCTGACCATGACTGCATGGATGCCTTGGGGATAGAGCCAAGCGTCAGATTTTTATGCCATCAACTCCAGTGGGAACAGTTTGACTACAGGAACAACACTTATAGGAACTTGACTCTTGAGTTCCTCAGCTCGTTTCATTATGACCCTTGGGCTGGACCCGATGGACT
This sequence comes from Lathyrus aphaca, assembly GCA_963966055.1. Taxonomy (NCBI): domain Eukaryota; kingdom Viridiplantae; phylum Streptophyta; class Magnoliopsida; order Fabales; family Fabaceae; genus Lathyrus; species Lathyrus aphaca. Next base: position 120,923,310 of record OZ014521.1, on the reverse strand, counting down.
CGCTGTTTTCAGGTTGTTCGGGATTGACTACTCATTCTCTCACAAAGAGTTTGGTGACTTACTAGGTTTCCAGACTACTCCTGATGCTATTCCAGAGACTCCGATGGGGTATTTTATGAGCAGAGAAGTGGAAAAGTTTTGGACTAAAATATCAGGCGGAGGGAGCCAAGATCCTTCTACCCAGTTTTCTCAGGTAATCCACAACCCTGCATTGAGGTACTTCCAGATGATTCTAGCACATTCTTTCCTAGGTTTTCCAGATACAGAGACACTACTAAGTGAAGAGGAGATTTTCCTACTGTTTTGTGCGACTCAGTCTCGCCCTGTTGCTTGTGGCAACTTTCTGTTAAAAGGCTTGGCTAGTGTTGCCAGATCATCCGTAGGCATCATCCATGTCGGTGGGATTGTTACACAGATAGCTACTGCATTGGGTTTGTCTCGCAAGTTATTGCACCTCAGGACCTTCTGCTGCTACACCACCCTGGATATTGATTTTTGTCTTGATAGAGGACTGATGAGGAGGGCTTCTTTTGAGCCCAACATGTTTAGATTGCTGATCGACGGCGAAGCGATACACTACTTTACATTACCAGATCAGCTGATGACCAGTGTCCATGATCCTGAAAATTGGAGTTATGCTCTAGAGGGTTATGGAGAGACTGTCGAAGAGCCGAAATCGCCTCCCGCCGCTGAGTACACTCCTACACCTCTTACTCCCCAAATCACTGTTATGTCTAACAATATGTCTCTGCAGCCACCTGACCTACAAACACAGATTTATGAGCTCCGCAAGGAGACTGCCCTGCTCAAGCAGGAAGTGGCAGACTTAGAGTTACAGATGCAGGTTTCTGATCTCACTCATGCCTCAGAGACCGATGCTCTACATCAGGCGATTGAAGAGCTTCAGAGGGAGATAGCTGAGATTCGTGGATCAAGCCAGGAAAAGACGCCTACCACATGACTCATTCTACCCTGACAGCATTACCCTAGTATTTTATTTATCGCATTTCCATACATATTTTACTTTACTGCAGCTTTTATATTTTCATGCACTTTGAATTCCTTATATATATACATATTATGCACTAATGTTAACTTTTTTCTTTTTCTTTTGTTTCTTTAATTATTTTTATTTTTTGTCGTGCAAAGAAAAAAAAAATATAAGACAAAAATATTTTCATTTTTGTCTTTATAAAAAAAAAAAAAAAATATGCAAGCCTCATGCCTTGAAAAGAAGAAGAAAACGCTATCCAGACCCCCCGGAAGACCAAGGTGCAAGGAAGGCCCAAAGGAGGATCCAAAAACCACAAGGCCCAGGAATTGGCCTTGTGGCGGGCGCCATAGGCCCTGTGGCGGGCGCCACACTGCACCATCTTCCTCTAACCCTATTGCAGGTACTGCTCCTGGATTCTTTGTCACCGAGGAGATGTGGCGTGATATGACAGCTAGAGAAGAAAGGCGTGATGGCCTTCTCTCTACTATTTCACAGCAGCTGACGGACAACATGAGCTTCATGCAACAATCGCGATTGGTTTCGGATCGTGCTTATAGCAACGTCTGCCGTACCTTGAACGATATCTCATTAGAGCAGAACCGTCAGAGAGAGTTCAACAGCCGACACTACCAGCTTGTAGAGGCTACTCAGGGTTCCATCTTGGGTAACCTTCGAGAGGTCCGGAGTGCTCAGGCTGCTTTATCAGCACGACTCGACCGGAGGGACCAGCATCGTAGTAGATCCCGTCGTTCCAGACCATCACATCAGGACGGCGAAGGCACAAGTGCCCCTCCTCAGTAGTCTTTTCCAGGTTACCCCCCTTATCTTATTTCGAAACATTGGGGACAATGTTCGATTTAAGTGTGGGAGGGGATTTTATTGCTTTCTGTCATTTCCTTTTTTTTAATTATTTCCTTTCAGTTATTTCCCTTTTCAGTAATTTAATTTTCTTAGATAATGCATGAGTCTGACGAGTCACCAGTATAGTGTCTTTTTAGTTCATCTTCATTTTTTCCCATTTCCTTAGCCTTACCAGAAAAATTTTAAAAAGAAAATAATGTTGTTTCACATGTTTTTTGGGCTTTGAGACAGGTTTAGATTAGGATGTGGTGACTTAGGTCAACTTTTTGAAACATCAGAACCATTTTAGCACCATAGACCTCTTGAATATAGGAATCACTCCTAAACCCCACCACCTTGGCCTTTACTATCATTTTAAAAAATTGTCCTAAGTAGTTTATCTTAGCAGTCAGCTCCGGCTTAAGCATGCTCTACGTAGGGGGTCGATGAATATAAGTGAATGATCCAGTGCTAATAAAAAAAGAAAAAAAAAAAAAAAAGAAAAAAAAGGCAAACTCTGGTATAGGTGACCCTCACAAAGTCATTTAAACCGAAAAAAAGAGAAGAAAAAAATTTTGCCACAAAAAGAAGAAAAAATTGCAAGTCACCTATTGTTAGTTGGTTCAGAGGTATCTGGCACTGAACTTGGTAGGGCGGATTACGATCCGATCCCCCGCAGCTACATTTAGGCGAAATAAAAACAGGTTTACACATGCTTATGTGCCAGAAACCTTATGTTATGGATCAGAATCACTAACCGGTCACTCTACTATGAAGCATGTACGGATAACGGGCTTAATGTGATTGCGCCTGAATAAAAAGGACACAAAAAGATGAGAAGATAGGCCTAGGTATCGTGGGATGATATGGAGTGGCTAATATAGGATTGAAGTTTGTGTTTGTGTTACTATGGTACCCTTGGTTCACTTAGTTAGTATCTGTCACTGCATCCTGACTTGAACTTAGAATCCCTTTAGCCCAAAGACAAGTGTTGACACCATATTTTCTTAAGCTTTAATGTTTGCTTGAGGACAAGCAAAGGTTTAAGTGTGGAAGAATTTGATCACACTAAAATTCACCGTATTTCTGACTCCGATTTCGCATGCATTCTTAGCTTTTATTGTTGTTTTGCTTTGTTATTGCTTTGTTTTCTTATGTTTTCAGGTTTTTATAATAATCGGAGCTTGAATCGGGAAAAGGAGCGAAAAAGGAGTGAAAACGGACGAAAACCTAGAAATTCAGCATTTTGCACTTGCGGCACCCACCGTGGCGGGCGCCATGGGGTTAGCCATGACGTGGCCACGTCTCAAGACCACTCCTCAACCTCCAAGACCCACGTTCCCCACTCCATCATCCCCTGTAGGGACCATGGCGGGCGCCATATGCCTGTGGCGGGCGCCACAAGGCCAAAATCAGTAACCTCCACTTTTTAGTGGAGGGGCATCCCTGTCATTTCATGCTTTCAGTTTCTCCTATAAATAGGACCTTAGATTTTTCGTTTTTCTTGATCCAAAATTAGAATTCTCTAGGCATATATCAGTTATAAAGCAGTTGCCATTCCACATCGGGGTGCCTCTGCAATCGAGTGATCGAATCTGTAATCTGTCTGTGGTTCGAGTTTTGGAGCACTCTGGAGGAAGTTAATCCTGCCGCCATTTTAATTCAAGTTCGTACTTTACTTTTATTTATTTCTGCCTCGCTTTTATTTTGTTTATTTCCCGCACTCGCACATTTACGTTGTTTATTTCCTGCACTCGCACATTTACGTTGTTTATTTCCCGCACTCGCACATTTACGTTGTTTATTTCCTGCACTCGCACATTTACGTTGTTTATTTCCTGCACTCGCACTTTACTTCGTTTACTTTCCGCACTCGCTTTAAATTACTTTTATGAAAAACTATAAAAAGAATATTTACTTTATCATGTCTAACTAATTCCATAAAGGTTAGAATGTAAGGATCGTAATCAAACCAGTAATCAGTATAATTGTTCGTGGAAACACCTAAGGGCTATTTTATCTTTCAATTCAAATAATTGTTTTTAACTATTTCAAAAACAGCCAAAAGCGCTTTGTATAGTTCATTAGGAGATTTTAGATTAAAAAGAAAAGAGATTTTAAAACGATTTTCGGACGCGTTAGGAAGTTTAAACTCTGGTTCGCAAGAACCTCTTTTTGCTAAGAAGTCCAGGTTAAAATACTTTTCAACTTAGTTAAGATACTATATTTCTTAAAAATAGGTTTACTACTCTAACGCAGTACGCACCTTTTTATCCGTGACAATGGGAGGGGTTGATTAGAGAGTACAACTCGGTTCTGAATACGCGAAAGCGACAGTTCCTGTTAAAATAGTTCTTTTCAAAGAAGAAAACACTGCCCATAAGTAGTTCCACTAACAAGTACTGGATTATCATTGATTACGTGAATTACATTCGAGCCTGTCTTTATTTATTATTTAAAATTATAATTTTATTTACCATTGCACCCTTATTAAAACCCTTAAAAATAGTTGCCTTAGATACACACCATAACAACAGGTTTGATAGATTGACACTTGGTCTCTGTGGATTCGATAATCTTTTATATTACTTTGACGTGATTCGTACACTTGCGAAAAACACGCATCAGGTATGAAGTAACCTTTGGGAAGATAAACAACGGCCCAAGGTCACTAGTTGTTGATGAAGTTTATCTGCTGGAGGATTAATCTGAAAAACAAGATTATTACATTCTGTATGATAATATTAGTTTATGCATTATGTATGCATGTATAATATGATGCACTTAAGTAATGTATTATGTATCTATGTATATGTATGTTATGATGTAAATGATGTATGTATGAATCATGCAGCTTGAAGCATCCGAATATCTTCGTATAACAACTGCTGGCCAGGGAAAATAAATCCCGATTTGTTGCTGAAGAATATGAGGAACTTGTTCCTGTCTTGTTTGATAATATAGTATACATAACCTCCCGTCTTCGTTTGATGGTAAGGTATACATAACCTCCCGTCTTCGTTCGTCGTACTCCTATTGGAAAAATAAGTTCCCGACTATCCGTATGAGGATAAAAGAGATGGATATAAATTCCAGGGAAGATGTGACTTGAAGTATTTATGAAGATGGATTTGTCTTGCTGGGGATTTGCAGCTGTCTTGTAGGGATGAACCGGTGAAGCTTCGTTGAAATCCTTCCCTCGTTCGTCCTTAGTAAATACTATTACTGCATTTTCATGCATTTCTGGTAAACATCAATCATATTAAGTATTTATGCATTTCTAGTAAACATCAATCATATTCAAAAGCATACATACATTCAAACACAACCAATGGACGTCTCGCTTATGTAAATATGGTAAAAGTAAATCTGGATTCAAAGATGGAATTTTATTTATATCAAAAAGTGACCTATACATAGGCAAGTTTGTACAAGGAGACAGAAATCCTAGTAAGAGGAATTCGTCGTGAAAAAATGTTTACAAAACAAAGAAAATCAGCTATGTGGGAAATAATCCTATTGAGTTTCAATTCTACTATTGCCATTATCTTCAAGTATCTCATATTCTGCTGTCGAGACGGAAACGATTAGATTGAGCTTTATCTATTCGAGCTTGATCAAGTAGCACAACTGGTTGTAGTTTCATGGGTGATCCAAACGAGACATAGTCATACGCTTTAATCCCTAACTTTTGCCTGGATTGCCTTTTCAAGTTTTCAATCCACCGGGATACCCTTTTTTGCCCAAGCCGCCTTTTCATGTTTTCGACTTGTCGGGTGTACATATTTTTAATATATATATCCCAAATTTTTGCCCGAACCCTTTTGGTTCGCCGGGATACCCTTATTTTTGCCTAGGCCAGTCGACCTAGCGGGTCTCTTTTTATGCGTAGTATTTTTTAACTATGTCTGCGTTTACAGGCTGTGGGAAGTCTTCACCATCCATAGTAGTAAGTATGTTTTGACCACAAATGGTCCTTCATATGTAGGAGTCCACTTGCCCCTAGGATCACCTTGTGGTAATATGATACGCTTGATTACCAAGTCACCAGCCTGATATACCTTGGGCTTAACCTTCTTGTTGAAAGCTTTGATCATTCATTTCTGATACATCTAGCCATGACAAACTGCTGCTAACCTTTTCTCATCAATCAAATTTATCTGGTCAAGTCGAGTCTGAATCCACTCATCTTCATCCAAGCCTGCATCCTTCATGATTCTCAAGGAGGGTATCTGAACTTCAATGGGCAGAACTGCTTCCATACCATAGACTAAGGAGAATGGGGTTGCCCTTGTTGAAGTACGTATTGTAGTACGATAACCATGAAGAGCAAATGGTAACATCTCATGCCAATCCTTGTAAGTAACAGTCATCTTCTGTATAATCTTCTTAATATTCTTATTAGCAGCTTCTACTTCCCCATTCATCTTCGGACGATACGGAGAAGAGTTGTGATGCTTAATCTTGAATTGCGTGCAGAGATCAGTGATCATAGTGTTGTTCAGGTTAGAGCCATTGTCAGTAATAATTCTTTCAGGGATGCCATACCTACATATGAGATTATTCTTAATGAATCGAGCCACCACATTCTTGGTAACAGATGCAAATGAAGCTGCCTCTACCCACTTTGTAAAGTAATCAATAGCAACCAGGAGGAAACGATGCCCATTAGAAGCAATAGGCTTGATCTCACCAATCATATCAATGCCCCACATGGCAAAAGGCCAAGGAGCAGTCAACACATTCAATGGTGATGGAGGTATATGGACTTTATCAGCATAAATTTGACACTTGTGACATGTTCTAGAGTGTTGATAGCAATCAGCTTCCATGGTAGACCAATAGTAACCTGCTCTCAATATCTTCTTTGCCATAGTATGACCACTATAATGAGTGCCAAAGATCCCATCATGCATATCTTCCATAATCTCAGTTGCTTCCTTCTTATCCACACAACGAAGCATAGTTGAATCATGATTGCGCTTGTACAGAATGCCATTACTCAAAAAGAACTTAGCAGAAAACCTCCTCAGAAACTTCTTATCTTTGACAGATGCTCCTTCAGGGAACTCCTGAGTTTCAAGATATCTTTTTACTTCATAGAACCAAGGCTTCTCCTCTGCTTCTTCAGTGTCAATCTCATTGCAGTATGCGGGCTTCTCGAATCTATCAATAGTAATCTTGGGAGCTTCATCATCCCAGCTGATTTCAAACATGGATGCCATGGTGGCTAATGCATCTGCTAACTGATTTTCTCTTCGTGGAATATGTCCAAAGGTAATCTCTTTGAAATGTGGGATCAAAGACAACACATGCTCTCTGTAAGGAATGAGATTATCATGCTTGGTATCCGAATCTCCTTTAATCTGACTTACTACCAGGGCTGAATCTCCATACACATCAAGGAACTGAATCTTCATATCAATAGTAGTTTTAATACCCAGGATACATGCCTCATACTCAGCCATGTTATTGGTACAATAGAAACAAAGTCTGGCAGTAATCGGGGTATGACAACCTTCAGGGGAACTGATCACAACACCAACACCATTACCAAGTGCATTAGAAGCTCCATCAAAAACCATAGTCCATCGGGATCCTTGTTCAGGTCCGTCATATTGTCCAGGTTCTTTGGTAATAATCATAATATCTTCATCAGGGAAATCAAAACTCATTGACTGATAATCATCCACTGCTTGATGAGCCAAATGATCAGCCACAACACTTCCTTTAATGGCCTTCTGAGTAGTATACTGTATGTCATATTCTGTTAAGATCATTTGCCATCTTGCTATTCTTCCGGAGAGAGCAGGTTTCTCGAATATGAACTTGATTGGATCCATCTTCGAAATCAATAAGGTAGTATGAGTCAACATATACTGTCTTAGTCGGCGAGCAGCCCATGCCAAAGCGCAGCAAGTTTTCTCGAGCAGTGAGTATCTTGTTTCACAGTCGGTAAACTTTTTGCTAAGGTAGTATATTGCCTGCTCTTTTCGACCAGACTCGTCATGTTGCCCCAATACACACCCCATTGAGTTGTCTAATACTGTTAAGTACATAATCAAGGGTCTTCCATCAACTGGTGGCATCAAAATTGGTGGTTCTAGCAGATACTTCTTGATTTCATCAAATGCTGTCTGGCACTCATCATTCCATTCCATCACCTGATCTTTCTTCAACAACTTGAAGATTGGCTCACAGGTAGCTGTTAATTGGGAAATAAATCTTGCAATGTAATTCAATCGTCCCAAGAAACCTCTAACTTCCTTCTCAGTACGGGGAGCTGGCATCTCTCGTATAGCTTTCACTTTTGCAGGATCCACTTCAATACCTTTTCCACTGACTATGAAACCCAGGAGTTTACCAGATCTAACTCCAAAAGTACACTTGTTTGGGTTCAATCTCAACTTGTATTTCTTCAACCTCTCAAACAATTTATGCAAATGATCAAGATGTTGCTCTTCATTCTGGGACCTGGCTATCATATCATCCACATACACCTCTATCTCATGATGAATCATATCATGAAACAAAGCCACCATAGCACGCTGATATGTTGCCCCTGCATTCTTCAAACCAAATGGCATCACTTTATAACAAAAAGTGCCCCACTGTGTAACAAATGTTGTCTTCTCCATATCTTCAGGTGCCATCTTGATCTGATTGTAACCAGAAAAACCATCCATAAAAGAGAATACCTTATGCTGAGCAGTGTTGTCTACCAGAACATCAATATGAGGAAGTGTAAAGTCATCTTTGGGGCTGGCTTTGTTCAAATCTCTAGAGTCTACACACATACGTACCTTACCATCTTTCTTAGGTACTGGTACCACATTTGCAACCACTGAGGATAAGAAGTCACAGCTAAGAACCCTGCATCAAACTGTTTTATTACCTCTGCTTTGATCTTCTCTGACATTTCAGGACGCATGCGACGAACCTTCTGCTTCTTTGGACGACAATCTTCTTTTACGGGTAAACGGTGAACCACAATGTCTGTATCCAACCCTGGCATATCTTCGTAGGACCAAGCAAAGATCTCCACATATTCATGTAGCATCTGAATCAATCTGCTCTTGACAATATCCTCTAATTCAGCCCCTATCTTGACCTCTTTCCTGTTTTCTTCAGTTCCCAAATTCACAACTTCGACTGGCTCTTCATGTGGTTGTATAGCTTTCTCTTCTTGTTGTAACAACCTAGCAAGCTCTACAGGTACTTCACAATCGTCCTCATTTCCATCTTCAGCTTGATAGATTGGATTCTCGAAATTATAATTGGCAATAGTAGAACTGTTATCAACAGGATCCAGAGTGGTTGAGGATCTGTATTTTAGTGATGTGGGTGTGGGTAAGAACACATAGCTGATAAAACAAAAATAAAATAAAAGAAAGACAAGGAACACAATATTTACGAAAACGAAACGTCCACTGATTTTTATTGAATGAAGTATGCAAATGAAATGACATCCCGTAACAAGCACACCATTGTGCCCCGGGTAAGGCACAAGGCTTAAGAGTTCAATTGTTCAAGAAATTACAAACTTAAAAAGTAACAACACATTAATAGTTTTTACTCCTGACTAAAGGAGATAGGAATAACATCTTCAGCCTTCCAGTTATTGAGCCCAGCACCCACAGTAGGAAAAATCCAAGCATCCAAGTTGTAGTCTTCATCATAGTCATCCACAGCATTGATCTGGTTCTTCATAATCCCCTGATTGGTGATACGAACAGCACGAGCACGACGAACAGCCTTCTGGGACTCTGCAGTGAAACCCAAACCAAATTTGTCAGACTTGTATGGAATATCAGGAAGCTGACCCCAAATAGTACAACCACCTTCATCCACCACAGCTCTAGCATCTTTAAGGGAGGCCATTGTAGGAGGTACTCTGGTGACCACAGGAATTTTCTTGACAACAGGAGGAGCTTCATAATCATTAACAATCCAAGGAACCACTTCAAATGTCTGACACGGAGTTTCAACGTATTCACCTTCCACTTCAAGATACTTAAAGGTATTCACATGGCTAATCATATACCCTTCCTCTCCGTAGACAGTAACAACCTTCCCTTCTACTGGATATCTCAGCTTCTGATGTAATGTAGAGGTTACAGCACCTGCCCCATGGATCCAGGGACGCCCAAGAAAACAAGAATAAGACGGACGAATATCCATTACATAAAAGGTAGTATTGAAAACCTGAGAACCAACTTTGATTGGGAGATCAATTTCTCCATACACCACTCTTCTTGAGCCATCAAAAGCCTTCACCACTATATTACTGGGTTTCAACACAGCATCTTCAGGACTAAGCTTATTCAGGACTTCTTTGGGCAACACATTCAGAGAGGAACCATTGTTTATCAATACATGTGACAGGGTAGTGCCCCTGCATTCAATAGAGATATGTAGAGTTCTGTTATGATCCTTCTTAGCAGGAGTCAAATCAGCATCGGAGAAACCTAACCCATTATCATAGGTCAAGTGTGCAACACAATTTTCAAACTGGTCAACAGAAATCTCATTTGGTACATGAGCAGTCTTCAGAAATTTAATCAGAGCCTTAGCATGAGCCTCAGAACATAGAAATAAAGACAACATAGAAATCTTGGAGGGAGTATGCCCCAATTGATCAACAATGTCATAATCACTCTTGCGAATGATCTTCAATACTTCTTCCATCTGCTTAGAAAGATCATCAGCAGCTGGTACATCAGTTGGTAGGGGTTCAATAACAGGACCTTTACCCCGAGCATCGGTAGTAGAAGTAGTAGCTGGAGTAACTGCATTCTTGGAGGTAATTGGAGGAGAGAAAACTCTTCCACTTCGTGTGATCTTACTAGATCCAACAATATTATCAACATCAAGGTTCGCATCAACAACAGGTGTATCAGCTAAGGGTTCCTGCTTAACACCATGGATATAAACATCAGACCCATAATGCCAAGGCACAGCTTTATCAGAAGTATACGGAATAGGACCAGGAGTGGTAATGATCATAGGAGCCACTCTAGCTTCAGCAACAATCTTCACAGGGCCTTCAGCAGTAATCTTAATTGGACCCTTATGAGTGATTTTGACAGGTCCCTTTGAAGTAATCCTTATCGGTACTTTATCAACCATATCCACCTCTTCAACCTTCGCACTTTTAGTTATATGATCCACCATACTCTCCACAGAAGGTGGTGTCCTCTCAAATACTATGGTGTAATTATTCATGAGGCGTTGAATTTCGTCCTTCAACCTCCAGCAACTATCCGGCTTATAGGCACAATAGACACAATCTTCACGACAACCTGGAAAGAACCCAGCTTGTACTAACTTCTTCTTAATAACAGACAATGGTGTAGTCAAATCTGCAACTGAGGAAATATGTGAATCTTCATCAATGGCATTGACAGTCTTCTCATGATTTGGCATGGGAGCAGTAATCACATTTGGAGTACCCGGAGGGTAAAACTCAATTTCCCCAGCATCAGTCATATCTTGAATTTTGTTCTTCAATACCCAGCAACTATTGGTATCATGTCCCTGACAATTCGAATGATATGCACATCGTGCATTAGGATTGTACCTGGGAGAGGTAACATTGGGATTCTGAGGAGGATCTTTCAAAGTGATAAGTTCAGCTTTCAACAAGTGTTGCAAGGCTTGGGCCATTGACATGTTGATCTTAGTGAACTGCCTTCTAGCCCTCTGTTGGTTTCCCTGTGGCTGCTCTGGTGTTGTAGGAGTTGGATTGGAAATATGAACTGCACTCACAGACTGATGCCTTCTATTACGATCAGGTTGACCATAAACAACATTTGCCTCTTTCTTCCCACTGGGAGGCTTCTTTGCAGCACCTGATGAAGAAGCACCCACTTGAATCTTGCCACTCCTTATACCACTTTCTACGCGCTCTCCTGTCATTATCAACTCAGTGAATCCAGATGATGAGCTTCCAATGAGATGACTGTAAAAGGGACCATTCAACGTACACATGAACATATCAACCAACTCCCTGTCAGTTAAAGGGGGTTGCACTCTTCCAGCCAAGTCTCTCCACTTCTGAGCATACTCCTTGAAGTTCTCTTTAGCACCCATAGACATGCTCTAAAGTTGCATGTGAGTAGGGGCTAAATCAGCATTATATTGATATTGCTTATAGAAGGCTTCAGCAAGATCATTCCAATCACGGATGTTGACACTCTCCAACTGATAGTACCATTCCAATTGAGCTCCAGATAAGCTCTCTTGGAAGAAATGGATCCACAACTTCTTATCAGCAGTATGGGGTTGGATTCTTCGGACATAAGACCTCAAATGCAGCTTGGGACAAGAAACACCATCATAAACAACGAAAGTAGGAACCTTGAAACCAATGGGTATAACCACCCCAGATATCAAACTCAGGTCTTCAAAATCCAGCCCAGAAGACTTTTGCAATTCCATAGCATCCATTCTATCCACCAGCATCTTGAACTTATCTTCATTAGGCTCATGATAGTAGTTAGCTTCAGAATCAGAGTCCCCCATTGTGTTGTGGAGACTGCCTCCCTCTTTCTCAGACTCTTCAGACTCATAATCTTCAACCCGTTCCTTGGTCTTGACAGGACCTCTGAACCTTCTCCCCATGTTAATCAGGCCACCTGACCTTCTAGTCTTCTTAGTCTTCTTGGCCAGCAGTGTCTTCAATTCATCTTGCCCCTTGGACAAGTTCAGGATCAGCTCTTGGAACTGTGCATTTTGTGCCTGGAGATCTTTAACGGTTTGTTAAAGAGCCATTGCTGAAATAAACAGCGAGAAGATGAGAAACCTGTGCACAATAAACCTGTGATGCAATGATATGATGTATTAATGCGTATGCAATGTTTTCAAGGACCGCAAGATTTAAATTTGCTTAAACAAACAAGAAGGTAAACTTTCATTAGTAATAAATTTGTTTTGCCTCTTGGGCTTACAAAATGAAATGAAATAAATACAAAAGATGGGGTTTTAAGTCTCCCATGGACGTTTCCTCTTTGTGTTGAGGTATGAGTTGAGATTCCGTTCCTCGTGAAGTTGCTTTGTTAGTTCCAGGATTCTTTCTTGGCTTGCTTTGTAATGAGCCTCGAAGGTATCCCTTTGCTCCTTCAACTGGATCCAGGACCTCTGTAAATCTTCCCTGTCAGTAGGCATGTTTGGGTGAAGGATGGTATAAGAAGTATCTCCTTCAGCAACAGGTTCCATGGTAACTGGCAGGATAGCAGGATATGGCATCATGAGAGTCTGAGCACGAGATCGCACCCATCTGAGATAAGCTTCCATAGGAATAGTGTACTTAGGCTCCAGAGTCTTGCTGTCAACCTTGTTCACTTTTCCCCATGCTCGTATGAATCTCTGACGGTAACCTTGAAGATCGTTGTCGTAGTCAAACACAATACCCTGAATCAACATGTCATGTGGACCATCACTCCGAGCATAACCAAACTGTCGTAAAGCTAAAGAAGGGTTGTAAGTAATTCCTCCTCTTATGCCTAGAAGTGGCACATTAGGAAACTCCCCACAACGGTCAATGATAGTGACATTCTCCATAGATCTGGAGCACCAATGGATATCTGAATGAGAGAGTGACATAATCCTTTTGGACCACCTGAACCCTTGTTCATTCTTCATTACGGATCGAGGAAGGTGAGAAATAAACCACCTAGATAGCAAAGGTATGCAACACATCAGAGTTCCTCGTGCCTTTGTAGTACGAGTATGAAGAGAGTGCAGAATGTCTCCAAGCAATGTAGGCACTAGATTGTGACTCAGAAATATGTTGATGGCGTGAATGTCTATGAACTGATCAGGATTGGGGAACAACACTAAACCATAAATCAACAAAGCTAAGATCTCCTCAAAAGCATCATAGCTCATAGCCTTCAAGAACACTTGAGCCTTCTCTATCAACACCTTAGCAAGAATACCCTTAACTCCGCTTCTCGTTTCTAGTACAATGTCTGACTTCTTCAGATGTAGAGCTGCAGCAATAACCTCTGGTTTAAGCTCTTTCTCCAAGCCTGTGAAGGGTCTTTGATCAAGAACAGGTATACCCAGAAGTTTAGAGAACTCTTCCATTGTAGGAACCAGCTGATAGTCGGGGAATGTGAAGCAATGGTGCTTAGGGTCAAAGAACTGAAACAGAACACTCATCATGTCTTCATTGAATCTTGAAGTGACTAGATCCAGTAGCTGACCATGTCTCTTGATGAACTGGGAGTGTTCAGACACTTGAGAAACCAACTCTTTAAGCTTAGAAGGTATGCCTACAAAGTTGATCCTGATAGTGTTTCTACAAGCAGAAGCCATGACCTGCAACAAAGAACAAAGATAAATCCTTTGGTCCTTGAAATGGTTAGTGAAAATGCTATGCTTATGATGCATGATGATGTCATGATGTTATGCTCAATCACAAACATGTGGCACACACAAACAAGTCACACCATAGCCCTAGGTTTAAAGGCTTGCATGAGGTTCAAAGGTAAGTACCCTCCCCTGAAGTTTAGATGGTTCATCCTGTCCTATAAAAGTAACCATGTTCTAAGGGATCTCAATATCATTGATCCTTTACAAGGGTGGTTGTTCAGTAGGCAACTTACTTGCCAACCAAAACCCTCCAAGTTTAGGATATCAATGAGTGTAGTATCGAGTATCAACCAACTTCAGTTTTCACCAAAGCCGGCTATCTCACTACTTTCTAAAGGCCAAGATAGGATAACTAGGGTTCTAAAAGTCAGTTAGTGTATTGACAACATATGGCAGCCTCATATTATCCTCAACTTGACTTAAGGAACATAAACACCAACCAAGAAGTCACACTAACTATGGCCACCAGATCAACCATATCGGTATACGCCGTACAGTTTCCTTGGTCTATTGCCATTTACCTAAGGTACACTAGATCCGGGTTAGGATCTTTCACACATAAGAGCCCAACAGATAAGTATAAAGCAAACAAAGCAAACAATTTTAAAGTGATCTAATTCCTAAGGGTACCCTTCTTTTATTAAGTCCCCAGCAGAGTCGCCAGTTCTGTAACACGGTGGGAGAACTGACTTTAGTTATGTTGAGGATAGCAAGAGTCGCCACCGACTTTTATTTTATCCAAAGGAAAGGCATAAAAGAACAGGAAAGACCTTTTTAAAAGATTTTTGGGTCCGGGGGGTAGGTTATGTAAAGGGAAGGTGTTAGCACCCTTTACATCCATGGTTATCCATGGGCTCTTAGTTACTTAGCTCACTTTAAAATGTTTTTGAAATGTGAAGTGTGTGAATAGAAATTTTCTTAAGTGTTTTATAATGATCCATGTACGGATGTATATAAAACCTTTGTTTTGAAAATTGTTTGAAATGTATGAAGAGTGAGCAAGTATCTAAGAGGAACCTACCCTAAGTTTAAGTCTTTTCTGTTCTTGAATCCTTTAAATGGTAAGACTATCCCTATTATTAAGGAATAGGTAGTCATTACCTTGGATGTGAGGGACAAATGAAGGGACATCTGTTATTTAGGCAACTGTGGGGTGTATAAGCAATTCGAAGGGACTTATCATCTTTATTCGAAAGGGACAAGATCATTACGAAGGCAACATTCGAAGGGACTTGATCTTTTTATCTGTTTAGGGACTAGATGATGTGAAATGAGGGACTTTACTTTATACACCATACTTGACCTTTTTTGTTTAGGCAACATGAGAAGTAACCCTAGAAAGTGAGATGGCGATCAAAGATCGACTTACGTGTGTGAGTGTACAATTTTAAATATTTATCTTTTAAATTAATGATCTAAATTAATTTTAAATACAAACATGTTTCACTCCCTATTTTACTAACCATAGCATTATTACTAAAATATTACATAAAGGAGACAATTACATGATAATAATAATTAAAGCAAATTAAATAAATAAGCAAAATAAATAATAATAAATAATTGGGTTAGTAACAATAATAATAAATAAATCACAATATATATATATGGGGTTAGTAATAATAAAATAAATATCATATGAAAATAAATAGAATTAATAATAAAATAAACAAGAATATTAGCATAATAATTAAAAGTTCAATTTTTTTTATAAACAATTATTTTTTAAGATTAAGAAGAAAACATAAACAATTCACATTATATACTAATTATTATAAAGTTTTAAATTATATTCATGTTATAAAAATAAGGTTACTTATAAGCATATTATGAAAATAAATTATATTTACAAAATTAAATTAGCAAATTTTAATTATTTTTAAGCATATACTAAAAATTATTTACATATAAGAATTAAATTAAATAATAATTACAAACAAATTATAAAATAAAAAGTTATAATTAACAAATAAATTAATATTTATAATTAGGGTTTATAAAAATAATTAGGTTTTAAAAATATTTTAGGGTTTTAGAAAATTAGGGTTTATATGTTTTTTTAGAAGAATAAATTAGGATTAATAATTAATTATACAAAATTATATACTATTAATAATATACAAAAAATAAATAAATTTTTTAATAAGATTTAATTTAAAAAAGATGAGTTCTAAATTGTAATAAGAAAATAATAATATAAACATTCTATTTTTTCTATTATTTAAATTTAATAATATAAATTAATTAAATAAGAAAAACAGAAAAAAAGAATGAAAAACAAAACTTACCTGGGCTAGGATTTGAACCCAGTCCCTAAGCTTTCAACCCTCAAGACTAACACATCAACCACTGGACCATGCGCGCGCAGGTGAGAAAGAATGCACTCCATGGGGTTTTGTTATTAACCTGAAAAAAACATGACAAAGCAAAAAAGAAACAACACAAAAGGCCTGGGGGGGATTCGAACCCAGGACCTTCTCACAATACGCAAACACACTTACCATCCAGCCGGGAGGGCGCAACTGATAGTATAACCACCACAATCAATTATATATTAAGTCCTGTGATTAAATGGAAAAATAAGAAAAAATTGCTGCATCCAGGATTCGAACCAAGGACCTAATCCTCATAAGGGCAAGCTTCCAACCATCAGGCCAACGCGCACGCTGTGATATACAAACCAAACATAAACAATAAAGAAACAATAAACATTTGAATTCTGGAATTCGCGCCAGGGGTCTTCTTCATCCTCCAGACCTGCGTTTTTTCCTGCGAATCTTCCTGGGCAATTTCCTGCGAATTTTTCAATATAGAAACCTACGAAATTGAAACATCACCAAAACAGTAAAATTTTCCAAAATTGATTGGTGCATTATGATCCCCCCGAGTTCACCAATGGCAATTACTTGTTCCTGCACCAAAAATGAAATCAAATATGCCAGAAACCATCCACATACAATTACAAACAAGAATCAATAACCAAAATCATGTTAGAATGCTTGTGTGAATGAAATCGAAAATTTCAATTTTATGATGAACATGGATTCGGTTTGGGTGATTTATGAAGCTATGGATGATGATAAGCATTGCAATGTATTCAGTGATCATCAAGGAACATATTGAGACCTTTAGAATGCCTTGAAAAGGTCTGAATGATGGAATTCGAATTTGAGTTTTGGTGATTTTTTTGAATGTGCAAACTTACTCTTGAGGCTCTGAATTCGTGGCCTATGCATTGTGATAGCTTGTATACTTATAGTAGAATGAAACTAGGTCAAAAGATTTGATCATTGTATGGACTTTTTGATTTTTGGAGATTGAAAAAGATTAGAACTTAAATTTCATATATTTTTGAATAAGACCTTTCTATTTCAAGCCAATCATCATCAATTGTGAATCAATTCAATCCAAATCATGTTAATGACCTTCTAGAACCAAAATATATTTTAAATTTTCATATTTGATATTTTATTTAAATTTAAAATGATTTTTAATATAAAAAATCATAATAAATAAAATAAATAAAATAAAATTATGAAAATATCAAATAAATTTCGTGCATGATATCATGGAACACTTTGGGTCACAAAAAGTTCAGCCCATTTAGAAAAATTTGGTTTTAAGACCCTATTTCCTTCATACACCACCCAAAAATTTCCCAACTTTGCAAGGGCACATATCCTTCAATTTTAATGCTATGAGGGTGATCTTGGACATTTTGGAAAGCTTAGAGAGTCCTCTAACCAGCCCCATTGGTTTCATGTCCATATCATTTACCATTCTCAAGTTATGCCCTTTTGAAGTTGTTGACTTTTTGTTGACTTTCAAAAGGACCTATAATGTCTTAGCTCATACCTTCCAAATGAAGCATTTTTGGGCTTGGCTTGTGAGACACAAAGTTGTAGATAATTCAATTTCATTCAAAATGAGATTTTGATGGAAAAAATGTGATGAAGCATGTGAAAGTTATGGCTGGTCAAAGTTCAGTTGACTTTTCCTAAGGAAACCCTAATTTAGAAACCTTTGATTCTTGATGATCTGAAATATCCTTGATGAATCATGATCAACCCTTGATAAAATGATGAATTTTACTTCATATACTTGATGTTGACAAAAAATCATGAAGTTTGACTTTGGTTTGACCACAATTGACCTCAGTTTGACTTTTTAACTGCTTTGACTGATTTTGACTTATCTGATCATCTGACTGAGCAAACCTTTGAGAAAAGTTCTGAAATTTGTCATGGGGATTCTTAAACACATATAAGATGCTATGAAGCTCACTTGAAGTCTTGGGAGTTCATTTAGCCTGATTAAAGTCAAAACCCTAGTTTTGGATGCACTGCTTAGGAGGATGCATTTTCTGAGGGAATTGTCAAACTTTCTGACTAATTGTGAACTTTGTGAACCTTGTGAACCTCATAAGATGTCTTGTGAACCTTGTGAACCTCATGAAAGGTCTTGTGGAGCTTGTGAACCTCACAAAGTGTCTTGTAAACTTCATGAACCTCATGAAAGGTCTTGTGAACCTTATGAACCTCATAAGGTGTCTTGTGAATCTTGTGAACCTTGTGAACCTCTTAGCACACAAAGCCTTGTATTGTGAGGGCAAATTTTAGGATGCAACACCTTGCAAATGAAAGTCCAAGATCTGGTGGATTCTAAAGCCCTCAACTTTGCACCTCCTCCAAATGTCAACAAGAATCCTATGCCTAATCATGGAGGGCCAAGAATTAATGCCATTGAGGAAGACAAGCCATCTACTTTGATTACCAGTGTTGCACAGATTCGAACACCTTTGGTCGAAATTAAAGCTCAGCTTCTAGAATGCCAGGTGTTTCCTGGGTGTGAGCTCGGTTGTGGGTATTGCAACATTGCAGTCAACGGGTGTGATAATTTGAGAAGTGGCATAGATGGTCTTATCAAGGATGGAATCCTTCAGATCTCAACAACGGCGCCTACAAATCCAGCAATTCCTTTGACGACGATTCTTGATTCCTCTACAACAGCAGCAACAATCATTCCTATTGATTCATCAATATCATCAGCAATGGCTCCATCCATCATTTCAACAGATCAAATGTCAACAACTCTTTCTTCTACAACATCAGCATCCATTTATTCAGTAGAATCTTCTACAACACCAGCAAAAATTAATGAATATGTCTCAGCAGTTATAATTTATTATGACCCATCAGATGCTCCTCCTAGCAACAATTTTCAACAACAAATCATGGCACCTCCTGCCAGATCACCAGTCACAATTTACTACGATCCACACACCATTACAGTATCCTCCTCTGCAACAGTCAGTCCAGTTACCATTACGGTGCCTGGACCCGTTCCTTATGAAAGCAGCAATGCCATACCTTGGCATTATGGCTCTGATCTCTACTGCAACAGGGAGAAAATCACTCTGGACTCTTCAACCTCTTCTCCACAAATTGATAATGTTGGGGGAGGCGGAGGCTTCACCAGAAGCGGACGCCTTTTTGCCTCACAAGCACAAAAACCTAATGCCGAAGCAGAAGCTGCTGCCAAAGCAAAAGGAAAGAGTGTGGTACCTGAAGAGCCGATTGTCAAAGAAACTCAGAAGACATCTTTTGAACAAGATGTAGAAGAGTTTATGAGAATCATAAAAAGAAGTGATTACAAGGTGGTGGATCAGCTTCACCAAACTCCCTCAAAGATCTCCATACTGTCACTGTTGATGTGTTCTGAAGCTCACAGGAATGCATTATTGAAAGTCCTGCACGCAGCATACGTGCCAGAGAAAATTACCGTTAATCAGCTAGAAACTCTGGTGGCAAATGTCAATACTAGTCATAGACTGGGCTTTACCAATGCTGATTTAACAACTGAGGGACGTAACCACAACAAGGCTTTACATATCACCCTGGAATGCAAGGGTGCTGTTTTATCTCATGTACTGGTGGACACTGGGTCATCGCTCAATGTTCTACTAAAGAAAGCCTTGGTGAAGCTGGAGTACGATGGCTTGGCATTACGTCCGAGTAATTTGGTGGTGAGAGCTTTCGATGGCTCTAAAAGGTCAGTGCTTGGGGAGATTGATCTGCCTGTGATGATTGGCCCGCAGACCTTCAAAACTACCTTCTATGTGATGGACATTCAGCCGAACTACAGCTGTTTGTTGGGTAGACCCTGGATCCATGCCGCTGGCGCAGTTACGTCTACCCTTCACTAGAAGCTGAAATTCGAGTGGGAAGGCCAGATCATCACCATTTGTGGGGAAGAAGACATCTTTGTTAGTCATCTGGCTACGTATAAGTACATAGAAATGGATGGAGAAATCCATGAAACCATGAGCCAGGGGTTTGAGGCCCTGAACATTAATGAAGCATCTGTTGTACTGGGAATCTCCATAACGTCATACCAGCAAGCCCGGAAGGTTGTTGAAGAGGGTACTGCCCAAGGCTGGGGCAAGCTGCTGCCCGTGGAAAAGAAAGAAGACAGATTTGGGTTGGGTTACAAACCAACTCGACAAGATCAACCAGAGGCTGCAAAGGAGCCCAAGTTTGTTAGCGGGGGACTGCTCACCCCAGATGCTGTGAACAACTTGGAAGATGAGTCGGAAGATGAGCGCAACCTGGAGAGCTGGATACGTCCAAGGACCCCGGGGAGCCATGTCTCAAACTGGTCTTCCCAGGAAATTATAAGGGTTACTCCTGCAGAGTAATTATTATTTCCTGTATTTTAAAGCATGCATCAAGTCTTGCATCTTGCCCAAGATGTCAAGACTCATTTTGTAATCGGGCCATCTTGTATTTTGTGCAAAGATCAATTAATGAATATCAGGACATCTTTTGCAAATGAGTCTTTTTCTTTTCCGCTCACTGTTTTTCATTTTTCACTTTTTGTACAAAAATAAAATGGCAATGTTTTTCTCAAAATAAATAACTTCATTCTCACATTTTTCTAAATAAGATAAAACCGATCACTAAAATGAACCAATTTAAACCCTTGCAGAAAGTGCCCTCCAGATTGCACCGACAACGACACTGCTATGACTTCGTATGACTTTGACAATCCAATCAATCAAGCCGATGAAGGGGTCGAAGAAGATTATGAGCTACCTGAAGACCTAGCTAGGTTGTTAAGGCAAGAGGAGAAGGTTATCACTCCTCATCAGGAGGAGGTCGAAACGGTTAATCTTGGTACAAAAGAAGAAGTGAAAGAAGTCAAGATTGGGGCCTGCTTACAAGATTCAGTAAAAAAGCAATTGATTGACATGCTTCGGGAGTACGTGGATGTTTTTGCTTGGTCTTATCAGGATATGCCAGGGTTGGATACCGATATTGTTATGCACAAGCTGCCTTTGAAAGAAGAATGCCCGCCGGTAAAACAGAAGTTGCGCCGTACTCGCCCAGATATGGCCATGAAGATAAAAGAAGAGGTACAGAAACAGTGGGATGTCGGGTTCCTTGCTATAACTAGATATCCGCCGTGGGTTGCTAACATTATACCAGTACCTAAGAAAGATGGCAAGGTGAGAATGTGTGTGGATTACCGGGATCTGAACAGAGCCAGCCCGAAAGATGACTTCCCTTTACCTCACATTGATGTATTGGTCGACAATACGGCTCAGTTCTCGGTGTTCTCCTTCATGGACGGATTTTCAGGATATAATCAGATCAAGATGTCACCTGAAGACATGGAGAAGACAACTTTCATCACACCCTGGGGCACATTCTGTTATAAGGTGATGCCATTCGGACTGAAGAATGCTGGTGCCACTTATCAACGGGCTATGGTAACATTATTCCATGACATGATTCACAAAGAAATTGAATGTTATGTGGATGACATGATTGCCAAGTCCCTCACATAAGAAGACCACCTGGTAAATCTGTTGAAGCTATTCAAGCGTCTGAGGAAGTACCAATTGAAGTTAAACCCCAACAAATGCACATTCGGGGTGCGATCTGGTAAACTGCTGGGATTTATTGTAAGTGAGAAAGGGATTGAAGTTGACCCTGACAAAGTCAAAGCCATTCAAGAAATGCCTGCGCCAAAGACAGAAAAAGAAGTTCGGGGGTTTCTAGGTAGATTGAACTACATTTCACGGTTCATATCTCACCTTACTGCAACCTGTGAACCTTTGTTCAAATTGTTAAGAAAAGAACAAACAGTCAGGTGGAACGAAGACTGCCAGAGGGCTTTTGACAAAATCAAGGAATACTTACAAGAGCCTCCAATCCTTATGCCTCCAGTGGAAGGAAGACCTCTAATTATGTACTTGACAGTATTAGAAGAGTCAATGGGGTGTGTGCTGGGCCAGCATGACGAGTCTGGTCGAAAAGAGTATGCAATATACTACCTAAGCAAAAAGTTTACCGACTGTGAACAACGTTATTCACTGCTCGAGAAAACTTGTTGTGCTTTAGCGTGGGCTGCTCGTCGACTAAGACAGTATATGTTGACCCACACCACTTTATTGATCTCAAAGATGGATCCAGTTAAGTACATTTTTGAGAAGCCAGCACTTACCGGACGGGTTGCAAGATGGCAAATGATCCTTACAGAGTATGACATTCAATACACTTCTCAAAAGGCCATCAAAGGCAGTGTATTGTCTGATTATCTTGCTGAGCAACCCATTGATGATTACCAACCTATGAGATTTGACTTCCCTGATGAAGACATCATGTTTATAAAAGCAAAAGATCATGAAGAGCCTGTTCACACTGAAGGGCCCGACCCGGAAGAAGAATGGACTATGATGTTTGATGGGGCTGTTAATATGAATGGCCGTAGAGTTGGTGCAGTACTCATTACACCTAAGGGAGTTCACATGCCTTTATCGGCAAAACTCACCTTTAACTGCACTAACAACGAAGCTGAATACGAAGCTTGCATTATGGGTCTTGAGGAAGCCATTGACCTCAGGATCAAGACTTTGATTGTGTTCGGAGATTCAGCTTTGGTAATAAATCAAACCAACGGCAAATGGTACACCCACCAAGATCATCTGATACCTTACCGGGATTATACAAGGAGGTTATTGACTTTCTTCACGACAGTCAAGCTTGAGTATATCCCTCGAGATGAAAATCAGTTTGCAGATGCTCTGGCTACCATTTCATCCATGATCAAAGTTCAAGCTACCAACTTTGTACCTCGAATTTCATTGTCCAGACTTGACAGACCAGCATATGTGTTCTCGGCAGACGTTATTAAAGATGAAAAGCCTTGGTTCCACGATATCAAATGCTTCTTGGAAGATCAAACATACCCACCTGGGGCATCTTCCAATGATAAGAAGACATTAAGAAGGTTGGCTGGTAGTTTCTTCCTGAATGCTGATGGTTCCCTGTATAAGAGAAACTTTGACATGATACTCCTCAGATGCGTTGATAGGGAAGAAGCAGACTTGTTGATGCACGAGGTGCACGAAGGATCCTTTGGTACCCATGTCGGAGGGCATGCAATGGCTAAAAAGTTGTTGAGATCGGGCTATTACTGGATTACAATGGACGCAGACTGTTGTGCCTATGCCAGAAAATGTCATAAATGCCAGATTTATGTGGATAAAGTGCACGTGCCTACGAATCCTTTAAATGTGATGTCTTCACCATGGCCCTTTGCCATGTGGGGCATTTATATGATTGGCAAAATTGAACCGACTGCTTCAAACGGCCACAGATTCATCCTGGTTGCTATTGACTATTTTACTAAGTGGGTTGAAGCGGCTTCTTATGCAAATGTTACAAGACAAGTGGTAGCCCGATTTCTGAAGAGAGATATCATCTGTCGGTATGGAGTACCCGAGCGAATCATTACTGATAATGGTTCCAATTTGAACAACAAAATGATAGCAGAGCTGTGCCGGGACTTCAAGATCCAACACCACAATTCTTCCCCTTACAGGCCAAAGATGAATGGCGCTGTTGAGCAGCTAACAAGAATATCAAGAAGATTGTGCAAAAGATGGTGGTCACCTACAAAGACTGGCACGAAATGCTACAGTTTTCCTTGCATGGTTACCGTACGTCAATCAGAACATCCACTGGGGCAACACCGTATCAACTTGTGTATGGTATGGAGGCAGTCCTACCTGTGGAAGTTGAACTACCCTCCTTGAGGGTACTAATGGATGTTAAACTAAATGAAGCAAAATGGGTCCGATCCCGATACGAACAATTGAGTCTGATCGAAGAAAAAAGGTTGGCTGCAATTTGTCATGGGCAGCTGTATCAGAAAAGAATGAAGAAAGCCTTCGATCAGAAAGTCAGGCTCCGAGAGTACCAAGTAGGAGATCTTGTGCTGAAAAGACTCCTCCCTCCTCATACAGACCACAGGGGCAAGTGGACTCCGAATTATGACGGTCCATTCATAGTAAAGAAAGTTTTCTCAGGTGGAGCACTGATGCTCAGTACTATGGATGGTGAAGACTTCCTGTCCCCTGTGAATTCAGATGCAGTTAAAAAATACTTCGCATAAAAGGACCCGCTGGACATAAAAACAGAATGTAAGTCCAGGCAAAAATAGGGCGTCCCGGCGAGTCAAAAACAGAATAAAGGACTCGGGCAAAAATAAGGGAAAATAAAAAATGTACACCCGCTGAGTTGAAAAGCCGCATTGGACAACTCAGGCAAAAATGGGTATCCCGGTGGATTGAAAACCCGAAAGGGCGATCCACGTAAAATGAGGGAATAAGCGAACAACTGCATTCTGAATTTGTCTGTATCACTTACAACACGACAAGTTTCGAAAGGTTCGAGCGTCGGTCAGAATCAACCTTCTTCAGAAAGCAAGATGAGAAGAACGTCAATGTCATACGAGTCATAGCAAAAGGGAAGCTCCTTGAAGCGTCATCAACATTGCCACTGTCCTGTTGTTTTTCAATTTGTAACGATCTCCTCATTTCAGGGGATCCGTTTCTTTGACTGTACCTTGCCAATTCAAGGCACACAAATTAATAAAATCAGATTTTCAGTCATATCTTGTCTCGTACATTTTATTTTTCATTTGCAAAATGTCCGATGTCCTTAAGGTATTGATTGCATAAATACAGATGCTTCCCTTCTAAAAATACGTGCTTACAGGAAATATATTTGCTCCCGGGAGTGCCTAAACTCCTATGACGGAATCCAGTAAGGGATACCTTGGGAAACTTGTACGTTTCTTTGTCATGCAGGATTGCAGGTACTCAAAGCACGGCATGGGGCATGAAAGCTTCTCCCCAGTAGGCTGCCCAAATCCTTATTTCCTCAGCACACCTTCCAAGAAGCACCAGAGATGCTTTCTACCCATCAGAGTTATCAGGCATCACTTCTCCAACATTTCCTTTAAAGAGCGGCACCTGAAGGTGTTCAAATCCCCAGCTGAGTTGAAGTATCATCCTCAGCATGATCCCCGCAGAAATCTCTAGGAAGATCTTTCAGTGATCTTTCTTCTTCCCCAGCCAAGTATTAGACAGGGAACCATCTCCCCACAAAGTTTCAATCTCTATCCAGAAGAGCAATGCCCGAAGATCTCGCAACAGAGTGACGAAAGCTTCTACAGACCCCAGCTGGGTCCCTCATTATCAAGATAGGTTTATCAAGTGACCTACTTCCCATGCAGAATCTTGTATGTCGGATCTACCAATGATCTCATCCCCAGCTGGGATATCCACTTCAAGCAGATCAGCCGGAAATCTCCTCAACATTGGGATCCGGATCCCGGATCGTTATCTTTGCATAATCATAGCATTCGCATCATATTTTCCCCACAGAGCGTAGCATTCCGTCTAATACGGAGCATTACGGCCAAAATCAAACATATTGCATAATCACAAGCCATGAGTCGAATTGAACACTTGTAAATTCTGACAGTCCATCAACAATATACAGAATGTTCCCCAATCCCCCACCAGAGAGCAAAAGCATTTCCCTTATAGATACAGATACACACTCCTTTTGGCACTCGTCCGTGTCATCATTCCCCAGTAAATTGCCCAAGCAAGCAGGCACTCCTTGGCACTCGTCTGTGTCATATCCCCAGCAGAAAGCCAAAGCGTCCCCTTTGCACTCACAAATACAATTCCTTGACACCCGTCTGTGTCACCTTCCCCAGCATAGTTACCTAAACACTTTGTAAATCAAATGCTTGTTTATAACACACTTCTTCCGACACCCGTTCGTGTCATGCTCTCCCTAGCAAGATAAACACTCTTCCATGTGTCTCACTCTCTTTACTCATACAGATACTCATCCGTATACGCCACTCTTATCCCCTCAGATCCAACACTCGTCCGTGTTCTTTGTTAACCAGCTGATACTCGTCCGTATCATCATCTCTGAGCATGCGTCAAGCGTTTGTTTCTATTGATACTCGTCCGTATCATAGTCTTAAGGATGCTCGTCCGCATCTTTAATCTATACACCGTGTCAAACACTTTTATTTTCTTAAAATTAGACACTCTTCTGTGTCTACTATTCCCCAGAAGATTCCCAGCAAATTTTATTAAACTATTTCCTTTTGACATTCGTCCTATGTCATGATACCTTTCGGCAGCCGTACCCTGTCGGGTGATCGTCCTTCACCTTTTTGATGATCTTCCTTCATCACCCCCAGTGGAGTCTCTATTCATTAGAACCCCTCCTATCCGACATTCGTCCTATGTCGCGATATTTTTAGCAGTCGTCCCCTGCTAGGTGATCGTCCTTCACCTCTTGATGATCGTCCTTCATCATTCTAATTGATGGTCGTCCCCATCGTTGACCTTGTTATCTGGCATTCGTCCTATGTCATGATAAACCCTAGGAGCAGCCGTACCCTGCTAGGTGATCGTCCTTCACCTCTTGATGATCGTCCTTCATCATGCTTATCCGATGGCCGTCCCCATCGTCGACCTTTTTTGTCCGACATTCTTCCTATGTCGTGATACTTTCGGCATCCGTACCCTGCCAGGTGATCGTCCTTCACCTTAGATGACCGTCCCTCATCTTATCCCCAACAGAGCAGCCGTACCCTGCCAGGTGATCGTCCTTCACCTTTGATGACCGTACCTCATCATTTATTTCATTTATGCCTTGAACTTGATGGTTGTCCCCATCATTTACTTATAATTCTCAGAGAGTCTTATAGCTTTACCTGATGGCTGTCCCCATCATAATCTCTTATATCCTCAGCATGTCGGCCGTCCCCGTCATTGCTTTATTTCCCGCTTCTTCCCCAGCATGTCGGCCGTCCCCGTCATTGCTTCTTCCCCAGCAGTCGTCCCCTGCTCGATGGTCGCCCTCCGTCGCCCGCACTTTATAAATATACTTTATTTTCTTTTACAATCTATATCCCTTTTCTTCTTCATTCTGTGAGTGCAAATTTTGGACTGTCTTTGGTATTCAACCACAAGTTATCTTGTTTGCTTGTTAAGTCATTGCTTACATCCCGCACAGCTAACTTATGCTTGAATAGGGGCAGCTGTAAACACCCCAAATTTGCCCTCACCCATTCACTCCATGGGTTGTGATCCTTTCATATGCATAAGTTCAATCACATCATCTCATATTACATATTTGCTTCACTGCATTGATTCAAAGTCATCTGCATCTAGGGTTTGTGATCTGAGCAATCAAAAAGCCACTTGAGCCACTTCAAAGGTTTTCAATCACTTCAAAGGGGTCCATGTATGTTCAAGCATCATATTATACCCTCCCAAGATCGAAGAAGTCAAAGAATCACAAGAACTGAAAAAAGGCATGGAAGCAGAGCCAGGTTTAACTACACAGATGACCTAAAATTAGGGTTTTGGTTTCAGAGGCCATAACTCCAAATTTTTTGGTCATTCTTGTTTCTATTGGTCTCTATATGTTATGAGGATCATGCATATCAATTTTCATGAAGAAATTCCATGGGGAAGGCATCTGATCAAAGGATGACTTCTTGAGCAAGTCAGTGCAAAATCAGGGCATCTGAGGCCCCCAATGACCCAACCAAAGGGTATTCTCCATCATTTTGAATGTGTATGATCTTTATTTGATCATAGAAGATGTTAGAAGTTCACAAAATTGGAAAATTTCAAGCCATTTGCAAAATTGCCTTTTGGGGAAAGTGACTTGTAATGTAAACTTGCTATTTTGGGAAAGTTTTTCAACCTCCTCAAATTGATTCAAAAAATCTTCAAACGAGAAAACTTTGGTCATGAAAGTTGTAGAATGGATCTTCCCATTTTCAAAAAGTACAAGAACTCATTCTAATTCATTTTGGATCAAAAGTTATGGCTTATCAAAGTTGGACAAAATCACATAATTTCAAGTTTTACACCAAAGAGGCAAAGTTGCAAAACCTCATGCCAAGGCAAAATGTGACTTCAAATGGACTTCTATGCATTACACAAACATGAACCATGACCTAAAAATCAGAATGCACCAAAGAATTGTTCATTTTCATGACTTGATCCTTAAGAAACTTCAAAAGGGCCAAAACTTTGTGAAATTGCAAAAACTCACATAAACCCTAATCCACTTACTGCATTGCCTCAAATTCATTTCCATGGACAGCCTTGATTCAAGCTGCAGCAGACATGCCCTTGTACCTTGACTGAAATAGCCCATACCTTCTCTTACACAAAAAGTTGACTTTATGCAAAATGGCCCATACCAATCAAGCTAGGCCAGCAACAACTCTCTGACCTATCCAACCTTGATACATGTACCAAAAGGAACTCAACACAACACACAACACAGCCTAATCTCTCCCACAAGTCAGCATCCTCAAAACTCACCTCTTATGCATTTTCATTCGAATCTCTCCATACAAGCCACAAACATCAAAACAAACTTCATAGAACCACTCAATATGATCCTCTGATCATTTCCCAACCATCAATTTGCCTTGAAAAGCCCACAAACAGAAACACGATTTTTCATTTCCCTTCAACAGAACTTCATCAAACTCTTAAACCAGCCACATTAAACTCCAACCAAGCATTGCAAGCTTCTCAGGGGGTTCACTAAAGGCATCTTGGACCAAAGAAGTAGCCAGAAAGTTCCAAAGATCAAAGCTCCAGTTCAGGTGAGCTCAAGAACAATTTTTCCAGAAACTTGTTTTTAAGTTACTAAATGATTCTTTATGCTTCACTGATCATGTTGATGTGTTTTGTTTTGAAAATGGTTGAGAAATGAGTATGTATTCGTGTTCTGAAATTTTTTGACCTAAAACTGTTTTGATTCGATTCTCACTTTTGATGTGTTTTAAATGTTGTTTGTTTGTTGATTCTTGATGTATGATGTATGGGGATCATTTCTGGGCAGAGAGATTGGATTTTAGAAGCCTAGGGAAGAAGATAGCAATTTTCAGGGAGAGGTGTGACCGAAGAAGATGACCAGAGGTCATTTCCGGCCACCTGAATGTCATTAGTGTATTAATTACGTTTAGGGCTCAGTTTGAATTTGGACCATGGATCTGTTTGACTTGTGTTGACTCCCGCGCATTTGAAGGGCCCAGATCTTTCATTAAAACCCTAATCCTAATTAATTAGATTAATTAATTAAGTTTAAATTAATCCAGCTAGTTTGAATCTGGGCCAATGGATCTGGAGCCAGTCAACTTCCTCCAAAACCATTTAAATCTCAGCCATGGATCTTGCATACTTCTCATAATTTCATTTTTTATTCATTTATTTTGTATTAAACTTCTACGAATTATTTAAAATAGTAAAAAACATTTAAAAATTCTGATTTTTTTTGTCAAACATTTTATTAATTTTCAGAACCCAAAAATATTTTTATTTTTATTTTTTGCATTAAAAATTATTTTTAAATCATTTAAATGGTTATTTTTAATTGGTTAATGAAAATTAATTAATTAAAAATGCATTTAGGTATTTAAAAATCACCAAAAATTCACATTGCATTTCAAAACATTTAGAAACATTATCAAACTCTCAAAACAAATTTCTTTTTGGTTCTTGATGCATTTTGACAATTTTCATTGGAATTAAATTCATTTAAAGGCAATATTTTTGTTCAAACTTGGAAAAATCCATTCTGCCTAACCATTAAGAGTTTGATGATGGTTCTTCTTGCATTGCATCCTTCATAGCATGTAGTTTATAGGATAAAATTGGTTTGAATTCATCTTTCATTTTCAATTTGTTTTGCATTTTTCATTGTAAGGTACCTTGAAACCCTAATTGACTTGAGAAATTCATAACTTGCACTAGGATAAGAGTTAGATCCCCTCCTTTGGGCAGTGAACTTGTGTAGGGTTAGGGTTCCTTTGATCCCATTTTCAATTTTTTTGTCATGTCATTTGCTTCTGGTTTTGAATTTTTGCATTGTGTGTTACATATAAACCCTAATTTGTGCCTTCCTTTGCATCCATCTCTCATTTGCTTGCATTAAAGAACTTGCCTTGACATCTTGTGTACCCTCATGATCCATAAGACATCTTAGGACACATTAGAATCATGTTTGATCATTGCATCTTTCATTTGCCATGCTATATGTTCATATAATTTCATAAACTTTCATGAATCTTTATGGTTCAAAGCATGCTTCATTTGCATCCTCATCCTTGTGTGATCATCCTCATCTCTTGTCATGTGTTTGCATCATCTCTTAGCATCATCAACATCATGTTTATGCTTCTGGTTTTGGTTTACATCCTTGCATCCTTTGCATTTTCATTTCATTTCATTCTCTTTGCTAACTTTTCAGGTGGTAAGTTGTTTTGAGAAGTGAATTTGCCTTCACTTCTCACAATCTCTCTTCATCTCTCTTATGCATCATTACTGCATTTTATCTTTGTATTAGAGTGGGCTTTCTCACTCATGTTCATCTCTTACTTTCTTCCTTCAAGCAACTTGTCTTCTTAAGTGAAGCAAGTTGTCTTGCTTCCCTCTGCTTCTTTCTTCTTTCATCTGCTTCTCTCCTTGGTGGCTCTTTGAAGATCTTTCTCTCTTAAGCCTCATAAACCCTAGGATCTCCAAGTATGATAACAATTAGGGTTTGATTAGTCCCCCATTTATATTTTACCTTTGTGTCATCTTTGAGTCTTCTTTTCTCATCTCATAATCAAGGACTAAACCCTAAAGGTTTTAAGGCTTTGTGATTAAGTTTATGCCTGCATCCTTCTATTAGGATGGAATGTATAACTTTAATCCTAAGTGTTAAACCCTTAATGTGTTTAAATCCTTTAATCAATTCACTTAATAATCATCAAGACATCAAGCTTGTAACTTGGGCCTTGCATTAGGGTTCTAATTCTTCCTTAATTGGTTAAGAAGGACTAACCCTAGTGTTAATGGACAAGTCCCCCTCAAGTTGTCTTACAAACCATAAAATCCATTTCTTAATTTTATCATTAATTAAAATCCATTTAATAAAGGCTTTGTTTTGTCATGAGGTTAATCCCTAATCATGGATTAAGTTGAGGTATCTTCCTCAGCTTAAATGTTCTCATCTATTATCCTTCTATTAGGATGGTGTAATGGGTCCATTAAATCCTTGATTATGGCTTAAACTCATTACTTAACACTAAACAAAACAACAAAGACATCTAAATAATTACAAGTAGGTTAATGATCTTAATCCTACACCATGGTGATTAAGTGTGAGGTGTTTACTTCATACTTAAGGTATTCTTATTACCCCTGATCAGAGGGAGGATGTGATGAGTTTACTAACCCTTGATTTAGGCTTAAGCTCATTAACTTATGACAAACCTCAAAAAGCAATAAAAGATTGAAAACATCAAACAAACAATAATCGTCTCCTCCGGGATTCTTTTCTCACCTCATTCACTCATAAACGAGAACTTGCTTCTTCCGTCTAATGCAAGACAGTTTGCACCTGAGCCAGACAGGTCATACACTTGAGCATAGACAAGTAAGCAGTTCATTAGTCAATTTATCTTTCAGTCTCTTTGAGTCGAACTACGGTGTTCTGACTTCCTCATTGCACGAGAGGATACGTAGGCATAACTTAACAGTTATCGAACAAAAGTCTCTGTATATTCCCCCTCTTTCAGCATTATTCTGTAAGCCTCATCATCTTGAGCATTTCACTCTTATTTTTTACACTGACACTTCTCTTATACACTTCACTTTCTTCTAGCACTGACAATTGCATTCTTTCCAGCTTTGATACACAAATTGCACTGACACTACCCCTTTAAGACACAAATCTTTTAAGCGTGGATCCCGTCGAGTACGGCGGACAATCTGGGTGCTAATACCTTCCCAGGTTGTAACCAACCCCTTTCTCAGTTTCTCTGGTTCGCAACCGTCTTATCCATATCTTCCTAGGTCTATGCAGCATTACCCTTCCTTCGGGATAAAAATGCCTAGCTGGCGACTCTTTTCTTTTCTTCCTGAGTTCACCCTTGTGTGTACTCTTCTCTTTCGCGGACCGTTCGCGTCTGTACCCCTTCTGACCCGGGTGTCATCAGGTGGGAGCGACAATTAGATGCCTTCCCCATTGTATTTCTTCATGAAAATTGGTATGCATGATCCTTATATCATATAGAGACCAATAGAAACAAGATTGACCAAAAAATTTGGAGTTATGGCCTCTGAAACCAAAACCCTAATTTTAGGTCATCTGTGCAGTTAAACCTGGCTCTGCTTCCATGCCTCCTCAGTTCTTGTGATTCTTTGGCTTTCTTGATCTTGGGAGGATATAATATGATGCTTGAACATACATGGACCCTCATGAGATGATTGAATATCCTTGGAGTAGCTCAAATGGCTCAGGGATTGCTCAGATCACAAACCCTAGATGCATATGACTTAGAATCAATGTAGTGAAGCAAAAAATGTATTATGGAATGATATGATTGAATCTATGTATATGAAAAGAATCACAAGCCATGGTAAAATGAATGAGGTAAAATTGGGGTGTTTACAGTGACCACCTTAAGTCACTATACATGATCAAGCACATCGACTTGGGGGACTCCTAATCTGGACTGGCCTAGCAGGTTCCCTACGCCAAATTGAGGCCCAATCCAATTTTGCTATGGGCATAAGCCCATCAAGAGATCTGTGACTTCATGACCGTTGGGAAATAGAGACGTTAGGATATAGTCGTTGGGGACTTCCTCCACATGCGCTCTAACGCCTTTCACGCAATAAACTTCCCTCTGAAAATTCTAGAAGTAGTTACACCCAGTCAAGGGCCACGCGCCTACGAATCACGACCAGGTGCCCTTATAAATATGCTCCATCTTGGAAGGACCAAGTATTTAATTATAATCACTCACATTCTTTCTTAACGCTTTAGTTGGTCTCACCCTAAAGCTTACTTGAGCGATGAAGTACCTTGCAGGTACACCTCCCCTATCCTACAAGCATCATCGTAGTGGCACTATCTATGGGAATCAGTAGCTTCCCCCATCTTTCGTGAACAAGATCCTTTCTTTTCAAGATCAAAGCTCATCTCTTCTTTTCTGTCTTCATGGCTTCCCATCTCAACAAGACTATAAACGACCCTCTTACCATTGTCATCAACAACAGTGACAACCTCGACAACAATGGAGCAACCCATCTCGAGGTCGACCATCACGAGGGATATCCTCCCTCTTCTTCTTTCAATAATCTGAAACAATCGTCTGTCATTCACAGAGATCGTGTGTTTGAACCGATCCCCGTTCCATCCGACGTTGACGTTAATACTCGGGCTCTCATTAATGCTCATAATAAGGAAAACCCCGCTCTATTCCAGCAAAACGAGCGTATCCAAATACTCAAGGGTGATCGTCGCTCCCCTTCTCCCACCAGAAGATGTGACTATAGGGACTCTCACATCCCTCCATGCCGCTCATGATATCCTTTGCGGAAACACAAGAGGAAAGATGCTAGACATATTTCTCCCCCGACAGATCAAGACAACCCAGAAGGATCAGACCCAGAAAAAGCCAAGAAACACACTCGATCTTCTCCCCAAAAGCCTAGACTCTCACCATATGAGAGATATCAAGGTAGCAAGAAGTCCCGTTACGACGAGGAGAATCATCCCCATCAACATAGCAGGAGCCCTCACTGAAGCTGGTCCCCATATCCTTCATCCAGAAGCAGCGACAACGAGGATAATCGTGCCCCCTGAGTCGCGAGATTATGGAAACCCGCATTCTTCACGGTCTCGAGAAGCCCCCTCCAATAGCCACTTATGATGGGACCACTGATCCCGATGACCATATAGAGAACCTCGAGGCCATGCTCAATTATCACACTACTGACGTCATGAAGCAGTACATTTTAGAGAAGGGTTTGCGCCCCAACAACGAGTGGCAAAATCTGACAAACACATCTCACCCTTCTTCAAGTTACTCCGAAAGGAAGCAACATTTGAATGGAGAGAGGAATGCGAGCAGGCCCTACAGCACCTCAAGAGAGCATTGTAAGAACCGTCAGTTTTGTCCAGGCCAACAACCTGGGAAGTCCTCTACTTATATATTACTGTTAATACTGAGACCATTAGCACAACTCTCATTAGAGAAAATCCAGAAGGGAAGAAGCCTATGTATTTTACGAGTAAAACGCTACAAGGGACAGAGCTCAGATACCAACAAATAGAGAAGGTCGCACTCACCCTCGTGAATGCAGCTATAAGACTAAGGCACTATTTCCTGGCACACACATTGGTCGTACGAACTGACCAACCTATCAAGAAACTACTTGTCTGATCAGATATAACTGGGAGAATGCTGAGATGGTCCCTAGAATTGTCTGAATTTAATATACACTACGAAAGCAGAAAAGCTCTAAAGGCTCACGCCCTTACCGACTTCGTGGCCGAAATGATCCCAGCAGAAGCTACACCTAAATGCGCCTATAAATGGGTCATCAACGTCGATGGAGCATCTAATACATCAGGCGGTGGAGCGGGGATCATCCTCGAAAATGAAGAGGGACTCGTGGTCGAGGTATCCTTGGTTCTCTCTTTTCCAACTTCTAATAACCAAACTGAATATGAAGCTTTCTTGGCATGACTCTGCTTGGCCAAAGACATGGGCGCTCAGGAGATTAAAATCTACATTGATTCCCAACTCGTAGCATCACAGGTCAAAGGATAATACCAAGCTAAAAAGAATCATTTGGTCAAATATTTGGCATTGCTTGCCACCCACAGAAGTGAGTATGGGATCGAGACGTAGGCCCATTAAGGGAAGTTTTAACTTTCCACCCCCATAGTTGCACCTGGCACCCCCACTTATCTGGTATTATTACCTTGATGCCCTTATAATTTTTTAGGAGATGCATCTTCGAACGCACCAAAAGGTCGATTAACATTAAAATATCCTGGAGATGCATCTCCAAAACATTTTGGAGGTTAACAAGCACCAAAACCTTTTCCTTCCTCATTTCTCATTTTCTTCAAAACCATTCTTCAAACTCTCTTAAACTTTTCTCTACACCAACTCAACTCAATCATCAAAGTTTAATGGAACTTCAATCACCATCTCTAACATTGGAAACATCATCTGAAACATCAATTTCTTGTATGTTTTTTGAATTTTCGATAATTTTTTTTATTTTTTTGTGTGTAAATGAGTAGAAATCAATGATTAGAGTTAAAAATGAGTAGAAACAACATTTAAGATAGTTTAGACGTAGTGTATAAGATGTTTGTTGGTTGAAAAATGATGATAAAATCAAGTTTTTGTTGAGATATCACGAGGTACATTGGCACCATTGACGCAACCTCTGAGATGCAAGAAATTTCGGAGATGCATCTTCAGAATTTTTCAACGTTTTAGTTTCCCCAATATTCCAAAGATGCATCTCTGGAATTTCCTGAAATATTTTTTATTCTCTTGCTTGTGTGTTGTTTTCCTGCATTAATGGTCTGCCTTACTGTAAGTTCTGTAATTGGCATGAATTTTGTAAAACAAATATAGCAACAGTGTATATGTACATGATCTTTGCAAAACATAGAAAAAACATTAAGCAAGGAGTCCTTGTGTGCGCCCAAACATGTTGTGTTGAAATGTTTCAACATCTGGAACAACATGTCGAAGAAGATGTCAAGATAGTTCATTCGACATCATGAACTGTTGAAGATGGATTGAAGTTTCTGTTTTGGTTTCAACAGAAACATTTTATTTTAAAGATTTGAAGCAATCCAAATGGCCCTGATTGTAAAAGATCTTGAAGACTCAAATTTACATTGAAGACAAATATTGAAAAATATAGAGTTTCTATATTTAGAGATATTTTAGGAGTTTTTATATTTAAAGATCTTTTTGTATATTTGTAGCATATTTTTCTGCATATTTGTAGCAGTTGTTGCTGTGATTTTTTAGGCCCAAATCCAGTTGGGAATAGGTTATAAAAAGAAACCTTGTAACCTAGGTTTAGAACCAACCAACCAACCAACTGAAAATGTAAACATTATTAGGGTTGTGTTCTTGTGGAAGTCGTGCGCAACAAGGAAATATGTTGTGGTTGTTTTATTTGTGATTCTTGAAGCTTGTAAGCAAGAGAGGTTGTGTACTTAACTGAAGCTGCTAAGCAAGGTTAATGTATTATCATGGAAGTGTGGCTTCTATGTTGAATTGTTGTGCAGGTAAAGAGCTGTCGATATCAGCAACTGACTGTTGAGGACTGTGAGACATCACTGAGGTGATTGGAAGTTAGGATGAGTTTCTCATATTTAGGAGTTCCTAAGTAGAAGTTACATGGGTAGTGATTAAGTGAGAAGACTATAAATTGTAGGTGTTTACTGAAAAGTCTTTGAATTGATACTACATAGTGGATTTCCTTCCTGGCTTGGTAGCCTCCATAGTAGATGAGTTTAATCGATACGGGTTAACAATTTAATTGTGTTCTTTACAGATTTTCTGTTTTATGTTTTGTGCACTATATGAGCTGAATGTCCTATCAGATGTCGAAACATTCTGAAGCATGTTTGAATCTGATATATCATAATTTTTAAATACTGTTGTGTATGCCTTGCCATGTTTATGAGTAACAGATAAGATGTCTCAAAATCATATTCGACATATGAGTCTGTCATATTAGAATTTCAATTGGTATCAGAGTAATCATCCTAGTCTGGTTCTGGATGAGATCCAAGGGGGATACTTTCTGGTTCATGGTCAAGGTAGAAGGGTTCTACTGAAAAGCTGTTTTGATTTGTGAATGGTCCCTAGAATTGTAGGATGGATTGTTCTGATGTTGTAGCATAGGGTTGTGCTTCTATTGTGACCTGTTTGATTTATTTTCAAACCTATGGTTGTTAGTGTCACCTGTATATTTTGCTAGGGTTGTGGTGTGACACTTGAAGTTTCTAAGGAGTTTGAATTCGCTGCTTATCTCCTGATAACTTCTTTTGTGTGAGAAGGTTGCTCTTCTTTGGAGATATATCCTATGATGATGGGGATATATATCTATCTGCTTCTGTCAATTATGCTAATGACACTTGAAGACTCTTTTTCAAGTCCACTCAAGGCACGGTGAAGAGAAGTGGTTGTTTGGAGACTTGAAGACTATTTTAAACAAACCTATCTCTTGTCTGTAGATCTCTGTGTGATGCTTGGAATGATTTCTTATCCCATGATAGAACATCACATCAAAATTAGGTATGATTCTGTTGTCCAAGGAATGGCTATAAATGCTTGGGTGCTTAACTATTGTGTTTATTTCACACATGTTTAGAACCTACTCCTGATCTGGAAGATGAGGCATCTGTATGGTGTGCCTAAGAAGGTCCTGGCCCTGGAGCTTCTCTTAGCTGTGTGTGTTGATCAAGTAGTGATCAACATGTCTTTTTCTCCCGAGGACAGTTTATTTATGGTCCTTGTTGCAGGAGTGAAGTACCTGAGCTTCAAGGAGTATTATTTCAGAGAGACTCCTTGTACATGAAGGTCAAGAAGTGTCAACTAGTGGAGTTGACTGATGTGGATATAGCTTATCAATAGCTATATTATGTTTAAAGACATCTCAAATCAGACAGTCTGAATACTAAGTCTGAAGGAGAAGATTGTGTTCTAGCTGCTGTATATGTCTGTGTTTTGGTCTGATCAACTACTGATGGCTGATTCTCTTGTGTTCCCTTACCTGTGTATGGATTACTATGATGGTTGTCTTCAGAACCATAGTAATATGTGAAGTTGTGACTGATACTGATGTCTGAAAGAATGTTAGAACATCATCTCAGAAAGTATCAGATGCCTGCAGAAGAAGAAGAAGTCAGATTACATGTTCTGCCTTGTATGAGAAAGTAATCTTATCTAACCAATAGTAAATTCCTTGAAAGGAGACTTGGTATTTGTCTATTGTTTATATGATGCATAAAGGTAGATACTTTGATGTGAGACTTAGTATTTATATAAGAAGTATGCATATCTACAGTCTGAATCTTATGGTTCAGAAAGTGTATAGAGTTACTAATGCTCATCTTCAGAAGGAGCTTT
This sequence comes from Lathyrus aphaca, assembly GCA_963966055.1. Classification (NCBI taxonomy): domain Eukaryota; kingdom Viridiplantae; phylum Streptophyta; class Magnoliopsida; order Fabales; family Fabaceae; genus Lathyrus; species Lathyrus aphaca. Next base: position 120,884,735 of record OZ014521.1, on the reverse strand, counting down.
GGTTGTTCTTGCAATTGGGAGTTAAGGAGTGCTATTTGTGATATATGGATTCAAGAATGCAGATTTTTGTTTAGAAGGTGCAGATGGAGATTTGTTCTTCCCTTGATAAGGAAGGTGTGTATAATCATGAAGTTATAATTGATAAATCATCAGGGCTTTGTGAAGATTGATTTACTCAGGGAGAAATGTCATCCTTGGTATAGCTGCAAGGTGTAGTTCTAAACTATTCCTTCTGAAGATTCAGACAGTGGCAGGTTTGAATACTTTGGAGAAACATTGGAAGTTTCTCATCAATATGTAATATTGGTAGGAATTTCTGCAAAACCAACAGAATGGAGGTTGTTTACTCAAACTTGGTTGATGAATAAAGTCTATGAGAGAATGGAACTATTGTTCTATAAAGGAAGTAGGTTCTTTCAAGTGGCAGAAGAAGGAGATAAGTTCAACATCTGGATATTCAAACATCTAGTTCAACATCAGAATCTCAGTTGGTGAAGTGGCACATCAATTAAAGATATGATAATTTACAACAAGTAGATCATGATATTTTTATGAGAATTCTGACAAACGTGAAGAAGACAAAGGGTGGTAATTAGCTTTTTCATGAGGATTCATAAATGAGGTAATCAAACTATGGCAATTGGTTGATCTCTATATTGGATTCGAAGAATCAAGATGATCAGAGTGTGTCAGCTGGTAGGTCTTGAGGATTATCTTGGAACAAGTTGCTCTTGGGAAAAAGAGTGATGAGTTGAAGACTCAAGGATATTTGTTCTTCTTGAAGGTGGATGAGAGCTTATCTCTCTTTCTGAATTTCGGATTCAAGCTGGTGACACAATTTTGGTGAAGATTTTTCAGTTCTTGGATTACTATGCTATAGTAAGTCCAGTTGGTGGAGCATATCAAGAGTCTTGATCTTGGTGTTTTGAAGATGTTCTAACTAAGTTTTAGGACATTATCTGGGGTGTTTGTCTACATGAGTTCAATTTTTAGCCTACCTAATCATATGGGAGAATGATTAATTATATGATCTGTATGGAAGAAACATCTTTTAGAACAATTATGGTTCTAAACCTCTAAGTGTTTTGATGATAACAAATATCATTATGCTAGAATAGAAGTTCTAATGAATACCTTTATTCTTGTGTAGAAGAGAAATTAAATTAAAGGAGACGTGCATTACTAGAAGATATATTGAGCCATATATAGAAGATACAATTAATGAAGAATCCATCATTTAATGACATGTTTAATTGGCTGCGCATCAAGTCTTTACTATCTCTGATTTCCTTCTAGAAGATGATGATATTCATAATGAAGACATTAATTAAAGAATATTTTAATTAATGATTAAGACAAGTATCTCTGGTTATGGAAGGAATTTATGGTATTAACTAATATCCATAATAAGCTCAAGATGTCTCCAACGGCTACATTTATTCAAGAACTATATAAAGGAATCAAATTGAAGAATTGAAAACAATACACTCACGAGAAAAGACTGAATCATTTTGTGCTAAAATATTGTAACTATCACTTAGTGATCCTAGCTTGATAAGAATCAAATTTAGTTACTATATTATTATCATTGTAATAGTTGTGTAATATTCCTTGAGTGGATAGTTTCAGTCAGAAGACTCAAGAGGACATTGACTATAGGTCGGTGTGTGTATTCATTTGTTGAATAAGTGGATTAAGACCTCAGTAGAGGCAAAATCACCTTGGCGGGTGGACTGGACGTAGTTTGAGTTCAAACGAACCAGGATAAATTAACTTGTCATTAGAAGTTATTTTTAGTTGTTAAAGAAAACCCAATTCCAACCCCCCCCCCCCTTCCTTGTGTTTTACGCACCTTCAATTGGCATCAGAGCTCTAGGTTCTGAGAAAAACACTTAACCGTGTCAGTAAAAGATCCAAAAGTTAAAACACATGGCAGAAGCTGGCAATAACAACAATGACTACCAAAATGACAAGATCAACGCTAAACCTCCAGTGTTCAATGGTGACAATTTTGACTACTGGAAGGATGTTCTGGAAAGTTTCTTTCTAGCTCTAGATGGAGATCTCTGGGACATGGTGACAGATGGATACATTCATCCTGTTGGAGCAGATGGTCAGAAGATTGAAAGAAAAAATATGACAGCTCAACAGAAGAAGGAATTCAGAAATCATCACAAAGCTAGAACCATACTTCTAAGTGCTATCTCATATACAGAATATGAGAAGATCACAAACAGGGACTCAACTAAACACATGTTTGATTCTCTGAGGATGACACATGAAGGCAACACTCAAGTTAAGGAGACTAAAGCTCTAGCCCTCATCCAGAAGTACGAAGCTTTCAAGATGGAAGAAGATGAGACAATTGAAACAATGTTCTCAAGGTTCCAAATTTTGGTAGCTGGACTGAAAGTTCTGGACAAAGGCTACTCAACAGCAGATCATGTGAAGAAAATCATCAGAAGTTTACCAAAAGCTTGGAGGCCCATGGTCACTACTCTAAAGCTATCTAAAAATCTGAATGAAATATCCTTAGAAGAACTGATCAACTCCTTGAGAAGTCATGAGATTGAACTAGAAGAAGATGAACCCCAGAAGAAAGGTAAGTTTGTAGCTCTTAAATCTAACAAATCTGTTTCTAAAGCTTTACAGGCAGAAGAAGAAGAAAGTTATGGATGCTCATCAGAAGAAGATGAACTATCTCTCCTATCCAGAAGAGTCCAACAACTCTGGAAGCATCGTCAGAAGAAGTTCAGAAATACCAGAAGAACCAACAATTATTCTGAATCAACATCTGGTCACAAGAAACCCAGAAGCAAAGAAGTTGTGTGCTACGAATGCAAAGAACCAGGACACTACAAGAGTGAATGTCCAAAACTCCAGAAAGAGAAACCCAGAAACAAATTCAACAGAGAAAAGAAAAAGAGTCTCATGGCAACATAGGATGATTCTGAATCATCTGAAGCAGAGTTAGATTCTGAAGATGAACAAGCTAATATTGCAATGATGGCAAACATACCAGAAGATGATCACTCATCAGAATCAGATTCAGAAGAGGTATTTTATAAACTCTCCAGATCTCAATTAGAAGCTAGCCTCTCAGAAGTTCTTGAAAAATATCAGAAGCTTCAATTCAAATACAAAGACATAAAACAAAGTCTGGTATCTGAATTAGAAGAAGTTAGAAAACTAAAAACAGAAAACTCTGAGCTGAAAGAAAACATTTTTGAATGCAAAAACTCTTTTGAAAAACTTAAAGCTCAGAAGGAATCTGAATTAGAAGATCTAATCAACTCTGATAATATCATAAAACAATATGATTATGGTTTTCAAAAATTCCTAGCTAAAAGCATAGATAGAAGCAAAATTGCATCTATGATCTATGGAGTTTGCAGAAATGATAGAAGAGGCATAGGCTATGTGAAAACTAAAGAAACTCTGAAGTATAAAAAGATTGATGACATTGTCATAAAAACTAATACTCCTCTAAGTTCTCATTTTACCTATGGTCATAACCATGATCTAATTTACACTGGTGAGTCATCTTGTTCCACAAGCTCTGATTTGAAACCTAAAATGAATCAGAAGTTTGTAAAAACTAACAAACAAGGACCCAGAAGAATATGGGTACCCAAAGATAAAATTGTGTATGTTGCAGATGTCTTTAATAGCAAAACTGAAACACCAATCATGGTACCTGGACTCTGGATGCTCACGACACATGACGGGAAGAAAGCATATGTTCCAAAGTCTTGAATTAAAAGATGGAGGCCACGTAGGTTTTGGAGGCAATCAAAAAGGAAAAATAATTGGCTCTGGAACTATTGGTAATGGAAATCTTCCCTCTATCTCTAATGTTCTATTAGTAGAAGGATTAATGCATAATCTATTATCCATAAGTCAATTAAGTGATAATGGTTATGACATAATCTTTAATCAAAAGTTCTGTAAAGCTGTTAGTCAGAAAGATGGAACAATCCTCTTTAGTGGAAAGAGAAAGAACAACATTTATAAAATAAAACTTTCAGAATTAAAAATTCAGAATGTAAAATGTCTAATGTCTGTGGAAACTGAGCAATGGGTCTGACACAGAAGATTGGGACATGTTAATATGAGAAGATTATCTCAACTTAACAAACTCAATCTAGTCAGAGGACTTCCAAATTTGAAGTTCAACTCAGAAGCTCTGTGTGAAGCATGTCAGAAAGGAAAATTTTCAAAACCTGGTTTTAAAGCTAAAAATGTTGTATCTTCCTCTATACCATTAGAACTTCTGCACATTGACTTGTTTGGACCAGTGAAAACTGCTTCTGTCAGTGGCAAGAAGTATGGATTGGTGATCGTAGATGACTTCAGCAGATGGACATGGGTAAAGTTTCTTAGACACAAGGATGAGTCAATTGATGTATTTTCTAACTTCTGCAAACAAGTTCAAAATGAAAAAGAATTTAAAATTATTAAAGTCAGAAGTGATCATGGTGGAGAATTTGAAAATAAACAATTAGAATCATTTTTTAATGAAAATGGCATCTCTCATGATTTTTCTTGTCCTAGAACTCCTCAACAAAATGAGGTTGTAGAACGTAAGAATAGAACATTGCAAGAGATGGCCAGAACCATGATCAATGAGACTAATATGGCTAAACATTTTTGGGCAGAAGTAGTAAATACAACATGCTATATTCAGAATAGAATCTCTATAAGACCTATTCTTGAAAAGACTCCTTATGAATTGTGGAAGAACAGAAAGCCCAACATTTCATATTTTCATCCTTTGGGATGCATATGTTTTATTCTGAATACTAATGATACTCTGAATAAATTTGAATCTAAGGCACAAAAGTGTTATATATTAGGATACTCTGAACGTTCTAAAGGATACAGAGTATACAACACAGAAACACGTATTGTGATAGAATCTATTTATGTCAGATTTGATGATAAGCTTGGTTCTGAAAAACCAAAGCAGAATGAATTAATTGCAGATATAGAAGTTGATATTTCTACAAACAGAACATCTGAAGATCAATCACCTAAAGAAAAAAACAAGACAATTACTCCAACAACTTCTGAAGAACCCACTCAGAAGAAACTATCCAGAAGCAAGGTGAATCATCCAGAAGATAAAATCTTGGGAAAGAAAGATGAACCAATCAGAACAAGATCATCATTCAGAAACTCTGAAGAATCTCTAATGGGACTTGTTTCTCTGATTGAACCATCTTCTGTAGAAGAAGCTCTCTCAGAAAATGATTGTATTCTGGCTATGCAAGAAGAACTTAACCAATTCACCAGAAATGATGTATGGGATCTAGTTCCTAGGCCCAGAGGATTCAACATCATTGGCACCAAATAGGTATTCAGAAACAAGCTAAATGAGCAAGGAGAAGTTGTCAGAAACAAAGCAAGACTGGTTGCACAAGGTTATAGTCAACAAGAAGGAATTGACTATACAGAAACCTATGCACCAGTTGCCAGGTTAGAATCAATTAGACTTCTAATCTCATTTACTGTAAACCATGATATCATTCTATATCAAATGGATGTCAAGAGTGCATTTTTAAATGGTTATATTGATGAAGAAGTGTATGTACACCAACCCCCTGGCTTTGAAAATATAAAATTTCCAGAACATGTTTTCAAACTGAAAAAATCTTTATATGGTCTGAAACAAGCTCCCAGAGCTTGGTATGAAAGACTAAGTACTTTTCTTCTGGAAAATAATTTCATCAGATGGAAAGTGGATACAACTCTTTTCATTAAAAACATTAAAAATGATCTTCTGATATGTCAAATTTATGTAGATGATATAATTTTTGGTTCTACTAAAAGTGCCTTGGGAAAGGAATTTGCTAAGTCTATGCAGGCAGAATTTGAAATGAGCATGATGGGAGAATTAAAGTTCTTCCTGGGAATTCAGATAAGTCAAACTTCAGAAGGAACATATATCCATCAAAGCAAATATGTCAAAGAACTTCTGAAGAGATTGTATTTATCAGAAAGCATAATATCTAAAACTCTTATGCATCCTACATGTATTCTGGAAAAAAAAGAGGTAAGTAAGAAAGTAGATCAGAAGCTCTGCAGAGGTATGATTGGCTCTCTCCTCTATCTATCTGCTTCTAGACCAGATATTCTATACAATGTATGTTTATGTGCTAGATTCCAATCAGATCCTAGAGAAACTCACTTAACAGCAGTTAAGAGAATTTTTAGGTATCTGAAAGGTACTACTAATCTTGGCTTATATTACAGAAGATCCTAAGATTATAAACTTGTAGGATATTGTGATGCTGATTTTGCTGGAGACAGAACAGAAAGAAAAAGTACTTCTGGAAGTTGTCAATTTCTGGGAGATAATCTAATTTCTTGGTCCAGCAAAAGACAGACAACCATAGCATTATCAACTGCAAAAGCTGAATACATTGCAGCAGCTGGATGCAGTACTCAGATGCTCTGGATGAAAAATCAGCTTGAGGATTTCAATATTTATGAGAGTAACATTCCTATCCTCTGTGATAATACCTCTGCTATTTGTCTATCTAAAAATCCAATTTTACATTCTAGAGCTAAACACATAGAAGTTAAACATCATTTCATTAGGGACCATACTCAGAAGGGAATTTTAATGTTAAAATTCATAGATACAAATCACCAATGGGCTGATATTTTTACAAAACCCCTTCCTGAAGATAGATTTAATTTCATACTAACTAACCTTAGCATGAAATTATGTCCAGAATGAAAATGCTTTAATTATATGTTTTTAACTCTTAGAAGTTCTGAAATTAATCCTCTATATTATTATTTCAGAAGATACCATGTTCTAACTGTTTCATTCTGAGAACTTCTGTTCAAAGGAATAACATGCAGATCTTCAAATCAACAAGTGTCAACAAGGCTCTAAGGAATCCCATCAGAATTTAAACAAGTGTCCAAATTCTGTAGAGTGACAGAACATGCATTGGACAAATGTCCTCTACAGAATGACATCTGTTAATCTTCTGGGAAACTGATACGGCTAACTTGACACCAAAAAGGCAAAAATCTCTTGGGTAACTGTTCCAGAATCTTTTACGCCTTACCCTATGTCAGCAGCATTTATTGCATATAATCATTATGTTTTTTTTAAACTTAATTTTTCCCACTAATTTCTCATTTTATTAAATGCATTATTTTTTTCCTATATAAGTAACTTTTCATTTTCACTTTCACTTTTTACCCTAATTGCATTTTTACTGAAAAATCTTTTCACTCTCTCTTTTGCGTTCTCCCTGAAATTTTCTAAAACCCTAAACTTCAAAAACCTCATCTTAGTAACTATGGTTTCCCCTCCTCAACAACGAAAGGACTTCACTGATGTATTCTACGTTGAACCTATGAAGACCCTTACTACTCCTGCTGACAAACTGGAAGTTCTTTGTGAGCTCTTTGTGGATTTCAACAGTCTGAAGGATAATGGTTTTGATCTCTTTCCGGCCGTTCAAGCTCAGGGATGGGAGAAGTACTTTGATCGTCTAATGGGACTGGTCTTCCCAAAACTGGTAAAGGAATTCTAGGCATATGCAACAGCCTCTAACACTCATGTCACTTCGTACGTGCTGGGTAAAAGGATAATTATTTCTGAAGATCACATTGCCAAGCTCATAGAATCTGATGGCAATGGAATAAAGTGTAGTGAGATGGACAAGATGTCTGATACAAAGCTGATTGCCAAGGAAATATTCACTTCTGGCCAACCCTCTAATAAGATAAAGGATCTAAAGATTCCTCTCAGAATTTGGGCCAAGATCATTCTTGGAACAATCTGCCACAGGAAAGCTACAAATTCTCCAGACTATATCAACATGGATCAGCAGTTTCTGCTGTACTTCATTGCCAAACAGAAGAAGATCAACCTTGCACACACTCTGTTTCAACATCTGAAAACTAGTGTGAAGGAAACTAGAGATGGGGAGAAAACCAAGAGGGATTGGATTCCTCTAGGACGTGTAATTTCTGACATTCTCTGTCAAACTAAGTTGGTAGACTTTCTGGCAGAATTAAAGCAGACACAATTTCTTGAAACAGATGTTGGTAAACCTCTGAATGCGAAAAATTTGAAGAAGATGAAGTTTATAACTTCTATCCAGCAAGAACCTGTCCTCCATTCTAGAGAAGTTATCACCACCAGGAAGATTCCCCTGGAGAACTTCCCCCTCTTCTCTTCTGACACACCTCCAGAGGTTGTGGTCAATTACTTGGATATATGCAAGCAACATGGTGTGGACCCAATGTTCAAGCCAACTGAACTCACTCAGAAAACTCCAGATGCTGCCTCTGCAAGAACCAAGAAGAGAAAGGCTGGTGGAGAAGGATCGTCTCAGAAGACTTCCAAATCAACCAGAAGATCAGGTAAAACTTCTGCCTCTAACTTTGAATTCATTTCTGTAGTAGAAGCAGTTACAGTAGAAGTGTCTGAAAACCCTTCTAACCCAACACCTTTTGTTGACATTCCTTCTGCACCTATCTCATCTTCTGAACCACCTCAATCCTCTAATCTTATTCCATCTGAAATACCTGCATCTGTTGCTGTCTCATCCATCCTATCATCACTTTATCCACCAGAAGTAGAACACCATCAACCACAAACAATTTCTGATTTTGATATTCCAATAGATACAACACCACTTTCTGATATTGATCGCTCACCAACAACTGAAACACAAACTGCTTTGCAACATGTCCTCTCTGACATTGATAACTTCCAACCCCCAGAATCTGTCCAAATTCCATCCTCTGAAAATGTTTCTAATCTTTCCCCCATAAGAGAAAGCTCCATGTCTTCATATGTGTCTACCCCTCCCAACTCACCAACTTTTATAACCATCCCTGAGACACCACCAGAAGAAACTGAACATGAAAATCCTCTTAGAACCTCTGTTAATATTGAAGCTTTACAAAAATTGTCCTCTGTCTCTAACAAAACAGCCATACCTGCACCTAAACCAAAGCCCTCAAAAACAGACATTTCTGCTTTGTTACTTGCTTTTGAAACAGTCATGAAATTGAAGTTAGAGGATCTGAAGTCTGCGTGCTCAGAGCTTACAGATCCAGCTGCTTCTGACTTTCTGTGGGCTACCTTCAGAAAATGGTTTAATGCTGAGACAAAGAGACTCAAGGACATCTGCTATGATATTGCTCACCAGAACTTCTGTGAGTATCTCAAAGCAGTTGTTTCTAACATTGAATAGAATAAACCTCTTCTGCTGGACAATAAGCCCTGGACAGAGTCAGAACCTCTGGAAGAAAACTCTGGATTTCAAATGGTTCTGGTACCTTCTGAAGAAGATCATGATGATGAACCTGCTCTTTCACCAGCAAATGTAGAAGTTCCTGACAATCAAGCTGCTCCAGAATCTGAAGATCCTCTGCCAACAAATCTTGTTCTGCAGACCTTGGAAGAGCTGAAGAAGGAAAATGAAATGGTTAAGCAACGCCTGGATAAGCAAGATGAAACCACTGCTGAGTTAAAGACAATGCTTGGAAAGCAAGTGGAATCATCCTCTTAGATCAAGTCTCTGCTGGAGGCCTTAGTTACTAAGATGCACTCCTGATTTTCTGCTTATCTTCTGCTTAGTTGTTTTTTTCTGTTTCTTCATGACTTTTTAAGTTCTACTGGTTTTTGTTATCTTTTTTAATTATATTTAATGGTAACGTATTTTTCTTCTATACACTTGCATTTTTTTTTACTTCTGCATCTATTCTTTTTTATAATGACAAAAAGGGGGAGAAACGTAGAAGATCCTGATCCATAGCAGTTTATCCTGATTTGCCTCTTACATTTAAAATTCTAATAAAATTATTTGAGTTGTGATTCTAAAATAGAAACAGGTCAAGTAATCAACTCAGGGGGAGCTAAGGCTAATGAAACTTTTGAAGGATAGAACTTCTGAAGAGATCTTTAAAAGAAATATTTGATTCTATTCAATCAAAGGGAGTTCTTATAAATCCTATTAAACTTTATTCTCAATATTTAATTAAATGTTTTGTCATCATCAAAAAGGGGGAGATTGTTAGAACAATTATGGTTCTAAACCTCTAAGTGTTTTGATGATAACAAATATCATTATGCTAGAATAGAAGTTCTAATGAATACCTTTATTCTTGTGTAGAAGAGAAATTCAATTAAAGGAGACGTGCATTACTAGAAGATATATTGAGCCATATATAGAAGATACAATTAATGAAGAATCCATCATTTAATGACATGTTTAATTGGCTGCGCATCAAGTCTTTACTATCTCTGATTTCCTTCTAGAAGATGATGATATTCATAATGAAGACATTAATTAAAGAATATTTTAATTAATGATTAAGACAAGTATCTCTGGTTATGGAAGGAATTTATGGTATTAACTAATATCCATAATAAGCTCAAGATGTCTCCAACGGCTACATTTATTCAAGAACTATATAAAGGAATCAAATTGAAGAATTGAAAACAATACACTCACGAGAAAAGACTGAATCATTTTGTGCTAAAATATTGTAACTATCACTTAGTGATCCTAGCTTGATAAGAATCAAATTTAGTTACTATATTATTATCATTGTAATAGTTGTGTAATATTCCTTGAGTGGATAGTTTCAGTCAGAAGACTCAAGAGGACATTGACTATAGGTCAGTGTGTGTATTCATTTGTTGAATAAGTGGATTAAGACCTCAGTAGAGGCAAAATCACCTTGGCGGGTGGACTGGACGTAGTTTGAGTTCAAACGAACCAGGATAAATTAACTTGTCATTAGAAGTTATTTTTAGTTGTTAAAGAAAACCCAATTCCAACCCCCCCCCCCCCTTCCTTGTGTTTTACGCACCTTCAATTAGCATCGGAGCTCTAGGTTCTGAGAAAAACACTTAACCGTGTCAGTAAAAGATCCAAAAGTTAAAACACATGGCAGAAGCTGGCAATAACAACAATGACTACCAAAATGACAAGATCAACGCTAAACCTCCAGTGTTCAATGGTGACAATTTTGACTACTGGAAGGATGTTCTGGAAAGTTTCTTTCTAGCTCTAGATGGAGATCTCTGGGACATGGTGACAGATGGATACATTCATCCTGTTGGAGCAGATGGTCAGAAGATTGAAAGAAAAAATATGACAGCTCAACAGAAGAAGGAATTCAGAAATCATCACAAAGCTAGAACCATACTTCTAAGTGCTATCTCATATACAGAATATGAGAAGATCACAAACAGGGACTCAACTAAACACATGTTTGATTCTCTGAGGATGACACATGAAGGCAACACTCAAGTTAAGGAGACTAAAGCTCTAGCCCTCATCCAGAAGTACGAAGCTTTCAAGATGGAAGAAGATGAGACAATTGAAACAATGTTCTCAAGGTTCCAAATTCTGGTAGCTGGACTGAAAGTTCTGGACAAAGGCTACTCAACAGCAGATCATGTGAAGAAAATCATCAGAAGTTTACCAAAAGCTTGGAGGCCCATGGTCACTGCTCTAAAGCTATCTAAAAATCTGAATGAAATATCCTTAGAAGAACTGATCAGCTCCTTGAGAAGTCATGAGATTGAACTAGAAGAAGATGAACCCCAGAAGAAAGGTAAGTTTGTAGCTCTTAAATCTAACAAATCTGTTTCTAAAGCTTTACAGGCAGAAGAAGAAGAAAGTTATGGATGCTCATCAGAAGAAGATGAACTATCTCTCCTATCCAGAAGAGTCCAACAACTCTGGAAGCATCGTCAGAAGAAGTTCAGAAATACCAGAAGAACCAACAATTATTCTGAATCAACATCTGGTCACAAGAAACCCAGAAGCAAAGAAGTTGTGTGCTACGAATGCAAAGAACCAGGACACTACAAGAGTGAATGTCCAAAATTCCAGAAAGAGAAACCCAGAAACAAATTCAACAGAGAAAAGAAAAAGAGTCTCATGGCAACATAGGATGATTCTGAATCATCTGAAGCAGAGTCAGATTCTGAAGATGAACAAGCTAATATTGCACTGATGGCAAACATACCAGAAGATGATCACTCATCAGAATCAGATTCAGAAGAGGTATTTTATAAACTCTCCAGATCTCAATTAGAAGCTAGCCTCTCAGAAGTTCTTGAAAAATATCAGAAGCTTCAATTCAAATACAAAGACATAAAACAAAGTCTGGTATCTGAATTAGAAGAAGTTAGAAAACTAAAAACAGAAAACTCTGAGCTGAAAGAAAACATTTTTGAATGCAAAAACTCTTTTGAAAAACTTAAAGCTCAGAAGGAATCTGAATTAGAAGATCTAATCAACTCTGATAATATCATAAAACAATATGATTATGGTTTTCAAAAATTCCTAGCTAAAAGCATAGATAGAAGCAAAATTGCATCTATGATCTATGGAGTTTGCAGAAATGATAGAAGAGGCATAGGCTATGTGAAAACTAAAGAAACTCTGAAGTATAAAAAGATTGATGACATTGTCATAAAAACTAATACTCCTCTAAGTTCTCATTTTACCTATGGTCATAACCATGATCTAATTTACACTGGTGAGTCATCTTGTTCCACAAGCTCTGATTTGAAACCTAAAATGAATCAGAAGTTTGTAAAAACTAACAAACAAGGACCCAGAAGAATATGGGTACCCAAAGATAAAATTGTGTATGTTGCAGATGTCTTTAATAGCAAAACTGAAACACCAATCATGGTACCTGGACTCTGGATGCTCACGACACATGACGGGAAGAAAGCATATGTTCCAAAGTCTTGAATTAAAAGATGGAGGCCACGTAGGTTTTGGAGGCAATCAAAAAGGAAAAATAATTGGCTCTGGAACTATTGGTAATGGAAATCTTCCCTCTATCTCTAATGTTCTATTAGTAGAAGGATTAATGCATAATCTATTATCCATAAGTCAATTAAGTGATAATGGTTATGACATAATCTTTAATCAAAAGTTCTGTAAAGCTGTTAGTCAGAAAGATGGAACAATCCTCTTTAGTGGAAAGAGAAAGAACAACATTTATAAAATAAAACTTTCAGAATTAAAAATTCAGAATGTAAAATGTCTAATGTCTGTGGAAACTGAGCAATGGGTCTGACACAGAAGATTGGGACATGTTAATATGAGAAGATTATCTCAACTTAACAAACTCAATCTAGTCAGAGGACTTCCAAATTTGAAGTTCAACTCAGAAGCTCTGTGTGAAGCATGTCAGAAAGGCAAATTTTCAAAACCTGGTTTTAAAGCTAAAAATGTTGTATCTTCCTCTATACCATTAGAACTTCTGCACATTGACTTGTTTGGACCAGTGAAAACTGCTTCTGTCAGTGGCAAGAAGTATGGATTGGTGATCGTAGATGACTTCAGCAGATGGACATGGGTAAAGTTTCTTAGACACAAGGATGAGTCAATTGATGTATTTTCTAACTTCTGCAAACAAGTTCAAAATGAAAAAGAATTTAAAATTATTAAAGTCAGAAGTGATCATGGTGGAGAATTTGAAAATAAACAATTAGAATCATTTTTTAATGAAAATGGCATCTCTCATGATTTTTCTTGTCCTAGAACTCCTCAACAAAATGAGGTTGTAGAACGTAAGAATAGAACATTGCAAGAGATGGCCAGAACCATGATCAATGAGACTAATATGGCTAAACATTTTTGGGCAGAAGCAGTAAATACAACATGCTATATTCAGAATAGAATCTCTATAAGACCTATTCTTGAAAAGACTCCTTATGAATTGTGGAAGAACAGAAAGCCCAACATTTCATATTTTCATCCTTTGGGATGCATATGTTTTATTCTGAATACTAATGATACTCTGAATAAATTTGAATCTAAGGCACAAAAGTGTTATATATTAGGATACTCTGAACGTTCTAAAGGATACAGAGTATACAACACAGAAACACGTATTGTGATAGAATCTATTTATGTCAGATTTGATGATAAGCTTGGTTCTGAAAAACCAAAGCAGAATGAATTAATTGCAGATATAGAAGTTGATATTTCTACAAACAGAACATCTGAAGATCAATCACCTAAAGAAAAAAACAAGACAATTACTCCAACAACTTCTGAAGAACCCACTCAGAAGAAACTATCCAGAAGCAAGGTGAATCATCCAGAAGATAAAATCTTGGGAAAGAAAGATGAACCAATCAGAACAAGATCATCATTCAGAAACTCTGAAGAATCTCTAATGGGACTTGTTTCTCTGATTGAACCATCTTCTGTAGAAGAAGCTCTCTCAGAAAATGATTGTATTCTGGCTATGCAAGAAGAACTTAACCAATTCACCAGAAATGATGTATGGGATCTAGTTCCTAGGCCCAGAGGATTCAACATCATTGGCACCAAATAGGTATTCAGAAACAAGCTAAATGAGCAAGGAGAAGTTGTCAGAAACAAAGCAAGACTGGTTGCACAAGGTTATAGTCAACAAGAAGGAATTGACTATACAGAAACCTATGCACCAGTTGCCAGGTTAGAATCAATTAGACTTCTAATCTCATTTACTGTAAACCATGATATCATTCTATATCAAATGGATGTCAAGAGTGCATTTTTAAATGGTTATATTGATGAAGAAGTGTATGTACACCAACCCCCTGGCTTTGAAAATATAAAATTTCCAGAACATGTTTTCAAACTGAAAAAATCTTTATATGGTCTGAAACAAGCTCCCAGAGCTTGGTATGAAAGACTAAGTACTTTTCTTCTGGAAAATAATTTCATCAGATGGAAAGTGGATACAACTCTTTTCATTAAAAACATTAAAAATGATCTTCTGATATGTCAAATTTATGTAGATGATATAATTTTTGGTTCTACTAAAAGTGCCTTGGGAAAGGAATTTGCTAAGTCTATGCAGGCAGAATTTGAAATGAGCATGATGGGAGAATTAAAGTTCTTCCTGGGAATTCAGATAAGTCAAACTTCAGAAGGAACATATATCCATCAAAGCAAATATGTCAAAGAACTTCTGAAGAGATTGTATTTATCAGAAAGCATAATATCTAAAACTCTTATGCATCCTACATGTATTCTGGAAAAAGAAGAGGTAAGTAAGAAAGTAGATCAGAAGCTCTGCAGAGGTATGATTGGCTCTCTCCTCTATCTATCTGCTTCTAGACCAGATATTCTATACAATGTATGTTTATGTGCTAGATTCCAATCAGATCCTAGAGAAACTCACTTAACAGCAGTTAAGAGAATTTTTAGGTATCTGAAAGGTACTACTAATCTTGGCTTATATTACAGAAGATCCTAAGATTATAAACTTGTAGGATATTGTGATGCTGATTTTGCTGGAGACAGAACAGAAAGAAAAAGTACTTCTGGAAGTTGTCAATTTCTGGGAGATAATCTAATTTCTTGGTCCAGCAAAAGACAGACAACCATAGCATTATCAACTGCAAAAGCTGAATACATTGCAGCAGCTGGATGCAGTACTCAGATGCTCTGGATGAAAAATCAGCTTGAGGATTTCAATATTTATGAGAGTAACATTCTTATCCTCTGTGATAATACCTCTGCTATTTGTCTATCTAAAAATCCAATTTTACATTCTAGAGCTAAACACATAGAAGTTAAACATCATTTCATTAGGGACCATACTCAGAAGGGAATTTTAATGTTAAAATTCATAGATACAAATCACCAATGGGCTGATATTTTTACAAAACCCCTTCCTGAAGATAGATTTAATTTCATACTAACTAACCTTAGCATGAAATTATGTCCAGAATGAAAATGCTTTAATTATATGTTTTTAACTCTTAGAAGTTCTGAAATTAATCCTCTATATTATTATTTCAGAAGATACCATGTTCTAACTGTTTCATTCTGAGAACTTCTGTTCAAAGGAATAACATGCAGATCTTCAAATCAACAAGTGTCAACAAGGCTCTAAGGAATCCCATCAGAATTTAAACAAGTGTCCAAATTCTGTAGAGTGACAGAACATGCATTGGACAAATGTCCTCTACAGAATGACATCTGTTAATCTTCTGGGAAACTGATACGGCTAACTTGACACCAAAAAGGCAAAAATCTCTTGGGTAACTGTTCCAGAATCTTTTACGCCTTACCCTATGTCAGCAGCATTTATTGCATATAATCATTATGTTTTTTTTAAACTTAATTTTTCCCACTAATTTCTCATTTTATTAAATGCATTATTTTTTTCCTATATAAGTAACTTTTCATTTTCACTTTCACTTTTTACCCTAATTGCATTTTTACTGAAAAATCTTTTCACTCTCTCTTTTGCGTTCTCCCTGAAATTTTCTAAAACCCTAAACTTCAAAAACCTCATCTTAGTAACTATGGTTTCCCCTCCTCAACAACGAAAGGACTTCACTGATGTATTCTACGTTGAACCTATGAAGACCCTTACTACTCCTGCTGACAAACTGGAAGTTCTTTGTGAGCTCTTTGTGGATTTCAACAGTCTGAAGGATAATGGTTTTGATCTCTTTCCGGCCGTTCAAGCTCAGGGATGGGAGAAGTACTTTGATCGTCTAATGGGACTGGTCTTCCCAAAACTGGTAAAGGAATTCTAGGCATATGCAACAGCCTCTAACACTCATGTCACTTCGTACGTGCTGGGTAAAAGGATAATTATTTCTGAAGATCACATTGCCAAGCTCATAGAATCTGATGGCAATGGAATAAAGTGTAGTGAGATGGACAAGATGTCTGATACAAAGCTGATTGCCAAGGAAATATTCACTTCTGGCCAACCCTCTAATAAGATAAAGGATCTAAAGATTCCTCTCAGAATTTGGGCCAAGATCATTCTTGGAACAATCTGCCACAGGAAAGCTACAAATTCTCCAGACTATATCAACATGGATCAGCAGTTTCTGCTGTACTTCATTGCCAAACAGAAGAAGATCAACCTTGCACACACTCTGTTTCAACATCTGAAAACTAGTGTGAAGGAAACTAGAGATGGGGAGAAAACCAAGAGGGATTGGATTCCTCTAGGACGTGTAATTTCTGACATTCTCTGTCAAACTAAGTTGGTAGACTTTCTGGCAGAATTAAAGCAGACACAATTTCTTGAAACAGATGTTGGTAAACCTCTGAATGCGAAAAATTTGAAGAAGATGAAGTTTATAACTTCTATCCAGCAAGAACCTGTCCTCCATTCTAGAGAAGTTATCACCACCAGGAAGATTCCCCTGGAGAACTTCCCCCTCTTCTCTTCTGACACACCTCCAGAGGTTGTGGTCAATTACTTGGATATATGCAAGCAACATGGTGTGGACCCAATGTTCAAGCCAACTGAACTCACTCAGAAAACTCCAGATGCTGCCTCTGCAAGAACCAAGAAGAGAAAGGCTGGTGGAGAAGGATCGTCTCAGAAGACTTCCAAATCAACCAGAAGATCAGGTAAAACTTCTGCCTCTAACTTTGAATTCATTTCTGTAGTAGAAGCAGTTACAGTAGAAGTGTCTGAAAACCCTTCTAACCCAACACCTTTTGTTGACATTCCTTCTGCACCTATCTCATCTTCTGAACCACCTCAATCCTCTAATCTTATTCCATCCGAAATACCTGCATCTGTTGCTGTCTCATCCATCCTATCATCACTTTATCCACCAGAAGTAGAACACCATCAACCACAAACAATTTATGATTTTGATATTCCAATAGATACAACACCACTTTCTGATATTGATCGCTCACCAACAACTGAAACACAAACTGCTTTGCAACATGTCCTCTCTGACATTGATAACTTCCAACCCCCAGAATCTGTCCAAATTCCATCCTCTGAAAATGTTTCTAATCTTTCCCCCATAAGAGAAAGCTCCATGTCTTCATATGTGTCTACCCCTCCCAACTCACCAACTTTTATAACCATCCCTGAGACACCACCAGAAGAAACTGAACATGAAAATCCTCTTAGAATCTCTGTTAATATTGAAGCTTTACAAAAATTGTCCTCTGTCTCTAACAAAACAGCCATACCTGCACCTAAACCAAAGCCCTCAAAAACAGACATTTCTGCTTTGTTACTTGCTTTTGAAACAGTCATGAAATTGAAGTTAGAGGATCTGAAGTCTGCGTGCTCAGAGCTTACAGATCCAGCTGCTTCTGACTTTCTGTGGGCTACCTTCAGAAAATGGTTTAATGCTGAGACAAAGAGACTCAAGGACATCTGCTATGATATTGCTCACCAGAACTTCTGTGAGTATCTCAAAGCAGTTGTTTCTAACATTGAATAGAATAAACCTCTTCTGCTGGACAATAAGCCCTGGACAGAGTCAGAACCTCTGGAAGAAAACTCTGGATTTCAAATGCTTCTGGTACCTTCTGAAGAAGATCATGATGATGAACCTGCTCTTTCACCAGCAAATGTAGAAGTTCCTGACAATCAAGCTGCTCCAGAATCTGAAGATCCCCTGCCAACAAATCTTGTTCTGCAGACCTTGGAAGAGCTGAAGAAGGAAAATGAAATGGTTAAGCAACGCCTGGATAAGCAAGATGAAACCACTGCTGAGTTAAAGACAATGCTTGGAAAGCAAGTGGAATCATCCTCTTAGATCAAGTCTCTGCTGGAGGCCTTAGTTACTAAGATGCACTCCTGATTTTCTGCTTATCTTCTGCTTAGTTGTTTTTTTCTGTTTCTTCATGACTTTTTAAGTTCTACTGGTTTTTGTTATCTTTTTTAATTATATTTAATGGTAACGTATTTTTCTTCTATACACTTGCATTTTTTTTTACTTCTGCATCTATTCTTTTTTATAATGACAAAAAGGGGGAGAAACGTAGAAGATCCTGATCCATAGCAGTTTATCCTGATTTGCCTCTTACATTTAAAATTCTAATAAAATTATTTGAGTTGTGATTCTAAAATAGAAACAGGTCAAGTAATCAACTCAGGGGGAGCTAAGGCTAATGAAACTTTTGAAGGATAGAACTTCTGAAGAGATCTTTAAAAGAAATATTTGATTCTATTCAATCAAAGGGAGTTCTTATAAATCCTATTAAACTTTATTCTCAATATTTAATTAAATGTTTTGTCATCATCAAAAAGGGGGAGATTGTTAGAACAATTATGGTTCTAAACCTCTAAGTGTTTTGATGATAACAAATATCATTATGCTAGAATAGAAGTTCTAATGAATACCTTTATTCTTGTGTAGAAGAGAAATTCAATTAAAGGAGACGTGCATTACTAGAAGATATATTGAGCCATATATAGAAGATACAATTAATGAAGAATCCATCATTTAATGACATGTTTAATTGGCTGCGCATCAAGTCTTTACTATCTCTGATTTCCTTCTAGAAGATGATGATATTCATAATGAAGACATTAATTAAAGAATATTTTAATTAATGATTAAGACAAGTATCTCTGGTTATGGAAGGAATTTATGGTATTAACTAATATCCATAATAAGCTCAAGATGTCTCCAACGGCTACATTTATTCAAGAACTATATAAAGGAATCAAATTGAAGAATTGAAAACAATACACTCACGAGAAAAGACTGAATCATTTTGTGCTAAAATATTGTAACTATCACTTAGTGATCCTAGCTTGATAAGAATCAAATTTAGTTACTATATTATTATCATTGTAATAGTTGTGTAATATTCCTTGAGTGGATAGTTTCAGTCAGAAGACTCAAGAGGACATTGACTATAGGTCAGTGTGTGTATTCATTTGTTGAATAAGTGGATTAAGACCTCAGTAGAGGCAAAATCACCTTGGCGGGTGGACTGGACGTAGTTTGAGTTCAAACGAACCAGGATAAATTAACTTGTCATTAGAAGTTATTTTTAGTTGTTAAAGAAAACCCAATTCCAACCCCCCCCCCCTTCCTTGTGTTTTACGCACCTTCAATTAGCATCAGAGCTCTAGGTTCTGAGAAAAACACTTAACCGTGTCAGTAAAAGATCCAAAAGTTAAAACACATGGCAGAAGCTGGCAATAACAACAATGACTACCAAAATGACAAGATCAACGCTAAACCTCCAGTGTTCAATGGTGACAATTTTGACTACTGGAAGGATGTTCTGGAAAGTTTCTTTCTAGCTCTAGATGGAGATCTCTGGGACATGGTGACAGATGGATACATTCATCCTGTTGGAGCAGATGGTCAGAAGATTGAAAGAAAAAATATGACAGCTCAACAGAAGAAGGAATTCAGAAATCATCACAAAGCTAGAACCATACTTCTAAGTGCTATCTCATATACAGAATATGAGAAGATCACAAACAGGGACTCAACTAAACACATGTTTGATTCTCTGAGGATGACACATGAAGGCAACACTCAAGTTAAGGAGACTAAAGCTCTAGCCCTCATCCAGAAGTACGAAGCTTTCAAGATGGAAGAAGATGAGACAATTGAAACAATGTTCTCAAGGTTCCAAATTCTGGTAGCTGGACTGAAAGTTCTGGACAAAGGCTACTCAACAGCAGATCATGTGAAGAAAATCATCAGAAGTTTACCAAAAGCTTGGAGGCCCATGGTCACTGCTCTAAAGCTATCTAAAAATCTGAATGAAATATCCTTAGAAGAACTGATCAGCTCCTTGAGAAGTCATGAGATTGAACTAGAAGAAGATGAACCCCAGAAGAAAGGTAAGTTTGTAGCTCTTAAATCTAACAAATCTGTTTCTAAAGCTTTACAGGCAGAAGAAGAAGAAAGTTATGGATGCTCATCAGAAGAAGATGAACTATCTCTCCTATCCAGAAGAGTCCAACAACTCTGGAAGCATCGTCAGAAGAAGTTCAGAAATACCAGAAGAACCAACAATTATTCTGAATCAACATCTGGTCACAAGAAACCCAGAAGCAAAGAAGTTGTGTGCTACGAATGCAAAGAACCAGGACACTACAAGAGTGAATGTCCAAAATTCCAGAAAGAGAAACCCAGAAACAAATTCAACAGAGAAAAGAAAAAGAGTCTCATGGCAACATAGGATGATTCTGAATCATCTGAAGCAGAGTCAGATTCTGAAGATGAACAAGCTAATATTGCACTGATGGCAAACATACCAGAAGATGATCACTCATCAGAATCAGATTCAGAAGAGGTATTTTATAAACTCTCCAGATCTCAATTAGAAGCTAGCCTCTCAGAAGTTCTTGAAAAATATCAGAAGCTTCAATTCAAATACAAAGACATAAAACAAAGTCTGGTATCTGAATTAGAAGAAGTTAGAAAACTAAAAACAGAAAACTCTGAGCTGAAAGAAAACATTTTTGAATGCAAAAACTCTTTTGAAAAACTTAAAGCTCAGAAGGAATCTGAATTAGAAGATCTAATCAACTCTGATAATATCATAAAACAATATGATTATGGTTTTCAAAAATTCCTAGCTAAAAGCATAGATAGAAGCAAAATTGCATCTATGATCTATGGAGTTTGCAGAAATGATAGAAGAGGCATAGGCTATGTGAAAACTAAAGAAACTCTGAAGTATAAAAAGATTGATGACATTGTCATAAAAACTAATACTCCTCTAAGTTCTCATTTTACCTATGGTCATAACCATGATCTAATTTACACTGGTGAGTCATCTTGTTCCACAAGCTCTGATTTGAAACCTAAAATGAATCAGAAGTTTGTAAAAACTAACAAACAAGGACCCAGAAGAATATGGGTACCCAAAGATAAAATTGTGTATGTTGCAGATGTCTTTAATAGCAAAACTGAAACACCAATCATGGTACCTGGACTCTGGATGCTCACGACACATGACGGGAAGAAAGCATATGTTCCAAAGTCTTGAATTAAAAGATGGAGGCCACGTAGGTTTTGGAGGCAATCAAAAAGGAAAAATAATTGGCTCTGGAACTATTGGTAATGGAAATCTTCCCTCTATCTCTAATGTTCTATTAGTAGAAGGATTAATGCATAATCTATTATCCATAAGTCAATTAAGTGATAATGGTTATGACATAATCTTTAATCAAAAGTTCTGTAAAGCTGTTAGTCAGAAAGATGGAACAATCCTCTTTAGTGGAAAGAGAAAGAACAACATTTATAAAATAAAACTTTCAGAATTAAAAATTCAGAATGTAAAATGTCTAATGTCTGTGGAAACTGAGCAATGGGTCTGACACAGAAGATTGGGACATGTTAATATGAGAAGATTATCTCAACTTAACAAACTCAATCTAGTCAGAGGACTTCCAAATTTGAAGTTCAACTCAGAAGCTCTGTGTGAAGCATGTCAGAAAGGCAAATTTTCAAAACCTGGTTTTAAAGCTAAAAATGTTGTATCTTCCTCTATACCATTAGAACTTCTGCACATTGACTTGTTTGGACCAGTGAAAACTGCTTCTGTCAGTGGCAAGAAGTATGGATTGGTGATCGTAGATGACTTCAGCAGATGGACATGGGTAAAGTTTCTTAGACACAAGGATGAGTCAATTGATGTATTTTTTAACTTCTGCAAACAAGTTCAAAATGAAAAAGAATTTAAAATTATTAAAGTCAAAAGTGATCATAGTGGAGAATTTGAAAATAAACAATTAGAATCATTTTTTAATGAAAATGGCATCTCTCATGATTTTTCTTGTCCTAGAACTCCTCAACAAAATGAGGTTGTAGAACGTAAGAATAGATCATTGCAAGAGATGGCCAGAACCATGATCAATGAGACTAATATGGCTAAACATTTTTGGGCAGAAGCAGTAAATACAACATGCTATATTCAGAATAGAATCTCTATAAGACCTATTCTTGAAAAGACTCCTTATGAATTGTGGAAGAACAGAAAGCCCAACATTTCATATTTTCATCCTTTGGGATGCATATGTTTTATTCTGAATACTAATGATACTCTGAATAAATTTGACTCTAAGGCACAAAAGTGTTATATATTAGGATACTCTGAACGTTCTAAAGGATACAGAGTATACAACACAGAAACACGTATTGTGATAGAATCTATTTATATCAGATTTGATGATAAGCTTGGTTCTGAAAAACCAAAGCAGAATGAATTAATTGCAGATATAGAAGTTGATATTTCTACAAACAGAACATCTGAAGATCAATCACCTAAAGAACAAAACAAGACAATTACTCCAACAACTTCTGAAGAACCCACTCAGAAGAAACTATCCAGAAGCAAGGTGAATCATCCAGAAGATAAAATCTTGGGAAAGAAAGATGAACCAATCAGAACAAGATCATCATTCAGAAACTCTGAAGAATCTCTAATGGGACTTGTTTCTCTGATTGAACCATCTTCTGTAGAAGAAGCTCTCTCAGAAAATGATTGGATTCTGGCTATGCAAGAAGAACTTAACCAATTCACCAGAAATGATGTATGGGATCTAGTTCCTAGGCCCAGAGGATTCAACATCATTGGCACCAAATGGGTATTCAGAAACAAGCTAAATGAGCAAGGAGAAGTTGTCAGAAACAAAGCAAGACTGGTTGCACAAGGTTATAGTCAACAAGAAGGAATTGACTATACAGAAACCTATGCACCAGTTGCCAGGTTAGAATCAATTAGACTTCTAATCTCATTTACTGTAAACCATGATATCATTCTATATCAAATGGATGTCAAGAGTGCATTTTTAAATGGTTATATTGATGAAGAAGTGTATGTACACCAACCCCCTGGCTTTGAAAATATAAAATTTCCAGAACATGTTTTCAAACTGAAAAAATCTTTATATGGTCTGAAACAAGCTCCCAGAGCTTGGTATGAAAGACTAAGTACTTTTCTTCTGGAAAATAATTTCATCAGAGGGAAAGTGGATACAACTCTTTTCATTAAAAACATTAAAAATGATCTTCTGATATGTCAAATTTATGTAGATGATATAATTTTTGGTTCTACTAAAAGTGCCTTGGGAAAGGAATTTGCTAAGTCTATGCAGGCAGAATTTGAAATGAGCATGATGGGAGAATTAAAGTTC
Source organism: Lathyrus aphaca (assembly GCA_963966055.1). Classification (NCBI taxonomy): domain Eukaryota; kingdom Viridiplantae; phylum Streptophyta; class Magnoliopsida; order Fabales; family Fabaceae; genus Lathyrus; species Lathyrus aphaca. The sequence continues at coordinate 120,860,822 of OZ014521.1, read as the reverse complement.
TTCCTGGGAATTCAGATAAATCAAACTTCAGAAGGAACATATATCCATCAAAGCAAATATGTCAAAGAACTTCTGAAGAGATTGTATTTATCAGAAAGCATAATATCTAAAACTCTTATGCATCCTACATGTATTCTGGAAAAAGAAGAGGTAAGTAAGAAAGTAGATCAGAAGCTCTGCAGAGGTATGATTGGCTCTCTCCTCTATTTATCTGCTTCTAGACCAGATATTCTATACAATGTATGTTTACGTGCTAGATTCCAATCAGATCCTAGAGAAACTCACTTAACAGCAGTTAAGAGAATTTTTAGGTATCTGAAAGGTACTACTAATCTTGGCTTATATTACAGAAGATCCTAAGATTATAAACTTGTAGGATATTGTGATGCTGATTTTGCTGGAGACAGAACAGAAAGAAAAAGTACTTCTGGAAGTTGTCAATTTCTGGGAGATAATCTAATTTCTTGGTCCAGCAAAAGACAGACAACCATAGCATTATCAACTGCAAAAGCTGAATACATTGCAGCAGCTGGATGCAGTACTCAGATGCTCTGGATGAAAAATCAGCTTGAGGATTTCAATATTTATGAGAGTAACATTCCTATCCTCTGTGATAATACCTCTGCTATTTGTCTATCTAAAAATCCAATTTTACATTCTAGAGCTAAACACATAGAAGTTAAACATCATTTCATTAGGGACCATACTCAGAAGGGAATTTTAATGTTAAAATTCATAGATACAAATCACCAATGGGCTGATATTTTTACAAAACCCCTTCCTGAAGATAGATTTAATTTCATACTAACTAACCTTAGCATGAAATTATGTCCAGAATGAAAATGCTTTAATTATATGTTTTTAACTCTTAGAAGTTCTGAAATTAATCCTCTATATTATTATTTCAGAAGATACCATGTTCTAACTGTTTCATTCTGAGAACTTCTGTTCAAAGGAATAACATGCAGATCTTCAAATCAACAAGTGTCAACAAGGCTCTAAGGAATCCCATCAGAATTTAAACAAGTGTCCAAATTCTGTAGAGTGACAGAACATGCATTGGACAAATGTCCTCTACAGAATGACATCTGTTAATCTTCTGGGAAACTGATACGGCTAACTTGACACCAAAAAGGCAAAAATCTCTTGGGTAACTGTTCCAGAATCTTTTACGCCTTACCCTATGTCAGCAGCATTTATTGCATATAATCATTATGTTTTTTTTAAACTTAATTTTTCCCACTAATTTCTCATTTTATTAAATGCATTATTTTTTTCCTATATAAGTAACTTTTCATTTTCACTTTCACTTTTTACCCTAATTGCATTTTTACTGAAAAATCTTTTCACTCTCTCTTTTGCGTTCTCCCTGAAATTTTCTAAAACCCTAAACTTCAAAAACCTCATCTTAGTAACTATGGTTTCCCCTCCTCAACAACGAAAGGACTTCACTGATGTATTCTACGTTGAACCTATGAAGACCCTTACTACTCCTGCTGACAAACTGGAAGTTCTTTGTGAGCTCTTTGTGGATTTCAACAGTCTGAAGGATAATGGTTTTGATCTCTTTCCGGCCGTTCAAGCTCAGGGATGGGAGAAGTACTTTGATCGTCTAATGGGACTGGTCTTCCCAAAACTGGTAAAGGAATTCTAGGCATATGCAACAGCCTCTAACACTCATGTCACTTCGTACGTGCTGGGTAAAAGGATAATTATTTCTGAAGATCACATTGCCAAGCTCATAGAATCTGATGGCAATGGAATAAAGTGTAGTGAGATGGACAAGATGTCTGATACAAAGCTGATTGCCAAGGAAATATTCACTTCTGGCCAACCCTCTAATAAGATAAAGGATCTAAAGATTCCTCTCAGAATTTGGGCCAAGATCATTCTTGGAACAATCTGCCACAGGAAAGCTACAAATTCTCCAGACTATATCAACATGGATCAGCAGTTTCTGCTGTACTTCATTGCCAAACAGAAGAAGATCAACCTTGCACACACTCTGTTTCAACATCTGAAAACTAGTGTGAAGGAAACTAGAGATGGGGAGAAAACCAAGAGGGATTGGATTCCTCTAGGACGTGTAATTTCTGACATTCTCTGTCAAACTAAGTTGGTAGACTTTCTGGCAGAATTAAAGCAGACACAATTTCTTGAAACAGATGTTGGTAAACCTCTGAATGCGAAAAATTTGAAGAAGATGAAGTTTATAACTTCTATCCAGCAAGAACCTGTCCTCCATTCTAGAGAAGTTATCACCACCAGGAAGATTCCCCTGGAGAACTTCCCCCTCTTCTCTTCTGACACACCTCCAGAGGTTGTGGTCAATTACTTGGATATATGCAAGCAACATGGTGTGGACCCAATGTTCAAGCCAACTGAACTCACTCAGAAAACTCCAGATGCTGCCTCTGCAAGAACCAAGAAGAGAAAGGCTGGTGGAGAAGGATCGTCTCAGAAGACTTCCAAATCAACCAGAAGATCAGGTAAAACTTCTGCCTCTAACTTTGAATTCATTTCTGTAGTAGAAGCAGTTACAGTAGAAGTGTCTGAAAACCCTTCTAACCCAACACCTTTTGTTGACATTCCTTCTGCACCTATCTCATCTTCTGAACCACCTCAATCCTCTAATCTTATTCCATCTGAAATACCTGCATCTGTTGCTGTCTCATCCATCCTATCATCACTTTATCCACCAGAAGTAGAACACCATCAACCACAAACAATTTCTGATTTTGATATTCCAATAGATACAACACCACTTTCTGATATTGATCGCTCACCAACAACTGAAACACAAACTGCTTTGCAACATGTCCTCTCTGACATTGATAACTTCCAACCCCCAGAATCTGTCCAAATTCCATCCTCTGAAAATGTTTCTAATCTTTCCCCCATAAGAGAAAGCTCCATGTCTTCATATGTGTCTACCCCTCCCAACTCACCAACTTTTATAACCATCCCTGAGACACCACCAGAAGAAACTGAACATGAAAATCCTCTTAGAACCTCTGTTAATATTGAAGCTTTACAAAAATTGTCCTCTGTCTCTAACAAAACAGCCATACCTGCACCTAAACCAAAGCCCTCAAAAACAGACATTTCTGCTTTGTTACTTGCTTTTGAAACAGTCATGAAATTGAAGTTAGAGGATCTGAAGTCTGCGTGCTCAGAGCTTACAGATCCAGCTGCTTCTGACTTTCTGTGGGCTACCTTCAGAAAATGGTTTAATGCTGAGACAAAGAGAATCAAGGACATCTGCTATGATATTGCTCACCAGAACTTCTGTGAGTATCTCAAAGCAGTTGTTTCTAACATTGAATAGAATAAACCTCTTCTGCTGGACAATAAGCCCTGGACAGAGTCAGAACCTCTGGAAGAAAACTCTGGATTTCAAATGGTTCTGGTACCTTCTGAAGAAGATCATGATGATGAACCTGCTCTTTCACCAGCAAATGTAGAAGTTCCTGACAATCAAGCTGCTCCAGAATCTGAAGATCCTCTGCCAACAAATCTTGTTCTGCAGACCTTGGAAGAGCTGAAGAAGGAAAATGAAATGGTTAAGAAACGCCTGGATAAGCAAGATGAAACCACTGCTGAGTTAAAGACAATGCTTGGAAAGCAAGTGGAATCATCCTCTTAGATCAAGTCTCTGCTGGAGGCCTTAGTTACTAAGATGCACTCCTGATTTTCTGCTTATCTTCTGCTTAGTTGTTTTTTTCTGTTTCTTCATGACTTTTTAAGTTCTACTGGTTTTTGTTATCTTTTTTAATTATATTTAATGGTAACGTATTTTGCTTCTATACACTTGCATTTTTTTTTACTTCTGCATCTATTCTTTTTTATTATGACAAAAAGGGGGAGAAACGTAGAAGATCCTGATCCATAGCAGTTTATCCTGATTTGCCTCTTACATTTAAAATTCTAATAAAATTATTTGAGTTGTGATTCTAAAATAGAAACAGGTCAAGTAATCAACTCAGGGGGAGCTAAGGCTAATGAAACTTTTGAAGGATAGAACTTCTGAAGAGATCTTTAAAAGAAATATTTGATTCTATTCAATCAAAGGGAGTTCTTCTAAATCCTATTAAACTTTATTCTCAATATTTAATTAAATGTTTTGTCATCATCAAAAAGGGGGAGATTGTTAGAACAATTATGGTTCTAAACCTCTAAGTGTTTTGATGATAACAAATATCATTATGCTAGAATAGAAGTTCTAATGAATACCTTTATTCTTGTGTAGAAGAGAAATTCAATTAAAGGAGACGTGCATTACTAGAAGATATATTGAGCCATATATAGAAGATACAATTAATGAAGAATCCATCATTTAATGACATGTTTAATTGGTTGCGCATCAAGTCTTTACTATCTCTGATTTCCTTCTAGAAGATGATGATATTCATAATGAAGACATTAATTAAAGAATATTTTAATTAATGATTAAGACAAGTATCTCTGGTTATGGAAGGAATTTATGGTATTAACTAATATCCATAATAAGCTCAAGATGTCTCCAACGGCTACATTTATTCAAGAACTATATAAAGGAATCAAATTGAAGAATTGAAAACAATACACTCACGAGAAAAGACTGAATCATTTTGTGCTAAAATATTGTAACTATCACTTAGTGATCCTAGCTTGATAAGAAGCAAATTTAGTTACTATATTATTATCATTGTAATAGTTGTGTAATATTCCTTGAGTGGATAGTTTCAGTCAGAAGACTCAAGAGGACATTGACTATAGGTCAGTGTGTGTATTCATTTGTTGAATAAGTGGATTAAGACCTCAGTAGAGGCAAAATCACCTTGGCGGGTGGACTGGACGTAGTTTGAGTTCAAACGAACCAGGATAAATTAACTTGTCATTAGAAGTTATTTTTAGTTGTTAAAGAAAACCCAATTCCACCCCCCCCCCTTCCTTGTGTTTTACGCACCTTCAACATCTAGAGTAGACTGAAGTAGATCAAGTATTGATTGCTTGGAAGTCTGTGTGTGTTCATTCACTCTAATGTCAGAATTACTTTGGATGTGTTTTATCTGGATTGTATGGTCTTTGGTGTGTGAAGGCTTAGTGTCAGAACCTGCATGCTAGAAGATGTTCAGCTTGTGTAGTTTGTGGTAACTACAAACCAATAAGGGACCAGGTATGCTTTGGTACAAGAAGTGAATGTGTTCAATTGAGAATTGAACAAAGGGTGAGCTCTTGAAGACATGAAGATACGTATTATGTTTTCCTTTCATCAAATGCAGAGAAGCATTGAGTATCCTTGATAGGGGGAGTCTGTTACAATTCTATGTAGTTGGTTTTGTGAAGTTAAGCGGGAGTAGTACCTTAACCAGGTTCTATGATGTTACACATCATGTTGTGACATGTGCTACTAAGTATGGGATTTCTATTGATAACATTTATTACTTAGTTGTGATGTGAATGTCCTTGTGATCCAGATAAGGAGTGTCCTGTGTATCCAATAGGCTTATGGAATAAAGCTACTATCTGCAGTGTATTTTGGATTCTCAGGAAGTGTGGACAATGTTGTAGTGGGTTTTCAGAACGTGTTTCAGAACATGTGAGTTGAGGATGACCAGGTTTTCTGTATGGATGATACATGTGTGAAACGCGTGCTTATACAAAGCTTGTTTTGGCCGGTTCACTTTATTAGGTGGAGAAGATTTTGCGCCTAAAATAACGAGTCTTGACTAAGAATGAATATGCTTTTCAATACACCATCGTTACTTTCAAGGTTAGCTTTGTCCTAGTTATAGAGAGCATCCCTTCTCCTTCAGAAAATGTGTGTTTTTTATTCATATTCCTTCTGATGGGGTTCTTGTGCTTCTGGGAGAGTAATGCATGGGTTTGGCACTGTGTGGGCTGTTTTTGCCAACTTTTGGCTAAAAAAGGGAGAGAAATCCTGGTGTTGTGTTTGGTGATATAAGGCTGGAGTATGTGTTCCAATGTCTGTATTTGATGTGTTTAGTGTGTGTGGCGTGTGTGGAGACAGAGACCGGGATGTCAAGATGGAAGTTGTAGCTTAGTTCTTGTGACTTGTGTCCTGAGTTGTAGCATTAGAAAAATGAGTGTCTTGCTCTCTCATGGAACTATTGGACTCTATAAAGGAATGATTCTCTCAGCTCATGAGGGCTAGTGGTGATTATGCTCTTTTGCTCTTTCAAGTGTTGAGAACTTTCTGCTCCACTGAAGGAAAGGAGGCCATTGAGGATGTCAAGAAACATGTTCTAACATGATTAATCCAATAGTAATTGTTGTTTGTTTTGTTGCTGTGATTTTTAATGTTTTTTTATATATTTGTTTTAGCCAAAATTTGCCAAAGGGGGGATTGTAAGTTCTGTAATTGGCATGAATTTTGTAAAACAAATATAGTAGAAGTGTATATGTATATGATCTTTGCAAAACACAGAAAAAAATTAAGTAAGGAGTCCTTGTGTGCGCCCAAACATGTTGTGTTGAAATGCTTAAGCATCTGGAACAATATGTCGAAGAAGATGTCAAGACAGTTCATTTGACATCTTGAACTGCTGAAGATGGATTGAAGTTTCTGTTTTGGTTTCAACAGAAACAATTTATTTTGAAGATTTGAAGCAATCCAAATGGCGCTGATTGTAAAAGATCTTGAAGACTCAAATTTACATTGAAGACAAATATTGAAAAATATAGAGTTTCTATATTTAGAGATATTTTAGGAGTTTTTATATTTGAAGATCTTTTTGTATATTTGTAGCAAATTTTTCTACATATTTGTAGCAGCTGTTGCTGTGATTTTTTAAGCCCAAATATAGTGGGGAATGTGTTATAAGAAGAAACATTGTAACCTAGGTTTAGAACCAACCAACCAACCGAAAATATAAACATTATTAGGGTTGTGTTATTGTGGCAGCTATGCGCAACAAGGAACCCTGTTGTGGCTGTTTTATTTGTGATTCTCGAAGCTTGTAAGCAAGAGAAGATGTGTACTTAACTGAAGTGGCTAAGCAAGGTTAAGGTATTGTCATGGATGTGTGGCTACTGTGTTGAATTTTTGTGTAGGTAAAGATCCATCGATATGAGAAACAGGTTATTAAGGACTGTGAGACATCACTGAGGTGATTGGAAGTGAGGATGAGTTTCTAATATTTAGGAGTTCCTTAGTAGAAGTTGCACATGTGGTGATTAAGTGAGAAAACTATAAAATGTAGGTGTTTGCTGAAAAGTTTTTGAATTGATACTACATAGTAGATTTCCTTCCAGGCTTGGTAGCCCCCAGAGTAGATGAGTTTAATTGAACTTGGTTAACAATTATATTGTGTTCTTTACATCTTTTTTGTTTTTTGTTTTGTGCAGTATATGAGCTAAATGTCCTATCAGATGTCGAAACATTCTGAAGAATGTTTGAATCTAATATATCAACATTTTTAAATACTGTTATGTATGTCTGTTGCACCCCAAAATTTGCCCTCCACAAGACAAGACATTGTGTACTAAGAGGTTCACAAAGTTCACAAGGTTCACAAGACATCTCATGAGGTTCACAAAGTTCACAATTAGTCAGAAAGTTTGACAATTCCCTCAGACAATGCATCCTCCTAAGCAATGCATCCTAAACTAGGGTTCTGACTTTCATCAGGTTAAATGGACTTCCAAGACTTCAAGTGAGCTTCATAGCATCCTATATGTGTTCAAGAATCCCCATGTCAAGTTTCAAGACTTTCCCAAAAGATTTGCTCAGTCAGATGATCAGATAGGTTAAAATCAGTCAAAGCAGTTAAAAAGTCAAACTGAGGTCAACTGTGGTCAAACCAAAGTCAAACTTCATGATTTTTTTCTAACATCAAGTATATGAAGTAAAATTCATCATTTGATCCAGGGTTGATCATGATTCATCAAGGAGATTTCAGATCATCAAGAATCAGGAGTTTCTAAATTAGGGTTTTCATAGGAAAAGTCAACTGAACTTTGACCAGCCATAACTTTCACATGCTTCATCAAAACTTTTCCATCCAAAGCTCATTTTGAAGGAAATTGAATTCTCTACAACTTTGTGTCTCACAAGCCAAGCCCAAAAATGCTTCATTTGGAAGGTATGAGCTAAGACATTATAGGTCCTTTTAAAAGTCAACAAAAAGTCAACAACTTCCAAAGAGTATAACTTGAGAATGGTAAAAGATATGGACATTAGACCAAAGAGGTTGGTTAGAGGACTCTTTAAGCTTTCCAAAATGTCCAAGAACACCTTCATAGCATTAAAATTGAAGGATTTGTGCCCTTGCAAAGTTGGGAAATGTTTGAGAGGTTTATGAACTAAATAGGGTCTTAAAACCATAATTCACCAAATGGGCTTGCTTTTTTGTGATCCAATTACTTCCATGACATCATGCACGAAATTAAATTTATTTATTCATAATTTTATTCATTTTATTTTTATTTATTATGATTTTTTTAATGTTAAAAATCATTTTAAATTAAAATAAAATATAAAATAATGAATATTTAATTTGATTTGGTTTCTAGAAAGTCTTAAATCATATTTGGACTTGATTGATACAAGAATAATGAAGATTGTACCAAAATAGCAAGGCTAGATCAAGGATATTCAAGTTTTAAGAACAAATCTTTTTCAATCTCCCAAAGATCAAATATCCACAAGTTTGTGAAAGCTCTTGACCTAATTTGATTGACTCATATATAAACAACATTTAGCAGCCTCAAAGCCACGAATTTAGAGCCTCCAAGACCTTGTTCAAACTTCACAAAATCATTCAAAAACTCCAATTCGGATTTCGAGTTAGAGAAGATTTCAAAGCAATTTAAAGGTGGAAATGTGTTCTATGATGTCTATTGAACATAATTGGATCATAAACAACACCTAAAGCACCTCCATATGCATAATCCGAATCCAACTTTTCATATTTTTTTTGATTTTTTCGTTCATGATCATTTACATGTTATTAATGGATTTTGTTTAGTGATTTGTGTTCAATGAAGGTTTGTGATGAATTCTGGGCAGTTTAATTGAAGAAACCGTGGCCGAATCGAGGGATGCCATTCTAGGGTTCTTAACCTTCAAGTTAGGGTTTTGTGATTAAATGAATATAAACAAATTCTAAAACCATAGATCAATCATAAATGACCTCTGGATTATGTTTGTGTGTTTAATTTAACAAAATTGTACATGAATGATGATGATTGAGTTTCGTAGGATTATCTGCCATTTAGAATTTCGCAGGAAAGTTCGTGGAAAAATTCGCAGGTAAATGCGCAGAGACAGAGGTTGATGATGAAGTCTTGGCGCGCAACAGGAATTCAAATATGAAGCATAATATTTTATTATTTGGTTCTGATATTATTTCATAAATGAGCGTGTAGCTCAAATGGTTTTGATGCGTGTACATAATAATGGAGGGCCTGGGTTCGAAACCGGCCAAGGTATTTTTTTTGCTAGGATTTATTTTGTTTTGCAGGTTGTTTACAAAAGGATTACCACCTGGATCACTATCACCAATGCACGCACAGCCTGGTGGATGGCTTGCTGGTCCAAGGGTGATGAAACCTAGGGTGTGGGTTCAATCCCTGCCCCAGGTAAGTTTTTAATTTTTATTTTCTTTAACTATTTTGTTTTGTTATTATTATTATTTAATTAATTTTAATATATTCAAATAATAATATGTAAATATATATATATATATATAACTTCATATTTTTCTAAAAAAAAACTTCTAATTTATTTTCTAAATTCTAAACCTAGTTTTTTTTATTATATATTTAACTCAAAATATGTATATATTTATTTAATTATTAAATTAATATTGTAAATTAAATTAGAAACCCTAATATTTTTTATGTATAATTAAAACCCTAATTTCCTTTAACCCTAATCCTAACCCTAATTCTTATTTTATTTTAATCTTAAAATTAATTAAATTTTCTTAATATCCAAGTAAATGATTAATCATAGTTTATTTTGTAAATAAATTAGTATATCTTTATTATTATTATTTCCATCTTAAAAATTCTTTCAAATTTGTTTTTTTATTAAAATCTAAAAATACTTAATTAAATTATATGTATATTTTGTATGTTATTACTAACCTTTTCTTCTTAATTATTTTATTACTAACCCTTTATTTAATTGTTTATATTATTATATAATTATTATTTAAGTTGTTTCTATTATTATGTAACTGTAAAAGCCGTGTAATAGTTGTAGGTTTTACTTTTGTCTTTATTACTTGTAAATATTTATATTGCCTTGGTTAGTAAAATAGGGAGTGATAACATGTTTGCTTTAAAATTAATTTAGATCACTAATCATAAGATAAATATTTGAATTTATACACGCACACACGTAAGTCGATCTTTGATCGCCATCTCACTTCTTAAGGATATCCCTCATGTTGCCTAAACCAAAAGGTCAAGTAAGGTGTCTAAAAGCAAAGTCCCTTCTCCTGAAAATATCATCAAGTCCCTTTACGATTATAAGATCAAGTCCCTTCGAGGTTGCCTTCGTAAATGATTTTGTCCCTTTCGAATAAAAGATGATAAGTCCCTTCGAATTGCTAAGACACCTTACAGTTGCCTAAACACAGATGACCTTTCACATGTCCCTTATAACATCCAAGGTAATGACCACCTATTCCTTAATAATAGGGATAGTCTTACCATTGAAAGGACATTCAAGAACAGTAAAAATTTAATCATAGGGTAGGTTCCTCTTAAGTACTTGCTCACTCATTCAAAAACATTTCATAAACACTTCACATTTTCAAACAATTTTCAAAACAAAGTCTTTGTATATATCCGTACAAGGATCATTATAAAGAACTTAAGAAAATTTTTAATCACACACTACACTTCTCAAAACATTTTAAAGTGAGCTAAGTAACTAAGAGCCCATGGATAACCATGGATGTAAAGGGTGCTAACACCTTCCCTTTACATAACCTACCCCCCGAACCCAAAAATCTTTTAAGGTCTTTCCTGTTCTTTTATGCCCTTTCCTTTGGATAAAATAAAAGTCGGTGGCGACTCTTGCTATCCGCAACATTTCACTAAAGTCAGTTCTCCCACCGTGTTACAGAACTGGCGACTCTGCTGGGGAGTTAATAAAAGAGGGGTACCCTTAGGAATTAGATCACTTTAAATTGTTTTCTTTGTTTGCTTTATATTTATCTGTTGGGCTTTATGTGTGAAAGATCCTAACCCGGATCTAGTGTACCTTAGGTAAATGTCAATAGACCAAGGAAACTGTACGGCGTATACCGATGTGGTTGATCTGGTGGCCATAGTTAGTGTGACTTCTTGGTTGGTGCTTATGTTCCTTAAGTCAAGTTGAGGATAATATGAGGCTGCCATATGTTGTCAATACACTAACTAACTTTTAGAACCCTAGTCATCCCATCTTGGCCTTTAGAAAAGTAGTGAGATAACCGGCTTTGGTGAAGACTGAAGTTGGTTGATACTCGATACTACGCTCATTGAGATCCTAAACTTGGAGGGTTTTGGTTGGCAAGTAAGTTGCCTACTGAACAATCACCCTTGTGAAGGATCAATGATATTGAGATCCCTTAGAACCTGGTTACTTTATAGGATAGGATGAACCAACTAAACTTCAGGGGAGGGTACTTACCTTTAAACCTCATGCAAGCCTCTAAACCTAGGGCTATAGTGTGACTTGTTTGTGTGTGCCACTTGTTTGTGATTGAGCATAACATCATAGCATCATCATGCATCATAAGCATAGCATTTTGACTGACCATTTCAAGTACCAAAGGATTTATCTTTGTTCTTTGTTGCAGGTCATGACTTCTGCTCGTAGGAATACTATCCGAATCAACTTTGTAGGAATACCTTCTAAGCTTAAGGAATTGGTCTCTCAGGTTTCTGAAAATTCCCAGTTCATCAAGAGACATGGTCACCTATTGGATCTAATCACCTCAGGGTTTAATGAAGACATGATGAGTGTCCTATTTCAGTTCTTTGACCCTAAACATCATTGCTTCACATTCCCTAACTATCACCTGGTTCCTACCATGGAAGAGTTCTCCAAACTTCTGGGTATACCTATTCTTGATCAGAAACCTTTCACAGGCTTGGAAAAAGAGCCTAAACCTGAAGTCATTGTTGCAGCCCTACATTTGAAGAAATCAGACATTGTCCTAGAAACGAGGAGCGGAATCTCAACTCATACCTCAACACAAAGAGGAAACGTCCATGGGAGACTTAAAACCCCATATTTTGTATTCATTTCATTTTTATTGTAAGCCCAAGGGGCAAACAAATTTATTACTAATAAAAGTTTACTTTTTGGTTGTTTAAACAAATTTAAATCATGCGGTCCTTGAAAACATTGCATACGCATTTGTACACCATATCATTGCATCACAGGTTTCTGATGAACAGGTATCTTATCTTCTCGCTGTTTATTTCAGCAGAAATGGCTCTTGAACAAACAGTCAAAGATCTCCAGGCACAGAATGCACAATTTCAAGAGTTGATTCTGAACTTGTCCAAGGGACAGGATGAATTGAAGACACTGTTGGCTAAGAAGACTAAGAAGATTAGAAGATCAGGAGGTCTTATTAATCTGGGAAGAAGGTTCAAAGGTCCTGTCAAGACCAAGGAACAGGTTGAAGATTATGAGTCTGAAGAGTCTGAGAAAGAGGGAGGCAGTCTCCATAATACTATGGGGGATTCTGATTCTGAAGCAAATTACTATCACGATCCTAATGAAGATAAGTTCAAGATGCTGGTGGATAGAATGAATGATATGGAGTTGCAAAAGTCTTCTGGGTTGGATTTTGAAGATCTGAGTTTGATATCTTGAGTGGTTATACCCATTGGTTTCAAGGTCCCTGCTTTTGTAGTATATGATTGTGTCTCGTGTCCCAAGCTGCATCTAAGGTCCTATGTCCGGAGGATTCAACCTCATACTGCTGATAAGAAGTTGTTGATTCATTTCTTCCAAGAAAGCTTGTCTGGAGCTCAATTGGAATGGTACTATCAATTGGAGAGTGCCAATATTCGTGATTGGAATGATCTTGATGAGGCCTTGTATAGGCAATACCAATACAATGCTGATCTAGCACCCACTCGCATGCAACTCCAAAGCATGTCTATGGGTACTAAAGAAAATTTCAAGGAGTATGCCCAGAAGTGGAGAGATTTGGCTGGTAGAGTTCAACCTCCTCTAACTGACAGGGAGTTAGTGGATATGTTTATGAGTACGCTGAATGGCCCCTTTTATAGTCATCTCATTGGAAGCTCAGCATCTAGCTTCACTGAGCTGATAATGACTGGAGAGCGTGTAGAAAGTGGCATAAGAAGTGGCAAAATACAGGTGGGTGCCTCTTCATCAAATACTGCAAAGAAGCCCCCTAGTGGGAAGAAGGAGTCAAATGTTGTTTATGGTCAGCCTGGTCGTAATAGGAGTCACCAATCTGTGGGTGCAGTTCACATCTCCAATCCTACTCCTGCAGCACCAGAGCCACCACAGGGCAATCAGCAGAAGCCTAGAAGATAGTTCACCAAGATCAACATGTCACTGGCCCAAGCCTTGCAACACTTGTTGAAAGGGGAACTCATTACTTTGAAGGACCCTCCTCAGAATCCTAATGTTACCTCTCCTAGGTACAATCCTAATGCACGATGTGCATATCATTCTAATTGTCAGGGACATGACACCAACAATTGCTGGATATTGAAAAACAAGATTCAAGATATGATTGATGCTGGAGAGATTGAATTTGACCCTCCTGGGACTCCAAATGTGATTACTGCTCCCATGCCAAATCATGAGAAGACTGTCAATGCTATTGATGAAGTTTCACATATTTCCTCAGTTGCAGATGTGACTACACCATTGTCTGTTATCAAGAAGAAGTTGGTACAAGTTGGGTTCTTTCCAGGTTGTAATGAAGATTGTTTCTATTGTGCTTATAAACATGATAGCTGCTGGAAGTTGAAGGATGGTATTCAACGCCTCATGGACAATTACACCATATTGTTTGAGAGGACACCTTCTGTGGAGAGTATGGTTGAACATATAACTCAAGGTGCGAAGGTTGAAGATGTGATATGGTTGATAAAGTGCCAGTGAGGATTACTTCCAAGGGCCCTGTCAAGATTACTCATAAGGGTCCAATCAAGATTACTGCTGAAGGCCCTGTGAAGACTGTTGCTGAAGCTAGAGTGGCTCCTATGATTATTACCAATCTTGGTCCTATTCCGTATACTTCTGATAAAGCTATACCCTGGAACTACGGTTCTGATGTTTATATTCATGGTGTTAAGCAGGAACCTTTAGCTGATGTTGCTGATGAAAACCTTGATGTTGATAATATTGCTGGATCTAGTAAGATCACAAGAAGTGGAAGAATTTTCTCTCCTCCGGCTACCTCAAAGAATACAGTTACTCCAACTACTACCTCTACTGCTGAGACAAATAATGATACCCAGGGAAAAGGTCCTGTTATTGAACCTGTACAAACTGAGACACCACCTGCTGAGAATCTTGCTAAGCAGATGGAAGAAGTGCTGAAGATCATTCGCAAGAGTGATTATGATGTTGTGGACCAATTGGGGTATACTCTCTCCAAGATTTCCATGTTATCTTTGTTGCTGTGTTCTGAGGCTCATGCTAAAGCCTTGATTAAGTTCTTGAAGACTGCTCATGTACCAAATGAAATTTCTGTAGATCAATTTGAGAATTGTGTTGCACACCTGACCTATAATAATGGGTTAGGCTTTTCTGATGCTGGTTTGACTCCTGCCAAGAGGAATCATAACAGGGCTTTACACATCTCTATTGAATGTAGGGGCACTACCCTGTCACATGTGTTGATAGACAATGGTTCTTCACTAAATGTACTTCCTAAAGAGGTTTTGAACAAGCTTAGTCCTGAAGATGCTGTGTTGAGACCAAGTAATATAGTGGTGAGGGCCTTTGATGGTTCAAGAAGGGTGGTGCATGGAGAAATAGATCTCCCAATCAAAGTAGGCTCTCAAGTCTTCAATTCTACCTTTTATGTAATGGATATTCGTCCTTCGTACTCTTGTTTGCTTGGGCGCCCCTGGATCTATGGGGCAGGTGCTGTGACCTCCACCTTACATCAGAAGCTGAGATATCCAGTAAAGGGAAAGGTTGTCACTGTTTATGGAGAAGAAGAATATATGATCAGTCATGTGAATACGTTTAAGTATGTTGAAGTGGAAGGAGAATATGTTGAGACTCCGTGCCAGACATTTGAAGTGGTTCCTTGGGTTGTTCCTACTGCTGAAGCTCCTCCTGCTGTCAAAAGAGTTCATGTGGTTACCAGAATACCTCCTACAATGGCCTCCCTCAAAGATGCCAGAGCTGTGGTTGAAGAAGGTGGTTGTACTATTTGGGGTCAGCTTCCTGACATTCCTTACAAGTCTGACAAGTTTGGTTTGGGTTTCACTGCAGAGTCCCAGAAGGCTGTTCGTCGTGCTCGTGCTGTTCGTATCACCAATCAAGGGATTATGAAAGATCAAATCAATGTTGTGGGTGACTATAATGAAGACTACAACCTGGATGACTGGATTTTTCCTACTGTGGGTGATGGGCTCAACAATTGGAAAGCTGAAGACGTTATTCCTATATCCTTTAGTCAGGAGTAAATACTATTACTGTGTTATTATTTAAGTTTGTAATTTTTGAACAATTAAATTCTTAAGCCTTGTGCCTTACCCGGGGCACAATGGTATGCTTGTTTCGGGATGTCATTTCATTTGCATACTTCATTTAATAAAAATTAGTGGACGTTTCGTTTTCGTAAATATTGTGTTCCTTGTCTTTCTTTTCTTTTATTTTTGTTTTATCAGCTATGTGTTCTTACACACACCCACATCACTAAAATGCAGATCCTCATCCACTCTGGATCCTGTTGATAACAGTTCTACTATTGCCAATTATAATTTCGAGAATCCGATCTATTAAGCTGAAGATGGAAAGGAGGACGATTGTGAAGTACCTGTAGAGCTTGCTAGGTTGTTGCAACAAGAAGAGAAAGCTATACAGCCACATGAAGAGCCAATCGAAGTTGTGAATCTGGGAACTGAAGAAAACAGGAAAGAAGTCAAGATAGGGGCTGAACTAGAGGATGGTGTTAAGAGCAGATTGATTCAAATCTTACATGATTATGTGGAGATCTTTGCTTGGTCTTATAAAGATATGCCAGGTTTGGATACAGACATTGTGGTTCACCGGTTACCAGTAAAAGAAGATTGTCGTCCAAAGAAACAGAAGGTTCGTCGCATGCGTCCTGAAATGTCAGAAAAGATTAAAGCAGAGGTGATGAAACAGTTTGATGCAGGGTTCTTAGCTGTGACTTCTTATCCTCAATGGGTTGCAAATGTGGTACCGGTACCTAAGAAAGATGGTAAGGTACGTATGTGTTTAGATTACAGGGATTTGAACAAGGCCAGCCCCAAAGATGACTTTCCACTTCCTCATATTGATGTTCTGGTAGACAACACTGCTCAGCATAAAGTATTCTCTTTCATGGATGGTTTCTCTGGTTACAATCAAATCAAGATGGCACCTGAAGATATGGAGAAGACTATATTTGTTACATAGTGGGGCACTTTTTGTTATAAGGTGATGCCATTTGGTTTGAAGAACGTCGGGGCAACATATCAGCGTGCTATGGCGGCTTTGTTTCATGATATGATTCATCATGAGATAGAGGTATATGTGGATGATATGATAGCCAGGTCCCATAATGAAGAGAAATATCTTGATCATATGCATAAGTTGTTTGAAAGGTTGAAGAAATACAAATTGAGATTGAACCCAAACAAGTGTACTTTTGGAGTTAGATCTGGTAAACTCCTGGGTTTCATTGTCAGTGGGAAATGTATTGAAGTAGATCCTGCAAAAGTGAAAGCTATACAAGAGATGCCAGCTCCCCGTACTGAGAAGGAAGTTAGAGGTTTCTTGGGACGATTGAATTACATTGCAAGATTTATTTCCCAATTAACTGCTACCTGTGAGCCAATCTTCAAGTTGTTGAAGAAAGATCAGGTAATGGAATGGAATGACGCGTGCCAGACAGCCTTTGATGAAATCAAGAGATATCTTCTAGAACCTCCAATTTTGATGCCACCAGTTGATGGAAGACCCTTGATTATGTACTTAACAGTATTAGACAACTCAATGGGGTGTGTGTTGGGGCAACATGACGAGTCTGGTCGAAAAGAGCAGGCAATATACTACCTTAGCAAAAAGTTTACCGACTGTGAAACAAGATACTCACTGCTCGAGAAAACTTGTTGCGCTTTGGCATGGGCGGCTCGCCGACTAAGACAATATATGTTGACTCATACTACCTTATTGATTTCGAAGATGGATCCAATCAAGTACATATTCGAGAAACCTGCTCTCTCCAGACGAATATCAAGATGGCAAATGATCTTAACAGAATATGATATACAATATACTACTCAGAAGGCCATTAAAGGAAGTGTTGTAGCTGATTATTTGGCTCATCAAGCAGTGGATGATTATCAGTCAATGAGTTTTGAGTTCCCTGATGAAGACATTATGATTATTACCAAAGAACCTGGAAAATATGACGGACCTGAACAAGGATCCCGATGGACTATGGTTATTGATGGAGCTTCTAATTCACTTGGTAATGGTGTTGGTGTTGTGATCAGTTCCCCTGAAGGTTGTCATACCCCGATTACTGTAAGACTTTGTTTCTATTGTACTAATAACATGGCTGAGTATGAGGCATGTATCCTGGGTATCAAAGCTGCCATTGATATGAAGATTCAGTTCCTGGACGTGTATGGATATTCAGCCCTGGTAGTAAGTCAGATCAAAGGAGATTGGGATACCAAGCATGATAATCTCATTCCTTACAGAGAGTATGTTTTGTCTTTGATCCCATATTTTGAAGAGATTACCTTTGGACATATTCCACGAAGAGAGAATCAATTGGCAGATGCATTAGCCACCATGGCATCTATGTTTGAGATTAGCTGGGATGATGAAGCTCCCAAGATTACTATTGATAGATTTGAGAAGCCTGCATACTGCAATGAGATTGACACTGAAGAAGCAGAAGGGAAGCCTTGGTTCTATGAGGTGAAAAGATATCTTGAAGCCCAGGAATTCCCTGAAGGGGCATCTGTCAAAGATAGGAAGTTTCTGAGGAGGTTTGCTGCTAAGTTCTTCTTGAATAATGGAATTCTGTACAAGCGTAATCATGATTCAACTTTGCTTCGTTGTGTGGATAAGAAGGAAGCAACAGAAATTATGGAAGATATGCATGATGGGATCTTTGGCACTCATTCTAGTGGTCATACCATGGCAAAGAAGATATTGAGAGCAGGTTACTATTGGTCTACCATGGAAGCTGACTGCTATCAACATTCCAGAACCTGTCACAAGTGTCAAATCTATGCTGATAAAGTATATATACCTCCATCACCATTGAATGTGTTGATTGCTCCTTGGCCTTTTTCCATGTGGGGCATTGATATGATTGGTGAGATCAAGCCTACTGCTTCTAATGGGCATCGTTTCATCCTGGTTGCTATTGATTACTTTACAAAGTGGGTGGAAGCAGCTTCATTTGCATCTGTTACCAAGAATGTGGTGGCTCGATTCATTAAGAATAATCTCATATGTAGATATGGCATCCCTGAAAGGATTATTACAGACAATGGCTCTAATCTGAATAATACTATGATTACCAATCTCTGCACACAGTTCAAGATTAAGCATCACAACTCTTCTCCGTATCGTCCGAAGATGAATGGGGCAGTAGAAGCTGCTAATAAGAACATTAAGAAGATTCTACAGAAGATGACTGTTACTTACAAGGATTGGCACGAGATGTTACCATTTTCTCTTCATGGCTATCGTACTACAATACGTACTTCAACAGGGGCAACCCCATTCTCCTAGTCTATGTTATGGAAGCAGTTCTGCCCATTGAAGTTCAGATCCCCTCCTTAAGAATCATGAAGGATGCAGGCTTGGATGAAGATGAGTGGATTCAGACCCGACTTGACCAGATAAATTTGATTGATGAGAAGAGGTTGGCAGTTGTTTGTCATGGCCAGATGTACCAGAAAAGAATGATCAAGGCTTTTAATAAGAAGGTTAAGCCAAAGGTATATCAGGCCGGTGACTTGGTAATCAAGCGTATCATATTACCACAGGGTGATCCTAGGGGCAAGTGGACTCCTACATATGAAGGACCATTTGTAGTCAAAACAGTATTCTCAGGAGGTTCCATGATGCTTACTACTATGGATGGTGAAGACTTCCCACAGCCTGTAAACGCAGACATAGTTAAAAAATACTATGCATAAAAAGAGACCCGCTAGGTTGACTGGCCTAGGAAAAAATAAGGGCATCCCGGCGAACCAAAAGGGTTCGGGCAAAAATTAGGGATATATATATATATAAAATGTACACCCGGCAAGTCGAAAACCTGAAAAGGCGGCTTGGGCAAAAAAGGGTATTCCGGTGGATTGAAAACCTGAAAGGGCAATCCAGGCAAAAATTAAGGATTAAAGCGTATGACTATGTCTCGTTTGGATCACCCATGTAAACTCCAACCAGTTGTGCTACTTAACCCAAGTTCGAACAGATAAAGATCAATCCAATCGTTTCCGTCTCAACAGCAGAAGATGAGATACTTGAAGATAATGGCAATAGTAGAATTGAAACTCAATAGGATTATTTCCCACATAGCTGATTTTCTTTGTATTGTAAAAATTTTACGACGAATTCCTCTTACTAGGATTTTTGTCTCCTTGTACCAACTTGCCCATGTATAGGTCACTTTGTGATATAAATAAAATTTCATTTTTGAATCCAGATTTACTTTTACCCTATTTACATAAGTGAAACGTCCATTGGTTGTGTTTGAATGTATGTATGCTTTTGAATATGATTGATGTTTACCAGAAATGCATAAAATGCTTGAATATGATTGATGTTTACCAGAAATGCATAAAAATGCAGTAATAGTATTTACTAAGGACGAACGAGGGAAGGAATTCAACGAAGCTTCGCCGGTTCATCCCCACAAGACAACTACAAATCTCCAGCAGAACAAATCTATCTTTATAGATACTTCGAGTTACATCTCCCCTTGAATTTATATCCATATCTTTTATCCTCAGTCGGGATACTCAGGAACTTATTCCTTGAATAAAAGTACGACGAACGAAGACGGGAAGTTATGAATACTATACTATCAAACAAAACAGGAACAAGTTCCTCATATTCTTCAGCAACGAATCGGGATTTATTTTCCCTAGCCAACAGTTGTTATACAAAGATATCCAGACGCTTCAGGCTGCATGATTCATACATACATCATTTACATCATATCATAACATACATATCCATAAATGCATAATACATTTACTTAGGTGCATCATACTATGCATGCATACATATTGCATAAACTAACATTCTCCTTGCAGGATAGTTATATGCAGATAAAACAACATCAACAATTCACAACAAGTCAGAAATGATCCATACATTACTCAAAATGTCCTCGGAGAGTAGGCAAACGGTCTGTGAGAAGATCCATTCCCTAATCCAGGATATTTCCAGAAGATTTCATCTATCTGGTCTTGAATAGCAAGCAAACGGTCTGTACAAAGATCCATTCCCTGGTTCAAGATATTTTCAGAAGATTTAATCTATTTCCTCGGAGAGTAGGCAAACGGTTTGTACAAAGATCCATTCCCTAATCCAGGATATTTTCAGGAGACTTGATCCTGACACTTTTTTGTCCTCGGAGAGTAGGCAAACGGTCTGTAAGAAGATCCATTCCCTAATCCAGTATATTTCCAGAAGATTTCATCTATCTGGTCTTGAATAGCAGGCAAACGGTCTGTACAAAGATCCATTCCCTGGTTCAAGATATTTTCAGAAGATTTAATCTATTTGCTTGAATAGCAGGCAAACGGTCTGTGCAAAGATCCATTCCCTGGTTCAAGATATTTTCAGAAGATTTAATCTATTGGCCCTTGAATAGCAAGCAAACGGTCTGTACAAAGATCCATTCCCTGGTTCAAGATATTTTTCAGAAGAACAAATCCTGACGTTCTTTTGACCTTGGAGAGTAGGCAAACGGTCTATACAAAGATCCATTCCCTAATCCAAGATAATTCCAGAAGAGATAATCGTCACGGAGATTTATTTCTACTGGTCCATTCAACAATTCAAATCATGTTGCATAAACGATTCAGAGATGGCCTATACGAAGACCTAGTACTGATATCCAGTATCAACATCAAGATATTATCCCCTCCTGATATTATGGATGGCATCTATAAGCCCATCTCCAGTTTTTTCCAAGTGGCATCTTCAAGCCCACTTAAGTATATACAACTAATCATCAGTGTTACTCTACACACCGGCGAGTGCAAATTTTTGGGCTTTTGTGTTCAATCCCCTTCAACCTTCCAGGTCACGAATGGCACATATACCAATCTAACCCCTCAGGTTTCAGAAAATTGAACAGGGGCAGCTGTTGCACCCCAAAATTTGCCCTCCACAAGACAAGACATTGTGTACTAAAAGGTTCAAAAAGTTCACAAGGTTCACAAGACATCTCATGAGGTTCACAAAGTTCACAAAGTTCACAATTAGTCAGAAAGTTTGACAATTCCCTCAGACAATGCATCCTCCTAAGCAATGCATCCTAAACTAGGGTTCTGACTTTCATCAGGCTAAATGGACTTCCAAGACTTCAAGTGAGCTTCATAGCATCCTATATGTGTTCAAGAATCCCCATGTCAAGTTTCAAGACTTTCCCAAAAGATTTGCTCAGTCAGATGATCAGATAGGTTAAAATCAGTCAAAGCAGTTAAAAAGTCAAACTGAGGTCAACTGTGGTCAAACCAAAGTCAAACTTCATGATTTTTTGCCAACATCAAGTATATGAAGTAAAATTCATCATTTGATCCAGGGTTGATCATGATTCATCAAGGAGATTTCAGATCATCAAGAATCAGGAGTTTCTAAATTAGAGTTTTCATAGGAAAAGTCAACTGAACTTTGACCAGCCATAACTTTCACATGCTTCATCAAATTTTTTCCATCCAAATCTCATTTTGAAGTAAATTGAATTCTCTACAACTTTGTGTATCACAAGCCAAGCCCAAAAATGCTTCATTTGGAAGGTATGAGCTAAGACATTATAGGTCCTTTTAAAAGTCAATAAAAAGTCAACAACTTCCAAAGAGCATAACTTGAGAATGGTAAAAGATATGGACATGAGACCAAAGAGGTTGGTTAGAGTACTCTTTAAGCTTTCCAAAATGTCCAAGAACACCTTCATAGCATTAAAATTGAAGGATTTGTGCCCTTGCAAAGTTGGGAAATTTTTGAGAGGTTTGTGAAGCAAATAGGGTCTTAAAACCATAATTCACCAAATGGGCTTGCTTTTTTGTGATCCAATTACTTCCATGACATCATGCACGAAATTAAATTTATTTATTCATAATTTTATTCATTTTATTTTTATTTATTATGATTTTTTTATGTTAAAAATCATTTTAAATTAAAATAAAATATAAAATAATGAATATTTAATTTGATTTGGTTTCTAGAAAGTCTTAAATCATATTTGGACTTGATTGATACAAGAATAATGAAGATTGTACCAAAATAGCAAGGCTAGATCAAGGATATTCAAGTTTTAAGAACAAATCTTTTTCAATCTCCCAAAGATCAAATATCCACAAGTTTGTGAAAGCTCTTGACCTAATTTGATTGACTCATATATAAACAACATTTAGCAGCCTCAAAGCCACGAATTTAGAGCCTCCAAGACCTTGTTCAAACTTCACAAAATCATTCAAAAACTCCAATTCGGATTTCGAGTTAGAGAAGATTTCAAAGCAATTTAAAGGTGGCAATGTGTTCTATGATGTCTATTGAACATATTTGGATCATAAACAACACCTAAAACACCTCCATATGCATAATCTGAATCCAACTTTTCATATTTTTTTGATTTTTTCGTTCATGATCATTTACATGTTATTAATGGATTTTGTTTAGTGATTTGTGTTCAATGAAGGTTTGTGATGAATTCTGGGCAGTTTAATTGAAGAAACCGTGGCCGAATCGAGGGATGCTATTCTAGGGTTCTTAACCTTCAAGTTAGGGTTTTGTGATTAAATGAATATAAACAAATTCTAAAACCATAGATCAATCGTAAATGACCTCTGGATTATGTTTGTGTGTTTAATTTAACAAAATTGTACATGAATGATGATGATTGAGTTTCGTAGGATTATCTGCCATTTAGAATTTCGCAGGAAAGTTCGTGGAAAAATTCGCAGGTAAATGCGCAGAGCCAGAGGTTGAAGATGAAGTCTTGGCGCGCAGCAGGAATTCAAATATGAAGCATAATATTTTATTATTTGGTTCTGATATTATTTCATAAATGAGCGTGTAGCTCAGATGGTTTTGATGCGTGTACATAATAATGGAGGGCCTGGGTTCGAAACCGGCCAAGGTATTTTTTTGCTAGGATTTATTTTGTTTTGCAGGTTGTTTACAAAAGGATTACCACCTAGATCACTATCACCAATGCACGCACAACCTGGTGGATGGCTTGCTGGTCCAAGGGTGATGAAACCTAGGGCATGGGTTCAATCCCTGCCCCAGGTAAGTTTTTAATTTTTATTTTCTTTAACTATTTTGTTTTGTTATTATTATTATTTAATTAATTTTAATATATTCAAATAATAATATGTAAATATATATATATATATATATATATATATATATATATATATATATATATATATATATATATATATATATATATATATATATATATATAACTTCATATTTTTCTAAAAAAAAACTTCTAATTTATTTTCTAAATTCTAAACCTAGTTTTTTTTATTATATATTTAACTCAAAATATGTATATATTTATTTAATTATTAAATTAATATTGTAAATTAAATTAGAAACCCTAATATTTTTTATGTATAATTAAAACCCTAATTTCCTTTAACCCTAATCCTAACCCTAATTCTTATTTTATTTTAATCTTAAAATTAATTAAATTTTCTTAATATCCAAGTAAATGATTAATCATAGTTTATTTTGTAAATAAATTAGTATATCTTTATTATTATTATTATTATTTCCATCTTAAAAATTCTTTCAAATTTGTTTTTTTATTAAAATCTAAAAATATTTAATTAAATTATATGTATATTTTGTATGTTATTACTAACCTTTTCTTCTTAATTATTTTATTACTAACCCTTTATTTAATTGTTTATATTATTATATAGTTATTATTTAAGTTGTTTCTATTATTATGTAACTGTAAAAGCCGTGTAATAGTCGTAGGTTTTACTTTTGTCTTTATTACTTGTAAATATTTATATTGCCTTGGTTAGTAAAATAGGGAGTGATAACATGTTTGCTTTAAAATTAATTTAGATCACTAATCATAAGATAAATATTTGAATTTATACACGCACACACGTAAGTCGATCTTTGATCGCCATCTCACTTCTTAAGGATATCCCTCATGTTGCCTAAACCAAAAGGTCAAGTAAGGTGTCTAAAAGCAAAGTCCCTTCTCCTGAAAATATCATCAAGTCCCTTTACGATTATAAGATCAAGTCCCTTTGAGGTTGCCTTCGTAAATGATCTTGTCCCTTTCGAATAAAAAATGATAAGTCCCTTCGAATTGCTAAGACACCTTACAGTTGCCTAAACACAGATGACCCTTCACATGTCCCTTATAACATCCAAGGTAATGACTACCTATTCCTTAATAATAGGGATAGTCTTACCATTGAAAGGACATTCAAGAACAGTAAAGATTTAATCATATGGTAGGTTCCTCTTAAGTACTTGCTCACTCATTCAAAAACATTTCATAAACACTTCACATTTTCAAACAATTTTCAAAACAAAGTCTTTGTATATATCCGTACAAGGATCATTATAAAGAACTTAAGAAAATTTTTAATCACACACTACACTTCTCAAAACATTTTAAAGTGAGCTAAGTAACTAAGAGCCCATGGATAACCATGGATGTAAAGGGTGCTAACACCTTCCCTTTACATAACCTACCCCCCGAACCCAAAAATCTTTTAAGGTCTTTCCTGTTCTTTTATGCCCTTTCCTTTGGATAAAATAAAAGTCGGTGGCGACTCTTGCTATCCGCAACATTTCACTAAAGTCAGTTCTCCCACCGTGTTACAATGTTTTTCCATGTTTATGACTAACAGATAAGATGTCTCAACATCATATTCGACATCTGAGTCTGTCATACCAGAATTTCACTTAATTTAACTTACATGCATAATGGATGATAGAAAAGATAATTTGAGACACAAGAGGGTTGCTTAACACGCATCTGCTTGGCGTGAGAAGAGTCATCAGGTTCTGGAGGCTCCTGGTCCCTCTGGTCAGGCAGAGTAATCTACTTTTGGGTTTGTGATTGTCGTCATGTCACTCCATTTTATTCATCCTGTAGGAGACATGATTCACCATCTGACACATCACTCTCTTCATCCTCTTGCATGCGCCTGGTTTCAGTAGTGCCCCTTCCTACTGTAGATGTTATTGATCTAATCCCACCTCCTATTGTTGATGTTTTTGATTCAGTTCCACCTCCAAAGGGTGATCTTGCTGCGGATGCTAAGCCAAAGGCATTTGAATGAGGTCCAATTGATTTGTCCTTACTGCCTTTGTATTCGGACCATATTGCCATACATATCGGGGACGAATAGATAACATTAGTTGGATTCATTATTTTTCTTACGTTAATTTTATTTGACAAATTTTTGACATTGATTATTACTTACAAATTTATGGAGCATGATCTCAGGAGTTTATTAACCACCGGAGGAATATTGATGCCTTGCCTCAACCGAATAAGGATTGGTTTTAGTAAGTTTTGTACTTATTCGGCCCGAAGGACTTGTGCATGATCGGTTATACTACGATTAACCATAAAAATCTTAATGTATTCGTGGAGATATGGCACTCAGAGACTTTGTAGTTTAATCTCCTTCATGGTGAGATGTCTATCACACTCACCAGTGTCTCGTGTTTGCTACATCTTCCGATCAGGGGGAGATTCTTAAATCATGGGAGGATGACCAAATAAGAGGCACTTGAGATGATGGTAGAGTATCTTGGGGCTAGTCCAGGGGAGGTGATTGAGGATTTCGATAAGACCAAGGGTGTTCATGCTAGATTTAAATACCTGAAGAAGGTATATGAGGCTGAGATCCTACATGCATAACAGGCTCATGGTGATGATGAACAGGTGGTGCTCCACGGATCGCATGCATTAAGAGTATACCTGCTTTATTTTGTTGGCACTATGATTTTTGTGGACAAGAGTGTCACTCATACATGCGTCGTCTACCTATGGTACTTCATGGATTTCGAGCGGATCCAAGAGTACAACTAGGGACGGCTTGTTTGGTCTACATGTATTCGAAGTTGAAAGAGTGTTATATGTGGAAGACGAAGCAGGTCACAAGCAATATGACACCACTGATAGTAATAATTATTGGTCTTTGAATATTTTTTTGTCATTTATATTTCATCTTTGCAAAGCCATTACCTATGATTCGTATCTTCCAAACTTTTCATTTATCGTGCATCTCTGGTTGTGCGAGTGTAACTGAGTACATTAAGGATATGTCATGTGATACTGCTTTAATCTCGCTCAGAGGGAACCAGGCGACCAAGCATTTTAGAGTTTATCTTGATCGTTTGGTTGCTGAGGACATGCACTTCAACAACTATGTTGATCACCTCACCGTGAGATGTGACCATTCATCGAGATAGTGTTATACTCTGGATGTTTGGCTTGAGGATTACATCTCACTGCTCATCATCTTCTTGAGCACGTCATGCGACAGTTCTGCTATACTTAGACCATTTCCAGACACCTTGTTGTCTCTGCTCCTCCTACCTTGATACGTAGATAGATAAATGACATGTTTGATGACTATGAGAGTCATCTGGTACTGGAAGAGGCACGAGCTACCATAGTTGAGAGTGAATGGAGCTATGTTGAAGGGTATATTAGATGGTTCTTCAGGGTGTTACATTCGTACTTGGTGCATGCTGCTCTAGGAGATCCATTGAGACCAGCTCATTTGGAGATACTAGAGGAGGAACAGACATTAATAGATCATGCTAAAGATGTCTTGCATAGGTGTTATCGCATAGTAGAGATTGTGCAGGCAAACATTGACACAAGTATCTTCCCTGATGGGTCAGATGTGAGGCGAGTCCTAGATGTCATCATGACGGAGGCATATGGGGCATTGTTGTACCAGATACATCATTGGAGGACATGGATAATTGATGGATGAGGAGGTAGACGAGGCAAAGGAGGTAGATAAGACGCTACAAGAAAACAAAATATTAGCGTCGGTCCAAAGCCCTAGCTAACACCACAAAAACTGACACTAAAGGGGTTAGCGTCAGCTTAGCGTGGGTGTCAAAGCGAACTTTCCAAAGCTGAAAGTTAATTACATTTAGCGTCGGCCTATGTGTGACACTTGTGTAGCGTCGGCCAAATGTTAACACTAAATCATCGCTAATTGATGACCTAAATTACGCAGTTAATTACTGAGTTAGTATCGATTTCATGCACCGCTTAGGACTACCAGGTGTCATTTTTTTATTGGGTTGGCTGTCATCAAAGTTTTGTCCACGTGGTTTTAGACAACATATTAAATTATTGTAGCGTCGACCCCCTGACCTCCACTAGGATATCTAGCTTGAGTATTAAATTGTTATAGTGTTGGCCTTGTGGCCGCCACTACGGGTTTTAGACAACATATTATTTGATGATAGCGTCATCCGCGTGACCGCCACTAGTAGATTTAGACAGCATATTAAATTACAGTAGCATCGGCCTCGTGGCCGCTGTTAATGCTATTATTTTATGATTGACATTATGTTTGGTAAAACTAATATGGCTGGAAAATGTTGAATAAGAAGTTCCATATGTTAAATTAACATGGTATAGACTCTGGAAGAACAAGTCAAGACATGATGTCCTGACATGGTGGCACAGATAAATGTGGAAGTTGTCAAAGAAGATGTTGAATTCAGTTCAGAATGTCCTATCAGATGTTGGGACATTATCAAACAGAGTATAAGAACTTAATTCAGGATGTCCCAACAGATGTTGTCATATGTTACAGTCAGATGTCAAAGAAGATGTTGAAACATCTGCAAATGTCATGACAGAATTACTGTCATATGTTACAGACAGATGTCAAAGAAGATGTTGAAACATCTGCAAATGTCATGACAGAATTACTATCATATGTTACAGACAGATGTCAAAGAAGATGTTGAAACATCTGCAAATGTCATGACAGATGTCAAAGAAAATGTTGAAACATCTGCAACTGTCATGACAACATTACTGTCATATGTTACATATAGATATCAAACAAGAAGTGTTGAACTTAGTTCAGGATGTCACACCAGATGTTGTGACACTGTCAAACAGAGTAACAGTTAATGAACTTAAGTCAAGATATCAGGATGTCACACCAGATGTTAGGACATTGTATCAGTTAATGGAATAAGTTCAGGTTACAGGATGTCACATCAGATGTTGTGACATTGTATCAGTAAATGAAGTAAGTTCAGTTTTTCAGGATGTCCCAACAGATGTTGTGACATCTCAGACCTGCTACCAGAATTAATTAATGACTAACAGAACTGAGTAAATTCATTGGAATCTATCTGGAATTAATTGGAAAGAGATAAGCAATACAAGGCGCATCTTTAGGGAGATTAGTTATCTGATTTCAGTAAAACAGAATAACTAATTCACCTTGAATTAAGGAGGTAGCAAACTAACTAACCCTAATTCAAGGTGATGACAGTGGGATTTATCAGATCTGAATTATGCAGAATATTCTGGAGATATTATGCAATCATATGTGGCGCTGATTTAAAGGGTGCTGATTTAGAAGATCTTAAAGACTCAATTTAAATTGAAGACAAATATAGAAAAATATAGGTTTCTATATTTAGAGATATTTTAGGAGTTTTTAGATTTGAAGATTTTTTCTGCATATTTGTAGCAACTATTGTTGTGATTGTTTAGGCCCAAATCCAGTTGGGAATAGGTTATAAAAGAAACCTTGTAACCTAGTTTAGAAGAACCCAATCAACCGAAAATGTAAACATTATTAGGGTTGTGTTCTTGTGGCAGCCGTGCATAACAAGGAACTCTATTGTGGCTGTTTCACTTGTGATTCTCGAAGCTTGTAAGCAAGAGAAGTATTGTGTCTTGATTGAAACTTTTAAGTAAGATCAAGCTGTTGTGTTTGAAGTGTGACTTCAATTTTATTAATCATTGTAAGAGATCATTGTGTGATTAAGGGGGAGTGAGTTGGTACTCATACCTAAGTTGTGTCTTAGGTAGAAATTGCATTGGGTAGATATTAAGTGAAAGATTAAACTGGGTGGTTTAAGTCTAGAATTAATATTACTTATAGTGGATTTCCTCCTGGCTTGGTAGCCCCCAGATGTAAGTGTGGAGATACACTGAACTGGGTTAACAATTCTGCTGTGTTCTTTATATCTTTTATGTTTTATGCAGTACCTGAACTGAATGTCCTATCAGATGTCCCAACATCCTGAAGCATGTTTGACTCTGATATATCACAATTATTTAAGTACTGATATGTATGCCTTACCATGTTTATAAGTAACAGATAAGATGTCTCAACATCATATTCGACATCTGAGTCTGTCATACCAGAATTTCAATTGGTATCAGAGCAGGCATCCTGGTCTGTTTCTGGATGAGATCTAAGGGGGATACTTTCTGGTTCATGGTAAAGGAAGAAGGATGATATAATGAAAAGCTGTTGGAACTTGAGAGGTTCATATTGGCGTTTGAATGGTCCCTAGAAGTGGAGGATGGACTATTCATCATATGGTGTATATTGGACCAGTCTGGTGTTATCAGGGCTGGAAATTTGCTGGTGAATTGCTGTGTAGCTATGATGTCAGACAGAATGTCCTGACATCTTGGTTCAGAGAAGTCTATATTTGAAGGAGGCTTGTATTTTGTTTTCTGTGAGGTTTGGGTTCAACTTCTGTACTGCTGCATGTGCCTCTGATATTTTCTGAAGTTATACCAAGTTTGTGTGTTACTTAGATTAGATGCACTGTGGTTGGGAAATGTTCTGGTTGTTCTTGTATGGGGAGTTATATCTGTATCTGAATTGATGATCATACAATTTATAAGGAATTGCTCTATTATTTATGATATGTTATGTTTGATAGTGGTTTCCCAGTACTTCCTACAAAGGCTGTTGTAAAACTTCAGTTCATAACGTCAAGTTTGATGTTCTATCATGTGATTACAGAACAGGAAGAAACTTAGTTCAGAATGGTGTGGTTCTTGATGAAAGAAGAGGTTGGAGCCAAAACAAAAGAGTATAATTATCAAATCTTTCATGCGGGAGTGAAAATCTTGATAAGTTATCTCTTAAGCTTATGTATGGTGACCTAATGAGGATATTCTTCTTGGTTATGGTGTCCTATGTTGTTTAGGTATAGCTGGAAAAAATCTCTCTTGTGAAGATACATGTTTATGATTGTCTAAATCATGAACTGAAGGAAGTTTCATCAAGAAAGAAGCTGAATTGATATGTCAATCCTAATGGCTTGACACCACACTACACATCAACAGTTTATGGTAAATGTTGAATCAAAGACCTAAAAGATTGTTTTTTTTTTGGGATTTATGAAGCTATGAAGCTGAATACTCCTTGAGATGCTATTGTCTATTGTATGTGTGCAAAGTATCTTTCATAATGTTATAGCACTTCAGTTGGAGCTGATTGAAGAAAAGATAGTAATCTAGAAAGCAATAATGTTTCAGAACTAAGCTTAGTTTTATGTTTCAGAAGAAGGAAACTGGTGTGATATCCTGCTAACATGATGGATGCTTTGGGTGCTAGACAAATGTGTGATGATCACATATGTTTGGAACCTACTCCTAACCTGGAAGAGGAGGCATATATGCTACATGTTGAAGACTTAGATAATGACTCTGACACAGAGATCATTGCTTCTGTGGACCCTAGCATAGCCAAAAGGCTTAGGGCTAGAAAGGAAAAGAAGACTGCAGGACATTCAACTCCTGAAAAGAAGCAGCCTACTTCAAAGAAAGACAACGCCAAAGTGGTATTTGGTCCTACTAAACAATGGAGCAAGGTGAATACCCAAAAGAGGAAAGCTGTAACTCCACCAGATTCAGATGTTGAAGAGGATGTTCCAATATCCCAACCAAAGAAGAAACCGGCACCCTCAAGGTCCACCTCTGCTGTTCCAGAAGCTCCTCTGGACAATGTTTCATTCCATCATGTGTCAAGTGTGAGCAGATGGAAATTTGTATACCAAAGAAGGGTAGCACTTGAAAGAGAGCAGGGCAGCAATGCACTTGAATGCACTGAGTCAAGGAATTTAGTGTCAACCTACAAGAGGACTGTGCTGAAGGTAAATCAGATGAATTCAGAAAAGTCTATGTAAGAGGGAGATGTGTGGAATTCTCTCCTAGGGTTATCAACCATTATCTAGGGAAAGAATCTGATGGACCTAATGAGCTGGGTAAGACAGATAACCAGGTGTGCAAGGTCATTACTGCCAATCAAGTCAAAGCTTGGCCAGTCAAGGGCAAACTTTATGTTAGCTTGCTAACAAGGAAGTATGCAATGATGCATAGGATTGGCACTGTAAACAGGTCCCTACCAACCATACTTCTTCAATAGCAACTGGATTGGGCAGATTCATATATGATGTGGGCACCCAAACAAAGTTGGACTTTGGGGCTTACATCTTTGATCAAACCCTAAAGCATGCAGGAACATCAGCAACAAATCTTCCCATTGCTTTTCCCTCTCTGCTATGTGGAATCATACTAAGCCAGTATCCAGGTATCCTCACTGAGAAGGATTCAGTATGCAAAAGAAAAAGTCCTCTGGCCTTCCATTACAAACTTTTCTTGAGCCATCATGCTGCTGATGTTGAAGCTTCCACTAGGACATCTGCTGGACCTTCAAAAGCAAAGACTCCCATATCCAAAGCTGCCTTGATTGCAGATCTGAAGAACACTTGCAAAAAGCTGGATGCCAGGAAGAAAAAGCTTGAGGAAGTAATTCAAAGGCTGGAGCTGGAAGAGGTTGCTCAGAATACTGATGAATCTGATGATGAATCTGAAAAAGCTTCTAAATGTATTTACAAATGTGGGTGATAAATGCAATGTGACCAACAATTGCTAGAAGCAAGGGAAGAATGTCAGATTGGGAAGTCTGATCAGAATGGTTGTTGAACTGGTAGTCTCTTCCACTACTAGTCATGGATAGTGGCAGTATGAACCCTTTGTAGCAAGCAAACTAAGAGCATCTGTTTTGGAATATAAAATCAAGTGTGGATATTTATCAGTTGTGCTCTTTGTATGTTCATCAGGGGTGTGAAATTGAGAATTAGTGGAGTTTATGCTCAGCTGAAGTATTGTCTATCCATGACATGAGGAGATCTTGCTAATCTTATCTGGAGCTAACCTTAAAATCCTTCAAAATTAAAAGATCAGATTGTGTAGAACTATCTGATAAGGTATTATACAAGGAATTAAGATCAATTGTTGTTTGTGGAGTTCACAAATATTTGATTGATTATCCTTGTGATTCAAGATTGGTGATGTTCAAAAAGATGTTGGAACATCTTATCATCAGAGTTTGTGCAGAATCATGGGAGAGGTATTGCATAAGCTGTAGCATTGGCTTCAGTCTTGTGTGACAGGAGTTATGTATTTCTGGAAAGTTTCTTGGCAAGAACTGGTCTGGATATTGTTGATTCTGAAGATGGAGATGAAAGACCATGAACATATCATAATCTTGATGACTACTTGGATTGGTTTATTTCTGATCTAGGTGTAGTCCAGAATGCTCATCATGGAGTTAAGATAGGTGGCGATATCATAAATTTGTTTAGACTGCCTTACTCAAGGAAAGGTGGCATCCTTGGTATAGTTATGAAGTGTAGTTCTTAACTATTCCTTCTGAATAATCAGACAGTGGCAGGTTTGAAGACTTTGGAGAAACATTGGAAGTTTCTCATCAATATGTGTTATTGGTAGGAATTTCTGCAAAACCAATAGAATGGAGGTTGTTTACTCAAACTTGATGGATAAATCAAGTCTATGAGAGCATGGAACTCTTGTTCTATAAAGGAAGAAGGTTCTTTCAAGTGGCAGAAGAAGGACCTGAATTTAACAGATGGATGTGGGCTAATAATGTTTAAACATCTAGTTCAACATCAGAGTCTAATTGGTGAAGTGACACATAAATCAAGATAAAATGATCTATAGGGATTGAATGCTTCATAAGGCCTTTTATCTTGACAGCTTGGTGAAGATCAACTTTATTGATCAGGATATCTTTGGAAGATTGATTATAAACGTGAAGAAGACAAAAGTGTCAATTGGCTTTTTCATATGAGGATTCATAAAGGAGGTTATCAAAATGTGGTAATTGGTTGATCTTTAAAGTGGATTCGAAGAATCAAGATAATCAGAGTGTGGCAGCTGGTTGTTCTTGAGGATTGTCTTGGAACAAATTGCTCTTGGACAGAGGAGTGATGAGTTGAAGAATCAAGAGGATTTATTCTTCTTGAAGTTGGATGAGAGTTTATCACTCTTTCTGGATTTCTGATTCTAACTGGTGGCACAGTGTAGTTGAAGATTTTCAGTTCTTGGATTACTATGCTATAGTAAGTCCAGTTGGTGGAGCACATCTAGGATCATGGTGATAAGGTCTTGGTGTATGAAAAATGTTCTAACTAAGTGTTAGTACATTATCTGGGGTGTTTATCTACATGGTTTCTATTATTAGACTACCTAATCATATGGGAGAATGATGAAGTAGATGATCTATATTGGAAGAAACATGTAGAAGAGACTGAAGTATATCAGGTATTGATTGCTTGGAAGTTTATTTGTGGACATTCATTCTAAATGTCATAATTAGTTTGGATGTGTTTTTTCTGGATTGTATGGCCTTTGGTGTGTAAAGGCTTAATGTCAAGAACCTGTGTGCTAGAAGATGTTCATCTTGTGTAGTCTGTGGTAACTACAAACCCAGAAAGGAATCAGGTATGCTTTGGTACAAGAAGTGAATGTGTTCAATTGGGAATTGAACAGAGGGGGAGCTCTTGAAGACATGAAGATGCGTCTTATGTTTTCCTTTCATCAATGTACAGAAAAGCATGGAGTATCCTAGATATGGGGAGTGTGTTACAAGTATGTGCACTTGATTTTGTGGTGTTAAGGGGGAGTAATACCTTAACCAGATAAGGAGAATCCTAAGAGTCTAGAAGGCTATATTATATAAAGCTGCTCTCTGCAGTTTATGTTTGATTCTTGAGGAATTGTGAAGCTTGTGTGTGTTTCAAGCTTATGGAGATTATATACCTCTATTTTTATTATGGTACCTTTGTCTTTTTATGGCTAAAAAGGGGGAGAAGTAATAGTGTGAGGTCTGATATGAAGATGTGATGTTAAGGAACTTCTACATAAGGTACTACTACACCTGTATGTAGATTAGTTTTAGCCAAAAAAAGCCAAAGGGGGAGATTGTTAATGCTATTATTTTATGATTGGCATTATGTTTGGTAAAACTAATATGGCTGGAAAATGTTGAATAAGAAGTTCCATATGTTAAATTAACATGGTATAGACTCTGGAAGAACAAGTCAAGACATGATGTCCTGACATGGTGGCACAGATAAATGTGGAAGTTGTCAAAGAAGATGTTGAATTCAGTTCAGAATGTCCTATCAGATGTTGGGACATTATCAAACAGAGTATAAGAACTTAATTCAGGATGTCCCAACAGATGTTGTCATATGTTACAGTCAGATGTCAAAGAAGATGTTGAAACATCTGCAAATGTCATGACAGAATTACTGTCATATGTTACAGACAGATGTCAAAGAAGATGTTGAAACATCTGCAAATGTCATGACAGAATTACTGTCATATGTTACAGACAGATGTCAAAGAAGATGTTGAAACATCTGCAAATGTCATGACAGATGTCAAAGAAAATGTTGAAACATCTGCAACTGTCATGACAACATTACTGTCATATGTTACATATAGATATCAAACAAGAAGTGTTGAACTTAGTTCAGGATGTCACACCAGATGTTGTGACACTGTCAAACAGAGTAACAGTTAATGAACTTAAGTCAAGATATCAGGATGTCACACCAGATGTTAGGACATTGTATCAGTTAATGGAATAAGTTCAGGTTACAGGATGTCACATCAGATGTTGTGACATTGTATCAGTAAATGAAGTAAGTTCAGTTTTTCAGGATGTCCCAACAGATGTTGTGACATCTCAGACCTGCTACCAGAATTAATTAATGACTAACAGAACTGAGTAAATTCATTGGAATCTATCTGGAATTAATTGGAAAGAGATAAGCAATACAAGGCGCATCTTTAGGGAGATTAGTTATCTGATTTCAGTAAAACAGAATAACTAATTCACCTTGAATTAAGGAGGTAGCAAACTAACTAACCCTAATTCAAGGTGATGACAGTGGGATTTATCAGATCTGAATTATGCAGAATATTCTGGAGATATTATGCAATCATATGTGGCGCTGATTTAAAGGGTGCTGATTTAGAAGATCTTAAAGACTCAATTTAAATTGAAGACAAATATAGAAAAATATAGGTTTCTATATTTAGAGATATTTTAGGAGTTTTTAGATTTGAAGATTTTTTCTGCATATTTGTAGCAACTATTGTTGTGATTGTTTAGGCCCAAATCCAGTTGGGAATAGGTTATAAAAGAAACCTTGTAACCTAGTTTAGAAGAACCCAATCAACCGAAAATGTAAACATTATTAGGGTTGTGTTCTTGTGGCAGCCGTGCATAACAAGGAACT
This sequence comes from Lathyrus aphaca, assembly GCA_963966055.1. Lineage (NCBI taxonomy): Eukaryota > Viridiplantae > Streptophyta > Magnoliopsida > Fabales > Fabaceae > Lathyrus > Lathyrus aphaca. Next base: position 120,824,803 of record OZ014521.1, on the reverse strand, counting down.
CTATTGTGGCTGTTTCACTTGTGATTCTCGAAGCTTGTAAGCAAGAGAAGTATTGTGTCTTGATTGAAACTTTTAAGTAAGATCAAGCTGTTGTGTTTGAAGTGTGACTTCAATTTTATTAATCATTGTAAGAGATCACTGTGTGATTAAGGGGGAGTGAGTTGGTACTCATACCTAAGTTGTGTCTTAGGTAGAAATTGCATTGGGTAGATATTAAGTGAAAGATTAAACTGGGTGGTTTAAGTCTAGAATTAATATTACTTATAGTGGATTTCCTCCTGGCTTGGTAGCCCCCAGATGTAAGTGTGGAGATACACTGAACTGGGTTAACAATTCTGTTGTGTTCTTTATATCTTTTATGTTTTATGCAGTACCTGAACTGAATGTCCTATCAGATGTCCCAACATCCTGAAGCATGTTTGACTCTGATATATCACAATTATTTAAGTACTGATATGTATGCCTTACCATGTTTATAAGTAACAGATAAGATGTCTCAACATCATATTCGACATCTGAGTCTGTCATACCAGAATTTCAGCCGCCACTACTGGTTTTAGACAACATATTATTTGATGATTGCATCGACCGCGTGGCCACCACTAGTAGTTTTAGAAAACATATTATTTGATGATAGCATCGGCCTCGTGGCCGCCACTAGTAGATTTAGACAACATAATAAATTACTGTAACGCCGACCTCGTAGCCGACACTACTGGTTTTAATCGTCAATGGATTAATTTTATTTTATTTAAAATTGTCACGTTCTCTTTATACCATCTCCACTTAAACCACCTGGTCTGATCAAGACCTGTTTTACAATAGCCACTCTAACAGACCAATGGCATTCCAAAAAAGATTCATCAATACACAATTCAGGTGATCCAAAACAAATTTACTTACAAATACATAATCACAATACACCAACATCAATATATTAATGAGTTCCAAAATACACCAACATCAAAATACTAATGAGTTCTAAAATGCACCGACATCAAAATACTAATGAGTTCCAAAATAATGATAATCTCCTAAATGATCTACGTACTAATCATTATAACCAACATCAACTTCCTCATCATTATCCTCATAATCCTCTATCAATCAACTCAACAAGAAAATTCCAAGCATCAACAACCCTCCCAGCCTCACAGAGTGTGTGGATAATTGGCGTATAAGAACTACAACTACCCGTTATTCCATTCCCACCATCATTGCTCACCCTCTGCATATCCCTTAAAAATTCAACAACTTTATCAATCTCATTCACAACACTAAAATATCTTATAAAAGAATCATAAGTAACACGGTTAGGAACACAACCTTTTTTCTTCATATCCTCAAACAACTCCAAATCCCTACCAACACGGTACGTCTTACAACAACCATCAATCAACGCATTATAAGGAACAACAACATCAGGAACAATACCTTTAAAAACCATAATATGAAAGAGATGGTTCGCTTCATATAATCTCCTCCGCACCGCCACACATTGCATTAATCAACCCGTTATATGCTTGTACATCGGGTTTGCAACCGAATTGTCTCATTCGGTAAAACGTAAGTAAGGCTTCTTTGGATAAGCCTTGTTCTGCTAGGAGTTTTATCAAACAGGTAATGCTCACGATAGTAATAAGATTATTATTGTTATAACTAGAATTGTTTAATGAGGGTAAATAAGATATCTGTTTGAGAAAAGTCCAGAGGGATTTGGTGTTGTTGGATTTGGCTATGAGAATGGCCATTTCTAAGGAAGTGGATTGGGTGTGGAGGAAATTGAAGTGGGAATGGATGCAATGGAGGAAATTGTAGTTGGTTACAAGTTGCATGGATCCTTATCTCCCCATGTGGGTAATCTCACTTTTCTGACAAATCTCAACATTAGCAACAATAGTTTTGTTGGAAAAATTCCACTTGATGTAAGTCAGTTGCTACCACTGAGACTGCTACATCTCGACAATAATTTGTTTGAAGGTGAAATTCCTACAAACTTGACATATTTCTCCAATCTACGGGACTTGTATCTGCAATAGAACAATCTAATTGGAAAAATACCAACATAAATTGGTTCTTTGAAAAAGCTTCAAACATTTGCTATTTAGCATAACAACTTAACTGGAAGAATCTCTTCATTCAGCGGGAATCTTTCAAGCTTAACACATTTTTCCTGTGTTATTAACAACATACAAGGAGATATTCCACAAGAAATATGTCGTCTAAAACACTTGACATGGATATTTTTAGGCGAGAACAAATTATCTGGTACCATCCCTTCTTGTTTTTACAACATGTCAGCACTTAGTATGCTTGTCTTGACAAATAGTAACTTTCATGGTCCACTTCCACTCAACATGTTCAACACCCTTCCCAATCTCCTAGTCAACATTGATTTACTAACACATCAGTTAACACATTAACTAATTCAAACTAACAAGTAACACTTAATTCACTCACAATTTAACACACTTTAAAATATTAACATTAACCTAAAAGCTAATTCTGAATTTATCTAACAGTCCAAACAAATTCATAAAGATACAAAAATCATAAAGATGCAGAAATCAGAGTCTTAACTCTTAAATAAAATCTATGACAAAAACGACAAACTTGGAAATCGAAACAGAAACAACACTGAGAGAACGAACGAAGAAGACATAACGATTTGCGAACGATTTCTTTCTTCACAGTTCACTGCGATTTGCGACCAATTTGTTTCTTTTGTCTGTATTTTTTATGCTTCTGAGAGCGTTTCTACGAAAAACCCTAAATGAGTTATAACGAAAATGAGACAAGAAACACAATGAGATGAGAAACACTTACACTCGAAACGATGAAATTGAGAGACTGAAAAGCGTTCCTGTGAATCGTTACTGCAAAGGAGACGAACCTAAAAAATAATTTCTTTGTCAATCGAACCGAATCATGAAAGCGATGAAATCCGATGAAATAAACCAAATCATGAAAGCGATGAAACAATGAGAAATACTATGAAACGATGAAAAGCTGATGCGATGAAACGATGAGAAACTGATGCGATGAAACGATGAGAAGCTTATGCGATAAGAAGCTGAGCAGCGAATCATGAAAGCGAATTATGAGAAGCTCAGATGAGAAGCTGATACATGAAAAGTTATAACTTTATTTAGTTTTATTTTATAATTATAATTATATTTTATATTATTTTATTAAATATATTTTAATTCAATTATGGTATTATTTTATTATTTTATTTTATTTAGTTTTATTTTATAATTATAATTATAATTATAACTTTATTTAGTTTTATTTTATAATTATATTGGTTTTATTTTATAAATTTGAGTTTAATATAGTTTTAATTTAATTTTATTAATTTATAATTTTATTTTATACATTAAGTTTTAGTTACAATTTATAGTTTTATTTTATAAACACTTTTATGAATTAATTTTATTTTATTAATTTATAATATTGATTTATTTTATAACTTTGAGTTTAATATAATTTTAGGTTTAGTTTATGAATTTATAATTTTATTTTATAAATTAAGTTGTAATTTTAATTTATAATTTTATTTGTATTTTTTAATTTATTATTAAAATAATTAAATAATAAATTATTTAAAATAATAAAAATATGAACGAAATTGATAGATAAATAAAAATAATTTGGCACCAATATTAGTGTCGGTTCAAACCGTCACTAAGGATAAAAACAAATAATTATATAATAAAATAAATAAAAAGGAGGCAAACAAAATGTGGAGGAAAACAAAATCATTTCACACCTATATTATTGTCGGTCAAAGTCGTCGCTATTAATAAATACAAATAATTTTTAACAAAATAAATAGAAATGAGGCAAACAAAATTTATGGAGGGAAATAAAATTATTTCGCACCTTTATTAGCGTCGGTCTAGGTCGACGCTACCATTGATTTCCTAATAAAAACCAAAACAAATGTTTTTTTTCCATATAGCGTCGGTTTAAAGAGGTTGTAAAGAGTTGCAGCTAAAATATAATTTTCTTGTAGTGAGAGGTAGTCAGACACACATAGTAGTCTATTAGTTTATAGTAGTAGCACTATGATTTGTATTTTATTTTGACGGTCTTGCAACTATATTGATCTCGATTGTATGACATTTTTATTATTTATTGATATTTTATTTATGTATAGCATTTTTGGACCATCTGAAATTATGTAAGCCAATTTTTTTATTTTCGATTATATGATATGGTTTAAATTTTCATCTAAAAACAAATAAACTAAATATAACATGAAAGACATATTTCTGAAATATTACGAAAATATATCTCCGAAATATTCACGGAGATGTATCTCCGGTACAACTCAAATGTATAAAAACTAATGATCGGATACATAGTATGTTTTAAATTGTTATAGAGATACATTTACAGAATATTTTAATGTTCATTCAGAATTTGATACGTCTGAAATACAACTTCAAAAACTAAAAACATTTAAATAATTTTACGTGGTGGTTAAAAAACATATATGATACATTAAAAAAAACTTTCTTCGTATTGTATCGTACTTAATTGTTTATATAGTAGTCCAATTTTAAGAATATGTATCTATATATGTGAGTTGTTATAATTTTTTTGACGGTATAATTATTCGAAAAAAGAAAATGTGCACCAATAATGTAAATTAGTTTTACATTGATGTCTAATATAAATAATATATTCAATTGTTATTTAAAAATATAATTATAAAACTAACATGCATGAGTTATAGTATTTTTTATTAGGCGACTATCCTATTCACTAAAATCTAACTTTTTACATTAACCACAAATCAAACTCTTTTTCAATTAGGTAGAATAATTGGCTGGACCAAAATTAAGGTAAACTATTCATACATGGAATCTCTGAGGTCACGTTCCACCATGTGCTCATAAAGCATACCCATGCAAATCCCAGTTAATTTTATATTCATTGCGTCTCAGCAAAAAATTTCTTCTGCCACCAAACTTCACTCTTCATTACAAGTTAATGATTGAAATCTCACGCATCATCTCTCTTATTTCTCTTCTTTTCCGCAAGCTTTTGGGTTCATAACAGTCACGTTTTGATTAAAAATAACAAATATGGTATAACCTTTATTACAACTAACTAACAAACTTTAAACCATGACGAACAAAAAACTACAAATTAAGTTAAAATCTGACATATCAAGTTTTCAGTTGGTGTTTTGGACAAGTAAAGACAATATTACCTTACCTTCCCTATTCTTGGCTCCACTCAAATTATGTTTGGGTTAAATTTTATGAGGTGAAGTTATTAAACAAAACATAACATTTTTTTTATTTAAAATTGATTCTAAATAGAATAAATGACATTTGAATTAATGGATAGATTTTGTAGTGTATGAAATATGCATGTTTTTTATTTTATTTTTATATTCATCCTTTTTATGAACAATGGGTTAGTAATCAGGAAAGGGCTGAGAGTCTTAATATGAAACTAATATCAGCATGCATGCAGACAATCTTAAAATCTATTACACATTGATCTATTAAAATTATAGAAATACATTAATAATTATAGGAATACTCAGATAGATTCAAAGAGAAAGTTTTTTTAGACTCTAACATGGGTAATCTTGAAAAGTAAAAGTATATAGACAAGTGTCTGATATTTGTTAATTTGTGGATCTTCCTCAATTGATATTCCTAATATTTTAAATATTTTTTAGATGGAGTGAAGAGATAATATATTTATTGTGCGTTCATAACATATATATATATATATATATATATATATATATATATATATATATATATATATATATATATATATATATATATATATATATATATATATATATATATATATATATATATATATATATATATATGGAGATAACCAATAAAAATTCTCATTATTGTCATCTTAATATTTGCTCATATTTTAGCTCATATCTAATTAATTGATTAATTAATAGAAATCTTATTAGCATTTTTAATATATTTGATCATTTAAGGGTCTTAGTCTTTTTAAATAACAATATAAATATATAAATCCAAACAAAATTTTTACTGATGAGTTTTTTAGTTGGAGAAATCAAAATGAGCTTATGCATTTTGATATTAATGGTAGCTATTACACTTGGGCCAATGAAAGAAAAGATGATGCTTATTTTTCCTTTAGGCTTGACAAAGCCATTTATAATCAGAATTGGCTAAATAATTGAAAAGTACGTAACAATTTCTCTAATTTGATAAAAAAATCACCCAAACCATTACCATATACTTTTACATCGTAACAAATGAAGGTTTGATTTGGCTAGGCAATTCAAATTTATGAAGGTTTTGACTCTAAATGATAGATGCAGACAACGAATTGTTGATAATCAGAATACTGGTGTGGTTGGTTGTCTTATATTTATTTTAAGAAGACTTAATAACACTTTTGGTCCTCGTGTTTTGACCAACTCACGAAATTGGTCCTTATATTTTAAAAATGAACAAAACTGTCCCTAAATTATAATGTTGGGAGCAAATTTAGTCCTACCCCCATTTTCCTTTCCAAAAACACTAATGTGTACAAAATTTAAGTGATGTGGCAAAAACATTGATTGTGTGGCACTTCCATGTCATTAAAAGAATAAAAAATAATTTAAAATAATTGGATTATTATTTGAGAAATTGAAAACAAAAATAAAACACAAGATCTCCAATCTTTCATCTCTCATTGTGCAACATATCAATATTCTTCATCACCATCTCTCTCATCTCTTTTGCCATCACATCATCGACCAAGAGAAATACCATTTGAGCTTAATGGTGTTTTTGCGATAGTTAACGTTGTTCCTGCAATTGTTCTTCTTTCATACGATTTTTTCAACAAGGGATTGGTTCATGGATTCTGTTTTGGTGTAGTAAGTGTATCTTTCATGATTTACTTTTCTAATCCCTCAATTAAGTGTTTCATTAGGGTCTAATTAGTCAAAATGACATCCTTATCTTTGGAGTAAGGTCCTGGAATCACAATGTTTGGGATTGCCTACATGTTTGTCCATGATGGAATGGTACGTAAGAGATTCACTGTGGGCCCTATTGCTAATGTGCCATACTTTACAAAAGTTGTTGTTGATCATCAAGTAATTAACTAATAATTAACTGTTATTTCTAATTATATTTTTAGGGTTATTTTGGGATAGTGATGAAGAACAAATTGCACGACGAGAGAGATGAGAGATTGGAGATCTTATGTTTTTATTTTTGTTTTCAATTTCTTAAATAATAATCCAATTATTTTAAATTATTTATTATTCTTTTGATGACAAGGAAGTTTTTACACATTAACGTTTTTGCCACATCACTTAAAATTTTTATACATCAATGTTTTTGGAGAGGGAAATGGGGGTAAGACTAAATTTGCTCCCAACATTATAATTTAGGGAATATTTTGTTCATTTTTAAAATACAAAGACCAATTTCTTGAGCTGGTCAAAACACGAAGACCAAAAGTGTTACTAAGCCTTTTAACAACTATGTTAATATCTCTTACACTTATTCTTAATAAATGGAACAAAGAGATATTTGGCAATATTCATCTTAAAGTCACATAAACTACTAATGAAGTTAACATGATAAAAAGTTTGATTAATGATGCAGGTTACAATAATGATTTTACATTGGGGAAAAGAGATCAATTGTTATTAGATAAGGCATTTCATATGTAGGACTAGTTTTGGAGGAACAAAATAAGGAATAATTGGTTTATGGATGGAGATATGAATACAATTTTTGTTCACAACACAATCAAATTGAGATATGTTACTAACAAAATCAATAGATCGAGGCATGACAATATTATTTTAGATGAAGACATTGAATTAGATAATCATGTTATTAATCTCTACAAAAAGTTTTCTATCTCATAAATAATTGGTTATACTGATTTGGTGGATATAACTATCCCACAACTTATAACTCATGTGAATAATGAATATCTCACTAGAATTTCTTGGCCAGAGGAAATTAAGAATCCAATGCATAATATGGATGGTAATTTTGCTTCATGCTCGCATGGTTTTGGGGGATGTTTTTTTCAAGCCTACTGGGATATAGTAAGGACTGATGTGATCAATTCAGGGATCCAATTCTTTGAACAAGGTTGGATCATTCCTAATCTCAATTTAATCAATGTAACTTTGATACCTAAACAACATGAAGCATATTTTTAATTCAAAATCATTACTAAGATCATTACATACATATTGAACATCTTAACTCCTAAAATTGTTTTAGAACACCAACAAGGCTTCATTATGGGCATACATATTTATGAGTGCATTGGGATTACTTCAGAAACTATTAATATGTTGGACAAGAAATTTGTTTGAGGTAGTATGAATTTGAAGATAGAAAATTGAAGAGACTTTAATACTTTAGATTGCAAATATCTTATCAAAGTTTATGTTTAATTTTGTTTTTTCAAAAGTTTTGTGATTGGATACTTACCATTATACACTCAACCAAACTACCAATTATCATAAAAGGAAAAGTTGTATGATTTTCTTATTGCTCTAGAGGAGTGAGGCAAGAAGATTTTATGTCTCCCTTGCTCTTCTAGATTGCTGAAGAGGCACTTAATATGCAGTTATCTAAGTTGGTGGATTAGGGTAAGTTGACATGCATATCTATTGGTAAGACAACCATTCCTAGCCATACTATGTTTTCATATGAGCTTATGGTATTTTGAAAATCTACTTAGAAAAATGCTCAAATTATTACCATATCCTCGAATATGGTCAAAATTTTGATTAACATATCAGTACAACTAAATACCAGTCTTATGGTGGAGGTACTTCTGGATCTAGGTTGAGGAACATTGCAGATATGCTAGGATTCATTGTAGGAAAGACACCATCTTGGAGTTTCTATATTCAAAGGCAAATCTAGAATTCATCATCTATAGATTATAGAAGATGGAGTATTATTCAAGCTAGCTACTTAGAAGGGACATCTTCTTTCTATGATGGGTAAGGTTCAAGTGGTATATTCGATCATACAAGGCATGCTTCTCTATAGTCTTAGGATTTATGAATAACTAATCAATCTTCTTATCAAATTATATTCTTGTATTAGAATTTTTTTATGGAGAAGTATGTCTTAGTTTGATAGAAAGTAATACAATAAACAAAGTTGCTTGTTTATATATTTTTTGGAAGTCTTTGACTATCAATAATCAATGATCTTCTATGCTTATTAGTAGATACTTCAATACGGCCTGGCATTAAGAAGTTATTTTCCTTTCTAAAGGAACCTAGTAGATGATGAATCCATAATGGGAAGAATATTGAATTATAGACTTACAATTGGTTGGGATACAATATTAAAGATTTATATCTAGTATTACTAATGGATATTTAATTTATGCAAACTGCTAAGTTTGATTGAATTATCGAAGACATCAATTGAAGAATTCTTCATGGCTTATCCATTTTGACTCCATAAATTTGTGAAGATATTTTGAAGAATAAATTGTGATTTGATACTACTATTACTACTACTACTAAACTTATTTAGATATAATCTCCATATGGTTATTTATCTTTTAAAGATACCTATAATTGTATCAGAAGGGATTACATTAAGTCATTCCTGGACAAAATTCATTTGGTATCCCTACATACCACCTTCTAAGTTATTAGTGACTTATAAACTAATTCATACTGTTATTGCAACATAATACAAACTAATTTGAATTGGAATGTATATGGTCACGATATGCTCTCTCTGCAATCATGATGTGGAAATTGCAGACCATTTATATCTTATATGCATGTACACTTTAATTTTCTATCATTGGATAGATCAATTGTTTGGCATGAACATTGATAAAACTTGTTATGAAAGTTTATTCAAACTTTGTGGTAGAAGTTGGAGTTCTAAAATTTAGAATCTAATCGTGAATCTTATCATAATAATTCTTTGGAAAACTTGGCACACAAAAAATGATACCATGTTTCAAAATGGTAACATTGACTTTAATAGATACATTTTTCATGTTAAAAAATTGGTCTATATGGCTTATACTTTTTTAAGAGGCAAATATACTCTTAAATTCAAGAGTTTACAATTATTAAATGTTTTGACATCAAATGTTGACCTCCTCACGCACCTAGAATCATACAATTTAATTGGTGTTTTTCAGGTCATAATTGAATTAAATGCAATACATTAAGCTCTAAGAGAAAATCTTGGAATATCAATTTAGGAACATTCTTGGGAACTTTCTCAGATAAAAATGGAGTTTGCACATCCTTTCAACCTGAATTATAAGAAATCATGTTTGCTATCAAATATGCTTATAGGAAGAATTGAATAAATCTTGGACTTGCAATTGACTTTATGCTAACCATTCGTGCATTTTCTAATTTTAATATTGTCCATTCGCATTTTTTTAATTAAATAGAAGAATACTTTACACATTATGCTTTTTTAGACTCAAGATATCTCATATTTACATATAGGAAAATGCATGTGCAGAAAGATTAGTCAGTGTAGGTTTTTTGTTTATTATGACACTTTGTGGAGTTCACTTCCTATTTATGCTTTTGAATTATTTTATTTTTAGAAATAGGTTTGACATATCCAACTATCATTTTTCCTAGTTTCTTTATGTGTTAGGTTTTACATCCCTAATTTTTTTTATTTTTTTCTTTAATAAATTTCCTTTATTAAAAATTATTATAATATAATAATTAAATAATATTTAAATATAAAGTATCTCAACAATGTCTCACTTGAACAACATATATTAATAATTATATCATAAGTCTTAGGTGCACATTTGAATGATATATATCTTTAGATTTCAAATTTGCAATCCGGCTCACCTCATACATCAATAATGAAATCATTGTGAATGTTGTCACTACATATAACATGCATGAACCCTGACAACCACCACATCAATCTACATGATGACATAAATTGATATGGATGAGTATCATGGAAACTTAATGTAACGTGATCTTTGAATCATCTTTATTTCCAATGGATCTAACTGAAGTCTTTATTGAGATCAAACTCAATTTTACCAATTCAATATTTGCACAAATAATACAAAAATGGTTATAACAATAGTAATCTTGAGATCTTTATTTAAGTAGATAATCTAAACAAAAATTTGAAATCGATGCCAAAATAATATTATGGAACATAAAGGAAGAATATCTTCCACTAATATATGTCATCCTTAATGAAGACAATATTATAAAATATCTTATGTTTCAAGTATTTGATTAGTGAGTTTGTTAGCATAAAGTCTATATCTATATATTCTATCTTCTACAAAAATAACTTATAAGTCAGTGGACTTTATAAAATCTTTTGTCGAAATATTATATAATTATTTTACATTATAATATAACTCGAGTGGTATTCCAATACCTTATACTAAATTTCATATGAGTGACATAGATACTTGCCTTCATTTTTCTGTATTAGGATGCTTATTCTACATCTAAAATATCATAATCAAACATATTGATATTCTCTTTATTGTCATATCTTTGATTTGTGAGAACAAGCTCTTTTATTCTTTATAACAATCATCATGGTGGTCTTTTTTTAATAATTCGATTTTGAATTATTCAGGTATCAACTTAATAATTTGATGTATTTCTTTTCAATATTCCTATAAATAAGATCATATATATGATTTCACAACTAAAGCGTAAAGCGTAGAAAAATACTTAATTTTTCATATTTTCTTTAAGTTAGTTTTTATTGATATCTAATAGTCTCACTTAGTAGTTGAAATATTCCAAAGTATCTTTTATTTCATCTTGAATTTACTTTCAACCTTTTTAAAAATAAAATTACATATATATATATATATATATATATATATATATATATATATATATATATATATATATATATATATATATATATATATATATATATATATATATATATATATATATATATATATATATATATATATATATATATATATATAAGGGGCACAAGATGCCCGAAAAATACAACGAGACGCTGACGACATACACAAGAGGTATCAAAACACCAATAAAGAGAAACAAAGTAGAAACAACCAATAAAAGAAATCAACCACCAATATAAATAAGAAAACTACCAACATACCCCGCAAGGTTCGACAACAAATTAACAAGTCAAAAAAGAACAGAGCTAGAGCTCTCAAGACATGTATTAGCTATCCAAACACCTACCTCCACTAAAGAACCAAGAACACCCCAAATGGAGGTCATCAACACTCTAGCCTCTATTGTCTCAGATACATGATAGGATTTTTGAGCCAAACCAAGAAATCACATAAGTTATCCATGGACCTATCAATATTCCATTTCCACTCCAAGAGAAGGCTCATGTCTTCAATGTCCTTCAAAGTCACCAATTTACTTGGGAACACTATATCATTAAGAGATTTCCAAAATGACTAAATCTTAGTGTGGAAAATCATAAGATCAACCCCTATAATCTTTGGGAGACAACCGATAGGTAAGAACATTTGAAAAAAATGGTCATCATATCCTTAGGTAGAACCAACCCATCCCAAACATTTAAATATCATATACCAAACTAAAACCACCACCTCACAAGTCACAAACACGGGGAAGAGAAAACCCTTACTTTGGAGGGGGTTCAATTACTCCAAACACAGGGAAGAACACTCCTTATAGATGGGTCTTGGGCATTTGTAGGAAACTTTCGCGAAAGTATATATGTGTGGTCCAAGGATGCAAAATAAACACTATCTTTGAAATGACGCCACCACCACCTATTAGGTTGAGGAAAAGGGATAAACCAAGAGAATATCAAAAATCAAAACCTATCCATGCTTAAAATTTTGGGTTCTTCTCCACTTAAGATCCCAAACTTAAGACTGGTCCTCCCACATACCAACCTTTACCACATAACAGGCTTACTAATCAAAGATATAAAAGAGCTTAGGGAATCTAACACTAAAACAAGTGGTCCGAACCAAGGGTCGTTCCCAAAATAGGTGTGAAGATCTGAACCAATCCGCTTAGAAGACCATCATGGAACCAATCAGAGGGGTATTTTGATTTAGCCCTAAGAAGGGAGACCCCTCTCCACTAGGGATACACTAAATGAAGGAACCTAACTCTACCACCCAAGGAATACGATATAGGTATATAATCATATTTTGTAATAAAAATATCATTCCAAATATTAGAAGCACCTAACGGAAACCGCCACCTCCACTTACCCAAAAGGGAAAGGTTTACAAACATCAGATCACGAAATCCTAGACCACCCAACTTTTTAGGCTTTCACACATCAAATTTAACTTAGACAACCTTTTAATACCATCTCAAAGGAACCTCCTTTGAATTTTCATATATTTTTCCAAACCTTGATAGGCATCTTCAAGAAAGAAAAATGAAGATAGGAATGTCATTAAGAACATATTTGATGAGGATCACTCTCCCTCTTAAGGAAACATACATTTGCCTCAAATTGAGGAGCCACCTATTATTCCCAAGGAAGAATTGAATTCCCAACGACTTAACTTGTCTATTACCCTGGATTATGTTCCCCTTTTACGTGCTTCGAATCACCTACAGTCTATTCCTATATCATCTGAGATTTTAGAATCTTTAAATAGTAAGAAAGAAGCCAGGGTGTTCAAAATTTCTAAACAATCGGTTGTGTATTTTTGCTCAGCAAAAAAGGCTGAGGTTAAGAGATTGGTGAGTCTAGAAATGAGAAATAGGAAGTTGATAATTGCTAGGTTCTCTGGAGTTGTGATAAATGTTGAATGGATCTTTTGATATATGTGGTTTGGGGGTAGGATCAAGAAGAATAATATTAGAGATTTCATTATTTCTAAGTCCTTAGACTTTCTAGAGATCCAAATAACTAAGTTTGGTTAGATTTTTAATTCCCTTGTCCATATTCTCTAAGAGAGCCCTTTTTGTGAGTGAAGATTCTCCCCGTCTTTGGGGTCACCCTTTTTTCAACCTTATTGATAATACTCTTTTGTGATATCTGAAGGATATCTTGAGAAAAATCTCTAAATATCAAAATAAAGTAATACAAAAAGGTATCTCCAAGGTCTTTCATCCTTAAATTTTCATTAGAGATGTCTTGGTTTCACAAAATAAACTTATATCATTGTTCACTTTATACAATAAAATTGACAAATTATATTATAAATATAAACTTATTCATACTAAATTTATAATACACACATTTTTTTCTCATATTCATCTCAAAAATGAATGAGACAAAGTTTTAGAATATTCATCTCAAAACCAAATAAGATAATTAACATCATAAAATATCCATCTCAAAACCAAATGAGATAACTAACATCATAATTTTCATATCAAAATCAAATGAGACGATAATTAACTTAAGGGACTATGTAGTATTGCTAAAGAAATGACTTTATTAATTCATAAACAAATTTTGTTAGTTTACAAATCATCTACTTTGTGTAAATCAACACAGTTTCTCACAGTTGTATCATATTATTTCATTAAAACTTATATTGATAAGAAAGCGACGTGACAAACTAAACAAAGTATTTCAAAAAAAATGAATTGATTTCTCTTTATAGTCAATCATTTATAACACATTTATAACACATGGTACCCTAAATCTTGAGATGAAAGAGTTACTTTAAAAAAATCATTAAAACATAGTACCTTAATTCTCTTTATAGTCAGACATATTATACATACTATTTTTTCTCTTTCTATTTTTTATCTGCGTTTACCAATGTCTTAAGTCCTTATTTATACTATGAGCATTTTAATCGTGAATCCATATTTGGGTTCCTTGTGGGACTTATTAAATCACGTCAATTTGAAGTAATTCATTTAGTTTTTTATTCTAATGATACAACTTTGAAAAATTCATATTGAGTCCCACAACTTTACTTTATATATTAATATATTATTCATATTAAATTTTATATTAATTAAAATAATAATTTTAATTATTTAAATTAAAATTGATATAAAATAAATAAAATTCAAATTAAACTTATAATCTAAAATGATAATTAAAATTAATCAATTTTTTTTCTTAAACGACGATGGACTTATAATCTAAAATGATAATCATAATCTAAAATGATATAAAATAAATAACATCACATAATTAATCAAACTTAAATTTCATCATCTTCATGTCCAAAACGTTCTCAAATATACTCGACTAGATCTCCTTGAAGTTGACGATTGACTTGTTTTTCACGAATACTTGCTCTTCTTTGTAGTCTTGTTGCAAGATTCGAATGTGGACCGCTAAATTTTTCAGTTGTTGAGTTGTTGATATCCACATTATCATAAGAGTAATCAAAATTACCTTCATATGTATGTCGTTCGTCTTCCACAATCATGTTGTGCAATATGATGCAAGCATATATAGTATGTTTGATGGTGTTCATGTGCCAAGCACGCGTTGGGCCACATATAATTGCAAATCGAGATTGAAGCACTCCAAATGCCCGCTCCACATCTTTTCTAGCCGATTCTTGATGTTGAGCAAATAATTTTTTCTTTTCTACCTGTGACATTGAAATGGTCTTGACAAATGTAGCCCACTCAGGATATATACCATCTGCTAAATAATATCCCATATTATATGATGTCTCATTGATTGTATATTGCACATTGGGAGCATGTCCTTCCAAAATATCGTTAAACACGTTGGATTGGTTTAGCACATTAATGTCATTGTTTGAACTTGCAATACCAAAGAAAGCATGCCAAATCAACAAGTCTTGCGATGCCACTGCTTCAAGCATGACTGTGAGCTTACCATGATCACCTCGACAAAATTGTCCCTTCCATTCAACAGGACAATTTTTCCATACCCAATGCATACAATCAATGGAACCCAACATACCTGTAAAGCCACGTGACTCTCCAATTTGTAAAAGATGTTCAACATCAGTGTTGTTAGGTTTTCTCAAATACTCAGCCTCAAATACAACATTCACGCCCCTAATAAATCTTTGTAAGCACTCAATTGAAGTGCTTTCACCGATTCGAACATATTCGTCTACAAGGTCAGCAGGAGACCCATACGCCAGCATACGAATAACAGTTGTACATTTCTGCAATGGTGAAAGGCCCATTTTACCAGTTCATCGACCCTCATTTGAAAATATTCATCATAATTTCCAAGGGCATCTACAATTCGAAGAAATACATACCTATGCATTCTGAACCTTCTTCAAAATTGAACATTTGTGTATACTGGGTTTTCCGAGAAGTAGTCATTGAATAATCGAGTATGCCTTTCTTCACGACCTCGATCTATATTTGTTCTTCTCTTTCGCCTAGAGGAACTCCAAGAATTCTGAAGTTGTTGTTCTTCATCACTGTCGTTCATAAATTCTTCTTCAACCAACGCCCAAAATTCTTGATCGTAATTATCTGAATTGTCTGAATCCATTGTAGTTAGTAAAGAATGAGAGAAAATGAGAGATATGTGGTAAATATGAGAATGAGTAAACAATGACATAAGTGGTAGTATATATAATGGTGTGAATAACGGCTAGTTTGAATAACAGCTAGTTTGAATAACGACTAGTTTGAATAACATTATATTTATTATAAATTAAAGTGGTACTAATGACCATTTTACATAGGTGTTGACAAATTAAAGTGGTACTAATGACCATTTTACATAAGTGTTGACAAATTAAAGTGATACTAATGACCATTTTACATAAGTGATACTAGCTACATTCCATTTTTTTTTCATCTTATCACAATATTTTTCATGAATATCTCGTTGACTATCGCTCATAGTAGAAGTGTCTTTCATCATTATTTTCACCACCCTTAATTCTAACTCGTCCTCCTTAGATTGCGCAAGTCTTTCCATTGCTATTGCTCGTTTATTCTTTGCATCTTGTGTTGCATTTGGAATTTCCTTACCCCTCCTTTTTGCTGCTTTTTGTCTCATTGGACGCTTTATTGGTGATGATGAGTTAAACTCATAACTTGAAGTTGTATCTGGGTTCTCTGATGATGCCCCACTAGCAGAAGTCTTTGTTATTTTTGAAGAACTTCCAATCGATTCTCCGAAGATGCGCCATTTAGCTTCATCTTTTAACAATCGCCATGCGTACTCAAGATTGAATGTTGTACCATGATCTTAAGCAAAAATAGCATGTGCATCTACCATGATATCAGTCTCCGATGTTCCACTTTTCTTTCCTTTAACAACATTTTTGTAACACCCAACTAATTTTTGAACCATACCATTTATTCGATGCCATCTACATTTTAATTGTCCCCCTAACTTTTCCCGCGATTGCCCATGATATTGGTTATAACTAGCAGTGATTCTTACCCAAAAATTTTCAGCCTTTTGATCAACTCCCACAATTGGATCCTTTGAAATATTGAGTCATGATTGGATAAGTAGTATATCCTCATCCCTTGTAAATTTCTCTCGAGATTTTTTTTTAACGATAACTATTTCTTCTTTTTCAGTACCAACTTGAGTAGAAAATGGTGGAACTTGAGTTGAGAATTCCATACTATTAAAATTCATTTGAGGTCTAGGATACATATTTGGATTGTTTGGTGACGGAAGAAATATGGTGGGGTTTGTTGGTACCGATGGAATTTGAGAATTTTGAGGATTAGGGTTTTGATAATTTTGCATGTAATTGAAGAAAGCTTGTTGATTATGAAAATGATTAGGATCCATTTGAGAATAAATTGTTGAAAAAAAATAAAAGTTTAGGAATAAAATGATGAAAGTGTGAGAGAGAAATTTTAAATTGAAGGGAAAATAACAATGAGAGAGAATTTGTGTTTGTAATTTTTTTTGGATAAAAACTATATTTATAATAAAATAAAAAGTTAAAAAAAGAATAAAATAAAAAATAATCGTTAACTAGCTGTTGAGGTTGTATTGTTTTGGATTAATTACTTTGAATTGAAAAATAAAAAAATAGTCGTTGAACTTCTTCCGTACAGCCCTTCAGATTTTTGACCGTTCGTGTATATACAACGTAGCTCCAGCATGGCATGTTGAAATTTCAATTGGGATGGAAAAGGTGGGTGCCATGCTGGCGAACTTTCTTGAAAAATGACCATTGCAGATGGTCTAATAAATTAAGTTAAGATAATTAATTGGACTATTAATTAATCGGTCTAAGAAAGACTAATTTTGAATATCAATTTCTCTTCCACTAATAGAGAGATTAATGGAACGGCTAGCTGAAAAACACCAAAAGAATATACTACTAAATTGTTGATAAAAAAAAGTCACAAAAAAAAACTAGTCCAAAAAACAATTGTGGAGAAAAAAACAAAAAACAAAAACAAAAACTCTACCCCTAAAAAGAAGATAATATTTTATGGCACCCCTTGGTGTTATTAGCCATCATGTGTGTTTCTTTAAATGCTCACATGTTTTAGAGATATATCTCTGAACACACCTATTTTTACTTAATATTGGATTTGTCCCGAAATACATATGCGAAAGCACCATAAATTAGTAATCGTTGGATATTTCCGTAGATATATCTCCGAAACCATTTAAAATATATATTTGCGCCAAACTCTTCTTATCACCCACTTCTTCATTTGTTTCATGTTTCTAAAAATCTCAAACCCTCCTAAAACCCCATTTCTTCACATTTTTCCTAAAATTTGATTTTTTCCATTTGAGATCATCAAGGAGCATCTAGTTAAACAATCAACAGCTTCCAAATCCTTCCAAACTTTATTTATATGATAAGTTTCAGTGTTTCCAATAAATACTCGAGTATTTTTTGTAAACGAGTTAAAATGCATTGTTAGGGGTAGAAATGATTACATTGTAGTAGAAACATAGTTTATAGGTCGGTTATGTGTTATTTGTTGGGTTAAAATGACGATTAAACCTTTAAAAATCAAATTTTGGGGATGAGAGAACGTCATTTTCGCGACCTCTGAGTTACAGGAATTTTCGGAGATACATCTCCAGAAAAATGATATGTGATTCGCGTGTCGCGCACGGATCAAAAACAATTTTTTTTTAAATGTAGTTAGCGACAATGACTCGAGTATCGTATCGCGAGGATTCTTGTATTATTATTAACCAACCAATTGGAACAGGGGGGTTTTGATTTTCAATTAATAGAAAACAAAGTAAATAAGTGATTATTAAAATAAGTTGAAACAGTTAATCTGTTGTTTTGGTTTCACAACTTATCATTGATTCAATTAATTCCCAATTCCTAAGCGGAATTTATTCTCTTTTTTATTATAATAACAACCAAACAAGCGCAATTGATATTATATGATAGATATTCCTAATTTCTGAATTAAACAAACTGATGAGATATAGTAATCGTGAATTAAGCAAACACGATAAACATACGCGAATTAAGCAAACGCGGTTAAATTATAGGAACATGCAATCATCGAAATAAATCAATTCAACCTTAGATAAATAGAATTAAGCAAATAATATATCAAGATCATAATTGAAAGGAATATAGTAATTGGAAAATATAAAAACCTCAAAGTGTTGACAAGAACTGATTACAACAGATTAATCATGGATGATTAGTTCCTCATCATAATCGTACAAGCAAAGTTTTATCGTGAATAATGTGTAAAAAAATATTGTAGCATAGTTGAATGCCTTATAAACAAAATAAGGTTTTTCACTTATAATTCAAATCGGGTCTAAAACTTAACCCAGGCCCAACAAATAACCTGAAACAACTTAATTTCTAAAGTCAGAAACTTCAACGAATTATTTGAGACTCATGCAATCCAAATCTGATTTTTCGTAAAAACATGAAAGTCATAGCTCTCTGTCTTATCTTTCCATCGACTGATAGAACGCCTCAATCTGATCTCGTAGCTCCAGTTATGAATTTTTTTATTGAAAGCTGCTAATGTTGAAAATATAATACAAAAATTAAATAAGGCTGAAAATAAATTGAATTAGAAAAACATCATAAAATAGAAAAATAAACAAACCAAAATCATATAAATGCTTAAGTTAAAATAGAGAGGAAATATGCATCAAAATGCACTGATTAAATTTCCACACACTTGAACTTTTGCACTCCGAGCAAACTAAAATCAAGACTCATAAAAAACAACAACATTCAGATACTCATTCTAAGCTATAAACTCTTCTTTGATTAAGATAACCTCAATAGGTACTAATATTTCACACTAAGGATATTGTAAGAACACTAATCCGCAAGTATGAAGTCATAAGCCTCCTTCCAATACAAACCAATCTGAATCCTGATATTATGCTTAAGCCTAACTTACTCAACCTCTTTTTTGCATTATTTCATTCTAGCTCAATCACATTAAGTCTGTTATATTCATACACTCATAGTAAGGAAACTGGTTAGTGACTCTGATCATTTTTCACGGGGTACTGGTAACTAAGTGGCATAACCCTTTGTTTACCCAATTATAGTTGTGGGGGATCAGACAGTAATCCTCCCTACCAAGTTCAGCACCAGAAACCTATGACCAACCAACAACGAGTGTTATTATTATTATGTTTTTGTAGGTTCCATAATCGTTGGGTTAAGTGACCGGGTGAGGGTCACCCAAATTAGGTGTTTCCCTAGTTCTTTTCTTCAATTAAAGCAACAAAAACTTTGGATCACTCACTTATATTCACCGGTTTCCCTACATAACATGTATGCGAGATGGTGTTGACTTCAAATGTAAACTACTAAAGAGTTATTAAAGGATGATAACTCAAGGCTATGCCATAACAAGTATTCAAATTAATGTCCATATTCAGGAGACTTAAGGTGTTAAGACGATACCGATCTTGTGAATTTTTCCCAAGTCTCCACAAACTAACCTTAAATTAATCTATAGCCGAAAACATTCAAAAAAATGCATTGTGTTTCCAAGTCTAATTTTTTTTTTAAACTTAAAGAATGAAAACAAAGAAAAAAATAAAGAAAATTGAAATAAAAAACAAAAGGGATGATTCACTCCCCCACACTTAAAACATGCATTGTCCTCAATGAAAGAAACAAACATAAAATAAGAGAGAGGAAAGAACACACCCGAGGAGTCAAGGCGGATCGATGATTGCATAAGAAACCTTTGTTAGTGAAAGCTCTTCTACAGTCTCTCCTTTCAAGATGGTATTCTTATGGAGAAGCTTCGGGTAGTGTTCATCATCCTTAAAAATTAGTATAGTTCCTTCTCCTTTTATTCCAGGATCAAAGAACGATCTCAGATGAGTAAAAGTGTCGAAGTGAAAGGGTTTCTCAATGGATGGTGTGGTTGGTGCAACAGAGATGTTGAGAGCTTCAGTTGCATAAATAACTTCTTCATTTATAACTTCACATGTAGGAGAAATGTCAACCTGTAGGGCAACCTTAATCTCAACAAAAACAGAGGAAGAATCACATGAGTAATCAAAAGTAGACAATGATGGAATATCAGTTGAAAATAAGTTAGAATAAGTATCATCAACCGACTCAGGAAGTACTCCGATGTGAAACACAGAATGTTCTTCCACGAGATGTTTCACAACATCAAAAAGGTTAAATTTAGCAATGGTACCACCAAACTCCATGGACATTGTTCCATTATCAACATCGATTTTTGTTTTTTCCGTTTTCAAGAATGGTCTGCCTAAAATGATTGGTGAACTACTTGAATTTGTTTCTCCGGCAATGTATAGAATGTAGAAATCTACAGGAAAAAGAAAGTCATTAACTTGGACAAGCACATCTTCCACTACTCCACTAGGGCGAGTATTGCTTCTGTTTTGCAGCAAAATGATTAAACATGTATTCTACAAAGGTCCAATATCAAGGTTATTATAAATAGAAGCAGGCATAACATTAATGGAAGCTCCTAAGTCTAACATGTAATTTTTGAAATTACTATCCCCAATGGTACATGGAATAGAAAAGGTTCCTGGATCTTGCATTTCTGGGGCAACATAGCATGATTGAGACTGAAACATTAACCTTTTCATGTGCATGTTTAGGTTGAATAAGGTTGGAAACATTTCTTCCCAAGTTCACTCTCTCATTTCCCTTCACCCTCTTCTTGTGTGTGCACAATTCTTTCAAAACATTTTCATACTTTGGAATCTTCTTAATCACATAAAAAAGGGGAATGTTCACAGCCACTTTCCTGAATAGATCCAGAATCATTCTCTATTTGTCTTCCTCAAGAATATTCTTATTTTTTTCTACTCTTTGTGGGAAAGGGATCAGAGGTACATACTGCCTTTTGGGCTCAACAACAACAGAAGGTTCAGATGCGATCTTATCTTTCTTTCTTTTTTTCAGAGGCTGGTTCTGTAACTTTTCCGGATCGCAATGAAATTGCACTCACATTAGCATTAGGACCCTTTGGATTCACAACTGTTTGGGAAGGAAGTTGGTTTGATCTTTGGGCTTGTATTGCATTCATTGAGGTGGCAAGTTGTCCAATTTGTGTCTGTAAGATTTGAATACTAGATTTCGTTCTTTGTTGAAACTGGATATTATTAACAATTAGTTGCTTGACCACATCCTCTAATGAAGGTCTGGAAGGTGCATAAGTGGTAAATTGGGGGTGACTGATAGTTGGGTGGGGTGATGGTTTCCATATTAAAGGTTGGGATGGTTCATCCAATTGGTATGGTATTTGTTGGTGGACAGGTCATGGGTGTTGTTGTACCAGTTCTGATTGTTGCCTTGAGTGTAAGGATTTGCTGCATAAGCTTGAGGAAACTTAGTGATTGGTTCATCTTGCAAAATGGGATATGTATTAATCGGGTGTTCATGAGAAGTACAAATACCACACAGGTTTGTTGCTTGAGTCTTACCTACTACCAATTGTTTCACTAAAGAATTATGCTCATCAACTCTGTTTTCTAAAGCTTTGTTAAAAGAAACCTGAATTTCATTCACAACCTTGGTTTGAACATAATTGTTTCTAGTGGTGAACTGTTGGGAGTTGAGAGACATGTTTTCAATCAAAGCTTTGGCGGCAACTAGAGTTTTATCAACAAGTGCTCCACCGCCAGCAACATCAAGAATGTTTCTATCCATCGGTAATAAACCCTCATAGAAGTACTGAATAAGTAATTGTTCGGTGATCTGGTGTTGAGGACAAATGGGAACTAATTTCTTGAATCTTTCCCAATACTCATCTAGTGACTCATTCTCCTGTCTAATTCCACATATCTCTTTTCTGATTGAAGCAGCTCTGGAGGTAGGAAGGTATCTCTCTAAGAACACTCTCTTTAGAGCATTCCAACTTGTGATGGGATTCGATTCAAGGTAATATATCCAATCTTTTGTTGCACCTTGCAATGAGAATGGAAAAGCTTTGAGTTTGATGTGATCTTCAGTCATTCCTTCATGCCTCATTAGTGTAGAGCACACAACCTAGAATTCTTTCAAATGCTTATGCGGATCCTCACCTACAAGACCATTAAAATTTGGCAACAAGTGTATCAAACCAGATTTTAATTCAAAAGGTGCATCAACTTCAGGATACTCAATGCATAAATTATTATAATTCACATCAGGGGCAGCCAGCTGCCTTAAAGTTCTTTGGTCATCCATATCAAAAACAATTTTAAAATCCGAATCAAACAAGTTATGAAGGAAAACGGAAAAAAAAAAGTATTCAGAAAAATATAAAAAACACCAAAATTAATCTAATTAAGAAAAATAAGAATTTTGAAATTTTTTTCGGAATTTTTCAAAACTATGAAAACAGTAAATAAATCATAAAAAATAGAAAAATAAGGAATTTGCGAGTTTTAGGGTCAAAATATTTTAGAATTTTATTCTAAATAAGTATTGTTCGTCATTTTTTTTCTCAATTTCTTTAAAAAAAATCGGAGCAAATAGAAACAGTAGCTTCCAACTTACCTAAAATGTTGGAAAACTTACCATTGTACTGCAACCGGTATCCCAACCTGAAAATCAACAAACACAACAAAAATAAAACAAAAATGCTAGCAAGAACACTATATTATCCCTATGACTTTAAAATCGGTTAATAACAACAAGAATTCTCGGCAACAGCGTCAAATTGATATGTGTGTCGTGCACGAATCAAAAACGAGTATTTTTTTTTTGAAAATGTAGTTAGCGACAATGGCTCGAGTATCGTATAGCGAGAATTCTTGTATTATTATTAACCAACCGATTGGAAAAATGAGGGGTTTTTATTTTCGATTAATAGAAAATAAAGTAAATAAGTGATTGTCAAAATAAGCTGAAACAATTAATTTGTTGTTTTAGTTTCCCAACTTATCATTGATCTAATTAATTCTCAATTCCTAAGCGGACTTTATTCCCTTTTCGATTATAATAACAACCAAACAAGCGCAATTGATATTATACGATAGATATTCCTAATTTCTGAATGAAGCAAACAAATGAGATATAGTAATCGTGAATTAAGCAAACACGATAAACAAACGCGAATTAAGCAAACAGAATTAAATTATAGGAACATGAAATCATCGAAATAAATCAATCTAACCTTAGAAAAATCAAACTAAGCAAACAATATATCAAGATCAGAATTGAAAGGAAATAGATTAATTGGAAAATATAAAAACCTCAAAGTGTCGACGGGAACCGATTACAGCAGATTAATCTTGGATGACTAGTTCCTCATCATAATCGTACAAGCAAAGTTTTATCATGAATAATGTGTAAAAAAAATACTGTAGCACGACTGAATGCCTTATAAACAAAATAAGGGTTTTCACTTCTAATTCAAACCGGGTCGGAAACTTAACCCAGGCCTAACAAATAACCTGAAACAACTTAATTTCTAAAGTCAGAAACTTCAATGAATTATTCGAGACTCATGTACTCCGAATAATGTTTTTCGTAAAACATTAAAGTCGTAGCTCTTTGTCTTATCTTTCCATGGACTGGTAGAACGCCTCAATTCAATTCCCATAATTCGAGCTATGATTTTTTTATTGAAAGTTGCTAATGCTGAAAATATAATACGAAAATTAAATAAGGCTGAAAATAAACTGAATTATAAAAACATCATAAAATAGAAAAAATAAACAAACCAAACCATAAAAATACTTAAGTTAAAACAAAGAGGAATGTGCATCAAAATGCACTGATCAATATGTTAATGCATTCTAGGTGTTTCTGGAGATGTATCTGCGAAAATTATTTCGTGGTTATATCTTCAGAATTTAATCAGATTGTTTTTTTTCCTTTTTTTAATAATTTATTTGTATTAATTATTCATTTCTTGGCTATACCTTGCATAAATTATGGTCGACCGATCAGACCTTGAGAGACATTGAGGAATTGCACAACACACATTCGTCCGACGTGAACGGGGCCAACCATTTCCAGAGGCAGAAGGAACATCTATTCAAGGAGACATGCATACTGATGAGGCACAACCTACTACTGACATCCAGGCCAGGCCTTTTGCATCTCAGCCCACTCTTGGTAGTCGATCTTCACCTCAACCTCAAGACATTCCTTCTACATCTACTTTTTCTTCTCGCAGGTGTCGGGATTCTGTAGATAACACATCATTTCCCTTATCCTTTCGTAAACATCATCAGGATGCACCTGTGCCACCTACTGTTGTTGATTCAATGCCACCACTAGAGAGAGAGATGTCCCACCACTAGAGGGAGAGGTTTCTAATGACCACGATGTTGAGACATATGATTTCCCAGGGTGTCCATCAGATATGTCCCTATTGCCACTATACATAGACCACACTATCAGATTTGTCTGGAATGGAGAGGTAACATTACTCACATTGTAGATATTTTTCTGTTTATGTTAATTTATGTTTCAGAATTTAATTATTTTATCTTTGATTTCACTAACATTAACTTTTGGTTATTCGCAGGCATGCAGTCCGCAGAAGATTATGAACCATGCACAGAAGATATTAAAATTTGCTTAGCCACAAGACTCATGGTTTCAGGGTGTACTGAGAGATTTTGGCTTGAATAACCTATGCTTGACTAGTTACAGTCTAGTCAACCATGAGAGGTTTATGGGATTCGTTGAGCGATGGTATTCTGAGACTTCTTACTTTCATCTTCCACTTGGCAATATGTTGATTACACTGGACGATGTCTCGTCTTTGTTTCATCTTCCGATTAGGGGACCCTCCTCTGTCATGGTAGGATGACAAAAGAGGAGGCAACATATATGTTGGTAGAGGAACTGGGGGATAATCCACTGAAAGCGCTTAAAGAGGTTAATAGGACGGGGGTGCACATGTTAGGTTCTCATTCCTGAAGGATATATTTGAGGGTGAGTTTGCTGCTGCACAGCAGGTTCTGGGTGATGACGCCTAAGTGGAGATACATATGAGCTATGTATTGAGGGCTTATTTTCAATTTTTAGTGGGCACTATGTTTTTTGTGGACACGAGTGTCACTTATACTAACATCGTTTACCTCTGGTACCTCTTGGATTTCACACAGATTCATGAGTACAATTGGGGGGCAACTTGCTTGGCGTTTCTTTACTTGAAGTTTAGGGAGGGATGTATATGGACGACGAGGCAGGTCACAGACAATATGACTCTACTAGTGGTAATAATTTTTTATCCTTGAATATTGTTTTATACTTTCATTTTATAATTATAATAATACTTGATCCCTGATTATTTATTATTTTCGGTTCAGGCTTGGATCCTCTAACACTTTCCGCACATCACTGGTTTGGCGAGTGTAGCTAACTACACCAAGGACATGTTGTGTGCCCGTACTTTTATCCCGTTCAGAGGTGATCTGACACTCGAGCCTTTTATAGTTTATCTTGATCGCTTGGTTGTTGGGGATGTTCACTACAACTGTTATGTCAATCATCGTCAAACGCAACCTTTTGATGAGATATCATTATACTCCGATTGGTTGGCCGCCAGTTCACGATCACTGCTCATTATCTACTTGAGTGTGTCATGCGGCAGTTTGGGTTCACCCAGACCATACCCATGCATCATGTTGTCTTTGTTCCTCTTAGCTTGACATGTTTACAGATTGACGAGATATTTGTTGACTATGAGATGCGCTTGGTACCTGACGAGGCTCAGACGACCATATAGCCGAATTACTGGATCTACGTTGAGGGTTACATCAGTTGGTTATTTACCGTCTCACACCCGTACATGGTGCCCACCGCTCTAGGATCACCACTCATACCAACTTAT
The DNA here is from genome assembly GCA_963966055.1 of Lathyrus aphaca. Taxonomy (NCBI): domain Eukaryota; kingdom Viridiplantae; phylum Streptophyta; class Magnoliopsida; order Fabales; family Fabaceae; genus Lathyrus; species Lathyrus aphaca. Next base: position 120,797,634 of record OZ014521.1, on the reverse strand, counting down.
CAAGAGATTCTATAGCAGCAACAGTCTCAGTTGGATCACACTTAGGATGTCCTGCATCGTTGTTGTTGCATTGTGGAGAATGTGCAGGCAGGCATTGAGGTCAGTTTCTTACTTGAGGGTTCAGGTGGCAGAGGTATATTGTATGACATTCTTGCGGAGGCACAGAGGACACTTTTGTACCGCAAGCATCATGCGAGGACGAGGGGATCGATGGTCGAGGACGCAGACCAAACGGTCGAGGAGAACGTAGAGGCAGAGAAGACGGGGGAAAGGTTGTCAGGCACTCAGTAATTGTTTGTGGTGTTTTGTTTATGTATTTTAGTTTGTACAATTTTTCTAATTTTGTTAATGTTTTGCGGCCTTATATATATATATATATATATATATATATATATATATATATATATATATATATATATATATATATATATATATATATATATATATATATATATATATATATATATATATCAACTATATTTCAATTGTGAACTTCAAAACTGTGACTTTTTTATAAAAAAATTGTTCTGATATGAATTTAGAGATGTATTCTGAAAATTTTCCTATTGACACATCTTCGGACGTTTTCAAATGAAAATGGATTAAAGGAGAAATCCTGGATACGTTGAAGATTTAAATTGTTCTGAAGATATATCTCTAAAATAAAATAATGTAATGTAAAACATAATATGCGTCAATGTGCGTCTAGAGATATATCTATAAAACTCAAAAATACTTTCGGAAAAACACATAGTTGTCTAATAACATCAAGGATGTGATGAGAAATCAGAATATGCAGCCTCTAGGACTAACCATCGCTACTCAAGTTAATCATTTTTAAGTTAGTCATTTTTTTCATATTTAACTCTAACGGTTGGTTTTATACATATTTTTTGTGTAACAAAAAACCATTCATGTCTATCATTAATTTAGTTAAATATTTACTACAAAAATACATTTTTGACTACAAATTTGTTTAATTTAACAAACTAATTTGTTATTTGTGAATTTAAAAGATTAAATTGTTGCCATCTTATTATCTCGAGAACTAAAATGTTTTATTTAAAAGTAGTCTTCAAACCAGCTGGTTTTTAATCTCAATTTTATTATATATGTGAATACAAACATAAATGATATTATATTCAATTAAATTTCAATCAAAATAAATTGTATCAAAACAATTTTAATAATTATATAGAGTAATATCAACAATGCAATATGACTTCATCAGCTTTTATAATGCCTATACAATGAGCTTATTATAAAGTAACCAAGTGTGCATTGGAACATAGCATAGAATAAAAATTTCTAATAATTCTTAACTTACTTTAAGAGAAGTTAGTTATGTAGTTAGCAACCATAATTAAAGTTAGTTATGTGCTTAACAAGCATAATTAACTTGAAGTATATGATTGTGTAATAAAGAGCCCATACTCCCCACCCATACATAATGTCTTTTTAACAAACCTATGCTTCAAAACAAAAGCTGATCAAAGCAAAACATGAAAGGCATCTGAAAAACTTCTTTAAGCCATGGATGTTAAAGCACCACAGCTCAACGATGAACAAAAGCTACCACTTGTACAAAACATGGACATACAAAAGACCCTTATTCATAGAGCCATAAATCAAACATGCAAAAGCACAGCTCATTTATCCAATCTTTTACCAACAGGCACTGTCCTTGCATTCCAAATCCTATCACCAATATTCACAAACCAAGGTAAATGTGATGATGAACCAGTTACAAAGTTAATCTCTTTATCACTTTTATCCCTCTGTGCCGCCTCATGTTTCCTACTATGCTTCACCGATAGCTTTCGCGACAACAAAGGAAACATCTGTTATGGATTTGCAACATGTAAAGGCTTGTGGATCATTGATGGATCAGCAACACTTCCACGTGAACTTGATGCCAAATATCAACTAAGGTTCATTGATTTCATGCATGCTGTTATGTCAATCTTGGTTTTTTCAGCTATTGCGTTGTTTGATCAGAATGTTGTTAAGTGTTTCTTTCCATCACCTTCACATGAAATGCGGCAAATCCTTAAAGCATTGCCGGTCGGAATCGGTGTTTTTTGTAGCATGATGTTTGTTGCATTTCCTACACGTAGACATGGAATTGGTTTCCCACTTTCAACAAATTAACAGTTGTTATAGGTCCTTTTACTGTCGAAGAAAAACAGTTATAGGTCCTTTTTATTATTTAGATATATACTTATTATGGAATGGTTTCAAGAACTTGATTGGGATTGTAACAAATTATATATATGAAATTGAGTTTCATTATTTGGATATCATATGATATTTCATGAAATTCAATTCAGCTTTATTAAATAAAACATGTTTTTACCAAATTTCAAACTGTATTAGAATAGATAGTTTATTTCTTATTTGATGTTTTCTGGTTCATTATTCTTACTGGGCCTCTTTCTGGTTTGTGGGTCTTTGGGCCTTATGATGGCCCATGTATTGGTTTAATCTATTTCTATTATTTAAAGTTGTAACAATTTTCAAGTTATATGTTTTTTGTTTTTTATATAAATTGGATATCTTTTCTATATGCAAAGATTAATCTCTCGAACCACCTAAGACTATAATAGACAACAAAATTATCTCTCAAGAAATTTAAAACTGTTATATGTCTAAGATTGAATTTGAATCCAGAATCTCTGATTAAACTGAAAGAGATTATACGAATATTTTATCATGAAACTCACTCATTTCCTTTCTATCATGCAATCAATTGGTTTTTATTGGTACTATTATCTTATTTCAACTACTCTTTTTCTAACCAAATGTAATTTTACAACAGATGAAGAGAAAAAAAAAATCAATTTATAACTCATACTCATGTTGAATTTTTCTCATAAAAGAGGAAGTTTATCCATGATTGAAATGAATATTATGGTTTCATTCATATGCATTTGATGTTGTTTATAAGTATTAAAAATTCTTTTTATTCCATGCATTTTATCCACATATTAGACCTATTATCCACCATCTTATAATTAATAAAATAAATAACAATAAATTTCTTACTTGTTGTATCTTATTGCATGAATCTTGCTTCAAATTTGTCTCAAATATTTTTGCTAGAATTTTCACCCGTAAAGATATCAAATGAAGAATCTCACATCTCATTGTAAATATATCTCATGCATACGTAGGGAGACTCCACATTTATCCCCATTGTGGCCTGAGTGGTGGCCCTCATCCTTTCTTTGTTGTTACATCTGTTAGTTATGCTTGACTATTAGAGAATGATTACTTGGTTAAGATGTGAATTAGTTAGTTATGTTAATTTCACTTGAATAACTAACTAAATATTAGGAATCATAGGCTTCATCAATGTAGCAAGAAATCCTTGTATAACAAGTAAAGTTTGGTTCAACCATAACTCCATATCATGTTTTCAATGATCATCGTCACCAGAGAAGTTTCTCATTCAATATGGTATCATATACATAAGGGGACAATATCAATTTTTTGTTGCCTCTATCACGCTCTTGCACCATCATCATTATCTTCTACTTGATCCGCTCAAGCTTTCAATTTTAGAGAAATTGAAAATTTCTTTGTCTTCACATTCATTAAGAAACTAAATTGTTCAGTGCTAGCAAGAACATGTGGTATTTTTTCATCGAAGCATTCAATTTCAGAGAAATTGAAGCTCCAATTGCCGGTAAAGATTGTTAGTGAGCAGCACCGATCAAAGCTCCGAAGAAACATTTTTTTCTCAAAATTAACTCAGATCTACACTGATTCTCAAAGAATCAACAATGGCGAACCTTGAAACTTCACTACAAAGTGCACAACATGAAATCCAAAATTCAAGTGCTATGTCGAAAGCCAATTCACAGGTCCGACAAACACTTTTGCTCCAAAACACTATATTAAACTACAAGAATGAAACTTTTTGTTATGGAATCAATTGGTTGATGGTGTAATTTTGTCACACAAACTGCACAAGATTGTGGTAAATCCTCACTTTCCTCCTATGTTCAAGAATGAGCATGATCGGATTGAAAAGATTGTGTCTAAAGCCTATGACGAATGGATAGTGCAGGACCAAGCCTTGTTTACTTGGTTGATATCCACAATATCAGAGTTTGTGCTTCCTCGTGTGCTTTCTTGCAAGCATTTCTATGAGGTGCGGGACAATATGCACAAACACTAAAATGCTCAGATGAAGGCACGAGTTCATCAAATTCATGTGAATTAAAGATGAGCAAGATGTAAACTGTAAGTGTTTCAATTGAATTGCAAATGCACCAGAATGATATCTTTATTCATAGGTTCCGATGCCTTTTTATAAGGAATACATAAAAACTATAAACAACTGCAAATCCTAAAATAAAGGACATGACTCAACTAGCTCCACTAACTCCACTAATAGCAAGAAAATAGCAAAACAGAAATTGACCTGCTCTAGCCTAAATAATAGGTCTTTATTAGAAAAAAACTAAACAAAAAATGACACAACAATCCCTCCCTTGAACTGAACTCGATCAAGAGTTTCAGTTCACAACTCTCATCCCAAAAGCTTCTCTGATTTTTTGAAATGATGTCATCTTCAAAGGCATTGTCATTATGTTGGCCAGCTGCTCCTCGGTGCTGCAATAGACCAATTTAACGACACCTTCCTTTGTCAAATCTTTGAGAAAATGGTATTGAACTCTTATGTGCTTTGACTTCCCATGCATGACTGCATTATTTGACAACTTGATAGTGGACGTGTTATCGCAGAACAAAACCATCTCTTCATCTTGTTCATGCCCGATTTCTTTCAATATCCTCATCATCCAAATGGCTTGACAAGCACATGTAGTTGTTGCTACATACTCTGCTTCAGTAGTTGACAGAGTTACGATTTGTTGCTTCCTTGAGGACCATGCCACCGCTCATCCACTCATCAAGAAAATATAGCCTGAAGTGCTCTTACTGTCATGCATATCTCCCGCATAGTTACTGTCGATGTAGCCTAAGAGTTCACTCTTCCCTTCACGTTGATACCATATCCCAAATTCTAGAGTTCCCTTCAAGTACCTCATGATTCTTTTTGCAGTAGCAAAGTGCAACTCAGTGGGATTTGCCATAAAACGACTAATAAGACTTACCACAAACATCAGGTCAGGTCGGGTGGCTGTGAGATACATTAGGCTGCCCACCATTTGCTTATATAGCGTTGAGTCGACATTCACACCAGCTTCATCTCGACCAACCTTTTGTCCAGGAACTATCGGATTACAAACGGAGTTGTAATTTTGCATCCCAAACCTCTCGATCAACTCAACAGCATATTTTCTTTGACATATAAAGATGCCATCAGCCTTCTGCATCATTTCAATGCCAAGAAAATATTGCATCTTCCCCAAATCAGTCATGTCGAATTCATCCTTCATGGAGCGTTTGAACTCATTCAACAACTCATCATCATTACTAGTGAACAATAGATCATCAACATAAATGCTCACAATTAAGATTTTACCTCCCTTTTGTTTGATGAATAATGTTTGTTCACTAGAGCTGCTTACAAACCCTTCCTTGACGAAATAAGCCTCAATGCGACTGAGCCATGCTCTAGGTGCTTGTTTTAGTCCATAAAGAGCCTTATGTAGCTTATAAACCATGTCCTTCTTCCCTGCTACTTCATAGCCTTGTGGTTGCTCTACAAATACATCTTCCTTTAACTCACCATGCAGAAAAGCAGATTTGACATCAAGCTGATAGACCACCTCATCCTCTTTGTGCTGCTACAGCAACGATCATCCTTATTGTGTCCATTCGAGCCACCGGTGCGAATACCTCTGTGTAATCTACTCCGTACTCTTGAGCATACCCTTTTACAACCAACCTAGCTTTGAACTTATCTACCTCTCCCAGTTCATTCAATTTGGTCTTATAAATCCACTTAACCCCAATAGCCCTGGCTCCAATGGGAAGTGCAGTCAGCGACCACGTGTGGTTCCGTTCGATGGATTTTATCTCAGCATCCATCGCTTGTTTCCATTTCTGATGTCCTGATGCTTCTTGAAAACTGTTCGGATCTGATATGACCATGAAAGCTAGGTTTTCAATCTCGACTCTAGCCATGTTTGCTTCTTCCTCTATATCTGATAGCCCTTCTTCTGTGTGTAACACGGTGGGAGAAATGACTTTCTATAAATGTTGCGGATAGCAAGAGTCGCCACCGACTTTTATTTTATCCAAAAGGAAAGGACATAAAAGAACAGGAAAGACCTTAAAAAGATTTTTGAGTTCGGGGGTAGGTTATACAAAGGGAAGGTGTTAGCACCCTTTATATCCATGGTTATCCATGGGCTCTTAGTTACTTAGCTCACTTTGAATTTTTTTGAAAAAGATGTAGTGTGTGATTAGAAACTTTCTAAGTACTTTGTAATGATCCTCGTATGGATGTATACAAAGACTTGTTTTTGAAAATTTGTTTGAAAAGTGTGATGTGAAGAGTATTTTGAAAGGTGTGAGCAAGTAATTAAGAGGAGTCTACTCTTTATTAAATCTTTATTGTTCTTATGTTCTTTCAATGGTAAGACTATCCCTATTATTAAGGAATAGGTAGTCATTACCTTGGATGTATAAGGGACATATATAGGGACATCTGAATATAGGCAACTGTAAGGTGTCTTTAGCAATTCGTAGGGACTTATCATCTTTTATTCGAAGGGACAAGATCTTTTATCATAGGCAACCTCGAAGGGACTTGATCTTATAAACTGAAGAGACTTGATGATATTTGTGAAGGGACTTTGCTTAAAACACCTTACTTGACCTTTTGAAATAGGCAACTGAGAGGTAACCCTAGAAAATGCAAGATGGCGATCAAAGATCGACTTACGTGTGTGCTTGTTCATATTCAAATATTTATCTTATTTAAGTTAATTATTCTAAGTTAATTTTAATTACAAGTATGTTATTCACACCCTAGAATTACTAACCACACAATAAACACATTCATAATAAGAATAAAGCAAAAATATAAACCTAAACTATTACAAAGCTTTGGGACAATTACAATATAATCGAGAAATATAATAAAGATAATAAATATAATAAATAAGCAATAATTTAAATGTTAGTAAAAATAAGAATAAAGGTTAAAGAAAAAAAAACAAGAAATAAGAAATTGACAAGACAAATTAATATTAGAAAATATTTTTTAGATTTAATTAAGAAAATAGGTTTTAATAATAATAAACAAATAATACATTATTCACATATTTAAAAAATGATTAATGATTAATTATAGTTTATAAAAAAAATTAGGTCAAATATTAAGGTTAAGAAAAATTAGGGTTAGGGTTATGAAAATTAGGTTTTTGGTTATTAATCTAAACCTAATTAATTTATTTACAAAAATATATACAATAATAATAGTAAATATAAATTTATAAAATAAATATAAACAATTTGATTTTAAGAAAATAAATTTTGAATTTTTAAATATAAGTTTTTATATAAGAAAATATTATAAACATTTGTTTTAGAAATTATTTTTTAGAAATTAAATAAATTAAGTAAATATAAGAAAAACACAAAGAAATTGAAGAAAAAAACATACCTGGGGCTGGGATTCGAACCCAGGCCCTAGGCTTTCACTTTCCCAGTCCAGCAATCACCACCACCAGGCCAAGCGTGTCTTGGTGTTTATGATGTGAGTAGTAATCCTTTTATTATAAACCTGTAAAAATCACATAAAAATGCAAAAAAAAAACTAAATGGCCTGGGGGGGACTCGAACCCAGGACCATCTCAATCACACACAAACACACAAACCAGCTGAGCCACATGGGGCGCGTTCAACATACAATCAGTAATAAAACATTATATTTTAAAACAAGTTTTTGAATTTCAGTTTGGCGCCACCCAGACTTCATCTTCTCCAGGATACCTGCGAATGCACCTGCGAAATTACATACAAGATTTCCTGCGAATTTTCCCATATTCATAACCTGCGAAAATCGTATCTCATTGTCAGGCCTATAGTTTCATCAAATTAATTAGGTTCATGTGATCCTTGGGAGGTATACAATCTAGCCATGATCTTTTAATGGATTTATATTGCTCCACACGCAAAACCCTAAAACGAGCTATAAACCCTAACAATGGTGGAACTCCAAACCTGCATCGAAACTCATAACAAACCACCCAGAATCCATCTACATCATTCAACAAACAATATTACAAGCTCAAAATTGATTAATCATGCATTAAACTTATGAATCGAAAAAAATTAAATTTGATATAAAACCGATTCGGTTTCAATGATATATGGAGTTTTGAATGCTTATAATTATGTGGATAGTATCAATAATGCTCAAGGATCATGTCTATGTCCTTAGAATACCTTCAATTGACCTGCAAATATGAAACCGAAAATTGAAATTTTAGTGAAATTTTTTAATGTGAAAAGTGTTCTTGGAGGCTGTCAAATCCGTCTCATATGCTTGTGATCACTTGTATACATATAATGGAAGCAAATTAGGTCAAAAACCAATCTTTTCTTTGGGCTTTTTGGATGTCTTGATCATGAAGAAAGATATGATTCCAAAAGTGAGAAAAATCAAATATTTTCATGCCTTAGAGACTTTACACGAAATTTGATCCTCTCAATCATCTTTAAATGATATTTCAATCATTCTAGAACAAAAATCATATTTTTAGATTGACTTTTTATATTTTATTTTCATTAAAATTGAATTTTATTAAATAAAATCCAAAATTATAAAATATAAAACATACAAAATATGGAAAAATAGTCAATGGGTCGTGTATGACCTTATCCTTGAGATTGGATTGGAATTTGGCAGGCCCATTTGGCAAAAATTGATTTTAAGACTTCATTTGCTTCACAAACCTCCCAAAAATTTCCCAACTTTGCAAAGGCACAAATCCTTCAATTTTAAGGCTATGAAGGTGTTCTTGGACATTTTGGAAAGCTTAAAGAGTCCTCTAACCAACCGCTTTGGTATCATGTCCATATCCTTTACCATTTATAAGTTATGCCCTTTGGAAGATGTTGACTTTTGTTGACTTTTGAAATGACCTATAATGTCTTAGCTCATACCTTCCAAATGAAGCATTTTTGGGATTGGCTTGTGAGACACAAAGTTGTAGAGAATTCAATTTCCTTCAAAATGAAATTTGGATGGGAAATTTTTGTTGAAGTATGTGAAAGTTATGGCTGGTCAAAGTTCAGTTGACTTTTCCTGTGAAAACCCTAATTTAGAAACTCCTGATTCTTGATGATCTGAATTCTCCTTGATGAATCATGATCAACCATTGATCAAACGATGTATTTTACTTCATATACTTGATGTTGGCAAAAAAATCATGAAGTTTGACTTTGGTTTGACCACAGTTGACCTCAGTTTGACTTTTTAACTACTTTGACTGATTTTTGCATATATGATCATCTGACTGAGCAAACCTTTTGGGAAAGCCTTGAAACTTGACATAGGTATTCTTAAATACATATAGGATTTTATGAAGCTCACTTGAAGCCTTGGAAATCCATTTATCCTGATGAAACTCAAAACCCTAGTTTAGGATGCATTGCTTAGGAGGAGGCTTTGTCTGAGGGAATTGTCAAACTTTCTGGCTATTTGTAAACCTTGTGAACCTCTTGAGATACCTTGTGAATCTTGTGAACCTTGTGAATCTTGTGAACCTTGTGAACCTCTTGGGACACCTTAGTACACAATTACTTGTCTAGGTGAGGGCAAATTTTGGGGTGCAACACTGTGACATAATCTGCAGACCAGATTGGTGGCTTTCTCACCCTACCCGTCGTTGCTATCGTTTCTACGGTTGGTGAATCGTTTGGTGAAGGAACGAAATCAATGTCTTCTTCCGCTTCTTCCGCCTCCTCTGCATTCTCAACATCTTCATAATCATTCTCCCACTCAAGTTTAATACTTTCTTCACCAGTATAACCAACATCTTCCCAATTCCACTTCTTATCTTCCTCAAATATCACATCTCGGATGATGTGAATCTTTTTCTCCACTGGATCAAACATCTTAAAGGCCTTGGATTTGTTGCTGAAACCTAATAGGACACACTTTACGCTTTTGTCATCGAGATTGCTTCTTTTAACATCAGGGATATGAACATATCTGATACATCCAAAAACCCTAAAGTGTTCGACTGATGGCTTTCTTCCACTCCATGCCTCTTCCGGAGTCATATATTTTACAATGAGTGTAGGAGATTTGTTAAGAACGTGATTCACCCATTGTACAGCATCTGGCCAGAAAGATTTTGGTACCTCTTTCTCTAATAACGTTGCTCTTACCATGTTCATGATTGTGCGGTTTTTGCGTTCAGCAACGCCATTTTGTTGCAGTGTGAAGGTGGTGGTCATCTATCTTTTGATTCCATGCTATCTACAAAAATCCTTGAACTCATTTGAGTTTTATTCTCCTCCTCTATCCGTTCTTAGACATTTGATGAACAATCCAGTTTGCTTCTCCACAAACGCTTTGAATGTCTTGAACTGATGAAATGCTTCTGATTTTTCTAGCACAAAATATATCCATGTCTTTCTCGAGAAATCATCAATAAAGCTTATCAAGTACCTTATTTGACTGTTTGATGGTGGATTGATTGGGCCAAAGAGATCAGAGTGGATAAGCTGCAATCTTTCAGTGGCTCTCAACTTGCTCTGTTTAGGAAATGGAACACGATGGTGTTTCCCTTTGACACACGTCTCAGAGGTGGTTTTCATATCTCCAATTTTAGGTAAACCCACAACCATCTCTTTACTGCATAATGTGTGAAGTTCATTGTAGCTGAGATGCCCATATCGATGATGCCACAACTCTGTCTTGTCTGAGATATCAACCCGCAAACATCTTTCCTCCTCTGTTTTGTCATTTGATTCACCCAGTAGGATAAACATTATATTAGCACTCATAACAGATTCTGCAATTTTTCCTCTCGAGGGATGAAAGATGTTGCATGTTTTTCGATCTCCTCCTTTGAATAGCACGTCTAAACCCTTTTCTTGAAGTTTCCCAACACTCAGCAGGTTGTTCTTCAACTCCGGAATATAATACAGATCGTTGACCACATAACTTATTCCCTTAAGCATTATCTTCACCACTCATTTCCCACCAACCATCAGTTTTTGATTGTTCCCAAGCTTGACATTATGTGTGAAGCTAGTGTCCAAGCTTGAGAACATGTCTCTTTCTCCACACATATGGTTTAAACATCCAGAGTCCACGAACCACACATCTCATCTTCTAGTACCTTGAAGTTCCACATATGCCATGAGAAGAACTTCATCCTTTTCTTCGACCTCTGCAAAATGTGCTCCATTGTACCCATTTGGACATTCATATTGGAAATGTCCAAGTTTGTGGCAGTTGTAACACTCGATTGTTGCTTTGCTGAATGAGCGTCCTCTGCCCCTGCCTCGACCTCTGTATGATCCTCTACCTCTGCCTCTGACATTTAGAGCTTGATCATCTTCTTCATGACTGATCTTCTTAAATTTCTTTTCATGTACGGACATAGAGCTCTGAAGTTCGTCAATCGTCATCTTTTCTATGTCGTTTGACTCCTCAATGGACACCACTACATATGTGAACTTGTTAGTCAAAGTCCGAAGTATTTTCTCAACAATCTTTGAATCTGACATGTCTTCTCTGTTGCTTCTCATCTTGTTGGAGACAGACATTACTCTTCCAAAGTAATCATCGATACTCTCTTCATTCTTCATTGCAAGAAGCTCAAAATCTCTTCTTAGGGTTTGAAGAAGGGACCGTTTCACCCTTTCGTTGCCTCCAAACTTTCTCTTCATCGAATCCCAAATGATCTTGGATGTTTTGCGATCCAAGATCTGTTCAAACACAACCCGATCAATTTCCTGGAACAGGTAGTGCTTCACTTGATAGTCCTTCATCTTGAGATCCTCCAGAGTCTTCTTATGTGCTTCAGTCGATTCGGTTCCCTCTGTCGGTTCGGTGTAACCCTCTTTCACTAGACTCCACACACCCTTGGCACGCAAGAGGTTTTCCATCAGTTCACTCCAATGATCATAGTGACCATCAAACTGTGGAATCTTGGTGACTGTTTTGTCGTCGCTCATCTTCTCTCTCTTGGATCACTTTGCTTTGCTTTAGCTCTTGATACCAATTGTAAACTGTAAGTGTTTCAATTGAATTGCAAATGCATCAGAATGATATATTTATTCACAGGTTCCAATGCCTTTTTATAAGGAATACATAAAAACTATAAACAACTGCAAATCCTAACATAAAGGACATGACTCAACTAGCTCCACTAACTCCACTAATAGCAAGAAAATAACAAAACAGAAATTGACCCGCTTTAGCCTAAATAATAAGTCTTTATTAGGAAAAAAAAACTAAACAAAAACTGACACAACATAAGAAAGGTACCAAAACAATTTTTGGATTTTTTTCTTCGAATCAGAGTTATTGCAGATTCACTCAGGGAAATTGGGGATCCCATATCAGAATGTGATCAAATTGACTCAATTCTTCAAGGACTCCCGTACAATCCATTCATCATGATGGTTTGTAGCAAATCTTATCCAATAGAAATTTATGAAGTAGAAGATCTGATCTATGTTCAGGAAGCTCAACTTGACAATTAACATCAAGAACATGCAACACCAAATGCATCAACCAACATTGTTAAAGATGGGGTGAGCACCCACGCTACCAAGTCAACAAATTTTAAAGGGTCAGACTATTACTCATGTGGTGGGGGAAACCTGCTAGAGGAAGAGGTCAAAGCAGATCCAACTTCACAACTAGAAACATTCCAATTTGTCAACTTTGCAACAAGTATGGGCATTCAGTGGTGGATTACTGGAACTGGTTTGATGAACATGTTGAACCTACACAATCAAAACCCCGAGCTCAATACACTACCTCCTCTAACAACACTCATGCTCAAGAAGGTAACAAGAACCATGACACATTCTCTATGTTTTGATTTTTCAGGCTAGCAACAACCAGGCAAAGTACGAAGCTCTTATTGCAGGATTGAGGCTGGCAAAAGAAGTAGGAGCAACATGCCTGCTTGTGAAGACAGATTCCCAAATGATGGTTGGGCAAATGAAAGGAGAATATCAAAACAAAGATGTTGTGCTAGTCGAATATCAGCATATTGCATTAAGAATGGCTAAAGCTTCCGTTGAGTTTGAAGTAATTCACATCCCAAGAGAAGACATTGCTTGAGCCCACTTATTAACTCGACTGGATAGCACAAAGAATTCGGGAATGAATAAAATGGTAATACAAGAAGTCCTGGAAACACCTATTACTCAATCAGAGGAAGTTTTATCAATAGAAGATGTTGTGGGTTGGATGAGACCAATCATTTGTTACTTGGCTCAAGGAGTCCTCCCTTAAGATGTCAATGAGGCCCGACGCATCAGAAAAGCTTTTGCTTGTTATGTCGGTAGATAAGGATTTTCGACGCCATGAAATTAAAGTCCAAAACAACATTTCGATCAGAGAAGAAAATGTTCTCAGGAGTTGATTTCGACTAAAGAAATTTGAAGATTGTTTTTGACACTTTCGACAAAGATAGGAAATGATGATGTTTCGACAACTTCAACGAGGCTAGGTGAAGTTGGCAAAGGCTGGTTTTCGACGAGTTCGACAGTTTTGAGGGGATGCGTTGTTTCGATACAGAAGTTGAAATTTAAAATTCAAAATGAAAGACGTTTAGCAGAATGACGCGTGAAAGCATTTGGTAGAAAGAAGACATGCCGAAGGCCAAGTGTCGTAATCGTAGGGGCAGTTATTTAGTTTGTGTATAAATAGGGCAATTCTTGTCAGAATTGTGTGTGTGAAAATATTATACAAATTTTTGTGATATACTCAAAGTAATCGTGTGAGAGAAAACTCAAAGTAACCGTGTGTGAGAGAAAAGAGTTTAACTTCTGGAAAAATGTGTGTGAACATCAATTTTACATTTATCAAGTTTTATGAAAGTTCAAGTTCATTTATTTTCAAGTTCATTTATTTTCGTTTAGAAATTTTTTACATTTTTGCAGTCAATTTACTTTGTATTTTCCAGAATTTTTATTTCTATTATGTTTTCGTCAAACACTTTTTACTTCTTCTTTTAATCATATAAACATATACAGAACCTTATGAACAATAGAAATCATGAGATTGTTAAGATCATTATACTGTCGACCAAAACTCGCACCTCTGTCCTAGACTTGTATGGTTGGTCCTACAAGTAAACTGAATAAATTAGAAACCAGCGATTGTTCGTAAAATTCGACAGCGAACACTTATTATGACTAGTTAATGCTTGATGCATTATTCTTCATAATGTGTTTGCGTTCTAACTCGTCAGCGTTTTTGATAGCCTGGGAGGTTATGAATTAAAAGCTCACAATGATGAAAATAAGGTGGAGAAATGATGTTATCATCAAACAGAAGTTGGATGACTACTTTGACAACACAGACAATATGCAAGGGTCTGTATGCCTAGATCAAGGAGCAATGTGTTTGTATTTCCATTGAGTATTAATCACGCGCACGAGGTGATCGACGAAATGCCCGAGTGAAAGCCAGAGCTATTCCTCATAGATAAAAGAAGCAAAAGCTCAGACCTCCAAAGACTTTGGTCATGCCAGCGTCAAAAATATCAGCGGAGTTGAGTCCTCCAGATTCATCATACTCGGTTTGCAGCATTGGCCGGGTTGTATACTAGTCGTGTTGTCATCGGTTCAGTTGATGACCAGAACTGGTTGCTTCAGTGACTGAGAACAAAATGACTGCTGAGTTCAAAGTCGGGAGTGGAACGGATAAATGATGCTAAGTACTCTTGTATTATCCGGGTCCATAGAGTGTTTGATCATTTTTCGAAATGGAATTAATAGCAACTTCATTCATGGTCGAGCAGCTTCGGTTATATCATCCAGTACCCCTGCGATAAGGTCAAACATCATCATCCAAGTTAATGCCGATACTAAAAGCGCCATGCTTTAACCTTGCCACTCTTCATTCTCTCACTTTTCTTGTTCAAATTCAACTAATAATATGGAGGTTGTGATTTATGCTCTTGCTGCTACACTTGGGAATCTTCTTATTGGATAGGATAATTCAACCGTTGCAGGGGGTGGTTTGGTAATGTATGGGCCCCAGGTAGTCATAGAACGTTTGATAACTTCTTGTTTTAGGCTTGCATAATGATACGGGAACACAACTACAATAATAGCAATGCTGACAACTATACCAATAGCCTGATGGTCAGTGTTGTTTTGAAACTATGTGCGGAGTGGAATCCATACGAAGAGGTGACGTGTTTCTACCTTTCAAAACTGCTGAGAAGATATATACTGGCATTGCCTTGAATAATTGCGAAAGCTGCGGATATGGAAGATTCAACTAGAGGGATACGCTACGAACAACGAGGACGGCTACATTGCTGCAATTCTGATCATGACGATGAAATAACACTGACGACCTCACCTCTCTATAAAAGATAAGTGATGCTTGCATATTTCACTAACCAATTATAATCGACGGATATCGTCCTTTAATCGTAATATATGTGATTTTCTTGTTATGATGTTACTATCACCATGAATGATAGAGTTATGATGAATTACCCACATGTCCTGCATTATTAAGTCGAGCAAATTACATAGGCTGGTAATGTTAAAATTCACTATTTTATCAGTGGTGATGTAGTATCAGGGGCTGTTCTTGGTGATAAGGAATCTGTTTGAACACTCCTAGTTTGAACATTGTCGTGACAGCTTTGGTGAACCAATACGCAACCGCCAAAGAGTTAATCCAGAACCTGAGCATAACATCCGAAATGCAATCGTGTCCGATGACTTAGGCCATGCGTTGTATAAGTTATGGATTGCTTGGGTTTCATCTGCTGCAAGTATAGAGATCGAGAGACTTGGACACACAGGGCTGCATATGGTTGTTGTTGTTGTGCTTTTATTTGTTTTCTATTTGTGGCTATTAATCCTCCATGATTACTTGTATATAATACTTGTTTTCCTGATTTCTTGATGAGTTTCCAACAGGTTTCATAAAAATGAAGTATTTTGACTCGTGCAGTCTCGACTTGACGATGACTATATGAAATCCTTAGTTATGCTCTGGAAAAAGATAACATGTGCTTCTCGTCCTTCAACAGTAGATTAATAAAAAAATATCTATTTCAGAAAGAGGCACAGTGTATATCCTTTTAAAACAGCCATTATAATAGGTATTGGTCTAGTCAGCAGGTTATGGCATAAATTATGATGCATCGTACTTTTTGAAACCATGCGACTTCTGTTCATATTGATGTTAGCTTATGCAAACATAGGAGTATACTCTAATTGTTAAGAACTTGTTGCAAGTACAAGAAAAATTGTAATTACGTTTTAAATTACCGTTGAATAAGGCTAGTTATAGTCTTGGTCAATTCTAATTATTTTAGAGAAAAAGTGTCGTCTTTTATCCTTTGTGTGGACGGGAGTCACCCTATCCTTATTTAGTTTTAAAATAAGATAGAATGAGCTATGAACGAGAGGAAAATTTAAATTGAAGAAACTATACTCTCAAGAAAAAGTCGGTACATATTACGGACAGAAGAAACCAAGATGCCACAAACCGGAAATTATAGAAGACAAAGTCAACTTATCTCATCTGAGAAAGGATATGACACCAAGATAGAGAAAATCTCAAAATTATCACTAACAGAAAAACTCTCAGTCTATCTTTCAAGTGCAAAGATAAATAGAGTTCACCCTTAAATATGTTGATTTGCTCCGCGTACATGGGCGTATTAAAAACCCCTATAAATGTGTTTAATTGCTCTACATTCTTAGGTCGCAATGGGAGCATCATGATTTGCTTTGCGTCGGGTAGAAAAACTCCTATAACACGTTGATTACATCCATGTTCATAGGTCGTCCACAAGCATGTTGACTAGCTCCGTGCAGGGTAGAAAAACTCTTATAACGCATCGATTACATTTGTGTTCATAGGTTACCCGCAAGCATGTTGACTAGCTCCGTGCAGGGTACAAAAACTCCTATAACACGTTGATTACATATGTGTTCATAGGTCTCCCACAAGCATGTTGAATAGCTCTATGCATGGTAGGAAAACTCCTATAACACGTCGATTACATTCGTGTTCATAGGTTGCCCGCAAGCATGTTGACTAGATCCGTGCAGGGTTGATAAAACTCCTATACACGTGTTGATTACATCTGTGTACATAGGTCGCCCTCAAAATGTGTTGATTAAATCCACGTTAGGTTGAGAAATTCTTATACACACGTTGATTACATTTGTGTGTACATAGTGTTCTAGCCAAATTTGGTTAGAACACTAAAGGTGCTAGCCCTCCCTCCTCTGAGCAATGAGAGCTACGTCGTCTAAACTGTGTAGTATTTTTGGGGATTTGAGAACAGTATTATGGAAGCAAGTCTCAAGAAGAATCCATTGCTTATCCCTTAGTTGGGAGCCCCTTTATATAACTATTCATAATTAGGAAGGCTATTAGGTCAAAACCATCGGCCTTCTCATCGTTACTAGATCTTCAATGCGACTTTTTACTTGCTTTGATGGATGGATAACGGTTGGCATTGATGATTAAGACCGTTATGCCTTTTATACTGCTTGGCATGTACATACCCGGGTGACAGGTGTAAAGGTGTAAGATCCCGACCTCATGAAAGGTGGGTTGGAATGATAAGTTGATCGGGTATGATGCACTTCTTGGTGGAATCCTTCCTGAATCCGACTGCACAACCTGACCAAAATATTTTTTGGGTATGAACATAAGCCCCTTGAGCTCTGTTTCTATGCCATGGACATAGTGCTCGGTCATAACTGAAACTCATACGTATTCGGCCGATCTTATAGTTCGGCTATTACGTGACAGAGAGGTCATGTCTCTTCATTTATGTTAGCATGATGATGATTTTACAAATCATACTCTCTTAGACTCCTTTAAATATTGTGCTTTTTAAAGCCTTCTTTCATTTCGTTTTCGATTCACGTTCCTATTTTCTTTCAACATTCATAAAAAAGCTTCCACACTCCTCCTAGTATCTTCTTAATCCCAGGTAACATTCTTCATCTCAGTTTCACTTTTTCATTGTAACGCCATTGTACTTTTAGACATTTTCAGTAGGTTATAGTTCTTTTTAGGCGATATGAGTAATTTAAGAGTGTATTTATGAACGCCTCGGAGAGGAAAAATTGTGGGATGAATGCATGTGGGAGATGGAGAACTCTCTAGGTACAGTGGAGTTTGGACGTGTTATAAAGGAAGTCTACGGTGACATTCTCATTCCTGCGAGTAATTTTACTTTTGGCTCATCTTTCCCAGGTTTCCCAGAAATCTCCATGTCCTCTCCTACTTCTTTTGATCACGACGTCATCAACCATAAGCAAAGCATTATGGATAGAGAAGGAATTACTGAATTGCGATCAAGGAAACAAGTGTCATCCACCGGATTTGAGGATGATGTCGTTTTGGATACATGTGCCTTAGGGGAGCCGATATGTCTTCTTCACCCAAAACACGTTAAAGAGGATATTTTTTACTTTTATGTTGGACTCTTGGAAGATTTTTACCTCAAGATCCCTTTCTCTAATTTCGAATCAAACATATTGAAAACCATTAATATATCTCCTTCACAACTCTGTCCTAATAGTTGGGGCTTCATAAAAGCCTTCGAAAGCATCAGCGAGGTTCTGGAGATTACACCTACAATGGGTTTTTTCTTTTCTCTCTTTGAGGTGAAGAATGCTTATAAGGGTAGCTAGGTACAAGTGAGTGGGATACCCGACCAGAGTTTCCTTCAACCTTTTTCTTCCAATTACAAACACTACTAGAACCGGTTTGTAAGAGTGAGATACGAGTCGAGTTGTCCTCAATTATTTTATTCGCTGGACGGGTTGCACCGGTTCCTTTTCTATTGGGTTGAGAGCCTTATCCCCATCATTGGGTTTAACCCTGAGAAACTGAATGTTTTATGTAACACCCCAAAATTTACCCTCTTATTTATAATCATCTAATCTTTTTACAATAATTCATATCATTGATTTTCTCAAAACATGCATATGATTAGGAGTTATATGGGTCAGTGTTTCTTGAATTTTTTAGTGTTATTTTTCTCAAGTTGGGAGTGGGACTTTAAAGCATTATTATTATTATCACGAGCATTGGTTTCATGCTTCATCAAGTGTTCAGATTATCTTTGTTTCCCAACATTAAGATGTTCACTTGGTGATCAAGTTCAGGATTGGTGGTTTTTGTGGTTCGACGTGCTATAGGTGTGGGTCATGTTACAAGACATAATTGGAAACTGCATTGTGATTTAGGCTATTCTTCCCTTTCTTTCCACTCGACGTACCAATTTGTGTTGAATTGAGGAATTAAACCAATATTAAGGTGCACAAAATTGAAGCTTTGTTTTCAAGATCTTTAAGATATTAAGTCTTGTTTATCGAAGAAATTCGAGAACAAGTCCTATGGATTTGGGTTGCAATACATTCAAATTTAGTACATTTGGCATAAACTTTGAGATAATGACTTATAATAGAATGACATGTCCATTTCAGTTCACATTTGATCTTTTTGTTATAAAAAATTCAAGTAAAATCATCGCATGAACTAGATTGGCTTTGTTGTTCCACATCATTTGAAATCTAATGCATCAAAAGCTATTAAAAATCTAGAAGCATATAAAGGCCAAGAGGTTGGAACTATCTTTTGTCAAAAGGCCATGACTTTGACTATGATATTTGGGCTCGTTGCAAGAGGCAGATAAAAGTCAAATTGTTGGGATTACCTTGTGTCAAACAACCACCTCTCGGGTGTTTGGCAAGATGTAATGTGATCTCTACTTTTTCTGACTACAACATGGGGCGAATATTAAAAGAAGTAAATGCACTGAACACAACTTTTGCAGAAGAGGCACTTGTTATGCCAATCACAAGGGACACACTTCTTTATTCTAATATCAAACCTAATTAAACATGGAAGCAAACAACGCCACAAATTTTGTTGCTAAGCCAGGGGGAAGGTGTAGTCGTTTTCTTATGTTTATGTATCAAAGGAAAAAATCATACAAAGTCCATAACAGAAGCATATAACAAAAAGCTCAAAAAAATTCAGGTTACATACATACTGATATAGTAACAGGAATTCAGAAGAAAGTTCATTCCGGAAAAAAAACTCCATGACCGAAAATGAAAAAAAAATACAGAAATATGTAACAAAGAGAACTCAGATAACAGAAATTCGTTATAATAATTCGTAACACAAAATGAACCGAATAATAATTCGCGACCAACTACTTATTCCCGACTTAATAGATTAACTTCTGAATATCAATCAAATGGTCCAAACGGTCCAATCAACATATCCAACAATGAACGGAAGAATACTCCATATCGTTTTCCACAACTTATATCGACTTAATTAATTAAATTCGACTTAAACCAACTTGTAACCATCAACATAATATTCCGATAAATTCGGCCATCAACACAAATCGACCAAGATACTCAAATCAACGCGAATTACCGCAACATACCACAATTATATTTAATTAAATAATTAATTAAATAAATGGGCATTACATGATCCACTGCGTATCTATCTGAAAACTCCTGATGTTGAGAAGGTTGTTTTTTACTGGAGATATATACTATGGTGATGGGATATATGCGTGTCTGCTTCAGTTGACTTTGCCAACAATACTTGAAGATTATTGTTCAAGTCCACTCATAAAGGCATTGTTAAGTGAAGTTGGTGTATAGAGATCAGAAGATAGCATAAGCATTTTTTTAACAGACCTATATCCAGTCTGTAGATCTCTAAGTGTGCTCCTTGGAATGATGTCATATCTCAAGATAGAACATCAAATCATAATTTTACAGAATTTTGTTATCTAAAGGAATGGTTTAACAGATGCTTTGAGAGCTAAACTAATGTGGTTGAATCACACGTGTTTGGAACCTACTCCTGATCTGGAAGAGGAGGCATCTGGATGGTGTGTCCTAGGTCTAAGTCTTCTATTTATAACCTTCAGTTGATCCACGGGCTTTAAATTTTCCGTCAAATCTTTCCTTGATCCACTACTGAACCCGCCTTAATTCTTGGAACATATTTAAAAACAACTTACTATAGGATATCGAGTCTTCATGCTGGGACATCATATTCAACATCTTTGTTCTTTGCAGATTTCTTTATTTTGTTCTTTATATTTTCCCATCTTATTCAACACCATGTTTTACCAAAATTTAGGTCAAATATTTAGAACTTTCAATGTGTTTAAGTATTTAGCCTCCTAAATAGTCGTTACCTTAGGTATGTATCTTACCAGAAAACTCCTAAGAATATTCTTGACATGATCAGAGGTAGTGTAGCTCTTGTTCAAGACCTGAAGTCGATGGTCTGAGCTGTAGATTTATCAATGATTTTAATATATTCATAGTGAGGTAGAACATTAACCAAGATGCCTTTAACTCTGATGTTTTCTATAAATCTTGTTATGTTCAGGTGTGAGAGATTTTCTATAAGCCACCATTACAACGCCATTGACTTGGATATTAATGGCATCTTCCAAAATTTCTACAAGTCATCATCAAGACCTATGGTGTGAGTGTACACTTTACTTTTCCACCATTTAAACTTAGTGTAATCTCCATTGAAAGTATGAGGCCTAGTTGTATAATTATTTTTCTCAGAATTACTGTAATCATGATTAACCCCACCAAAAAGGATTAATGGGACCCCTACCAGAGCCAGATACTCCATATTCATCAACCATGAAGGATATGTATTTTTCTCAGGATCTTTTTTATACCACTATCAAATGTTTAGCATAGATCGTGCTCTGTTGCCAACTGAATATGAGAAAAACACAAGAAGGGGTTGCCTTGTGTTAGCTTTTCTCAAGCTTTTTGAATTTTTGCTTCTGATTGAACTTGATCAAAGTTTGAACCTTTAATTCATTGTCTGAATCAGGGTTAGTTCAGATTCTAAACTCGTGTATTTCTTTATCAGATTCTAAAACAAAATATGACTCAAATGTAAACAAAAGATAGCAATGGAATAATGTTCAGAAGCAGGTAAAGTAAAAGCACAAGACACATGAAGTTATTGTGGCTCCTCTCACAACCTGAGAGTAGTTCAGATCCTTTTCTCTAAAAGGGTTTTCCACTATAACCAAATATAATTACAAATGTTCAAGCTCAGAAGCAAGAGAAATCCTTTTCTTATACACACAAGTATAAAACTTCCTTACTCAGACTCACAAGTTTGAGAATTCTTTGATCAAACACACAAGCTTAAGACTTCCTTGATCTAGCGCACAAGCTAAATACTTCCTTGCTCAAACACACAAATCTTATATTTCCTTGCTTAAGCACACAAACTTAAGACTTTAAATGCTCAAGCACTAAAGCAAGAGACTTCGACTCTAAACAAATAGTTAACAGTTTTGGATAACTACTACACATGATATGCAATTAGAGGTGTAGATACAATATAACTTAGAAAGAGTCTAATACTTAAGAACTTCTAAAATATACAAGTTTTAAGATGTTCTAAGTATAAAAATATTGACAAAGCAACTTCTCTTTGATTTTCGCATTTAAAAGTTTGTAGCAAAGTTGTATAAGCACTTGGTTGTATCTTCTTCTCCAGCCTGTATGCTCCTTAAATAGATAAGAGAGAAAACGAGACCTTGAAAACTTTCACCAAATAGGTTGGGCTAACTTTCTACTTGATTATACATATCAACAAAGTAGCTTTCTGCATGAAGAATTATTTGTTGAAGCTCAGTCACCAAGAGAGAGAGATTTTCCTTAAGACTTAATATGATCAAGAAGTCTATGGGTCTGTTAGAGTTGCCTTGGTAGAAGAGCTTCTACTTCATAGGCTAACTTTTCTTTAGACTTCACTCTTTAGAAACCAATCACATCAAAGTCATATTCTTTGGCTTTTGAAGCATCAGAGTCTGGGTCACCAGAGGCTGACTTTCTTCAGAATTGACTTCTTTAGAGTATGGTTCTTCCGTTAGAGATAGAGTCTTCAGAAGTGATCTTCAGAGCCAGAGTCTGATCTTCAAATTCAGATTCCTCAAGCATTTCTTCATTTGTTCTTAGTCTTATAATCCTACATACTTGAAGAGATGTTAGAACACCCAATTGTTCTTTAAATACTTTATTATAATCAAAACCCAATGGATATGGTATTAACTATTTGTGTTCAAACAAATTATTGGATTAAGTCTTTATTGAGAAGGCAAAATAATTCAGGCGGGTAGACTCGATGTAACTTATTTAACAGTGAACCAGGGTAAAAATACTTGTGTTATTATCTTTATCATTATCTTTGTTGTTTGATTTATCGGGTTACAAAAGTTTTTAAATTCAGAAGCCCAATTTAACTCCCCCTCCCATTTCGTGTGTTTCTTGCACCTTCACCCCCCCCCCCCCCCCCCCCCCCCCCGTTATTCACCATATTTAATGGAGGAGATGAAGATGAGGAAAATAACCTGTTGTCTGATGTAGTGGTGGCCTAAGTAAATTTTACTAGGGCGCCAATTGTATTTGTAAAAAATAAATGAGCGACAACCTCTAAATGTGTATGAGATTTTAGGTTTGTTTTTTATGTTAGATAAAACTCATGCAACGATGGTGAGAAACTCTTTATCTAACTGATTTCTCAATTAATTGAATGTTATTTCTCAACCTAGTGGTTAAGGTATTTATAGAGGTTGATTGGTCATGGATCCTTGGACACATAAGACAATTATTCTGCTCCTCCTAAGTGCGTTGAGCTATTATTTATCCTATTCTTTTGGTGAACGTAGATTTCCATATCTGACTGTGCTTCATACCATTAGTGCTCTAGAACACGTCAATCCTCATGTTTCTATCAAACGCATAAAGCGAGTGATTTGACTAAAGGGTGGGTGTTATAGATAATGGACGTATATATATATATATATATATATATATATATATATATATATATATATATATATATATATATATATATATATATATATATATATATATATATATATATATATATATATATATATATATATATATATATATATATATATATATATATATATATACGTCCATTAATTTTCACACGTCTAGCTTTCTGTTGACATTAAATCCATCTCTTATGAGATGATATTTCTTATAATTTTCACACGTCTAGCTTTCTGTTGACATTTATCCATAATATCTTGACATAAAGTAATTAAATCAGATCTAGAAAGTTTAGAAAATACCTCTTCTGCATCCTCTGAATTTAAGTTAGTAACCAACTTATGATTCTGAGTTTGAGAATGCTGAAGCCACCAGAGCTAGATTGGCTTCTTCTTCATTTTTATCAACTTTTTCTTCATCATCAAGTTCATCCCATGTTGCCATGAAACTTTTCTTGAACTTGCTTGTGAAGTTATTCTTTTGGAAGCTTCCCTTTTTATTTTTGTCCTTCTGAAGCTCTAGACAATTATCTATGAAGTGATCAGGTACCTGACAGTTGAAGTAGTCATTTTGACCAGTCTTGTTAACTATGAAGCTTGTTCCTCTGAGGCCAAATCCACTGCCAGAGAACCTCATGTTCTTATTATCTAGATTTTGAAACCTCTTGATGATAAATGTCATTTCCTCATCATCAGTGTCACCATCAGAATCTTCTTCATTAAAAGCTTCTTTTGATTTCCGGACTTTTGAGGATATGACAACTTTATCACCAAATTTCTCTACCACTAACATCAAGGCCAATGATTTAAATTTCTTTACAATGTCATCTCCATTCAGCTTCGTCTTATGACTTTGGATATTGCTAATAATACTTTTAAGACTTAATGTGTTTAAGTCTTTATCCTCTTGAATAGTTGCTACCTTGGGTTTCTATCCGACATGAAAACTCCTAAGAATCTTCTTGACATGATCAAAGGTAGTGTAGCTTGTGTTCAAGACCTGAAGTCTAGACACAATGACTTGAAACCTTGAGAACAAGGTTTCAATGTTCTCATTGTCTTTCATTCTGAACAACTCATATTGGTGAACCAGAAGATTAAATTTAGCTTTCTGAACTTGTTGATTCCCTTCATAGGTAGCACATAGAGATTTAAAGATGGTATGAGCAGTAAATTTATCAATGATTCTAATATCAGAGTAAGGTAAATCATCAACCAAGATGCCTCTAACTCTATGATGTTTTCTATAAATCTTTTTCTGTCAGGTGTGAGATATTTTCTGTAAGCCTTGGTAAAAGAGATCTTGCTTTAGAGAATGACTTTCCTTCAGAATTCACTCTTCAGAGGCTGATCACATCGAAGCCCTCTTCTTTGGCTTCTGAAGTATTAGAGTCTGAGTCACTAGAGGCTGACTTTCTTCAGAGTTGACTTCTTCGGAGTCTGGATCTTGCATTAGATCTAGAGTTTTCATAAGTGATCTTCAGAGCGATAGTTTGATCTTCATATTCAGATTCTTCAAGCATTTCTTCATTTGTTCTTATTTTTATAATCCCACATACTTGAACAAATGTTAGAATACCCAATTGCTTTTTAAATATTTTGTTATCATCTAAACTCAATGGATATGGTATTAATCAATTGTGTTCCAACAGATTATTGGATTAAGGATTTATTTAGAAGACAAAATCACTCGGGTGGGAAGACTCGACGTAACTTATTTAACAACGAACCAGGATAAAAATACTTGTGTTATTATCTTTATCATTATCTTTGTTGTTTGAGCTATTGGGTTACAAAAGTTTTAAATTCTGAAGCCCAATTTAACCCCACCCCCCTTTCTTGTGTTTCTTGCACCTCCACCTAAAGCTATAAAAATGGGCTATCCCACACGGGTCGGTCCGTCAGGCCCGAAAAAGTATAGGGCCTTGGCTATAAAATTGGAGTCCATATTTTTCAGGGCTTTTTTAGCCTAACCCTAAAAAATCCTTTACCCATTAGGGCTGGACCATATGGGCAGTGGTTAGCCCATTAGGCCCATATCAGTATAAATTTTTAAAAATCATATTAATATTTATATTGTCTTACTCCAAAATAACACATTGATTTTTTCCACCTAACTAAATTGTATCTCTATTCTATTCAATCTTTCTCTTTTAAATATTATGCATTAATATAATCAACACTCTTTTATCATATTCTATTAGTTTCTTTTATGTTAAATATTTGAGTATTATTTTATACAATTTAGACATATATTGTATTTAAATTCACATTATAGTATTAATTATTAAAGATAATATAGTACTTAAAAATTTATTATGTTTAAAATAATATAATTTTTAATTTTATTTATAGTAAATATCATGACATTTTTATTTTATTTTTTAATTAAAAAATCTCATTTAGGGTCAGACAGTCTGAAGTCCATCAAGGGTCGGGCTCGGGTAGTAATTTTTGAACTCATATTACAAATGAGTTTTTTTGGCACAACCTAAAAAGTCTGAACCCATCAGGGCCGCCCCGTTTAGGGATGAGTATCCCATTTTGACAGCTCTACCTCCATCCCATTGTTCACCGTATTTTAATGGAGGAAATGAAGATGAGGATAATAACTTGACCGTCTGATGTAGTGGTGGCCTAGGTAAATTTTACTAGGGTCCCATGGTGGGCGCCAATTGTACTTTAAAAAAATAAATGAGTGATAACCTGTAAACGTGTATGAAATTTTACGGTTGTTGTTGATGTTGGAGCAAACTCATGCAACGATGGTGAGAAACTCTTTATCTAAGTGATTTCTCAATTAATTGAATGTTGTTTTTCAACCTAGTGGTTGATGTATTTATAGAGGTTGATTGGGCATGGATCCTTAGAGACATAGTAGAACTATTCTGCTCCTCCTAAGTGCGTTGAGCTATTATTTATCTTATTCTTAGGTGAACATGGATTTCCCCATGTGATTGTGTTTCATACCATTAGTGATCTAGAACACGTCAATCCTCATGTTTCATGAGTGCGTAACAATAATTTTACCCAAACGCATAAAGCGAGTGATTTGACTAAAGGACGAGTGTTATAGATAATGAACGTATGTTTTGATAAATGAGCGACTAGGAATCGTATTTTAGACGTTATGTCATCTGCTTGTCTTTGGTAAATCTCGTGTTATCTTTTATATATATCATTTACAAATATAGCATTACATGAATGAATTTAAGAAATTGATAAAATACTTTATTTTTATTAAAATCACAAAAAAAAAAAAAATATTAATGTTTAGAAGATGGGTCGGAGTTGATTACGATTCCAATATCCAAATTTATTTCTTATTTGAGTCATTTTTTTAATTTTTCAACAAACATAAATAAGAGATGAGACTTTTGATCAAGAAAAAGAACTTTGCACAAAGATATTTGATCAAGAAAAAGAACTTTACATTTTTTTAAAGAACCTATTCATAAGAATATTTGATAAAGAAAAAGAATTTGCAAAAGAGATATTTGATAAAGAAAAAGAACTTTACATTTTTTCTAAAGAGAAAAAAAGAACAATTTTAAATTATTATTTTTTAATAGAAAAAAAGAGAGTTTAACTTGAGTTATTTTACATGTAATTGAGATAAACATTGTGACTATATTCTTGTTCTAATCCATTCATAAATGATTTTTTTTTAATTTATTAAATAATCAATCTAATATATATTAAATACATAAAAAAATTTAAAAAAATTATTTGATCGGATAAAATAATATTTAATATTATATGAATTTAAAATAAATTATTAAAAAGTCATTATCGGTCAAAATATTAATCTTAATGAATGTGGAATTTGGATCTGCTTTATTTATTAAAATATCCATTTTTTCAATTAGTTTAGCGGATTCACCACGCGTAATTCTAAAAATGTTCAATGATTATGATTAAAACAAATCAATATTCTTTTTTTAATTAAAAAAACCCTTTATATGAGAAAAACATTAATCTAAATCAATGAAAAATTTTATGATCACGTATCAATAATCAAAAGAGAGAATTGGATAACTTGACAAATTAATAAATGGAGGAGATACTGACTCAAAATTGTGTTGGTGACACTAAATAGCCCGTTAATCCTGATAAATTATGTTAAATGAATAGTCAAATTATCAAATATTTTCTTTTCATGTAGTTTTAAAACACCAGTAGCTTTTTACGGTCAGACAAACCCATCTTTTCGGTGACAAAATGAGTCATTCCGTGACATTAATTAGTGCTGGTACTTAGTTCATTAAACATCAAATTGATAGTAGCGGTAATGTAACCCCTAACGTAACTATCGATCACAGGCAAAGAAGGACATTACATCATGATAAGGCACTTACGATTTTCTTGAAGAAAAAATTGAAGCTCACTCATCCAGTCACCACCAATCACCCGTTCCACCTTGGACACAAATCTCCCCCCAACAGATAAGAGGGTCCCACCTCTCCCATCCAACCGCACCTTCCTCACATGTTCTGCGATACACTCGATTACACCCCAAACAACGGCTAACGAGAACCACAGGTATTTGAACAAAACAAAAACATCCTCACAGCAAGCAACATTGTCCATATATCACACTCTACTTGTTTATCGTCTTTCCTCATTTTGATTCTCATGGAGTCACGAGTGTTGTCACGCGCCACCACTCTCTCCTCCCTCCCTACCCTCAACAAACTGCATCGCCTTCCTCTCGCCAATGCTTCTCTCCCCTCCGTGAAATCGATCGGATCAGTCTCCGATGGTGGGAACCTCGTCTGGGGAAGACAACTTCGTCCGGAGCTCTGCTCCCCAGTGCTTAAGAAAGGTGTTTCACTTCTCCGTCCTTGTCCCGCCACTGCAGGAGGAAACGATTCCGCCGGGTGAGGTCCGTTTAATCCGTTCTGACTCAGTAAACTCAGTCTCAACACTGTACTCACTAATATCGTCGTTTTGTGTTTTTTCTTACAGTGAAGACAAGGTAGCTCCGGTTGGATTCTTCAGCCGGTATCCAGCTCTTACTACCGGTTTTTTCTTCTTCACTTGGTACGTCACACAACAACAACTTACCACAGTGTCTATGTTGTGTTCTTTTCTGTGTACAGTGTCCACGATCGTGTGCTTGTGGCTGTGATCGATGGGTTTGAGTATTGAAATTACGTCTTTGTCCTTTTGATGCAGGTACTTTTTGAATGTGATTTTCAACATCCTCAACAAGAAGATCTATAACTATTTCCCATATCCTTAGTAAGTTAATGTAACTCATTGCATATTTCAAGCTTCGTCGTGTTAGTTGATTTATGTCATGTCTTATGCTAAAAGGATAATATAGAATAATAATTAATTAATAGCTTGTGTGTAGTGTTATTCAATTTTTTAATTTTCTTTTTATATTATTTTAAATGATGCTACACCCTAATTCCAATAATTAAATTTCTTTGTGCACATGTTAGATTCATATATTATTATTATAGTGATCCCTAGTTTCTCGTTACTTGTCATAAGTTTTGTTGAATTTGATTGACTCTGCAGTTTTGTGTCGGTAATTCATTTAGCTGTGGGAGTGGTGTATTGTTTGGTGAGCTGGACCGTGGGCCTTCCTAAGCGCGCTGTAAGCCCAATTCAATATCTCTCTGCCCATGATCCAAATTATTTGTACT
The DNA here is from genome assembly GCA_963966055.1 of Lathyrus aphaca. Classification (NCBI taxonomy): domain Eukaryota; kingdom Viridiplantae; phylum Streptophyta; class Magnoliopsida; order Fabales; family Fabaceae; genus Lathyrus; species Lathyrus aphaca. Next base: position 120,767,969 of record OZ014521.1, on the reverse strand, counting down.
TGCTATCTACACCACCACTTTTCTAGTTTCACCCTGTTAAAACAATTATGAACTCTTGATGAAATCAATCTTTGCATATGGTTGTTGTTTGTGTAGCCTATTGATGGTAACCTGCTGAAGTTGCTGATTCCTGTAGCTGTGTGTCATGCATTAGGCCATGTCACTAGCAATGTCTCGTTTGCAGCTGTTGCTGTTTCTTTCACACATACCGTTAAAGGTAGCAAAATTTCATGATAAAGATGTGGAATGAGGCTGTATTGTATTGTATCTACTTACATTTTTGAATGTGATAATGAAACTTGTGTTCTCTTCAGCTCTTGAGCCATTCTTTAATGCTGCTGCTTCACAATTTATACTTGGACAATCAATTCCCATCACTCTATGGCTCTCGTTGGCTCCTGTTGTTATCGGTAACCTTTTCTTCTGATCGATCGCTTTCATTATTCACACGATTTTAACTAGACATTGCAATTTGTGGTCATTTTATATGTGAATAATCTATGCAGGTGTGTCAATGGCATCTTTGACTGAACTCTCATTCAACTGGCTTGGCTTCATAAGTGCTATGATTTCAAACATTTCCTTTACATACAGGAGTATCTATTCAAAGAAAGCCATGGTTAATTTCATACATATCCTCTATCACTTCATACTTACTAATGTTTTTGCATATTTTTATATTGTTATTAAATAAGTCTTTCTGCAGACTGATATGGATAGTACCAATATCTATGCCTACATTTCAATCATTGCTCTAATTGTCTGCATACCACCCGCCTTAATTGTGAGTGTGAATTAATCAAATCTTATTTCCTGTGAAATTCACTGTTATTTTTTACAATGCATACTCATTTCTTTTATGATTTGATCCCTTAGATTGAAGGACCTACACTGTTGAAGACCGGTTTCAATGATGCAATTGCTCAAGTAGGTTTGGTTAAGTTTGTATCAGATCTCTTCTGGGTTGGTATGTTTTACCATCTCTACAACCAGGTAACTAAATTTTCCTTTTCCATATTGAGAATTTTACTTTTAGTTTAAGCCTTTGTTAACTTTTGCTCATTTCAATTTTCACCACTAGGTGGCCACTAACACATTGGAGAGAGTGGCTCCTCTTACTCATGCAGTTGGAAACGTACTCAAACGTGTATTCGTCATTGGATTTTCGATCATTATCTTCGGTAAATATTGTTTTCTTCCATCATATCATTGCACTCTTCTTAAGTTTCGCCATGTTGATTTATTTATATTTGGTTTCCATTCAAGAATCTGACATTTTGATTGCGTGTAATTGCTTCACACAGGCAACAAGATTTCAACTCAAACTGGTATAGGAACTGGCATTGCAATTGCTGGAGTAGCACTCTACTCTTTCATCAAAGCCAAGATCGAAGAAGAGAAGCGAGTGAGTATTCTTGTTTTCATTTGATTTTTGAATACTATTCATAGAATAGCAAAATAAACAAATACAATTGACATTGTTATCCTTTTGTTTTTCTTGTGCAGCAAGCAAAAGCAGCTTAAGGTGTCAACTTGAGGATGTCCTGCACTGTAAATCATCACAAATTTCTTTTCTAAATAATTGACTTTGTTTCAGTATTGTACTATCTTTGTGATAGCGCGCATTTCATTTTCGTTCTTTATTTTTGTCAAATCTTTCCTCTTGTTCATTCAGAAAACAACGACCTGCTGATTTGCAGTCTTCTTTTGATGACTGAAAAATGATGTATCCATTATTGCCATAAATAGCTCTTAAGACTATTATCAAAATAGTATTCACAATCAAACTCATAATATGCACTCTACAAAACACACGAACTTAATCTCTAGCTTTCACAACATAAGTCTTTATACATTAATTATTGAATCTAAAAAGTAAAATTTGTTTATAATACCCATCTAAAAAAAATTTTTTTTTTTAAGATGGACTCTTGTGAGTTTAAGGTGGGACTCTTCGACAATGTCATAAGGATATACTTATTCAACTTTCTTACTTATCCTTGTTGAGGTCTATGGCATAATTGTCAACGTGTCAGGTCGTGTGTAGTTGTGATTCAACTACCACATTAGATATATACCATGTATTTCTACTCAATTAAATGCACTAAAACTCAGTGCACTCCTTAAAACGTTTTCCTAGTACAATATACTTTATTTGTATTTCAATGCGTTTAAATACAATCAGGCTTTTCTAAAATGAGGTTTGCTTCTCATTTATACTACAGTTTTATCATGTCAATTGAGTTACAACTTTTACACAATTCACTCTTGTGAGATATAGGAAAAAATTATAGGTTTAGTATATCATTGAAGTTCACTCACATATTGTTGTCAAATTGGACCGTGTGTTATGAATCTAATTATTTAAGTTAGTTTATATCCTAAGTTAGTTTGTAATGAGTAATTATTAAAAAAAAATTCATTAGATTAGTGTGTTAGTTTTCTTATAAATAGCGTATAAGTTTCTCATCTTTTAAATAAGGAAAAACTAGTTTCTCATCTTTTAAATAAGAAAAAATAGAAAGATAAAACTCTAATTCAAAAGTGAGAGAGATTATTTGTTATTCTTATATACTTGTAATCTTATTTCAAGATAAAAGAAAGAATAACAGTTTATAAACAATCCTCATTCGTTTTTTAGCAACGCTCCAGTTTTATGATTAAATTTAGTTCGGAAATACATTTTCGAAACCTATAGTATTTGAAAATCGATGTGGGTAGTGCAACTGAATCTTCAGTTGAAGCCGAATCTTCTCTTCATGTACAAAATTTGAAAACTAATGTTGTGGGTAGTGTAGCGGAATCTTCAGTTGAAGTTGAACCTTCAGTTGAAGTTTCAGCCGGAAAAAGCATCCAAACCAATGAAGATTTAAAAACATTCCAAGAAGCATCTGTCACTGATTCTATGGATGCTCAGAATATGGTCACTAAGGTGGTGATAAAGCCTTTATATTGTTGAATTGTGGGTGAGTTTAGACGTTAAAATGGGCATTAGTTGGGGTCTTCTTCAACAAATAAATAACATTCTTGCACGCGATTGAGAAGTTCAAATTAAGCACGTGTATAGGGAAGTAAATGGGTGCGTGGATGCCATGTCTAACTGGGACTCCCTGTTAGAATTAAATACATGCTCAAAAAATTATAATATATAATTTAGGCGCGGAAATCAAGCATGTATAAAATTAAAAGGATTGATAAATTGAATTTAGGAATACTTGAATCCATTGAGAAAAATTCATTTGAAGGTAATCCTAAACCCTTAGAAGTTGATGGCTTTTGTGGTTCTTCCTCAACCGATACTCCGAATACCCAGAATTCTCTTCAGATGGGGAGAAGAAATAATTTGCTTGTGTACGGTATATTGGGGACCATAACTTATATACAATGTGATGACCAATTAGGATTTCCATTATTCTCAAACGGGTCATCCTGACATCCACTAATATTTGAGTCCATATCCAATTATTTAATTAGTTAGTTAAATAATTCCTAAATAAAATCTAAATAGTCTTTTAACCTTATTTGATCACATAATTTATTCAAAGCACTTTATTTGATAAAATAACTAATATAATTAAATATATATTTGGCCACATAATTATTGGAATAATATTAAATCCGTAAAATATTCCAACAATCTCTCACTTGGTCAATATATCTTAATAATTATATCATAATTCTTTAGGTGTGCATCAGAATGTTGTTTATCTTTAGATTTAAACTTTACAATATGGTTCACCTCATACATCAATAATGAGATCACTATGACTGTTGTCACTAACGTATAACGTAACGAAACCCCGACGACCACCACATCAATGTATTTGATGTCATAGATCGATATGGATGAATGACATGAAAATTCCATGCAATGTGATCTCTAAATCATGCATATTTTCAACTGGTCCTACTGAAGTCTTTAGTGAGATCAAATTGAAGTTCCTTAGGTGCAAATCAAAATTATAATCTTTATACATAAAAAAAACTTGATATTGCTATAGCAAAGATAGGTACAAATACTTGATCATTGTGAGAAACAGTTTCTTCTTCAAAGACAACACTCCTTATGCCCCCCCTCCCCTTCAAACTCTACATCCTCAAGGAATCTTGCATTTCCCGTTTCAAAAAAAATTCTAGTGATGGGATTGTAAAACTTGTACCCATAAGAGCATTCAGTGTATCCAATAAAATAGCAGCTAACTGTCTTTGCATCCAACTTACCTTCATGAGTTCTATAAGGCCTCGCTTTAGCTGGACATCCCCAAATGTGCAGGTGTTAATGTTGGGCTTTTTCCCAGTCCAAAGCTCATTAGGGGTCTTAGCTACTACTTTACTAGGTACTCTATTAAGGATATAAATTGTCGTCTTTAATGTTTCTCCCTAAAATGACTATGGTAGAGAAGAATCACTAATCATACTTCTTACCATATCCTTAAGAGTCAGGTTTCATCGTTTTGCAACTCCATTCGTGTTCGGTTTTCCCGACATTGTGTATTGCGGAACAATTCCACACTCATCGAGAAAAAGCGCGAAAGATCATGGACGTTGTTCCCCTGATCCATCATACCGACCAAAGTATTCACCACCACAATCAGATTTGACAGCTTTTATTTTCTTTCCAAGTTGAAGTTCGACGTTAGCTTTGAATGACTTGAACACGTCCAAAGATTGAGATTTCTCATGAATCAAATACATGTAGCCATACCTCGAGTAGTCGTATATGAACGTAATAAAATACCGTTGTCCATTCCAATAACATGTAGGGAAAGGACCACATATATCAGTATGAATTAGTTCTAAGACATCTTTAGCTCTTTCAGCATGGAAATTCCTCTTGTTTGTCTTCTTACCCTTAATACATTAAATGCAAACTTGAAAGTCCGACAAATCAAGGGATCTAAGAATACCATCCAACATAAGCCTTTGAATTCTTTGTTTAGATATGTGTCATAATCGCTTATGCCACAAAGTGGCGGAATTCTCATTTAATTTTCGCTTTGTACCCTGCGACTCTATTTGCAATATTTTGCTATAAGGACATTCAATATTAAGCATATAAATATTATCATTCAAAGAACCGTAACCAACAACATTTGAATCATATGAGAGGCTAAATTTATTATTTCCAAATGAACAAGTATAACCTGATTTGTCCAAAATAGAAATAGAAATTAAATTCTGTCTAATAGACGGTGCAACAAAAGTCTCAATCAAATCCAAGTGAAAACTGGTCTTTAATAATAATCTAAAAGTCCCTATAGCCTCTAATACAACTTTATTTTAATCTCCCACATAGATGAATCTTTCAGTATCACTTGGTGGACGGATCCACGGGCAACCCTACATGGACATAATAATGTGAGTAGTAGCACCAGAATCTACCCACTAAGTATCCTTAGGTACAGAAACTAAATTAATTTCAGAACAAACAAAAGTGAGAAAATAACCCATATTTTCACGCCATGCGGCATACTTAGAACACTCTTTCTTCATGTGTCCAATATTTTTGAAAAAGAAGCAAGTGGTCTTCTTAGGTTGCTTCTTTGCCTTCTTATTTTGAGAAAAAATTCCCGCAGATTTCTTCCTTTTATTCTGAGAATTGGTAGCCAAGTGAGCACTTCCAATCTTCTCTCTCTTTAGCCTCTCTTCCTCTTGCACACAATGAGATATAAGCTCATTGAGAGACCATTTGTCCTTTTGAGTATTGTAACTCACTTTGAATTGCCCAAAGTGTGCTGGGAGAGAGATCAAAACCAAGTGCACAATCAAACCCTTGGGAAGTTCTAACTTCAATGCCTTGAGTTTTAATGCGAGATTAGACATCTCCATGATGTACTCCTTTATGTTCCATTTGACTTTATAAGCCATTGAAATTAGTTTAGACAAGGTACTACTTGTCGCAACGTTATCATTTTTAACAAAGAATTTGTCCATGGTTTCAAGGAACTTCTTGGCACTTTCACTCTCAGCAATCGAGCCCCTAATCATTTCAGGTATGGATCTTTTGATCATCATAAGGCACATTCAGTTAGATTGGTCACATTTTTCTACTTTAGTTTCATTTGGGTTCTCAGCAGTGGCGGTGAGACGCTCCTCCTTCAAAGATAAGTCTAAATCCATGCATCCAAGAACGGTCTCCATAGATTTTTTCCAAGACTTAAAATTCATCCCACTCAGCATAGGGATAAAGTTAATCTGAGACACAAAGTTTGGAGCGACAACAACAACAACTAGATTCATTGAAAAGAATAACAAACATACAATAACATTAGTAGGCATGTCAAATAACCATATAGACATACATAATATTCTTTATATGCAAATTAATAAGACCTAAACAAGATACCAAAAAACACCATCAATTATAAATCTTTGATTGTAAGAATTAACTTTAAACGGTACTCTCATGTAAGGATCAAACATTAGTAATAAGTCTTGTCAGATAATGTATGTCTTTGACATCAATCATTAGCCACATGGATAAACTTAATAATTACTACATATTTACATCATAGGTATGCAAATTTTCGATCAAACTGTGTCTTCCTTTTTAGCCGACCATAACAATTCGCATGAAAAATTACACATTACATCTTTTATAATTTTGATTGAATCAAATTTAAATAACAAAGGTTACTTTTACAACTTGTTGTTTCAACTAATCCACTCAAAATTACTAGATAATTTTAATTTAATAAATTAAATGGGAAGATTTTTAAAATTCACATAAACATTACCTGCAAATGTAATGTTAAAAAATTATATATTTACCTGATTGCTTAATAATCAAATAATTATTAATAAACACATTTAATTATATTTAAATATATATATATATATATATATATATATATATATATATATATATATATATATATATATATATATATATATATATATATATATATATATATATATATATATATGATATTCAAAAAATTGAATAACAAAAAAATCAGAATCATATATTATATAATTCTAATCATCTACCGGAAAATTGAATCAAATTTAATAAAACACCATAGTAGAATAGTATCAGTACTGATACAACAATTGCATATAACAAAGCATCTTTACACAATGAATAATATGTAATAATGATTACAACTTCATCGGACATTGTTACGGTTACAAACTTTTCATTAGATCCATTCGAAATTAATTTAACAAGTAGCTATATGAGAATGATAAACATAAAACACTCATAATTTATCTAATTGAAATGCCATTAACCAATTTCAATATACAATTTTCATTATGCGGTACTGAATCGACGTAATAAAAAAACAGGATCATATCATATAATACAAATTCTGTTCAATTGTAGAGAATTTTGTTCTCTAATTTTAATTTTGCTTCAGTTATAGAAAATTTCAAAACCGGCTCTGAAACAATTTGTTAGAATTAAATCAATTCAATGTACATGCTCAAAAAATTATATAATATATAATTTAGGCTCGGAAATCAAGCATGTATAAAATTAAAAGGATCCATAAATTGAATTTAGGAATACCTGGATCCATTGAGAAAAATTCATTTGAAGGTAATCATAAACCCTGAGAAGTTGATGGCTTTTGTGGTTCTTCTTCAACCGGTAGTTCGTATACCAAAATTCTCTTTGGGGAGAAGAAATAATTTGCTTGTGTACAGTATATTGGAGACCATAGCCTATATAGTGTGATGGCCAATTAGGGTTCTCATTATTCTCAAACGGGTCATCCTGACATCCACTCATATTTGAGCTCATATCCAATTATTTAATTAATTAATTAAATAATTCCTAAATAAAATCTAAATAACTTTTTAATCTTATTTGATCACATAATTTATTCAAAGCACTTTATTTTATAAAATAGCTTATATAATTAAATATATATTTGACCACATAATTACTTGAATAATATTAAATCCATAAAATATTCTAACACTTCCGTCATGATTGAGGGCCACTATACTATGAAGATTGTCCTATAAAACTTCTCAGTGTTTAATTCAAATTTATTAGGGGTCTCTACCCCTCGTGTAACTAGTGATTAATTTCCTTTATGGGCTTTTAGCTCTCTATTTTATGTATAAAAAAATCAATTGAATATGTCATCTCTATCAAAGTAAAACTAACAAATTCAAGCAAACATAGTGTGTATTTGGTAGCAATACAATAATAAATGTGTTAAACAACTTAACGGATATATTTATGCGTCCTTAATATTTCTAAGAGGATATTCCATCACAAAACATTATATACTTTGAGAAATATTCATGCCCAGCCGACAATATCAACATATACTGCATTTTAGTTCTCGGATCCCTCATTACGATATTATTTATTTGTAAAACATTATAAATTTGCTTATTATTTGTCATACTAAACAAATGAATATAACTTAACACTATCAAATAATATTTCTCACCTCTAATAGTATTTTAAATTTTGATCTTCTTCCATTATTTTGAGGACTGTCAAAATGATGGATTACTATCGATGATGAGTGGCAGCCTAGGAACAATGTGAATTCCAGGCTTTATGGTTTTTTTTGGTATCTATCATGAGGTCCTTCACATTTATTCCATTGAAGGAGAATGAGGCTTCGCTGGCTAAGGCTGAAAAAGATCATGTTGATGCCCAAGGATCTCTCAATGCTTCAACGACAAAGGTGGCGAAGTTGGAAATCATCTTATAGAATGAGAAAGAATCTTGTTCCAAGGAGGCGAATGCCTAGTGCAGGCCTCCATAAGGAGCTTGAGGATTGCATTAACCTATCATCTTAGGTCATGCGGGCTTCCGTCGATAATGCTCTGAGTCAAGTCGATATGTTTTATTCAGAAGTAAAAATTCCCCTAAAGCATCTCAATACAGATAAGGAGGTCGTGAATGGGAAGTTTATAACTCTTGAAGAATTACTTTTTATTGTTCCATTACGGAACCATAAATGATGATAATTGTGGAAACTACGACGGAACAGAGCTTCCAATGTTCTTTGCAGATGTGGCATCATGGATCAAAGGTTACGATCACAGTGCATCCAACATCAGTGTTGATATGACGCTGATAACCAATGTTTTTATCTTCGATACGATGGACCTAGGGGGTTCCTGCATGGTTAGCGCTCCAATGCCCAAGTTAGTTAGGGTTCAAGATATGTGATAATAAAAGTGGAAATTAGAGATTGTGTGTTGTGTACCTTAGAATCATTTACGAAGATATTTACACCTTGGGTCTGGCGGAGTAGACTTGGTAATAGGTTTCACACCATTGGACATTTGACGAGTGAGGAGTAGTGGAACTCTTATCTTTGGTCAGTGCAGACCTGAGACCCCAAATCTTGGTTGGCACAAACCGGTGGGTTATGGGTCTTTGGCCATCACATAACAGTTTCCCCATGTAGCTCGATTTTTGTGGTCTTTAATCACTATCACATTTTTGCTACTTTTTTATTTCTTTTATTTTTTTCCTGGTGAATCTGGTTATGGAAGGGAAAAGATATCTTAAACTCACCCCACTTTGCATACTATTGATTGACAGATGACCACATGGTTTTGAGTTCTTCTTTAGATTATTTCACTTTAAATTTAGTGCAAAATTTGTTCTTTTTTATATTGATGGGGTTTCTTTAATTTGGGTATGGGTATGATATGAATGTTGTTTGATAGGATGAAGTTTTTTTTGTGTTTTCATAATATTCTGTTGTTTTGGATAAGTCTGAGAACCTATTGTTGTTTTTTGTTTGGTGTGCTCGCAAAGATCTTACAAACATTTTCCTACGTACCCCCAAAAACAGAATTGAGGGATCAAAGCATTGTAGTTCCTCCTAAAAGGCTAGATCTAGGAGGAAAGGGTTGATTTGTATCTTGGTTAAAGCACATGATATTGACGCTCAAAGTTTGTATTTGTGTCTTGATCAAAGCCCAAGATTGAAGCTGAAAGTTTGTATGTGTCCTGATCAAAGCCCAGGATTGAAGCTGAAATGGGTTGAACAACTGATATGTTGCTTGAATTGCATAGCTCAAGGTATAAGTTGAATGGTATATTGATTTGTGTATCACAAGAAAGGATGAATGGTTGACCTGAATTACATAGCTCAAGAAAGTTGAATGGGTTATCTTGATTTTCATAGCTCAGGAAAGGTTGGATGTTTAGCTTTGTTAAAGTCCAAGACTATGACTGTGGGAAATTAGCTTAGTTAAATTCCAAGACTATGATTGTATTGATGTTATTAGCTTAGTTAAATTCCAAGATTATGATTGTTGTTTGATGTTGTTAGCATAGTTAAAGTCCAAGACTATGATTGTTGTTTGATTGACTGTAAAGTGTTTGACTGTTTATGCCTTGATTGAAGCCCAAGGTTGAAGCTAAAGAGACTTACTAGAGAGAATTTGTCATCTCTAACAAGGGAATATTTTATTTATTTTTGCCTTGATTGAAGCCCAAGGTTGAAGCTAAATGAAGAAAACTGACTTTATAGGGAAAGTTTTATTTGTGTCCTGATTTAGAAGCCCAGGTGTGAAGCTTATTTATGATAGAGTGACTCTTGATTTTTTGTATCTTATATGAAGCCTAAGATGGGATGCTAAAGTTTTTTTAGGAGACTGGCTCTATATGAAGAGTGTTTTGTCTGTTGGGAAATTTATCAGAGATATGGTCATCAGACATTCCTTTATTTAGGAAAATTCAATTGTACAAAGCCCAAGATGAGGCTAGCTTAGTCATCCATCAAGGAGAGGGAGACTACTATATGTGTTTGATTCTAAAGGATATGTTCCTATGCTTTTAGGAAGCCTTTGAGGGTCCTTGTGTTTAATCCCAAGAGGAGGCTAGGCCACCTATAAGTGGCCCATGGATCCTTGAACAAAGCCCAAAATAAGGTTGGGGGAAGCTGAGTAACTTTTAAGCCTGAGAGAATGCACCTTTAAGAGGCTTGAGGGTCCTTGAATGAAGCCCAAGAGGAGGATATGTTTTGCCTTAGTAGGGCTCTAATTATTCAAAGGTTAGGTCTGGTGACAGTAACCTGAGTACTTAGATACTAGTATAGATGGAAATATATACAATCAAGATGCATGCAGACAGATAAAAGGTGTCAGTGAATGTGTTTGACAGTTTTTAGTATGTCTTTTCTATGGTTTGAATATTCTTAAATATTTTATTAAGAATGATGTTTGGGGTTACACTGGGAAGCAGAGGCCCAAAACCCTAATCTAACAAGCAAATAGTAGTTTAAGAAAACAACGAGAAGTTAGAGGGCGAAGAGATGGTTCAAAATTCAATAATAGAGCTTATACATAAGGATGCCTATGGAATTTGTTTAGTTTGATTAATTATCTTGTGATTTCATACACAGATTAGGGCTTGGGTGCTGAAAAGTTGCCTACTGCCTAGAAAGTAGTTAACCAGAGTGAAGTTCAGTCTAGTTGTGGGTGTATTAGATCTTTAGTCATAAAGATGAAAAAAGAAAAGGGGTGGGACTTGTAAACAAGTGGGCCCATAATCTCTGTTTAGGAGATTGAGAACTGTTTAAGAAACAATTGGATGATTCATGACTTATATGGAAGCCTGACAGAGTTTTAAAACAGACCGGAGAAGGTTTAAAAACAGTAAGAATGGGTCCTAAACACAAATGATTACCCATGACACATTTTCATAATTCATTTTAGAAAATAAAAGGTTAAGTGCAAAGAAGTTCACAAAAAAAGATTCACATATGAAAACTTAATACGGTGAAAAAGGCGATTGCGCCGAGTTTTTGAAAATAGATCAGATGAACCCTAATGGTTCATTTTTAAAAAGGGATGAGTCTTACACTCTAATAGAGGCTCAAATGTGTGATAAAAATCAATTTGAGGGTGATTAAATCAAAACCCTAATTTTTGGTATTTTAAATATTAAAAAATATTTAAAATTTAGATAAATTTCAAACATAAGTGAAAAACAAGTTGAAACTTTCGACCAATGTTTGAAAAATTATATTTTATCCATGAGATTACTTGAATATAATTTATGTTTGAAAAATCAAGTGAAAGAAATGATTTTTTAAATGTTTAGAAACAAATAAAATTAATTCTTTATGAAAATATTAAATATATTAAAAAATATATATTTTTGATGATTTTTTCATGGAATAAAATATTTAATGAAAAAAGAATCAATTTAAAACTCAAAATAATCAGAGAGAAATTAATTTTGGAATGAATTAAATAAAATCACAAAATTCAAATATTTGAAAATTTGAAAAATGGCGCCAAGAACACATGAAGAACACGCACATGTTCTTCATCTTACCCAAAAATGAGATTTTTGCAAAATCTATTATATCTCACTGAATACTTAATGAAATGAAATAGTAAACATCAAACTTGCTCGATATAACTCACGGACAACATGGTAACAATTAATTTCATTTATATTTAGTGTAGAGTGAAGAATCAATGATGAACACTCAAGAACCCTAATTTGGCCTGAGACTCATGAAATTCTACATGATGATAATTTTGTGAAATTTATTGAGGAGAATAACTTAGAATATGATTGCACACATATGGCAAAAAGATGGTGCGAGGAAATATGCATAGATTGAGAGATGACCAAGTTTGAGGCTTACGTGACTTAGAGCTTACAACAGCTGAAGTGATTTTGAGTAGGAGGTGTCACAGATGACTGGTGATGATCTGGACAGCTTCCCTACACCATATGGAGTATGTTTGAACACTTGGACTTGATTGCAAGTGGCTGGATCAAGTTGTGATCTTCAAGTTGCATAAACAAGGTGTTTTTGAGGTTTTGAAGGGTGGTTTTTGGTTGGAGATGTTTCATAGGTGATTTAAGTGTTTGAACACCTCATATACATCATATGTGATGTGTTTGAGCAATTGGTTTGAGTTGATAGTGGCCACAACTTAAAAACGGATGGTGATTGCTCAAAATATCAAGTTTTAAGTCTTTAGGAGTGAAGGAGAGAAAGCTTAGAGATCGTAGGTTTTGGTGTAAGTTTTATGATCAAATGAGGTCTCTATTTATAGGTAAATATGTTGAGATTTCTTTGCCCTTAAGTCTGGAAGAGATAAGATCATAATTGTTTGTCATAGTAGCGTTAAAATCATGAGTGTAAGTTATTGGTTAACTTAACTCAAGGTAAACAGAGTCGCCACCGCACCTTTATTTTATTCCAAATGGAAAAGGAAAAAAGAGCGAATAAATCCTAATGAATCTAAAAGAAAAAAACTAAAAGAATCAAGCAGAGAAACGGGTAAGGGGATAGGTTACAAATTAGGAAGGTTTTAAGCACCCAAAATGTATGTGGTACTCCACGGGAGCCCTTTAAAATATTTATTGCTTTTGGTTTGAAAATGGTATGTTTAAAAGAGATTGAAGAGATGATAAGATAAATGTTTTTTAAGTTTTTTTGTGTTTTACGAGATGTTCGTCTCATGCCTACGTACCCACGACGTGCAATGTGAGATCAAAACCTCGTAGTTCATGGTACAAATAGTGAAAAGAGAATGTGTTGGATTGATTTTAAAATGTAAAGATAAGTCATCATTCTTTAGCGAATACTTCCGCTAAAAATAATGAATTATATCTAAACATGTGAAAATGGTTACTAGAAAAAATGGACGAGGGCACCAAAGGGATTGAATGATTTTTTCTTTTTTTAAAGTATTTTGAAAAAGGTTTCAATATGCTTATGTGGTTTAGCATTTATTAAGAAATGAAATGTAAGAAAAGGTAAAACCACTTGATCTAAGACAAGGTTTGATTATGAAAGTGGTTTAAAGTTTTGAAAACAAAGAAGGTTTTGAAAATAGAGAGAAGTTTTGAAAATTTAAGAAGTGGGAAGAGGTGAAGAGGCTATCCTAAAACTTGAAATAAAAGTTAAAGTAAGAACAATTGAACTGTATGGCGAGCATTCTTCGAAGAAATAGGACTTCATCTTCATAAACAAGTGAACTAAAGGAAGGCTAAGGTCTTTAATCCATAGTAACTCAAGCAAAGGAAATGATCCTAAAATCTAGGTCCAAAACTCCAAGTCCAATGCTAAGGATAGTAGTCATAGTCCAAAATTAAAGTCACAAGCCTTTGAGATGTTTAATCCTTTATTATTATTTTTGTGTCCAAATGGACAAAAGAAAAAGCACAAGAATATGAATAAAAACATAAATAATATGATGAATGGTATAGCATAACAAAAGCATAATAAAAGAGATAAGGAGCGAGAGGTAAAAATAAAGAGGATAAGGTGCGGGAAGAAATTAAAATGTTAGTATAGTAAAAGTATAATAATATTTTCATAATAATGGTATGGTGAACTTAATCATCCACAACCAAAAGAGTAACAAAGACATTTAATTCCAAAATCGAAAGGCAACCGGTTCCGCGTAGTATCTTACACTATAGTGATTAGTCACATCGATTAGAACCAAATTCAATGAAGTTTGAAAGAAGATTGGGAGACCCAAAGCAACTACGCATCAAACTTCACAAGTCTTTGATCTTAACGCAAAAAGATTAACCACTTTGGGATTATGCGACCAACACGAGGTCCGGTCCATGAAAGTGCAAGTATCCAATTGGATTTTTATTCAGAATTCGGGACACATTTAGGTCTATGTTAAGCAATCGCCGAGTAATTTATGGAGTAATTATCCTACAAATGAGGTCGTCCAACACCAACTAAGGTGAACGATATTTGTGTTAATGCATGCGAGATAAACGATATGTAAATCGCAATGCCGCGTGAAACTAAAGATGAATACCAAATTGAGTTACACTTATGGTATTATTTCATCTTCAAGTTCAATCACTCATCTTGGTGGATTCAAGTATGAAAATATCTCACTAATGCAAAATACCTAAAGTGAATTAAATAATTCACTTAGAGGTAGATTTTGACTAATGAATATTAATCACTCTAATCTACACCCAAAGTCCATTGAATTTAAAGAGAAATCAGTCCCAAAAATGTCTCCCAATGTAAAAATAAGAAGGAGGAAGAAAAAGAAGCAAAAGGAACCAACAACAAGTTCAAAACAAGCAAAAAACAACTTTTGGAGCAGTGTTAATCGGTTAACACAACAAATTTTCAAATTCTGGCGCAAAACATAGCCAAAATTAACACTGAACCATATGATCATGAACTGAATTGGCACGAATTGTACTGAAATTGGTTAACTGATTAACACTGAACCATTAGCAGAAAAATAGCCAAAATTCAGCATGATCCTCTTTCAAAAACACTTCCAAAAACTATATGATCATGAACTGAATTGGCACGAATTTTAAAGTTAAAAACCAGTGAAATCCCTACAATCAAACAATAATTTATGATCCAAAGGATCAACAACCAAAGTAACCAAAGATCTACATCTTGAATGTTGATGATGAAGGTAGAACCATGGAAAAAGTGAATTACCAAGAACACTCTTCAAATTGATCTAATATCAAGATTGATCTACTGAAATTGATGAACAAAAAAGGAATAACATGAAGTTTTAGCTCAAAGTTTATCAAGAATTCAAGGTGAATTCTTGATAACTTTCAAAAAGAGGAAAAAATGAGCTTTGGGGATTTTGGGGTTTGGAAGGATATTTTGCAAGAGATTTGTTGGCTATCAAAAGCTTGAGAATTGAATGATAAAATGCCTCTATTTAAAGAGTTTGGGTATGGGAATTTCGTGGAATGGAGCTTGCTTTAGAAATTCAAAAATTAACTTTGGAAATTCAAATTTGGAGGGAAATGTAAAAGAGTGGTGATTAGTGAGGGTTTATGGTGAGAAACGATCAAAGTGATGTAGAAAATTAAAAGGGAAATGGATCTAGAATATTCCAAATAAGATCAATGGCTAAAGTGTGCTGAAATAGAACAAAATATTGAAATTTCGCATTGGTTAATCGGCTAACACATTGGTTAACCGGTTAACCAAGTCAAATTTTGAATATTTTTATTAATTTTGATTACTTGAGTGTTTCGGCCCAATTCTTTTACGTGTCGAAAAAGGCATGTAAATAAACACATGAACCTTGGAATTCCTTGAATAAATAAATTAAAACTTGGAAAATCCTTGATCAAATAAATTTGAATTTTTTGTGGATCAACTTCGACTTTGTTCAAATGAAATTCGTTCTAGCTGTGGAACTACTATTTTTGGTATTTTTGACCTGTTCTTCCACTGAAAATGTTAATAAAAGAAAACAAAATATTTTTGGATTTTGATTAAAGGTTAGTAAACATAAAAAAATAAAAGGCGAACAAAAGCAATTGTGATCCCCTTTGAGGTATAAACCTGCAACCAAAAAGGATTGACGAGCCAGTGTGTGATCTTGTTTGTATGCAATATACAAATGAGATGCAAAAAATCTTAGGTTAAAAAATTAGGGTATGACAATCATCCATTGTGAAAATATCTCGTACAAATGGAATGATGAAATTCACAAATAACTCGGCTATGCAACAACAAAATTCACATTCCACATAATTTGTATGCTTGGATTATGTACAACTATTACTTATTGATCAAGGAATCCAAGAATATGCCATTTTGGAGCTTGGTGACCCTTGGAACAAAATGCATAAGTGTTGAAATTCATAAATGTCATTTATGGGAATTCCTTGGAGCCATCATGAATTTGCAGGTTTGATTAGGTTTGTAATGATTTCTAAGATGCTTAAGACCACTTGACATTATCCTTTGACTCATAAAATCATATTTTAAAGTTTTATGAAAATCTGATTTTTGAGAAACAGTTTTGGATGGTCACTTTGATCCACAATTTCTTCTTGTACAAGCAAGACCTTTTCATGCCAATTGGTTCTTTGAATTGTTGGCAACATTTGCAACAACATTTATGTTTTGAAAAATATCTGAATCAACTTGGAACTAGGTTAAAAATCCGTCCAAATTTTGGTGTTTTGCTGATTTTGTACTTAGACAAATTTTGTCTAAGTGTTGAAATTCAGTATTTTTCTTGATTTTGAACCATCTTCAACTTAAGATCCATAATAAATTGGAGTTTTATGTAGTTGAATTATTTGTAATTTGTGATGAGATCTTTCATTTGAGCTTTGGTTCACCAAAATATAATGCTTTGATCACAAGTTATGATGCTTGGAAGTAGGGTACTTGAACACTTTTTTTCATAACTTACATTTTTTTCAAAGTTTCAAAGATTGCCCCTTTTACAAGTTATCTCCAAATTTCATATTTTTTGTGATCAAATTCATTCATGGACCATATATTCTTGTAATGTAGGTCATGAGGGTCATGAGGGTGAAAAGTCAAACTTTGACTTTTTGGTCCAAATGGAAATTACACTAGATACCCATGGTTTTCTGATTTTTTAACTGCACATCCTCTAAGGTATTTTGACCTTATGAATGGACTTCCATGATGCATATGAGATATTTAAACATTTTCCTATGATATTGGCTCTTGTTCGGATGAAAATCTTGATCTTAGGATTCTCGATTAGTCAAAAACCCTAATTTGGGCACTGTGAAACTGTAATCTTGGAATTCTTGATCTCTGCATCTTTTGTATTTGTAAATGGATTGTAAAATTCATGTAAAACTCTCTTGATAATATGTGGAGGCATTGTCTCCTTTTCTCATGAAAAAATTCATCTGGAGGGATCAGTTGACTAAAACCCTAATTGGTGATTCCGATGACTTAGGGCCCAAATCACTGAAATTTTTGTACAACCTTCGAATGATTTTCTATCATTTGAGATTCTTTAACTATTTGATGGTGATTGAAAGGTTGAAAATCTTGGGTATTAATGATTGGGTCTTTGCATGAATCCTCTGAGGGACTCAGGAATCCTGATCCATTGCTGGGATATTGTTCAAACCAATCTGACATAGTGCTTTGGTCAGTGGATTTCCTTTGCTGAGGTATACATCTTAGGGTCAAAATTTTGGGTATGACATATGCCCCTATTTATTATTCTTGGAACCAAAGATATGAATGGTGAAAGCATTGAGAGATTCGGGGTACAATGGGATTAAATACCTTAGAATACCCAGAATTTTGATCCTAAGATGCTAGGTCGTTCATCATGTCAGAGATCTTGAGGTTACAAAGGCTTGGTTACAGTGCTGCTGTAGAGGTTCAAGTTATCCAAACTTGAAAACTGAAGTTCCATCCAGGGAAGAACTGGAGAGGACACTCTTTATCACATGGGATAAATGTGAGTATGATTATATGAATGTAAATGCAAACATAATTATGAATGTATGAATGAATGCGTATGCTGACAAAACAGACACGACACACAAGTTGACAAGACATGACAGAGAATATTTGGCCAATCCGGAGATTGTAATGTCATTGTGGCTTGGTTGAATTCCTCATTATAGAGGAGAGCTCTGGCTTTTGTTGATTTCTGGAGACATGGCTCTATGGGGAGACATAAGTTCATCCTCGTGGGATATTCCAAAAGTTTGGTTACTTTTGAAGCAACTGAATGATTTCCTTTGACGTTCACAAACCAAGAAAAATTGCAAATTTTACTTTGAAAAATAAAAGTGAAGTAAATTCATTTTAATTTCAAGAAAAAAGATAAATTATTTTTGAAAACGTCGTTTTGTAAAGCAGATAAACAAATAAGAGTTGCAAACAAATGGGCAAAGGCTCTAGCGGGATATTTCTTTTTAATGTCTATAATTTTTTCCTGGATCGCCCTTTCGGGTTTTCAATCCACCGAGACTGTTTTTTTTATACTTTTAGACGAAGTATTTCTTGACTACATCAATATTTGTAGGATAAGTGAATTCCTCATCATCCATTGTTGCGAGTATCAGGGCACCGCCTGAGAAGGATTTCTTTACCACATATGGGCCATCATAATTTGGAGTCCATTTTCCCCGAGAGTCGGTGAGAAATGATTGGATTTTCTTGAGTACGATATCTCCTTCTTTGAAGACACGGGGTCGAACTTTCTTGTCGAATCCTTGTGAGACATGGCATGAATTTTAATGTGTCAAAAACTTGGCATGATTGAAAGTATGAGTGGTTTTCAAAGAAAAGAAATGGGATTTTTATGAAAATGAACTGAATGAGCCGACTCAAATTCCACAATGAGCCGACTCATTCAGTGTGGTTGGTGCCCAAAACACGCGGGTCCCAACAGGCTGCCTGAGGCAAAATTTTGGTCGGCTCATTGGTATGTATGAGCCGACTCAAACTCCTTCATGAGCCGACTCATCAAAGTGTTTTCTTTCTTAAATCGTGCGGGTCTCAACAGGCTGACTCTCTGTTAATTCCGACTCACCAAGCAATTTGAGCCGACTCATTTTGTGATTTGAGTCGGCACATTACTGTGCTGTCTAATTTTTTTATTTAATTTTTCTTTCTATTTTTGTGACATTGATTAAAACTAATATAAATAGCTGATTTTATTTCTTTTTAGAGGTAACAAGAAAAGTGAAAGAAATACACACTTCTCTCTTCATCTTCTTCCTTCTTGCATCCATCAACAATCACACACAACAATCTTTGTTGATTAAGGTGCTTGCTTCGAAGATAACGTTCAATCGTGAATTAGTGTTTCAGATTGGGTCTAGAGAGCGTGGGTTTTTCTTGGAAAAATCTGAAGGGTTTTCTCCTCCAAGATTATAGAAGATTTGGAGGTTTTGCACACAACTATCGTTCGTAGATTCAGCCGAGTGAGATAGATTGAAGATCAAGTGGATCATTCTTTCATATCACTGTAGACGGAGGATTGCGAAGATCTTTGTGGGTTCACAAATGTTGAATAAACTCAACCGTGCTCAAAGTTTGGAGGATCGTAAATCCTTGCAAGAAGGGAGCAATTAATCGGAGGCTTTCTCGACACGCGTGGAGGACTTGATTATACTTTGAATCAAGGGACAAGACGAAGATTTGACAGCATATTCAACACGGTTTGGTTTGTTGGTTCATCTATTTTTCTTCTTGTAAAACAATTGTAATTTAATAAAATTGCCCAATTCGATTGTGAATTGGGGGCAGAGTACTTCGAGTGAGGACGACAAAGGAACTGTCTTAACAAATTCCTTGTGTTCTTTACTATTCTCGCATTTTATGTTTGATCATTTTGATTTTGTGTGCTCTAAAATTTTGGTGTATCTAAGTAGTGCACTCAAGGTGTTTGACAAATTGTCATACTCAAAAGTGATAACAACATTGTGTAAAATTCTGCACTACTTGATACAACAAAGTTACACTTTGTTTTTTGCACACCAAGTGTTTGTCAAAAAGTCAAATCACACAAAATCAATTTGCTTGTGCTTATTTTCTTTCTCTATATCATTGTTAATAATAGTTTTATCAATTATGGTATCATCAAGTGAATCATTTGTGAAGTATTAATTCTTCTAATCATCATTCTATTTCCATTTGGTTAAAGCGTATATCCGATCTTCGGTGACTTCAATTTTAATTAGACGATTTTCCGGGAAACTTCCGCAATATATTTTCAATTAATTTTTGAAAAGTAAATTTTGAAAAAGGGATCTATTCAACCCCCATTCTAGATCCGCGCTATCGTCTAACAATCCTTTCTTCATCCATTGCTGATATAACTGGCTGTTTCAGAGGGTAGTTGTAATACGGTGGGAGAACTGACTTTGTCGTTTTTGTTTTTACAAAAACAATGTTGCAGATAGCAAGAGTCGCCATCGACTTTTCTTTTATCCAATTAGGAAATGTAGAAAAAAACAGGAAAGACCTTGGTTTAGATTTTTGAGTTCAGGGGGTAGGTTATACAAATGGAAGGTGTCAACACCCTTTGTATCCATGGTTATCCATAGGCTCTTAACTGCTTAGCTCTTAAAAGGGATCTATTCAACCCTCCTTCTAGATCCGTGCTATCGTCTAACAAGTGGTTTCAAGAGCATCGGTTCATCTAGTGCTTCACATACAACTTATTGGAAAATGGACAATGATCCAACGGGGGCGTACAATAGAGCTCCATTTTTTACTGGAGAAAACTATAGTCACTGGAAGGATTGTATGCACATTCATATCAACTCTGTTGATAGAAAAATTTGGAAAGTTATTCAAGACGGCCCTTTTCAAATAACTATGGCCGATCCGGATAATGTCCAAATTGAAAAACCAGAAGCCCAATGGGATGAGAATGATGAAAAGAAATATAGTTATGATTGGAAAGCTCGAAATATGCTTATAGCTTCTTTAGGAGCGGATGAATATTTTCGAGTTTCTCATCACACCTCGGCTAAGGCTATGTGGGAAGCTCTACAAGTTGCCCATGAGGGAACCGATGATGTAAAGCTTGCTCGAATTAATACTCTACAATAATAGTTCGATCGATTTCACATGAGCCAAGGGGAAACCATTGGTGAAATGGGAAAAAGATTTTCTCACTTGACAAATCGATTAAACGCCCTTGGTAAAACTACTCCTAGAAATGTAGCTACTAACAAAATTTTGAGATGTCTTACTAGGGAATGGTTGCCAAAAGTTACGACAATCAAAGAAGCCAATGATGTAAGAACCTTGGATTTAACTACACTCATTGGAAAGCTACAAGAGCATGAACAAGAGCTCTTAAATTTACATGAGCATGAAGACAATGAAAAGAAAGAAAAGAACGAGAAGAATAAAGATCATGAGAAGAAGAAGAAGTTTATTGCATTGAAGGCTTCTTCCTCAAAATCCTCCACCAATAAAGATAGTGAGAGTGATTCAAGTGATGATGAAGACGAATCAATCGAAGATATGGGTTTGTTTGTAAGAAGATACAATCGGTATCTCAAAAAGAATGAAATAGCTCATTCGGACAAGCGTCTCATCAACTATCGAAGAAAATCTAATCCTTACAAGCAAGAGTTTATTAAAAGTACTAAAGGTAAGGGATATTGTTACAACTGTGGAAAATCGGGTCATTACAAACTGGATTGTCTTATGCTAAAGAAAGACAAAGCAAAAGATAAGCATCAAAGAAAAGGTAACAAGACTAGAAGAGCATATATTTCTTGGGAAAGTGATGGTGATTCGTCTAGCAAAGATAGCTAAAGCGATGAGGAAGAGAAAGTAAATATTTGCCTCATGGCTCATAAGAAAGGCAAGAAAGAGCTAAGACATGCTAAATATGATAATGATGAAAAATTGTCTTATAATGATCTACTTAGTACTTTTAATGTTCTCCATCAAGAGGCTAAGGAAGCTTTCAAGCGCATTGCATCCGATAAAATATTTTTTGCATATTTAGAGAGAAAGGTTTCGGATAATCAAAATGCAATGTAAGCTCTTAAGACATTGATGGTAGAATCTATGATAGAAGACAAGCGAGAATGGCATAACTTTCACAGTTGTGAAACATGTTGCATTTGGTAAAAAGAAGTTAAAACTCTTCAAGCCAAACTTGACAAGTTGTCATAACCAAAGATGACCTTTACTATTGATCGTTCAAACTTTAGAGAATCAATGAACAACCCATATAAAAAATATACTTATGTTGTGAAGGATCAAAATAGTAAATGCAAGTCTAAACCATTCTTGAAATGTCACTATTGTTGCAAGGAAGGTCATACGATTGCCAAATATCGGTTTGGGAGATACTTGGTCCCTAAAGGCATTTGTCAATGGTTTCCCAAAAGCAACAAAATTTTCACTCACACTCTAGGACCCAATGAAAATTGGGTACCTTTCTCTCTCATCTAATCATGTAGGTGGAGTGTCTTGAGACTACGGAGAAACGTTGGTTTCTTGATAGTGGATGCTCAAGACATATGACAGGTTACATTTCCTTATTCTATGACTTCGTGGCTAAGAAGAAGGTTTTTGTTACCTTTGGTGATAACAACAAGGGAGTTATACTTGGCAAAGGTAGTGTAGGTAATCCCTCATATACATCTATCTCTAATGTCCTTTTAGTATAAGGTCTTAAGCATAATCTTGTTAGCATTAGTCAATTGTGTGACAAGGGATATAAAGTCTCTTTCTCTAAAGAAGGTTGCATAATTGAACATAATGAAAACAAAGAGGATATGTTTAAAGGCTTGAGGGTTAACAATGTATATATGCTTGATTTGAATTTGATGACCATGAGTGATCCTAAATGTCTAATTTCCAAAAGTGAAGAGTCTTGGCTTTGGCATAGATGTTTAGCTCATATCAACTTTGACTTGCTAAATAAGGTTGTTTCCAAAAACTTAGTAGTCGGTTTGCCAAAATTAAAGTTCACTAGAGACCATCTTTGTGATGCTTGCCAAATGGGAAAGCAAACAAAGATATCTTTTAAATCAAAAAATTTAGTCTCTACTTCTAGACCTCTTGAAATTCTACACATGGATCTTTTTGGTCCTTCTAGAATCAAAAGTATAGGAGCGAACTATTATGGTTTTGTTATTGTTGACGACTACTCTCGATTTTGTTGGACAATCTTCTTAGCTAGTAAAAGTGATACCTTTTTGGCTTTTGAAACTTTTGCCAAATTATCTCAAAATAAACTTGGCACAAACATTGTAACCATTAGAAGTGACCATGGAGGTGACTTTGAAAATCATCTCTTTGAAAAATTTGTGAAAACCATGGCATTGATCATAATTTTTCCGCTCCTAGAACTCCACAACAAAATGGTGTCGTGGAACGTAAAAATCATGTGTTAGAGGAATTGGGAAGAACTATGATAAATGATAGCGGTCTTCCTAAATATTTTTGGGTCGATGCTATTAGCATTGCGTACTATGTTTTAAATAGGATCACTATTCATCCTATTCTAAACAAAACGCCCTATGAACTTTTAAAAGGAAGAAATCCAAATGTGTCGCATCTTCATGTCTTTGGTTGCAAATGTTTTGTGCTAAATAATGGAAAAGAAAACCTTGGTAAATTTGATTCAAAGGAGGATGAGGGCATCTTTCTTGGATACTCTAATTCAAGCAAACCATATAGAATATACAATAAAAGGTTGCTTATTGTTGAAGAATCTGTACATGTATCTTTTGATGAATCTTATCTGAATGTTGTCGGAAAAGGAAGTGTTGTTATTGGTGCATGTGCCTCTTCAAATGAGATTGTTAAAGACCTTGATATGTCTCGTGTGGAACCCCTTCTAGATATTGTTTATAAGGAGCCGGTTGATGAGTCTAGTCTCAAAGATGAAGGTCAAGCATCCTCCCAAAATGATCTACCATTGGAATGGAAAACATCAAAAGACCATCTCATCGATAACATCATTGGAGATATCTCAAAGGGTGTCATTACTAGATCAAGGATAAGTAACTTATGTTTTTATCATGCTTTCATCTCTCAAATTGAGCCTAAAAATGCCAAAAAGGACTTACTTGATGAAAATTGGTTTCTAGCCATGCAAGAGGAACTAAATCAATTTAAAAGAAATGAGGTTTGAGACCTTGTTCCACCTCCGCGAGATCATCGAGTGATTGGCACAAAATGGATTTTTAGAAACAAATTGGATGAAAATGGTATTATTGTTCGTAACAAGGCCCGTCTTGTTGCTCAAGGGTATAACCAAGAGGAAGGCATAGACTATAAGGAAACTTATGCTCATGTTGCCCACCTTGAGGCTATACGCCTTTTACTTGCATTTATTTGTTCACAAATTTTCAAATTATATCAAATGGATGTTAAGAGTGCCTTCCTTAACTGATATATAAATGAAGAGGTATATGTGTGTCAACCTCCTGGATTTGAAAACTATGAAAAACCAAATCATGTGTACAAGCTAAAATGTGCTTTGTATGGTCTCAAACAAGCTCCTGAGCTTAGTATGAGCGCCTAAGTAAATTTTTGATCAATCAAGGTTTTTCAAGAGGAAAAGTTGACACTACACTCTTTATTAAACGAGAAAGAAATCATTCTATATTAGTTCAAGTATATGTAGATGATATTATTTTTGGATCTACTAACATGATGTTAGTCAAAGAATTTTCAAGTTCTATGCAAGATGAATTTGAGATGAGTATGATGGGGGAGCTTAACTTTTTCCTTGGACTTCAAATTAGACAACTTGAAGCTGGAACTTTCATAAGTCAAACTAAGTATTGCAATGAGTTTCTCAAGAGGTTTGATATGACAAATTCCAAGCCTATTGATACACCAATGCCTACTGCTGCTAGTCTTGATCATGATGAAAAGGGTAAGGATGTGCATATAAAAAGGTATCGAGGTATGATCGGATCCTTTCTTTATCTTACCGCATCGCGTCCAGATATTATATTTAGTGTATGTATGTGTGCTAGGTTTCAATCGTGCCCTAAGGAATCACACTTAAAACCAGTTAAACGCATACTTAGGTACCTTTGTGGTACGTCTAAGTTTGGCCTGTGGTATCCTAAGGGTAGTGATTGCTCTTTGGTAGGTTTTTCCGGCTCCGACTTTGCCGATTGCAAAGTGGATAGGAAAAGTACTAGTGGAACTTGTCATTTCTTTTCAAACTCTCTTGTTAGTTGGCATAGCAAAAAGTAAGTTTTTGTTGCTTTATCAACTGTGGAGCGGAGTATATTGCAGCCGGAAATTGTTGTGCCCAAATCTTATGGCTAAAAAAACAATCACTTGACTTCAATATCTCTCTTAAACAAATTCCAATTTTGTGTGACAACACTAGTGCAATTAATCTTACCAAAAACCCTATTCTTCATTCACGCACTAAGCATATTGAAATAAGGCATCACTTCCGTAGGGATCATGTAGAGAAAGGTGATGTGGTGTTTGAGCACGTTGATAGTTCGAATCAACTAGCCGACATTTTTACAAAACCACTTGCTACCAATCCATTCTTTTATATCCGTAGGGAACTTGGTGTTCTTGATATCTCTGATAGATCTCGATAATCATTGCTTTATCTTATATTATTGTTTGGTTCAACTCGTCTTGTCACTAACTTCTCTTTTAGCATAGTGTTATCTTACTTCTCTTTCACATATACTTGAGGTAATATCCTTCTAAACTTAATTATCTCTATTCATCCATGATATCTAATATCATTGTGTGGCTTTGCTTATGTTGGTGTCTTTATCTATTTATTCTCTTCTTTTGGGTTATAATTGGTTGTTTGTCAAATGATCAGCATAAAAGATGATATTATCATGATTTGATGTGGTTTAAGTGCATTTTAGTGAAAATTTTCATTCAAAATTGTCGGGTCCCAACAGGCCGACTCATGAGTCGGCTCATGGAACCTCATGAGTCGACCTCTTTGTTATTCTGAGCCGACTTATTTCAAATTTAAATTGAGCCGACTCATTTTAAATTTTGAGCCGGATCATTATCGTATCACATAACATTTGGCTGTCTTGAAAAGATGCATCGACTACTTTTACTCTTTCCTAGGTCGGCACATCAAACGCTTTCTATCATTATTTGACTTTCAATTAATTGTGTTTATGGATTTTTATCATCAAACTCATTAAACTTTCATTTTCTTATAATAATCATCTCATATTCTCTCAAGTTTATCACATAACCCTAAAACCCCAAATTTTCTCTCAAAGCTTCAAAGTTCTTCATTCTCAATAATGGCTTCAAGAGCTACAGGTAAAAGGTCACAGGGTTCTACTTCACAATCATTTCTACCGGTAAACGCTTTGTCTCTTCTTCCATCTGATTTGGTTGAGGTTTATAATAAACAGTTGAAGAATAGGAAAATTGTTCCTCAATATGTGTATTCAAGAACAACTGCAAATCAGATGCACATTCCTCACATTGTTGAACTAATGGATTTTCAAGGTATCAATCATTTTCTCTCCTGTCATGAAGATTATAATGAGGATTTGGTAAGAATGTTCTATGCTGGTCTGGTTGGGATATTTAAAGGTTTTGAATTTAATTTTCGTATGGGCACTAGAATGTTTGTTGTTAACGCTCAAGTTTGGAAAGACTTGTTTCGCATTGATCCTGAGGAAGCTATTATTTTGATGACTGATACATCTCAAGTGGAGAACTACACATTTCGCTCGAAACTAAATGGCATGCTTAAAGAACCATTCTCTGACTCCATTGTAAATTCTGAATTGTTTCCAAATTTAACTACCACTGGAAAAGTTAAGTCGTTGGATCATATCCTTCATTGGATTGTGGCACACAATTTACGACCAAAGAAAGGAGGAATTTCTCGTATCGATATGAGTGAAGTTCATATGATTTACATTCTTCGGAACAAGGTCAAAGTTAACTGGCCACATTATTTTGCTAGTCGTATCTTTGCCCCAAAGGAAAAGAAAGGAGTTGCTCTTGCATATCCTTCAATCATTCAGAAGATTATCAACAAAGCGGAAATTGTTGGTAGCAACTTACCCATGGTATCCGTGTCTGACACAAATTGGTTTCAACAAAAGACCCTAAGTCTGATGGGTCACATATGGGATTCTAAAGAAAAATGATATCGGTTTCTTTTAAGAGTTGATTTTAATCAAGAGTTGGAAGAAAATTCTGAAGGGGATGATCTCGAGGATCAAAATGAATCAAATGCTCTAAATGAAGAATTGTCCACTGACAACAAAGAATGGAACGACATTCCATCTAATGATTATGCCTCCTATGCAAATCAAGGATGGGGTGAGTGGCAATACACCGGCTAGACAAACAATGTAACTCGTTTCGCTCCTCCATCTCCTCCTCCGTCTCAAACGCATCAAGATGATCCGTCCAGCATCATGGCTCTGCTTCAGAATATGCAACTTCAACAGGAAGCCTACTACACAACTCAAACTGAAAGATACTCGAAATTAGAACGACGTTTAAATGAGCAAGACACCGCTTTTGCCGATTATGTGTCCGTTCAAGACACTCGGTATACCACACTGCAAGATCATTTGGCTGCTCAAGACACTGTGTTCAACTCTCTCAATATCAGTTTTCTTCAATTTACCAAAACCGATATGCATGACTTGCAACCTATCACTTACCATCTTCGTTATCCATCCACTCGAGATCGCAATCCCCAAGCTTGAGAGAATCATATCATTATTTTTTTGTTTATGAGTACACTTGTGCAAAATGTTGTTTATGGTTTTCTTATGTATGAATTCATCTTCCCTTTGGTTGATTTTTTTCTTCCTTGTTTATTGTCCAATTTTCTTCATGTTCTTCCTAATTGTGTGTTTGTGAATGTGTGTGCTTATTGCAATTGGTATCTCATATTGAAATTATGTTTCACATGTTATTTCCATTGGTTGATTACTCATACATATCCTCTTCTTTTTTATGTTGTCAAAGGGGGAGATGATATTGATAGCATATAAATCGTGTCATATAGTCAGGGGGAGCTTAACAACATATGGCGATTGATTAATCAAGTTTTTGCCATCATAAAAAATGGGAGTTTGTGAGACATGACATAAATTTTAATGTGTCAAAAACTTGGCATGATTGAAAGTATGAGTGGTTCTCAAAGAAAAAGAAAGAAATGGGATTTTTGTGAAAATGAACTGAATGAGCCGACTCAAATTCCAACATGAGATGACTCATTCAGTGTGGTTGGTGCCCAAAACACGTGGGTCCCAACAGGCTGCTGTAAACACCCCAAATTTGCCTTCTCTTTTTTCTCACACCTTGGCTTGTGATCCTTCATATTGCATTGCATAAGCATACCATCTCACACTGCATAGTTATTTCACTACATAAGTTGCATAACTAGGGTTTGTGATCAGGTGAATCTTAGAAGTGGTTTGAGCTATCTCAGAGGCCATGAAGCATGCCAATAGGGTCTATGAGTGTTCTAAGATCATATTACACCCCCAAGGGTTCTTGAAAGTCAAAAGATCATAAGAGATTGCAGAGCCACCCAGGCAGGCTCAGGGCTCCTACACAGATGACCAGAAATTAGGGTTTTGGGTTTGAGGACCTTACACTCAAAATTTTTTGCCATTCTTGGTTCTATTGGTCTATATATGTTATTAGGAGCATGTGTATCAAATTTGAAGCAAAAATTCCTTGTGGAAGTCATCTGATCAAATGGTAACTTGTTGTGCAAGAAAAATCAGAATCAGGGCATCTGAGACCACCAACAAGGGTTCCAAAGGGCCATCATCATCAACTTGAGGTCCTATGATCTTTATTTGATCTTAGGAATGCTTGGAAGTTCACAAAAGTGAAGAATTTTGAGCCATTGCAAAAGTTGTCATTTTTGGACATGACTTGTATTGAAAACTTTCCATTTTTGGGAAAGATTTTCAACCTCCTCTTTCTTGATCAAAAAGGTTTCAAATGAATTTTCTTCAAACATGAAAGTTGTAGATTGGATCTTCCCATTTTAAAAATGTACAAAAACTCATCTTGATTCATCCTAGAACTCAAGTTATGATGGATCAAAGTTGGCAAAAATCACATAATTTTCAAGTTCATGCCAAAGAGGGAAATGTGCAATTTTGATTTCCAAGCTTTCTCATGACCTCTAATGCACTTCTACACATCATAGAAACATAATGCAACTTTTTTAGACCATAATTGTGCTGAGAACCAAGGATTTTCATGACTTGCCTCTCAAGATTTCTCAAAGTTGTGAAAATGCAAAATCACTTCAATCTCATGATCCAAGCCATACAGTTCACCACAATTGATCCAAAGGACATACTTGAAGCCATCTGAACACAATCCAGCCAGAAAATCAGTTCTGCCATGGCCCATGCCTCTAGTACACAAATATTGACTTTTTGGCCAATTGAGCCATGACATTCCCACAGTGCACAACCATTCCTCTGACTCATTCCAATTGTTTATGCAAAACCTAAGCATCATAAAACATATCACAACAAGCCTTGAACATACACACAAGCTCGAATTGCAAAAAATCCTCAAAAACTTCTCCTCTTCGATTCTCCCAATCCAGCCATCAAACTTCAAAAATTTCTTCACCAATCAACCACACATCACCTATAGAACAAATCCCACCCCTCATAATGGCCTGAAACACAACACACAAGAACCACATTTTCTTACATATCAGAACTGAACCTCTCAAACTATCCACTACAAACTTCATCCAAGCATCTCAATAGCTTCAGGAGGTCCAAAAGAGTTGGTTTGCACAAAGGGAAGACCTTGAAAGCTCCAGTTTGAAGAACTCCAGCTCAGGTATCCCTCAAGAACAATTTCTCCAGAATCTTAAATTCTTGTTAAAATGTGAATATATATGTTATCCTAATCATCATGATATGTTTAGAATTGAACATGAGTGAAAAATAAGTATGTTATGATGTTCTAAAATTTCGCCAGTGTTTGATGTTTGCTTCGATTCTCATGATTCATACAATATAAATGATTTTTGTTGATTGATTTGTGTTGTATGATGTTAGAGGATCATTTCTGGGCAGGTTTTATGAGTTTTAGTGAGCTATAGAGGAAGTTAGGGTTTGGGGTTGGCCGGAGAAGATGACCGGAGCATTGTTTCGGTCACCTGAAAATGATTAGGGTTAATTAGGTATAGGGTTTCCAGATTGAACCACAGTCCTAGGATCTTGATTAACCCAGCGCGTGAATGGACCAGATTGCATCATTAATTTTAATTCTAATTAATTAAGTTAATTATAATTAATTTAATCAGAATGAACCACAGTCATTGGATCACGCGTGAAGCCCAAATTTGAATCTGATCCCTTAGATCTTCATACCCCAAGTCATGCTGACTCACCATCTCAGCCCTTGATCCTCTCAACTTTGCATCCCGGCCCTTGCTTGTGATTACTTTTCATTTTTTTGTTTTATTTATTTCACTTTATTTCACATATTTATTTAAAATAGCAAATCATTTTATAAAAATACAATCTTTTTCATTTCCACTTTAAATAATTTTCAGAAACCAAAAACATTTTTATTTTTAATTTTTGCATTAAAAATCTATTTTTGAATCATTTAATTGTATTATTTAATTAATTAATTCATTTTAATTAATTAAAAATAATTTAGGTATTTAAAAATCACCAAAAAAATTATGAAGCATTCTTACATATTTAGAACAATTTACAAACTCATCTTACAAATTTCTTTTAGGATCATGTTTTGACAATTAACCATGAATTAAGGTTTCCAAATTTCCTATTTTTCTAACCCTAACTTCAAAAATCCATTTTTGATCAACCAAGATGAGTTTGCACATGATTCTTTTTGCATCCTTTCATACTTTGTATGTAGTATCTAGGATATTTAACTCATGTTTTTGCATTGCATTTTCCATTTGTTTGGCATTTTCCATGCAGAAGTACCTAAAACCCTAGCCTAACTTAGAAAAACCATAACTTGACCTTGTTATAGCTTCTGACCTCCATATTTGGGGAGTGATCTTATGTGTGTTTAGGGTTCATTTAGTTGCATTTTCAATTTTTTATCACGTGTTATCCTTCTGTTGTGGACATATGCATCTCATACTTTCTTAAAACCCTAATTTGCCATGTTCATTTGCATTCATCTTTGCATACCTTCATCATAAGAACTTGTCATGACATCTCATGCATTTGTATGTCATCTTAGATACCTTAGGACATGTATGAACATTGGTTGATCATTTTTTCATCCATTTGGTATGTTTTGCATTCATTACTTCTTATGTGTATTCATGTGATTTCAAGCTTCTAACATGCTTTGCTTTGCATCTCATCTCTTGTATGATCATGCATAAACATTGTACATGTCTTTGCATCATTTCATAACACATTTGAATTGTGTTTACACTTCTGGTCTTGATCATTGCATCTTCATTTTCCTTATTTCCTTTTGTTTCATATCTTATGCATTCATACTTACTTTTCAGGAGCTTCAGGTAAGTTTGTTTAGGATGTGGATTTGCCTCCACATCCAACCTCTTCTTATCCCTTCATTTGCATTTTATTTGTATTTTAAGTGAGTTTGACTCACTTATGATCTCTCTTGCTCCTTTTCTTTCTCTTAGGTTACTTAACTTCTTTAGGAAGTAAGTAACCTATTCTCCTTTCTCTTCTCTTTCCATCTGCTTCTTATTCCTTGGTGGCCATCTGAAGACCTTTCTCTGAGCCTCACAAACCATAGGAATATCCAAGCATGATAACTTTAGGGTTGTACATAGTCTCCCCTAGTTTTTACATTTGATTCTCCTTGATTCTCTGCTTCTCATCTCATAATCAAGGCTAAACAGTTAAAGTTTTAAGGCTCTGAATCAGGGTTATGCTTGTATCCTTATCTTAGGATGGAGTGTATAACTTTAATACTTAGTGTTAAACCTTTAAGTTATTTACACCTCCTAATCAAAACACCTAATAATCATTAAGACTTAAGCTTGTAACTTGGGCCTTATATTAGGGTTACATTTCTGCCTGTTGGTTCAGAGAGACTAACCCTAGTATTCAATGGACAAGTCCCCCTCAGGTTTAGTCTTACAAACATAAAATCCATTTCTTAATCCCACCTTTAATTAAAATCCACTTTAATAAAGGATTGTTATATAATGATTTTAATCCCTAACCATGGTTTAAGTTGAGGAGTCTTCCTCATCTTAAGTGTTCTTATCTATTATCCTTCTCTTAGGATGGTGTAATGAGTTCACTAATCCCTGATTAGAGATTAAACTCATTACTTAACACTAAACAAAAATCCAAAAATACTTAATAATCACAAGTAGGTTAATGATCTTAATCCTACATCATTAGGGTAATTAAGTTGAGATTTTCATCTCATACTTAAGTAAACTCATTATCCCTAATCAGGGGTGATATAATGAGTTTACGACCCTTGATTAAGGCTTAAGCTCATTATCTTATGCAAAGCACCAAAAACAATAAAAAAAACTGAAAACACAAAAACAAACAATAAATGTCTCCTCCGGGATTATTTTCTCATCACACTCATTCTGAAAACGAGAACTCGCTTCTTCAATCTAATGCAAGACAGTTAGCACTCGAGCCAGGCGAGTCATACACTTGAGCATAGACAAGCAAGCAGTTCACAATAAAAACATCCCGGTCTCTTTGAGTCGAACTCCGGTGTTCTGACTTCCTCATTGCACGAGAGGATACGTAGGCATAACTTAACGGTTATCGAACAAAGTCTATTTGTATCCCCCATCTCCTCCTCCCAGTTCTCTTTCCTTAGTCTCAGTTTTGAGCACTCACTTTCTTCTCGCACTGACACTCTATTCATCCATTCCTCCCTAGCCTTTTATACACAGTTTAGCACATACAGTATCCCCTTTTTAACACAATCAGGTATGCGTGGATCTCGTCGAGTACGACGGACGATCTGGGTGCTAATACCTTCCCAGGTCGTAACCTACCCCCTTACTCAGTCTCTTTGGTTCGCAATTGTCTTATCCATATCTTTCTAGGTTTATGCAGCATTACCTTTCCTTCGGGATAAAAATGCCTAGCTGGCGACTCTATTCAACCTCAACCTTCAACATCGCTGACAGTTCGCGTTTGCACCGGGATGAAAATCTGGGGAGCGACAGCTTGGCGACTCTGTTGGGGACTTTTGCAACCAGGGCTTCTGGTTCTCTTGTGGGTTTCTCCTAGCGCTTGTTTGTTTGTTTTTTGCTTTATTTATTGCTTCCTGTACAGCTTCACTTATTGCATTTACTTTATCGCTATCATTTATTGCTTTCTACATTTCATTTATTTTTATCATATCATTGTGTTGGATTTCTGGTTTGCCTTGGTGGGTGGGGTATTCCAGTGAGAAAGGTTCAACACAGAGGCCTGAGTGACACATAGGATTAGAGTGGTTTTGTATTCTCTCCTATTCCATTCCGGTCTGGTGCGGGAATATGAAAACACAGTTCAGACATGAGTTTCCTTTTGAGAACTCTGTGCTACGGATTTCCTGTAGTGCTAGGGCTATCTGGGAAGCCTCCTAAGTCTGAATGACCTTTTTAGATGACCTTCGGCATCTGAGGTTAATTAGAGTAGGATCCTTTATGATTAAGGTAAACACTGTACCTCCGGGTTAGAAGTGATTACACTTCTCATAATAGATCTGAAACCAAGGATCCTTGTTCTAGAACAATACATGTGAGTGGGTTGGGTTGTTTACAGGTTTGCAGGAACCTTTGACCTCAACATACCTTGCTACTGGAATATGTTCTTAAGGTTGTACTATTTTGGGCTAGTTCTTTGAAACCCTGGATTATCGACTCTTTATTTGAGTCCCCCACCTGGTTACTGGTTCTCAAGCCTTCATTTGAAACTTTGAACACTCAAGGATCCTACCAAAGGCAGCTGATAATTCAGCACATGATCACAAACCCTTGTATATCATAAGCATGCATCATATTGCATCATTTAACATTTGTCTATTTGTTTTACAGGGTATCCATCTTCCATTGGTTTGGTTTTAACCGTTCTTCTGCTCAACTTATCTGCTTCAACACTTCTTCAGCTATCTTCTTCAGCTAACTTCTTCAGCTATGTTCTTCAGCTAACTTCTCCAGTTATCTTCTTCAGTCATCTCCTTCAGCACACATCTTCAACATGGATTCAACCAGGAAAAGCAACATCACCTACCACTTCTTTGAGTATCCTATAGCAGGCATCAGGCAGATACATGCCCTTATCACCCCTGATCATGTTCCCTTATTCAGAGAGCATTATGGTGGAATCCTGGACATGATCATGGACTTGGACACATTGCAGAGGAGCATGATTCACACATGTCTTCAGTTTTACGACCCTCCCCTCCGTTGTTTCACTTTCCCAGATTTTCAGATAGGTCCTTTGCTGGAAGAATACTCTATGTTATTGGGTGTCCCTATCAGAAGAGGAATTCCTTTCAATCCTGAAATGACTCCTCCAAAGAATGAAGACATAGCAAAAGCATTACATCTGGAAGCAACTATCATTGATGAGCACATGACTTCCAAAGCCAGAATCCCAGGCCTCCATTTGGATTTATTGATTACTCAGGCTACAAAGCATGTTGTAAAAGGGAATTGGGAAACTGTCTGTGCTCTCCTAGCTCTCAGTATTTATGGTATCATTTTGTTTGCAGACGAACCTAAGTTTGTAAGCAAGAATTCCATCCACATCTTCATGCTAAAAAACCTGGTTCCCACATTGTTAGGAAACTTTTATTACTCAGTTCATCAGAGGAATGAGAAACAGAGAGGAAGACTGGTAAGATGTTGTGCACCTCTTTTCTACAGTTGGTTGATGAAGCATATGCCGAAGACGGAAGCTTTCCTAAACCCATATAAGTTAAGGAATTGGGCTAAGAGGATGATTGCCCTTACTTCAGAAGATATCAGATGGTGTACTCAGAACACCAAGGGCCGAGACATAATAACAAGTTGTGGGCAATACCCAAATGTGCCACTTATTGGAGTAAAGGGTTTCATCAATTACAGTCATTTACTTTTCAAAAGACAGTTGGGGTATGCCTTGATACATCCACCTAGGGAGCAAGACCTAGCAGAATCTCTTTATTGTGTTGTTCAGAACAACCATGCCACCGTCCGACAAGCAGCCTGGGCTTGGGACAATATACAGACTAAAGGAACTGCCATTCTGGGAAAGTGTAATAACATAGCCTCTGCTCAGCACACTGAATGGTCACGCATTAGAGGACAGATTATTCGTATGCCATTCACCCTAGAAGATGTACCAGGACCATCAACAGTTGAGCCCATAGCTACAATAAGCCTGGAAGAGTTTGAAAAGTTTAAGGAAAGGAATGCCCAGCTAGCTAAAGCTTTGAAGAAGACCCTTTGGGAAAGGAATGATGGTCGTCTAGACATTGAGAGGTTAGAGAAGCTGCACATCGAGCATGTAACCAAGATTGAGAAGAGTGAAGACTTCTTCAGGAAAGCCCGAGCAGGGGAACTTGTGTTGAATAATGCATGTAAGGAAGCAAATATTCAAAGGGAAAGAGCTGAGCATTATCTGGAGGAGAGTCAGGATAGATGGGTTAGGATAACTAAAGCTCATTTGCAAGAAGATCAGAAGATGCAAGCCAAGATAAAGCAGTTAGAGTCTAATAAGAAAAGAAGCCAAGAAGCACTGCTAGCAGCTCAGAAGGATATCTCAGAGTTGAAGCTTCGAGCGGGGTTAAAGAGATCCAAAGAACAAGATAAGTATCAGAGGATGACAAATGCCATCACAACCAGAAACCTTCTCCTTAGGACCATCACAAAGCACCCAGCTGGACCTGTGATTGATGCTCTCCTGAAAGAAGTCGGGGAGGATGCATATGGATTGGATGTTTGATTTTCTTTGTACTTGTTTTTGTATTTTGACTCGCCATGGAAGTTTGTTTTGTTGTATTCGTGAACTGATTGTATTATAGTTTATGTATTATTATTGTATTTCAACTCACCATGGGAGTGTTTGTTTTTGTTGTATTCATGAATTGGTTGTATTTTGGCAATGTCGCTTGTATTCTATGTATTATTGGTTTTTGTGGATTCCGTTCAACATCTTTATCTCCCCCAAGGAGTCTGGAAGGTCAAAACCAAAAACCAAACCGGATACCCTCTGAAGACAAATAGACATATTGCATTGCATGCTAACCTCATATCCTTTGTGTTGCAGGTGTTTTGTTATTGTTTTCTCACTCTGCTAATTGTTTCAGGAAATATTGCTCGCAGGAGGGTCTTTCCTGTCAATCGCATCCACAAATATCCAACTCGACACAACCTTCAGAGTCTACAAATGGATTAGCTACAGCGGGAACTGACATATGTGAGGACTCAGATGACTGATGTGAGGACAGAGGTGAGGACTCAGATGAATCAGTTCATGGTTGTGATGACTGGACTGGCCCAGACCCAGGAAAGATTAAGGGAGTTAGTCGAGCGGCAAACCCCCGAAGATAACCACGCAGGCACTGGAGGTACTAATAACAATGCGCGCGAGCTGCTGCGAACGACTCCAGTAGTGTTTCGACCTGACAACAATCCTGAAGCTAATATCATTGGGAATGGCCAAAGGAACACTGGAGGTCGTATTCTACAGGAAGACCCTCAAGATGAGCAATTTACAGTGTTGGGTACTGGGGCAGATGAAGTTTACGACCGTCGTTTGGACGAGATATCTGAGACGTTGAGATCCCTGGAATCCCAGAACTCTTTAGGATTCGATGTGATGGATATGGGCTTAGTGGAAGGGGTAAGGATTCCCCGCAAGTTCAAACCTCCATGCTTTGAAAATTATTATGGTACCTCCTGTCCTCGTACCCATTTGCAATCTTTTCTGGGAAGATTGAAGGCACCATGGATGAGAAGTTGTGGATGTTTTACTTCGAAGACAGTTTAACCGGGGAATCCAGAGAATGGTACTCACACCTATCAAGGGCTACTGTCAGGAACTGGAAAGACTTAGTTGAGGCCTTTATACGCCAATATTAGTACAACCTAGATATGGCACCCAATAGGACCCTCTTGATGGGTATGTCTCAGTCCTCGAGAGAAAGTTTCCGCGAATACGCTCAAAGGTGGAGACAACTCGCTGCTGCTGTCCAGCCACCTATGTCCGAAAGGGAAATAACTGATATGTTTATGAATACCTTGCAAGGGACCTACATTGATAGACTTGCTGCCTTCTCCTTTACCAGTTTTGCTGATGTGGTTATAGCAGGCGAGAGAATCGAAAGCCTATTGAAGATGGGTAAGATTTCTGACAATGGTGCTAGCTCCAGCAATGCAAAGAAACCCTTCTCAGGACCTAGAAGGACAGGAGAAACTAATTCAGTGCATATTGGCAGAGGTAGGCCTCAGTACTTGCAAAGATCAGTGGCTGCTGTTGTAACACGGTGGGAGAACTGACTTTAGTTATGTTGCGGATAGCAAGAGTCGCCACCGACTTTTATTTTATCCAAAAGGAAAGGGTATAAAAGAACAGGAAAGACCTTAAGAGAATATTTTCGGGTCCGGGGGGTAGGTTATGTAAAGGGAAGGTGTTAGCACCCTTTACATCCATGGTTATCCATGGGCTCTTAGTTACTTAGCTCACTTTTGAATTGTTTTTGAAAGTGTAGTGTGTGAATAGAAAAATTTTCAGAATAGTTGATAATGATCCATGTATGGATGCGTAAAAACTTGTTTTTGAAAATTGGTTTGAAATTTGTTTAAGTGTTTGAAAAGTTTGAAGTGAGCAAGCACATAAGAGGAACCTACCCTAAAGTTTTAAGTCTTTCTTGTTCTTTATCCTTTCATTGGTAAGACTATCCCTACTATTAAGGAGTAGGTAGTCATTACCTTGGAGGTAAGGGACATAAGAGGGACATTCTGTTTTATGAAGGCAACTGTGGGGTGTAATAAGCATATAGGAGGGACTATCATCATTTATTCGAAGGGACTTGATTCGTAAAGGCAACCATGAGGGACTTGATGATTTTTCTTTTTAAAGGGACTTGCTTTATACACCCCACTTGACCTTATGATTTAGGCAACTTGAGGGATAACCTTAGAAAGTGAGACGGCGATTAAAAATCGACTTACGTGTGTGAGTGTTCAATATTAATTATCTTTGATTAAAATGTTCTAATTTTATTTTCAATAGAATACATATTTTTGCACTCCCTAAATTACTAACCATAGCAATAATTAAATAATTAAATGTTTACAAAATTACACCAAGAAGCAATTACATGATTATAATAATAAATAAATAGCAAAAATAAATAATAAAGCAAAATATAAATAAATAAACAATAAATAATAAGTAAACAATAAATAAATAAATAGGGGTTAGTGATAAATATAATTAGAAAAATAAGGTTAGTGAGAATAAAATAATAATAATAATAATTAGGAAAATAAACAAGGTTAGAGAAATAATAATAAAAATATAAGATAATAGTAATCAAAAAATAATAAATAATAGTATAGTTAGTAACAATAATTAAAGTAAATAGAAATAAATAGAAAAAATATTATAATGACATGATTAGAATAATAAGCACAAAGTTTAATTTTAATATATAATAAGAATAAAAAATTTTTGAACATAATATAATTATAAGTTTTAATTATTACAAAGATTTTAATTATTTCTAAATATATCAACAATTATTAAAAAATATTTACACATTATATGAGGAAAATAAATTTTAAATATCACATTTACAAAATTAATCCTATTTATAAAATTTTAATTTTTATTAATTATCATGTTTACAAATTATTTTAAACATATACAAAAATATAATTATTATAAGTTAAATTGTTTCTAAACATATACTAAAAGAAAAATAATTTGGATTATTTACAAAAATTATGCTAAATACATATATATTACAATTATGTAAAGAATTAGAAAATAAAATTAAGTTTTTTACAAGATTAGGGTTTTTTAATAAGTAAAAAATAAATAAATTAGGTTTTTATTTTAGAAAATATTTTTAGGGTTTGTTTAGAAAAATAATCTTAGGATTTAATTTATAGTACAAAATTACATACATATATTTATAATTTAATTACAAGATACAAAAACATAGTTTATAAAAATTAATATATTTTAGAAATTAAAAAAAAAGGAACAAACATGCTTTATTATTATTTAGAAACATATATTCATACAATTATATTTAATTTAATATTATAATACCTAAATCAAATAAAAGAAGAAAAAAAAAATATGAAAACTTACCTGACTGGGGTTTGAACCCAGGTCAGCTTGCTTTCCAACAAGAAGAACAACCACCAGGCCACTCCGTACGCAGGCAATGAATGAGAAGGAGAAATTGGTTTTGTGCTTTACTTTGTAAAATCCAGAAAATAATAAAAACAAAAGGGCCTGGGGTGGTGTTGAACCCAGGACCCTTGTTCCTTCATGCGCATGCCTTACCGCCTGGCTGGGAGAGCCTTTCTGATAGTGGATTGGCAAGTAACTATAATATATTAAGTTTGCTCTTAACCTGAAAAAATAACAAAAAAACAATGCACCAGCCAAGTATCGAACCAGGGACCTCACATCATACACGCCTCAGTCTTACCACTAGGACAAACATACGTTCGTGAAATAAATCCAGGATTAATTCATATTATTTTTTAAACAAAATTTGAATTTAAAAACAGGCGCGAATGATCTTCGTCTTCTTCCCTATACCTGCACTTTTTCCTGCGAAAATTGCTGGAAATTTACCTGCGAGTTCTTCATGGTTCTTGACCTGCGAAATCCGAATACTCATGAAACAGCATCAATTTATGAAATTGGTTAGTGATTTACAATCCTCACAGTTCACACAACAATTCTACAATTCCAGAATTCATTTATATGCATTCAAACGATAAACCCTAATTGTGAGGTTATGAACCCTAACATGGCCGTTTGCGGTTTAAGCATTCATTCTTCAATCTAATTGTCCAGAATCACTCTAAGCATCAAAACAAACACATATTAGTCATCAAAATCAATTTATAATGCATATATTAATAGGTTCGAAAATTTGAGTTTCAAGAGAAAGATGAATTCGGGTAGTGCCATATGAGATGGTATTGATGCGTATGAGTGATGATATAGCTTCCACAATGTCCAAAGAACATCTCTATGTTCTTACTTTACCTCAAAACCTCTTGTATGAGTGAATCCGAATATGGCTTTTTGGATGAATTTTTGAGCAATGAAGCTTACCTTTGGGCTGCTGGAAATCGTCCTAGGGTTTGTATTATGTTTGATACTTATATGTGAGTGAATTAGGTCAGAAAAACTCATTGGTTGTGTGGAGATTTGATCCAAAAAAGATTGAAAAAGATCATGGTGTGAAAGTCAAATATTTGTTCATGAAGACTTGCTATTCTTGTACCAATCTCATGATTCCCTTTCTCTTTAATTCCAATCACCAATTAAGACTTTCTAGAAGCATTATCCAAATAAAATCTTTAATTTTCATATTTTATTTTTATTTAAAATGATTTTTAATGATTTAAATCAAATTAAATAAAAATAAAAATAATAAAAACCAGATTTTAAATGGTTTGGGTCGTGCATGATGATATGGTATGGATTGGATCACAATTTGGGCAGCCCATTTGGAAAGAAGTGGTTTTAAACCTCCATTTTCAACATAAACCATCATAAAATTTCCCAACTTTGCAAGGTCATATCTCCCTCAATTTTAAAGGTATGAGGGTGTTCTTGGACTTTTTGGAAAGCTTGAAGAGTCCTCTAAACAACCCCATTGGTTTCAGGTCCATATCATTTACCAATCTCCAGTTATGTCCTTTTGAAGTTGTTGACTTTTTGTTGACTTTTGAAATGACCTATAATGTCTTAGATCATATCTTCCAAATGAAGCATTTTTGAGCTTAACTTGCAACATCAAAGTTGTAGATAATTCAATTTCCTTCAAAATGAGATTTGGATGGAGACTTGGTGATGAAGTATGTGAAAGTTATGGCTGGTCAAAGTTCAGTTGACTTTTACTGAGGAAACCCTAATTTAGAAACTCCTGATTATTGATGATCTGGAATCTCCTTGATGAATCATGATCAACCCTTGATCAAATGATGAATTTTACTTCATATACTTGATGTTGGCAAAAAATCATGAAGTTTGACTTTGGTTTGACCACAGTTGACCTCAGTTTGACTTTTTAACTGCATTGACTGATTTTGACTTATCTGATCATCTGACTGAGCAAACTTTTGAGAAAAGTCTTGAAACTTGTCATGGGGGTTCTTATACACATATAAGATGTTATGAAGCTCACTTGAGGTATTTGAAGTCCATTTAGCCTGATTAAAGTCAAAACCCTAGTTTTGGATGCACTGCTTAGGAGGTGCATTGTCTGAGGGAATTGTCAACTCTTCTGACCAATTGTGAACTTTGTGAACCTTGTGAATCTTCATAAAGTGTCTTGTGATACTCATGGGAGGTATTGTGAAGCTTGTGAAGCTTGTGAACCTCATGAAGTGGCTTTGTAGACCTCATGAACCTCAGGAAAGCTTTGTAATCATTGTGAACCTTGTGAATCTTCAAGAAGTGATTTGTAGACTTCATGAACTTCATGGAAGGTCTTGTAAATGTTGTGAAGCTTGTGAACCTTGTGAACCTTCAAGAAGTAACTTGTAGACTTCATGAACTTCATGAAAGGTATTGAAAGCATTGGGAAGCTTGTGAACCTTGTGAACCTTCAAGAAGTGACTTGTAGACTTCATGAACTTCATGAAAGGTTATGGAAATGTTGAGAAACTTGTGAACCTTGTGAACCTTCTTAGAACATAAAGTCTTGTATTGTGAGGGCAAATTTTGGGGTGCAACAGCTGTCACCATCCCTACTCCAGTACCTCAGCAACAACAGTATCCTTAACCATAACAAAGATCTTATAATAACAACAACCAACAACAACGTCCTTTCCAACAAAGGCCTTCTCAGATTAATAGGGTGATCGACCCCATCCCGATGCCCTATGCAGTCTTACTCCCGCAACTATTGAAGCCTAACCTAACTGAACTGAGGACTTTGGCTCCACCAGATCCTCTGAATCTTCTAACGAATTATGATGTCAACGCCAGATGTGTTTTTCACTCCAATGCTCCTGGTCATTCAACAAAAAAGCTTAGGGCCCTACACATGAAAGTCCAAGATTTGATTGACTCCAAAGCTTTGAATTTTGCACCTCCACAAAATGTCACAAGGAATCCAATACCAAATCATGGTGAGCCAAAGATCAATGCCATTGAGGAGGACCAGCCAGCAATTCTGATTGATGACATTGCAAGTATTCAAACACCACTGGCCGAGGTAAAAGCTCAGCTATTGAAGTGCCAAGTGTTTCCGGGTTGTGAGGCTCGTTGTGAAGCTTGCAAAGTTTCTACCAATGGTTGTGCAAAACTGAAGAATGGTATCAGCAGTCTTATTAAGAAGGCATCCTGCAAATCACATCCACAGTTCCATCTTTTACAACTGCAACAAAAATCTCTCCTACAGCACCAACAAGCATTATCTCAACAGAATCTTCTACGAATCCAACAAAATTCATTCCAACAGAATCGGCTACAACAACAACAACAAACACCACCGGTGACGACATCTCAACAGTTACTATCTATTATGATCCAACAACCATCCATGTTTCGGATTCTCTCAACAGCAACTTTCAGCAACACCCTCATCAACATCAACAACTTCATGCACCTGCACCATCTTCAATCAGACCTCCTGTCACCATCTACTATGATTCACAGACTATCACCACTCCTTTTTCTGCTGCAATTAGTCTGGTGACCATCACGGTGCCTGGACTAATTCCCGATGACAGCAACAGTGTCGTGCCTTTGCACTACGGCTCAGATCTTTACCGCCACAGAAGGAAAGTTACCCTTGAATCTTCAACTTCTACACCACAAATTGACAATGTCAGGGGAGGCGGAGGCTTCACTCGGAGCGGACGTCTCTTGGCTTCACAAATCCCCAGAGTTAATGCTGAAGCAGAAACTGCTGCCAAAGCAAAAGGCAAAAGTGTGGTGCCAGAAGAACCAGCTGCAAAAGAAACTCAGAAGACGTCCTTTGATCAGGATGTGGACGAGTTCATGAGGATTATCAAGAGAAGTGACTACAAAGTTGTGGATCAGCTCCACCAAACACCCTTCACGATC
Organism: Lathyrus aphaca; assembly: GCA_963966055.1. NCBI lineage: Eukaryota > Viridiplantae > Streptophyta > Magnoliopsida > Fabales > Fabaceae > Lathyrus > Lathyrus aphaca. The sequence goes on along the minus strand of OZ014521.1, from coordinate 120,724,522 downwards.
TCCATACTATCTCTGCTCATGTGTTCCGAGGCTCACCGGAATGCACTACTCAAGGTCTTGCACGCAGCTTATGTGCCGGAAGAAATCACGGTCAATCAGTTAGAAACGGTGGTCGCAAATGTCAATACTAGTCATAGACTAGATTTCACCAATGCTGACTTGACTATGGAGGGCGTAACCATAACAAGGCTTTGCATATCACTTTGGAATGTAAAAGTGTTGTACTTTCTCATGTCCTTGTTGATACCAGATCATCACTCAATATGTTGCCAAAGAAAGCATTAGTCAAGCTGGAGTATGATGCTCTTGCACTTCGTCCGAGCAACCTAGTTGTCAGAGCTTTTGATGGTTCTAAGAGATCAGTTCTCGGAGAGATTGAGCTGCCCGTGGTAATTGGCCCACAAGTTTTCAAAACTACCTTCTATGTGATGGATATACATCCTGTCTACAGCTGTTTGTTGGGTCGACCCTGGATTCATGCCGCCGGCGTGGTAACATCGACCCTTCACCAGAAGTTAAAATATGAGTGGGAAAGCCAAATTATCACTATCTGTGGAGAAGAAGACATCTTTGTCAGTCACCTGGCTACATACAAGTACATAGAAATGGATGGGGAGATCCATGAAACCATGAGTCAAGGTTTCGAAGCTTTGAACGTCAACGAAGCTACAACTGAGGTGTTTGCTGCATCCCAAGAGGAAAGGATGGGCACCTCAATTGCTTCCTACAAACAAGCCCGGAAGGTTGTGGAAAAAGGGAATGCCCAAGGCTGGGGCAAGTTGCTGATGGTTCAGATGAAAGAAGACAAATTCGGTTTGGGTTACAAACCATCCCGACAAGTTCCAGAGGAGGCTACTGAAGCTCCTAGGTTCATAAGTGGGGGAATGCTGACCCCGGATGCTGTCAACACTCTGGAAGAAGAGGCTGAGAGCGACTACAACCTGGAAAACTGGATCCGTCCAAGAATCCCGGGCCAACAAGTCCTCAACTGGTCTTCCCAGGAAATTATAAGCGTTAGTGCTGCAGAGTAATTATTATTTCCTGTTTTAAGCATGCATCAAAGTCTTGCATCTTGCCCAAGATGTCGGGACTCATTTTTAATAGGGCCATATGTATTTGTGCAAATTGAATATTAATGAACAATGGACATCATTTTGCAAACAATCTTTTTCGCTCACTGTCTTTTCATTTTTGTTATTTTCACACAAAGCAATAAATGGCAATGTTTTTCTCAATAATAACTTCATTCACTTTTTCTAAATAAGATAAAATCAATCACTAAAATGAACCAAATCTCAACCCTTACAGAGATAGCCCTCCAGATTGCACCGACAACGACACTGCTATGACCTCGTATGACTTCGACAATCTGATTAATCAAGCAGATGAAGGGGTTGAAGAAGTCTACGATTTACCTGAAGAGCTAGCCAAGTTATTGAGACAAGAGGAAAAGGTGATTACTCCTCATTAGGAGGAGGTTGAGACTGTTAATCTTGGTACTGAGGAAGATGTGAAAGAAGTGAAGATTGGAGCCAGTCTGCAAGCTCCGGTAAAAGAACAACTTATCAATATGCTGCGAGAATATGTTGATGTCTTCGCTTGGTCCTACCAAGATATGTCGGGTTTGGATACATATATTGTCATGCACAGGCTGCCATTAAAAGAGGATTGTCCGCCGGTCAAACAGAAGTTGTGTCGTACTCGCCTGGACATGGCCATGAAGATCAAAGAGGAAGTACAAAAGCAGTGGAATGTCGGTTTTCTTATTGTAACTAGTTACCCGCCTTGGGTTGCTAACATTGTACTCGTACCTAAGAAGGATGGCAAGGTGCGTATGTGTGTCGATTACCGGGATCTGAACAGAGCAAGCCCGAAAGATGACTTCCCATTACCTCACATTAATGTATTGGTAGACAACACAACTCAGTTCTCGGTATTTTCCTTCATGGACGGATTTTCTGGATACAATCAGATCAAGATGTCACCTGAAGACATGGAAAAGACAACCTTCATCACACCATGGGGCACGTTCTGCTACAAAGTAATGTCGTTTGGTCTAAAGAACGTTGGTGCAACATATCAACGGGATATGGTAACATTATTCCACGATATGATCCATAAAGAAATCGAGAGCTACGTGGATGACATGATTGCCAAGTCCCTCACAGAAGAAGATCATTTGGTAAACCTGTTGAAATTGTTCAAGCATCGGAGGAAGTATTAGTTAAGGTTGAACCCCAACAAATGCACATTCGGGGTACGCTCTGGTAAGCTGTTGGGTTTTATTGTAAGCGAGAAAGGAATTGAGGTTGATCCCGAAAAAGTCAAAGCAATTCAGGAAATGCCTGCACCTAAGACTGAGAAAGAAGTCTGAGGGTTCTTAGGGAGATTGAACAACATTTCAAGGTTCATATCTCACCTCACTACAACCTGCGAACCCTTGTTCAAACTGCTAAGAAAGTAACAAACAATCAGGTGGAACGATGATTGTCAAAGAGCTTTTGACAAGATCAAAGAGTATTTGCTAGAACCTCCAATTCTCATGCCTCCAGTTGAAGGAAGACCTCTAATAATGTACCTGACATTATTAGATGAGTCAATGGGGTGTGTGTTGGGCCAGCATGACGAGTCTGGTCGAAAAGAGTATGTAATATACTACCTAAGCAAAAAGTTTACCGACTGTGAACAACGTTATTCAATGCTCGAGAAAACATGTTGTGCTTTAGCGTGGGCTGCTCGCCGACTAAGACGGTATATGTTGACTCATGCTACCTTGTTTATCTCAAAGATGGACCCCTTCAAGTACATATTTGAGAAGCCATCACTTACCGGAAGGGTTACAAGGTGGCAAATGATTCTAATAGAGTATGATATTCAGTACACCTCTCAAAAAGCCATCAAGGACCGAGCAACCCATTGATGATTACCAGCCTATGAGATTTGATTTCCCCGATGAAGACATCATGTTCTTAATCAAAAGATTGTGAAGAGCCTATTCACACTGAAGGGCCTGATCCAGAAGAAGCATATACTATGATGTTCGATGGGGCAGTTAATTGTAACGGTCGTGGAGTTGGTGCAGTGCTTATTACACCCAAAGGAGTCCATATGCCTTTCTCAGCAAGGCTTACCTTTGCCTGCACTAACAATGAAGCAAAGTACGAAGCTTGTATCATGGGTCTTGAGGAAGCCATTGCCCTCAGGATCAAAACCTTGAATGTATTCGGAGATTCGGCTTTGGTAATCAACCAAACTAATGGCAAGTGGTATACTCATCAAGAGCATATGGTTCCCTACCGTGACTATACGAGGAGATTGTTGACTTTCTTCACAACAGTCAAGCTTGAATATATCCCTCGAGATGAGAATCAGTTTGCAGACGCCTTGGCCACTATTTCATCTATGATCAAAGTACAGACCGCCAACTATGTACCTCAGATTTTAGTATCCAGACTAGACCGACTGGCGTATGTATTCTTTGTGGACACTGTAATTGACGCCAAACCTTGGTTCCACGACATCAAATGTTTCTTGGAGACTCAGACATACCGACATGGGGCATTGTCTAATGATAAGAAGACATTAAGAAGGCTAGCTGACAGTTTCTTCCTCAATACTGATGGCTCCTTATATAAGCGAAACTTCGACATGGTCTTGCTCAGATGTGTTGACAAAAAGGAAGCAGACCTCCTGATGCACGAAGTACACGAGGGTTCTTTCGGTACCCATGCCGGAGGACATGCAATGGAAAATAAATTATTGAGATCAGGTTTACTATTGGATCACAATGGATGCAGACTGTTGCGCCTATACCAGAAAGTGCCATAAATGTTAGATCTATGCAGACAAAGTGCATGTGCCTCCAAATCCTTTGAATGTATTGTCCTCACCCTGGCCCTTCGCCAAGTGGGGCATTGATATGATTGGAAAGATCGAGCCAACTTCTTCAAATGGTCACAGATTCATCCTAGTAGCCATTGATTACTTCACCGAATGGGTTATAGCAACTTTGTATGCAAATGTCACCAAGCAAGTGGTAGCCCGATTTCTGAAAAGGGATATCATTTGTCGATATGGAGTTCCCGAGTGAATCATTACTGATAATGGTTCGAACCTTAACAACAAAATGATAACAGAACTGTGTCGAGACTTCAAGATCCAACATCACAACTCTTTACCTTACAGGCCAAAGATGAATGGCGTTGTTGAGGCGGCTAACAAGAACATTAAGAAGATTGTGCAAAAGATGGAAGTCACATACAAAGATTGGCATGAAATGTTACCATTCTCCTTGCACGGGTACCAAACTTCCATCAGAACATCTACCGGGGCAACACCTTATCAACTTGTGTATGGTATGTGTCGCTCCCGGGATTTTCATCCTAGTACAAACGCGAAAGTGGCGCGGAAAGGTTAGAGTCGCCAGCCAGACATTTTTATCCCGAATGAATGGGAAAGGTAATGTTGCACAAACCTGAGGAAGAAGGAAAGGACAAGGTCCTGCGAACCAAAGATCTGAATTCGGGAGTCGGTTACGAACTGGGAAGGTATTAGCACCCCAGATCGTCCGTCGTACCCGACGGGATCCACGCTTGCTTGTTTGTTTCAAAGGGTGAGAAAATAAGATGCTGCTGAATAAAACCGCTACTGGAATAAAGGGAATGGAAAATGAGAAAGGAATAAGAAGAGAGAATGGAAAGAATGGGGAAAATGTAGGGAAAATAAAGAATGTGCTCGAACGGGCCCTACCCCGCTGCCTACGTACCTCATCGGGATAATGAGGATCAGAGTCGACGTAGTTCGCCTAACCTAGGCGGGAACTGTTTGTTTGTGTTTTTTATGCTGGAACTGCGTATGTCTATGCTCAGGTGTTGCAGGCTCGTCTGGTACGAGTGCGTTTACCGTCTTGCATGTGTGACAAGTCGCCGCGAGTTCGCGTTATGAGTGAATGAGATGAGAAGAGAAGTTCCCGCAGGATAGTCGCTTATTGTTTGTTTTTGTCTTTTATGAGTTTTGTATGAATTTGGCACAAGGAAGTGAATTCAAACTCTTTTCCGTGGAATGTACACTTGCCTCTACATTCCAAGATGGAATAATAGAACAAGCATACCCAGCAAGGAGAATTTATCCAAGACTGGTTTCCTAGGATTAGGGCTTAAGTTCACTAGCTTGTTGAACTTTATTAAGTGTTTTTGTTTCTTTAGTGAAGAAGTGTCTTTTAAACTTTCTTTGTGAACAATTCCTTGATGAGACTTGTGCATCATGATAAACAAGCTTACACCACTCCAAGATGGAATGAATGCAAGTGCTTCATGGAATAAGGCTATATACAAGGAATCATTTCATTTATTTGTTAAGTGTTTTTTTTGGATTTTGTTTGAAGATAAGAAGAGAATGACTCAGATTGCAAAAAGGCCAAATCTAAGGGACTAAGACTCAATCCTAATTTTGTTATGTATTTACAAAGTGGTCCTAATGGTTAATGGGGTCTTCTATTCCTAATAGAAACTTAGAAACTAATAGAACTCAACTTACTTCTTAATGAAGTTAAGTTGATTCTAAGAACAATGGGGAAGCCTATACAAGTTATAGAATCTAATGATAAGGCAAAACAAATGAAATCAAATATGAGAAATAGCATTCTAAAAATGCCTTAAAGGCATGAATAATAAATAGTCTTATTTATTTATTCTATTTCTATATGGAAATGAATTTTATACTAAGTTCTAAATCTAAGTCAAACTTAATATTCATCCTAAAACAAATTAAACTAAACCTAAGTCTAATGTTAAATTCTATGACTAAAATTAATCTAGACTATTGTTATTATTATTTTTTTGTATTGAACTATATTTTCTTTTAATGGCCTAATCTAATGGAATTATGCATAACTAAGCCTAAAACTAATATTCTAAAAAAATACTAAATCTTCTAGAAAAATTATGAAAATTAAACTATGGGATCCTAACACTACCTAAAATAGTATACTAAGAGGGATTCTAAAAATACTTATTTTTCTATGCCTAAACATTATTTAATTTCAGCTAAGACTTAATTATTATTTCCTAAGGATTACTCCCCTAAAACCTATGATAAAAGGTTCTAAAAATTCCATTAAAAATATCCTACGCGATATTATGAGTCTTTTAATTATAGAAAAAAGAATGGCTCAAAAAAGATTAATGGAAGTTATTTAAATAAAATAAACAAAATTCTGCACAATTAAGGAAACATTCAATAAAGCTAAATAAAAGAATAATTCAGAATTAATTCAAAAAATAAATAAATTTCAGGAAATAAAAATATCCTAAATTTCTAAATTCAATTATTAACCCTCCTTAATTTTTGGGGAATTTTCTAATGCTTTTTCCTATTTTTAATGAATTATTTCTAATTTAATATTAACTTAAAAATTAAATATCTAAAGAAATAAAACAGGGGGGGGGGGCTTTAGTACTACTTTAGGTTCCTTTTTCTCTACTGGGCCTAACAACAGGGTGCAGATAGCAGACATAAGGTCCATATGGAATTTGCATTAAAATTAATGACCCTTATTACACTATTATTAACATTAAGACTAAATTAATCTTACTATAAAATTATTTCTAAAATCTGAAATTAAGAAAGTGAATTAAACTCACCTAAACTAATATTTTGTAAAAAAAGGAAAAGTCTTAATTTAAGAAAATACTAAGCTAATCTTAAAAATAATTTTCTCTAAAACCTTAATTTAAGAAAAAAAAGAAAAAAACTAAAGTTTTATTATGTCAATTTAATATTCTAAATTAACTTATTAAGCTATTTTTTCTAAAATCTTAATTAAAAAGAAAAATCTAAGCTAACTTATTAAACTAATATTCTCCTAAAAAATCTTAATTTAAGAAATAGGAATTAAACTAAGCTTATGGTAATTTTTCTTCTAAAACTCTTAATTTGAGAAAATGAAATAGTACTAAACTTAAATTTAATATTTTTCCAAAAAACTTAATTTAAATTTCTACTAAACTAAACTTATGATTATGTTTCTTAATATTTTAATTACACTTATCAAAAAAAACATTTTTTTTAAAGAAATCTTAATTTAAGAAAATCTTAAATTAAATTATTATAATCTTTTCTAAATAACTCAAATTAAAGAAAAAAATGAATTAACTAAAGTCTTAATGTTATTTTTCTAAAAAAAATCTTAATTAAAGAACAAATGAATCAACCCTTAATAACCTTGATAATATTTTAATGACTATAGTTAATTAAAATATGAATTAAACTACAATACTAATATTCAAATTGCAATCCTAAAAACTTCTAAATTACAGTTAAGTTCAATCTTTATCTAATGATAATATCTTTCTTTAAATTCATAAATTCCTAACTTATTAAATTAATAAAAACTTAATAATCTTATGAATTCAATTAAATTAATAATCTAAAAAACAGCTAAACCAACAATCTTATAATTAATTTAATATTCTAACTTTCCAAATACAATTAAACTTAAGAAAGAAAAACAATAAAAGAAATTAAAAACAAAAGATCATCAACCCTAATTCCATTCTTCCTTCCCTCTTGCGCCGCACACCCTCTTCCTCCTCTTCATCCTCTTCGCCCCTTTCTCTACTCTAAACACTAACCTCAATCCTTCTCTCTACCCTCAATTAACCTAACTTCTTCTTGAACCTAAAAGATGCTGTAAAAATCTTCAAAATAAACAAAAACGAAATCAAACATTCGCACACCTTCAATCGGATTGGCAAGAGACCTCAAGATTTGAAGAGGTTTGCTGCGGCGGCGAAGCTAAAAAATGACGATCGGAGCCAACACGATGAGAGCGGCGAGCTTCTGTGGCGCGAACAAAAGTTTCGGAACTCGCAAACTCTTCTGGTATGAACAAGCTACAATCCGTCCTCGTTCGTCATCATCACCTTTTCATCGGCTTTATATATCCGTTGTGTTAGTTCTTGCGCCGACGGCGATGCGACAAGTGAGATCGAAACACGAATCTCACACGAAGAAGACGACTATGGTAGAAAACTGTATCCGCGAGACAACTACGACCGACGAAAATGCATCCTCTCGTGTAAGATATTCATTCGCCCTTTCTTCTTACTCAGAGTCTAGATCCGAATTGTATTGCCTCAATCCTCTTCTGGAATTTGCGAATACGAACTTAATACGACCTACTGTTAATTGCTGTGTTATGAAACAAATTTGCAGGTTGTTGAAGGTTCTTGGAGTTGCAGAATGATGGTGATGAAGAGGATGAAGAGTGTTCGTTGGTGAGGCTTGAAGGTGAACTCAGAAACGAGATCAAGGTACCAAGAGGATTGCCATGGTTTGAGGAAAGGAAGGAATAAGAAGATTGAAAAGGGTGGAAGGGACTGAAAGTGTGTAAAAAACTGATAGAGAATGATACCTCTAATTTATAGGAGGATTGCCAATGATTCTGGAAACTTCAGGAAGGTAAGTTTGTTATTTTAGTTAAGAATTTCCAATCCCTTGCTTCCAATTCTGTTATGAAGTTAGTGAATTCGGTTAGGATTTTGTTAATTTGGTTTGTGAATGATTTCCTGATTCTGTTAATGGTTTGGATAGATAGAGTAATAACTGATTCCCTTTCCTTTTGTTCTTTCTGTGCTTCTAAAAATATGTTGCTTTTATGTGCAGGTCAATATTTGAAACTGCAGCCACCAAACATTACTACATGAACAGATAATCCGACGTCGAAACATCGAGGACTCGGTTTATTGAATAGCACGTCCAGATGAAAGAGTTTAACAGTGGCTTCCACATTCCAACTCGTTGACTCCATTTCTTTAATCACAAGTTCCATGAAGATCTGCACCGGTCTCAACGTATGGTGAACTCTAGCATCAACCTCTCCTTGAAGCTTCGTGACGGTCCTTTCAACGTTTTCATCATGCTTGGTTACTCTTAAACCTCTGCCAACACGTGAGGTGAGATATCAAGTTCTTTCCATGAACCTTCTTTTCTGTTAATTCTGATACGGGTTTTTTAACTCTTCCACCACAGCTTGACCCGCGGCTCAAATTGAGTCGTTATGGTGTGGATTTTGAATCGAAATTCCGCATAGGCTGTTTTATTTGTTGACCAGCTTCACAATCCTTATTACTTACGATTTGAGCTTTTGCTGAATGAATAAATGGATCTGATACTGTGCCTCTTCTGTGATACAGGCTGCTAACATGATTGATGGTTGCTTGGAGTGTGATGAATGATGAAGATAGTGACAGATTGAAGATTAAAGGATTGGCTTCTTGTTTTCTCAAATTTTTTAGTTATCCGAAAAATCCATTATGATTGTTGTAACTGATCCCTTCTTTTGGACTCTTTTCCGCTTGAAACTTCTATATTTTTTCTGATATACTCTATCAATGAGCCAAATAAACCATCCTTAAATGATCAGCATGTGATTGTCTGTTTAGTTCCACACATTACCTTCTTCACGAGTTTAAACTCCCATATTTTGTTAAAAGTACAAGACCAATGTTACACGCATCTCATGATGATTTCAACAGTCTTGGTATAAGTTAGAATAAAATATAAACAAGATAGCAATTTATCAAAATGCCTGAAGGACATTTACAACCTTATAACTCTAAGAGGAAAATACAAGCTTTTGGGTTACACGCTTGACAATGGGTAACTCCTAAAATCTTTATTTTTCGGTCCAAAGATAAAAAGTTACTCTATAAGTGATTAATCAGGTTAAACATAATAGGAAATCTGCCTACTACCCTCTATACTTTATCATATCAATCAGCATAATCACAAAAAGAGAAGAATAAGTTGACTTCAAAGTTAATGGCTCAATAAAAACGAAGTGGACTAATAAATTTCGTAATGGGCTTTGTGATCTGGATTGAAACAAAAAAATATGGACATAGATCGTAAAAGGAAACTTGGAATATAAAAGGATGACTTTAATAATTAGTGAACATGGACTTATAACAAGATAAATGATGTTTGAATTTGTGACAAAAATCAAAGAATGGATTGAGGGATGATATTGCATGATATTGGACCAAAATTTAGGATAAACTTAGATAATAGATATGAATAGGTTTCGATGCACAAACTTGTATCTCGGATTAAATTCCAACTTTAATCTCAAATCTACATCGCCATGCAGTAAATAAACGAAAAGACCACTGATCTTTGCGACCTGAAACCCCGAGTCGCTCCCATGAATGAACAATGAAGTTGGAGATTCTTGCATCAAAACATTAATTCCACATTTCACTAACGCAATCTGATGAAAAGAGCAGCCACTAATAATGAAAGGAAATAAACCTTTAATCACATTAACAACACCCTGATTTGGCATTTTTTAAGGAACCTCTGAATAGGAAGGGTTTTAGAACTTGATGATCCTCTGAATAGGCATATCCTTCTGATGATATGGACTCAACCTTTATCTCAAACTTGAATGCAGCAACCAAGTATATCACATTTGAATAGTAAAATTCATATCACAAGGAGATGTTTTAATCACATGCCTTAGGAATCAATGAAATGCATGATTATGTTGTTACACTCTAATGAGAAATACAAATGAATGTGAAACGATAAGCCAGTAAAGGGAATAAATATGAGGGCAAATTTTGAGGTATTACAGCTGCCCCTATTCAATCAACTGCAAACCTGAACGGATGATTGCGACAGCTTTTAGATGTTCAAGGTATGGAGTGATTGAATACTCGAATAAAACCTGAAAATTTGAACTCGGGATAACAGGAATGCCACCTGCCCATTTATTTATTTATATATTTTTTGATTTTGACCTCTGAATAGGTAGCGAAAATAGAACCAAGTGGAAATATGCTGGAAAGAATGCCATCCTCGAATGACAACTCAAAAGAAAATAGGACGCGATGAAACGGGATCATTGTACTTAAATGATAACCCAGGACGCGACCGTTGTACTGAAACGGAGACGCGAAAAGAAATGAGACTGTTGTACTGAAACAAGACTCAAATACGAGACCATTGTACTTAAATGGAGACTCGAATGAAATGGGATCGTTGTACTTAAACGAGAGCCCGAGCAAACAGGATCATTGTGTAATACCTCAAAATTTGCCCTCTCATTTCCTCAACATTTTGCATAGCATTTTTGCATTTATGGATTCATAAAATAACCAAAAACATTGCATCATATATCATAGCCGAGGCGTGGGTATGTGATCAGTGATCGGAGCAGCCGAAAGTTTTGAAGAGGCTACCGAAGGGCCACAAAGCTTCTCAACCTTGTGCAAAGGGTTCACTATATACCACAAGTCTTCACTTGAAGCCACAAGTCATGGAGAGTTTTGGTTTGATTGAAGGAGGCAAGCAGTGCAATTTTTCTTGAGGGAAAAGAGCCTAATTAGGGTTTCATTTCTACAGGGCTTCTACATAAATTTTTGAGTCGAAGTGGATTTCTTTGACTTATATATGATGTCAAGTGCCTAGGGTTCAAATCTCGTCCGCAAATTCATTTTGGAAGGGGTTCGACTGGCCGGACGACGGAAAATCGAGGAATTGGAGAAAAGGCAATCGGGCTAGGTAAAAAGGGTCGACTCCGGACTTTTAAGATCGAGATCGTGAAATTAGGGTTACAATGATCCTATGGTTCAAGCTTGGTCAAGAAACGATGGAGGAATCGTGAAAAAAATCAAAGAAAAATCATTTGAAAAGTAGTTGGTTTTGCATTTCCCTCCACCTTTCCTTCCACTTTCTTTCCACACTTCCTTTCATTCTTCCCATCTCATTTTTCCACTCCAATTCCACTCCATTTCCCTTGGAAACTTCCACCACCTTCCACCATGTTCTAGAGTGTTCCAAGGAATATTCCAAGGAATATTCCCTTTATCCAACCCTAACCCTAACTAACTTCCAAACCTAATTTTGGATCCCAAACCTAATTTTTGGGCCCCAAACCCAAACCTAGCTCCTAGCCTAGTCTCTATTTAAGCCATTTTCATCCAAACCAAAAGGGTTGAACACCATTTTCCAATTTTTCACTCTTTGAGAAGCACTTTTTCTCTCTCACTTTTCCTCTCCCTTTCACCAAAGCTTTTTCAAATAAGCTCTTCAAGTTTCACATTGAAACTTGAAGATCTTGAAGCTTAAGCCTCCAACCTTCATTGATTGTGGATTATAGAAGAAGAAGCTACTGATTTTTGTGAGGATTATCGGATTATCGGAAGCGCACGAAGATTCAATCTCAAGAACGCATTTATTTTGCGATTTCTCGGTTTTCGGTTTTCTCTTCGATTCAAGCTCCGATTCTTGCAACAATCACCGAAGCACTCCTCCGCTTCGTAGGTTGGTGATCTTAATCACTTCTTCTTTAAGTTATTCTCTTCATCTCGCCACTTTTGGCATTCTTTAAGTGCTTTTCGCTTTTGTCGAAATCAATTCCGTTCCAATTATGTTTGCTTGTGAATTGTGATTTTTGTTGAATTTGGATTTTTAGGTGTTAATGGCTATAAGTGCTAGCATGTGTAAATAAGCTCAAAATAAGTAGAAATTAGTGTTAGCATGTTCCTAGGTATGTTAGGGATCATTAGAAGCAAGATTGTGGCCAAAAGCACTTATTTCAAAAGCATTTTTCACTTTTTGTTCAGTGTTAACCGGTTAACGCATTTGGTTAACCGGTTAACGCATGCGTTTTTTGGCCAAAATGCTGTATTTTTTGCCCGTTAACGGGTTAACCTATATGGTTAATCGATTAACGCTGATCATTTTTGGATTTTTAGCCTATTTTCTTGCTCAATCTTGCTTCCTAGTGCCTCTAATGTTCATACATGTTTAGGTAGTGATTTTAGGGAATTTTTGAGTCCATTTCCAGTAGCTAGTTTCCCCATTTCGAGTCGTTTCGACACGATTCCGTTCATGTTGCGTTTTATGCATTTTTGTGTTCTTTGTGCATGCCTTGAGTTCTTGCATTGTGTTGCCATGTTTATACATCATTTGGTATGTAATAATCATGTTGCATTCTGTTTTTACATGTTTGCATTGCATTAAATCATTTTTTTTCATTCCCATTATATCAAGGTATGTTGCATTTTGCATAATCATATGTATGTGCATTTGGTTGCATACTTTATCATGTCATATGCATCAATTAAATTCTGAATTTTGCATTGAGTTTAGTATGTTTGTTGAGCAATCATGTTGCATGTTCATAATCAAAGATCATCATGTTCATATGCATGTTTAGGTGTTACTTTGTGCATTTACTTGTTGCATAATTCATGAGATGCATGCTTGCATAATCATTCAATGATGTGCATGTTCTTGCCTTGGTATATGTTGACTTAAGTTCAAATACATGTTCATGATGAGATTAGTGATTTTTGCATTGAGTGTGTGCATTAAAGAATGAAAATAAGCAATTTTAGATTTTGCATTTCATAGCTGTTTTTTGCATGAGTGCTGTAAAATGTATGATGTTTGCTATGTGTACATGCTGTTTGTAACCTTTCTGCACCTACTTTTCCATGTTGCATGCTGGCTGTAAAAAGCTGGTGGGTGTTAGGCTTAGTTTCATAGCTGTTTGTGTATTAAGGGGCTGTAATAGGTGCTGTATTTTGGTTTTAGCATTTTTTTAGTTCCTTTAGGATTAGAATAGGGTCTAGTTTAGGTCCAAGTTTAATTAGGATTTAATTAATGTGTGTTTGCCTTATTCTTTAATATAAAATGCACACTAACCATTTGTTTTGTAGTGGGGAAGATTGAGGTAAGTTTACTTCACTTTATCCTTTATTTTTTAGGCATTTCTTTTAGGCTTTTTTATTCATTTTTCCTTCCATATTTGTGATTGGTAGGATTCCCCATTGTTAGGACCAACTTATCTTCCTTAGGAAGTAAGTTGCATCCTTTTTCCTTTTTCTTTTCCTTTTTATCTTTAGGATTAGAAAAACCTCACTAACCATTAGGATCTCCCTTTGTAAATATAAATAATTTAGGGTTGTGTCTTAGTCCCCCTTAGATTTTTTCCTTTTATCAACTTGAGTCTCTTTCTCACCTCCAAAGAAAAACAATAAAACACTTAATAAAAACCGAACAATCTTGTACGACACGAGACTTTGTTGCGGAGTGTTTATACGCGTCCTGTTTCGGGGCGAGGTGTAAATACTTCCCGCGATGGATAGGTCTTAGTACAAGACCGTTCACAAACAAATTCAAAACACTTCTCTTAAAAGACCAAAAACAAACAATAATAACCGACTATCCTGCGGGAACTTCTTCTCTCATCTCATTCACTCACATCGCGAACTCGCGGCGACTTGTCTCGCATGCAAGACGGTTAACGCACTCGTACCAGACGAGCCTGCAACACCTGAGCATAGACACACGCAGTTCCAGCTGTAAAAAACACAAACAAATAGTTCCCGCCTTAGTTAGGCGAACTACGTCGACTCTGATCCTCATTATCCCGATGAGGTACGTAGGCAGCGGGGTAGGGCCCGTTCGAGCACATTCTTTATTTTCCCTACATTTCCCCTTTTATTCTCATTTTCTTATTTCAGTTCATTTCTCATTTCTCATTCCCTTTATTCCAGTTAGCGGTTTTATTCAGCAGCAGTTATTTTTCTCACCCTTTGAAACAAGCAAGCAAGCGTGGATCCCGTCGGGTACGACGGACGATCTGGGTGCTAATACCTTCCCAGGTCGTAACCGACTCCCGAACTCAGATCTTTGGTTCGCAAGGCCTTGTCCTTTCCTTCTTCCTCAGGTTTGTGCAACATTACCTTTCCCATTCTTTCGGGATAAAAATGTCTGGCTGGCGACTCTACCTTTCCGCGCCACTTTCGCGTTTGTACTAGGATGAAAATCCCGGGAGCGACAGCTGGCGACTCTGCTGGGGACTAACCTGATTCTTCCGGTTTCCCTTGTAGAGTCAATCCTAGCGCCTGTTTGGTTTTGTTTCTTTGGGTGTATATTTGTTTGTTGCTGTGTGCTTTAGTTTAGCTTTACTGTTTATTTACAATTTTATTTTACAGCTTTACTTTACAGCATTTATTTATTGCTTTCAGTATTTTATTTTCCATGCATCATATTATACTGGACTGTCTGGCTGTGCTGGTTTTCATTTTTTCTGTGGGTTGGGAGTTACTGTGAGATAAGCCAAATACCCGGCTTGAGTGCACTATAGGATTAGCGTGGACACGTTGTGCTCGCATGGTTACATGATGAGTGGTGATGTGTTCCACACCCAGGTTGCGACTGTCTTGGGACTATTCTGTGTGGGGGTTCTTCCCCACTTCAGGGTACAACCTTGATAGTTATGTGCAGCTGGGGACCGATCATTGAGAACCTTAATGGAAACAACCCTCTCCAGTGATGACAGTGGCAGACCACATTTGTTGGCAAACCCACTCGCATCCGAGGGTCCATTGGGAACTTGCATAGGATGGCCTGGTTCTCTCATAGGAATTCAGTTAAAGCAAACTGTTCGTATGACGATAGTATTGTACCCTTCGGGATGAATGTACTATTGTTTCTCGATTCAGTGCTTGAAGCTGGAAACTTGTGAGGGATGCTTGTTTTTCCGGACTCAACTGAGACCTCCCTGAGTAGTACATAATGCCAAACCGATTCCCTGATTTGGTCATGAGCCATTTCTCGGAAATGGTGAACGTATTATTGCTATTCGGCTTTGAGAGTCCGTGATGTTGACCCGAGTAGCACACCCGTGAGATTGGGAGGGGTTTACAGGTTTGCAGGAACCCTGGTACCTTCAGCATACCCACTTTGCCTTTGGTTCAGTTTTGTGATCTGGATTTCTGTTCTTAAGTTATGGATCCCGGATCAGAGGGATGATTATTGTGATATATGGATTCTGAGACCTTGCACCGACCCCTGATTATATGATTGGAATATCGCAGACACTTCATTGATCACATGCCTGTTGCATACATAACATCATAGCATTTCTGCACACATGTTTAATTATTTCTGTGGATCACATATCTGAATCATGTTGTTGGATTTTTCAGTATCAAAATTTGAATCAAAGCAGATAGATTCCTCAGAAATAATTGAACATGGCATTTGCATACATCCTTGCATTCTTGACAGGTGTTCAGAGACAGATAATTCTTTTCCTGACTTGATTTCTCATCAGAATGGACAAATTGAATCATAGTTATCAAGGTATATATTTGAAGCAACTCCGGGCGGAGGTAATCGAAGGAAGACCCAGCTGAGGCCATTCAGGGCAGATGTGCAAGTTTTATTTCAGAATCAGAAACTGTTGAAAGAGGAAGTCAACCAGATGAAGACTCAGATGAGCTGGTTATGGAAATCCGGAATGTGGTGTCAAAGAAATGAAGCTATTTTCATCCCTAGTGAGGGGAACTACGTCGCTCTGATTCTTCATTGGTCTTGGGTCAATGGAGATACGTAGGCAGAAGATCGTCAGGTCTTTCCGAGCAACCTTATGGGGAAACTTTTACTCCTCAGCTTCACTTCTCCCTTCAGATGTCTCGCGTCGGAGTCAGAACAACTAGAAGAAGAGGTATGATTGTCGTGGGTAACTATATCACTGCGAATTGAAGACTACAAGTCCGTGAAAGAGTTGTTGATTGCTGAAAGTATCCGAGACTGACAGGTCCAGACGGAGCCAAGCCTCCTCAACTACGGCTTTATTCAGTTTCTTTACTGCATTTCCATTTGTAGTTTCTTTTATATGCTAAACATTTGTTTACTTGTATGAAATTTATTTGTTTTTGAATGTTAACCATAATAAATGCACATGTTTTTCTTGAAGCAATCCATACGTATTCACTCATGATTTTGTGTTTGTGCATTGCAATACCAACTGTCGTGCTTAAACTCTATGAGGGAGGATGATGAAATGACAACGCAAAAATCTCTAATTGTGTGCTTTTGAGAAAGACCTTGTTGACGATGTACAGGCATTGTTTCAAATCCTAAACACCGGAGATATAAGGAAGATAGACCCTCGCCAACCCATTTGAGCCTTGAAGTAGGAGTTTCTTTTTGCATGAAAAAACCCTCGCACTTAACCCAGGGGCAGGGTAGGCGTCAGTTAGTTTGACCGAGCGTTCAAATTTCAAAAAAAAAGAGTGTAAATCTGAGGATCCATTACCTTCCGTTGTACCAAATCAAGAGGTCCAATGACCAGAAACCACAATGGTTATCCCAATCAAGAGGTCCAAAGACCGGAAACCACAATGGTTATCCCTCATCAACCAAGAAGTGAGACAGTCACGACCCTCGCGAAGCATTCAAGACAAACAGTGTCACACGATTTGTTCAAAAAGAAAAAAAAGAAAAAAAAATGAATGAGAAAGCCCGCTAAGTCGAAACTTGAAAACAAGCGACTTAGGCAAAAATTAGGGCATCCCGCTGGACTTCACAATCAAAGATTCACAAGAATCAGTCCAGGCAAAAGTTAGGGACAAAGAAAAAGAATGAAAAAGTGAAAGACGAAAAGGATTACACCAGAAAGATCCTTGAACAAGTACAGAGTCATGTGGCACAGACACCAATGATAAGAGGGGTGACTGACTCCAAACAACAACCTGAGTGGTGCTTAACCGTTAGTGTAATTGGTTCCTCAATCATCACAAAACCCTTTTTGAGAGGTGAACGCTTGTGAAAGCTAGCTGAAAATAGGAATGAAGAACATCACGAAGATGGGTGGGCACAAATGAATTTCGAGCCTATATCCTTTGTTTCTATAACCGTGAACCAGGCCACGATACAATCCTCAAAAGTCCTAACTGAAACAGGGTTATTTTTGAGAGCGTACTACCACAAGATCGCGTTCCTGACTCCCATGAGTTGTGCTAAAAGTTTTGTTGGTGTTGCATGTGCATGCTTACGTTCATCAAAAAAAACAATGTCGTATTTTAACCAGTGATTCGCTCACAAAGGTTTGCGACATCTTTTTCAGTAAAACTTCAAGATTAATATGTGTGTTGCATTAGAATTTTCATTCTTAAAATAAACATTTTCTGCTTGCATACATTTGTTTGGCATCATAAAAGTCCATGTATGGAATCTCAGTCCAGAAGCTTAATCTTGCCAAGTTGAGAAGTCTGAAACTTCCGAAGGACAATCTGTCGAGGTGTACTTTTCAAGAAAACTCCATTGAGTAGGGACTTTCCCAAACAGTCGTGGTAAGAGCCAACTAATCTGGGGAAATCATGTCGAGCAATCTCTTCAAAGTTCAACCAAGCTGGGGCAATCACTTCGAGATTCAGATCTCTCAAAGAGCCATTAGTCTGATGCATGCATTCAAATTTTAGCCAAACCGGGGCAATTACTTCGAGATCCAATCTCTCAAAGAACAGTTGATCTAGGTGTTTTCTTCAAAGCAGTCATTCAGAGGTGATCACTTCCAGGCTCGTACTGGGGCAGGCCACCCCAAGAACACTAGAAGTTACTCTCTCCCGAAGACGGTTTATCAAAAGCACCTATCCGGAGTTCAATATACTGGGGCAGAATATCTCACAGTGATATGAGGCTTTTCATGAATCCTTGCGAGGCAAATTCTTGCACAGACCGTGCAGTCTGGGGCAATTATTTCGAGATCCGACGAATCTCTCCAAGAGTTTGAAGACACTGAGGCATCTCGTATGCCAGTTTTCTGTAAAATCCTCTTGAGACATTATCTTTGACAAATCCTAGTAGAAGGCGAGTTAAAAATTGCAAAGAACCATTGTTCACTCATGATTAGTTGACAACCTATCAACCCAGGGCTAGGGGCAAGGCCATTGTCAGCATAATACTGCAAGAGTTGTTTCATCTGCGGATTTCATCGATCAAGGTTCCTTAGCAAGTCTCATGGAAGGTTACTTCTTGAGAAGAAGAGTATCATCGTCTCTCATCACCAGCATGAGACGCCTTACATCTCTCATTCCCAACATGCGAGGTTTTATCTCTTATCCCCAGCAAGTGGCGGCTTGAGTTTTTATCTTCAGCAGGAAGCTTTATCATTGATATCACCCGTCATCCCCAGCCATGTGGAAAGTGAAATTTCACCCAGCAAGATAGCAGAGAGTGGGTGTCGTCCCCAAGCAGAAGTTTCCCTTCAGACAGGGGCAATTCTCAGTAGTATAAGGAGTGTTTTGCCTCCCCAGCAGTTGCTTCCTCAGCAGTATCATGCCTTTGGTTCCCCACCAGAGTTCAAGAAGAGTCCATCTCCAGCAGGGTCCTGGCACTCCAATCTCAAAGTCCAATTTATTTTTGGCAATGGCGGTTGTTCAGAGCCGGTGCATCATTGACAGCATTCCCCGCAGAGTTGTCTACTCCTCACAAGGATCAACCAGATCAATGCAGTGATCATATGTTCCTCCCGGTCAAACCATCTGGGATGCCTGCAGTCTCATTATCAGGAGATCTCTTTGCATTTGCATACGCATAATCATCATTACATTTGCATCCTCCAAAGCGTAGCATCTCCATCATCATGGAGCATTACGCCATAAATCCAAACATATGCATACCAGCATGGGCCAGTTTTGAGGTATATTACATGAGACCTGTTATATCTCCCATCAGATTGATATGTTCTCCGCGGAATTCAACTTCATTTCCCAGGATGGATGCTTCTACCAAGTCTTGTTGTTATCCCCAGTTGAGTCTTGTTTCAGTATAACAATCTCATTTTTTCGCGTCTCCGTTTCAGTACAATGGTCGCGTCTTGGGCTCTCGTTTAAGTACAACGATCCCGTTCCTTTCGAGTCTCCATTTAAGTACAATGGTCTCGTTATTGAGTCTTGTTTCAGTACAACAGTCTCATTGATTTTGCGTCTCCGTTTCAGTACAACGGTCGCGTCTTGGGCTCTCGTTTAAGTACAACGATCCCGTTCCTTTCGAGTCTCCATTTAAGTACAATGGTCTCGTTATTGAGTCTTGTTTCAGTACAACAGTCTCATTGATTTTGCGTCTCCGTTTCAGTACAACGGTCGCGTCTCAGGTTATCATTTAAGTACAATGATCCTGTTTGCTTGGGCTCTCGTTTAAGTACAACGACCCCATTTCATTCGAGTCGCCATTTAAGTACAATGGTCTCGTCTTTGAGTCTTGTTTCAGTACAACAGTCTCATTTCTCTTCGCGTCTCCGTTTCAGTACAACGGTCGCGTCTTCGGGCTCTCGTTTAAGTACAACGATCCCGTTCCTTTCGAATCTCCATTTAAGTACAATGGTCTCGTCTCAGTGCAAAGATAATGGATCGGTTGATACCATTTCTGTTAGATCGGTTGATCTTATTTGAGTCATGAATCGGTTGATGTCATTTCTCTTCGAGTTGTAAATCGGTTGATATTACATTCTCGCGTTTCCGGGGTGGATCGGTTGATACCATTTCCGTGTTAGATCGGTTGATCTTATTTGAGTCATGAATCGGTTGATGTCATTTCTCTTCGAGTTGTAAATCGGTTGATATTACATTCTCGCGTTTCCGGGGTGGATCGGTTGATACCATTTCCGTGTTAGATCGGTTGATCTTATTTGAGTCATGAATCGGTTGATGTCATTTCTCTTCGAGTTGTAAATCGGTTGATATTACATTCTCGTGTTTCCGGGGTGGATCGGTTGATACCATTTCCGTGTTAGATCGGTTGATCTTATTTGAGTCATGAATCGGTTGATGTCATTTCTCTTCGAGTTGTAAATCGGTTGATATTACATTCTCGTGTTTCCGGGGTGGATCGGTTGATACCATTTCCGTGTTAGATCGGTTGATCTTATTTGAGTCATGAATCGGTTGATGTCATTTCTCTTCGAGTTGTAAATCGGTTGATATTACATTCTCGCGTTTCCGGGGTGGATCGGTTGATACCATTTCCGTGTTAGATCGGTTGATCTTATTTGAGTCATGAATCGGTTGATATCATTTCTCTTCGAGTTGTAAATCGGATGATATTACATTCTCGTTTTTCTTGGTTATGGATCGGTTGATACCATCTCCATGTTAGATTGATTGATTTTATTTGAGTCGCAAATCGGTTGATATTGCGTTAAGTCCTGTTACGCCAACAGGCACCCTCGTTGTGGTTTTGATTCGTTCAGCAGTTACAGTGATTGCATTGATTCTATTCCACCTGGTTCCGTCTCCGCTACCTATTCAGAGGTCAAAAACAAAAATCATAAATAAATAAATGGGCAGATGGCATTTCTGTTACCCTCGGTGTGCAAATTTTCAGGTTTTATTCGAGTATTCAATCACTCCATACCTTGAACGCCTAAAAGCCGATGCAATTATTCGTTCAGGTCTGCAGTTGATTGAACAGGGGCAGCTGTAATACCTCAAAATTTGCCCTCTCATTTCCTCAACATTTTGCATAGCATTTTTGCATTTATGGATTCATAAAATAACCAAAAACATTGCATCATATATCATAGCCGAGGCGTGGGTATGTGATCAGTGATCGGAGCAGCCGAAAGTTTTGAAGAGGCTACCGAAGGGCCACAAAGCTTCTCAACCTTGTGCAAAGGGTTCACTATATACCACAAGTCTTCACTTGAAGCCACAAGTCATGGAGAGTTTTGGTTTGATTGAAGGAGGCAAGCAGTGCAATTTTTCTTGAGGGAAAAGAGCCTAATTAGGGTTTCATTTCTACAGGGCTTCTACATAAATTTTTGAGTCGAAGTGGATTTCTTTGACTTATATATGATGTCAAGTGCCTAGGGTTCAAATCTCGTCCGCAAATTCATTTTGGAAGGGGTTCGACTGGCCGGACGACGGAAAATCGAGGAATTGGAGAAAAGGCAATCGGGCTAGGTAAAAAGGGTCGACTCCGGACTTTTAAGATCGAGATCGTGAAATTAGGGTTACAATGATCCTATGGTTCAAGCTTGGTCAAGAAACGATGGAGGAATCGTGAAAAAAATCAAAGAAAAATCATTTGAAAAGTAGTTGGTTTTGCATTTCCCTCCACCTTTCCTTCCACTTTCTTTCCACACTTCCTTTCATTCTTCCCATCTCATTTTTCCACTCCAATTCCACTCCATTTCCCTTGGAAACTTCCACCACCTTCCACCATGTTCTAGAGTGTTCCAAGGAATATTCCAAGGAATATTCCCTTTATCCAACCCTAACCCTAACTAACTTCCAAACCTAATTTTGGATCCCAAACCTAATTTTTGGGCCCCAAACCCAAACCTAGCTCCTAGCCTAGTCTCTATTTAAGCCATTTTCATCCAAACCAAAAGGGTTGAACACCATTTTCCAATTTTTCACTCTTTGAGAAGCACTTTTTCTCTCTCACTTTTCCTCTCCCTTTCACCAAAGCTTTTTCAAATAAGCTCTTCAAGTTTCACATTGAAACTTGAAGATCTTGAAGCTTAAGCCTCCAACCTTCATTGATTGTGGATTATAGAAGAAGAAGCTACTGATTTTTGTGAGGATTATCGGATTATCGGAAGCGCACGAAGATTCAATCTCAAGAACGCATTTATTTTGCGATTTCTCGGTTTTCGGTTTTCTCTTCGATTCAAGCTCCGATTCTTGCAACAATCACCGAAGCACTCCTCCGCTTCGTAGGTTGGTGATCTTAATCACTTCTTCTTTAAGTTATTCTCTTCATCTCGCCACTTTTGGCATTCTTTAAGTGCTTTTCGCTTTTGTCGAAATCAATTCCGTTCCAATTATGTTTGCTTGTGAATTGTGATTTTTGTTGAATTTGGATTTTTAGGTGTTAATGGCTATAAGTGCTAGCATGTGTAAATAAGCTCAAAATAAGTAGAAATTAGTGTTAGCATGTTCCTAGGTATGTTAGGGATCATTAGAAGCAAGATTGTGGCCAAAAGCACTTATTTCAAAAGCATTTTTCACTTTTTGTTCAGTGTTAACCGGTTAACGCATTTGGTTAACCGGTTAACGCATGCGTTTTTTGGCCAAAATGCTGTATTTTTTGCCCGTTAACGGGTTAACCTATATGGTTAATCGATTAACGCTGATCATTTTTGGATTTTTAGCCTATTTTCTTGCTCAATCTTGCTTCCTAGTGCCTCTAATGTTCATACATGTTTAGGTAGTGATTTTAGGGAATTTTTGAGTCCATTTCCAGTAGCTAGTTTCCCCATTTCGAGTCGTTTCGACACGATTCCGTTCATGTTGCGTTTTATGCATTTTTGTGTTCTTTGTGCATGCCTTGAGTTCTTGCATTGTGTTGCCATGTTTATACATCATTTGGTATGTAATAATCATGTTGCATTCTGTTTTTACATGTTTGCATTGCATTAAATCATTTTTTTTCATTCCCATTATATCAAGGTATGTTGCATTTTGCATAATCATATGTATGTGCATTTGGTTGCATACTTTATCATGTCATATGCATCAATTAAATTCTGAATTTTGCATTGAGTTTAGTATGTTTGTTGAGCAATCATGTTGCATGTTCATAATCAAAGATCATCATGTTCATATGCATGTTTAGGTGTTACTTTGTGCATTTACTTGTTGCATAATTCATGAGATGCATGCTTGCATAATCATTCAATGATGTGCATGTTCTTGCCTTGGTATATGTTGACTTAAGTTCAAATACATGTTCATGATGAGATTAGTGATTTTTGCATTGAGTGTGTGCATTAAAGAATGAAAATAAGCAATTTTAGATTTTGCATTTCATAGCTGTTTTTTGCATGAGTGCTGTAAAATGTATGATGTTTGCTATGTGTACATGCTGTTTGTAACCTTTCTGCACCTACTTTTCCATGTTGCATGCTGGCTGTAAAAAGCTGGTGGGTGTTAGGCTTAGTTTCATAGCTGTTTGTGTATTAAGGGGCTGTAATAGGTGCTGTATTTTGGTTTTAGCATTTTTTTAGTTCCTTTAGGATTAGAATAGGGTCTAGTTTAGGTCCAAGTTTAATTAGGATTTAATTAATGTGTGTTTGCCTTATTCTTTAATATAAAATGCACACTAACCATTTGTTTTGTAGTGGGGAAGATTGAGGTAAGTTTACTTCACTTTATCCTTTATTTTTTAGGCATTTCTTTTAGGCTTTTTTATTCATTTTTCCTTCCATATTTGTGATTGGTAGGATTCCCCATTGTTAGGACCAACTTATCTTCCTTAGGAAGTAAGTTGCATCCTTTTTCCTTTTTCTTTTCCTTTTTATCTTTAGGATTAGAAAAACCTCACTAACCATTAGGATCTCCCTTTGTAAATATAAATAATTTAGGGTTGTGTCTTAGTCCCCCTTAGATTTTTTCCTTTTATCAACTTGAGTCTCTTTCTCACCTCCAAAGAAAAACAATAAAACACTTAATAAAAACCGAACAATCTTGTACGACACGAGACTTTGTTGCGGAGTGTTTATACGCGTCCTGTTTCGGGGCGAGGTGTAAATACTTCCCGCGATGGATAGGTCTTAGTACAAGACCGTTCACAAACAAATTCAAAACACTTCTCTTAAAAGACCAAAAACAAACAATAATAACCGACTATCCTGCGGGAACTTCTTCTCTCATCTCATTCACTCACATCGCGAACTCGCGGCGACTTGTCTCGCATGCAAGACGGTTAACGCACTCGTACCAGACGAGCCTGCAACACCTGAGCATAGACACACGCAGTTCCAGCTGTAAAAAACACAAACAAATAGTTCCCGCCTTAGTTAGGCGAACTACGTCGACTCTGATCCTCATTATCCCGATGAGGTACGTAGGCAGCGGGGTAGGGCCCGTTCGAGCACATTCTTTATTTTCCCTACATTTCCCCTTTTATTCTCATTTTCTTATTTCAGTTCATTTCTCATTTCTCATTCCCTTTATTCCAGTTAGCGGTTTTATTCAGCAGCAGTTATTTTTCTCACCCTTTGAAACAAGCAAGCAAGCGTGGATCCCGTCGGGTACGACGGACGATCTGGGTGCTAATACCTTCCCAGGTCGTAACCGACTCCCGAACTCAGATCTTTGGTTCGCAAGGCCTTGTCCTTTCCTTCTTCCTCAGGTTTGTGCAACATTACCTTTCCCATTCTTTCGGGATAAAAATGTCTGGCTGGCGACTCTACCTTTCCGCGCCACTTTCGCGTTTGTACTAGGATGAAAATCCCGGGAGCGACACATTGTACTTAAATGATAACCTGAGACGCGACCGTTGTACTGAAACGAAGACGCGAAAAGAAATGAGACTGTTGTACTGAAACAAGACTCAAATACGAGACCATTGTACTTAAATGGAGACTCGAATGAAATGGGATCGTTGTACTTAAACGAGAGCCCGAGCAAACAGGATCATTGTACTTAAATGATAACCTGAGACGCGACCGTTGTACTGAAACGGAGACGCGAAAAGAAATGAGACTGTTGTACTGAAACAAGACTCAAATACGAGACCATTGTACTTAAGTGGAGACTCGAATGAAATGGGATCGTTGTACTTAAACGAGAGCCCGAGATACGGCCGTTGTACTGAAACGGAGGCATGAGAACATGAGATTGTTGTACTGAAACAATACTCAATTGGGGATAACAACAAAACTTGGTAGAAGCATCCGTCCTGGGAAATGAAGTTGCATTTTGTGGGGAAAATATCAATCTGATGGGAGATATAACAGGTCTCATGTAATATACCTCAAAACTGGCCCATGCTGGCATGCATATATTTGGACTTATGGCGTAATGCTCCATGATGATGGAAATGCTACGCTTTATAAGATGCAGACGCAATGATGATTATGCGAATGACAATGCAAAAAGATCTCCTGATAAGGAGACTGCAGGTAATTCCAGATAACTTGGCTGGGAAGAAACGATGATCACTGCATTGATCTGGCTCATCCTGATGAGGAAGAAACAACTCTGCGGGGAAAGTTGTTAATAATTCACTGGCTCTGAATAGCCGCCACTGCCAAAAATAAATTGGACTTTGAGATTGGAGCGCCAAGACCCTGCTGGAGGTGGACCCTTCTTGAACTCTGATGGGGGAAGTGAGGACTTCCTGGGAACCAAAGGCATGACACTGCTGAGGAAGCAACTGCTGGGGAGGCAAAATACTCTTTACGCTGTTAAGAATTGCCCCTGTCTGCACGGAGACTTCTGCTTGGGGATTGCACCCACTCTTTGCTACCTTGCTGGGTGAAGTTTCAACTGGCACATGGATGGGGATGATTGGAAACACCCTAGGAGACATTTGTTTCTGCTCAAACAAAAGGGAATGCCCATCCCGGATAATTGTTGTTAACTTTGTTAGCAACATCAACACCTGTACCTGCATGAACACAATCGATAGTACCTGCAACATAGAGAATTAGTTTGGGACCTGCTTGCCCCAGGCTCATAGCATGAATCATTGTCTAGGTATCTCAGCACCCTTTCAGAGTTGTATTAAATGTTTCTATTCTCCTACACGAGTTAGAAAAGCATTCAAATGTTCATAACACAATACAAGTTACCACTTGCTAGACGTTTTCGCAATCAATCAATGCTAGATGAAAAAGTAAAAACAAAGAAACAAAACAAACCAATTGACTGAAAATTGAATTTTTATTGACTTGGAAAGGTGGCCCTGAATAGGCAATACAAAGGAAGCAGTTCCCTGGAATGAGGGAACAACTAAAAGAAAAACAAAACTACCCTATTGGCAATGTGAGAAATGGATCTCATCCAGTCTCAACCCGGTTATGACTCGTATGTCTTCAAGACGCTCCGCTCGCTCTGCCTCTTGAGAAAAAGTAAGTGAACTGATCTTCAACCCTTAGAATAGCCTCAACTGTAAGTAGGTCATGGATCTCGCAGATCGCAGTCGTTCGTGTTAATCCCTCTTTTGCGTGGATCGCCCTTTCAGGTTTTCAATCCACCGGGATACCCTTTTTTGCCTGAGTTGTCCGATGTGGCTTTTCAACTCAGCGGGTGTACATTTTTTTTCAAAATTTCCCTAACTTTTGCCCGAGCCTTTTATTCTGTTTTTGGCTCGCCGGGATGCCCATTTTTGCCTGGATCTTTATTCTGTTTTTATCCAGCGGGTCCTTTTTACACGAAGTATTTTCTTACTGCGTCTGCGTTGACAGGGGATGGAAAGTCTTCTCCGTCCATGGTTGTCAGCATTAAGGCTCCGCCCGAGAAAACCTTTTTAACCACGAACGGTCCTTCATAGTTGGGTGTCCACTTGCCCCTGTGATCGTTGAGAGGAGGAAGAATCCTTTTCAGCACTAAATCTCCTGGCATGTACCTCTGTGGTCGCACCTTCTTGTCAAAAGCTTGCTTCATTCGTCGCTGATACAACTGCCCATGGCATACAGCTGCTAGACGCTTCTCTTCAATGAGACTCAATTGATTATATCTGGATCGGAGCCACTCAGCTTCATCTAGCTTGATATCCATCATCAACCTCAAGGAAGGGATTTCCACTTCGATCGGTAAGACTGCTTCCATACCATATACTAATGAGAATGGAGTTGCCCCAGTTGAAGTGCGTACTGAGGTTCTATACCCATGCAAGGCGAATGGTAACATCTCGTGCCAATCTTTGTACGTCACAACCATCTTCTGCACAATCTTTTTGATGTTTTTATTAGCCGCCTCGACGGCGCCATTCATCTTCGGACGATATGGAGAAGAGTTGTGGTGTTCTATTTTGAAGTCTCGACACAAGTCAGCCATCATCTTGTTGTTGAGGTTAGAACCATTATCAGTAATGATCCTTTCAGGGACTCCATACCGGCAGATGATGTCCCGCTTAATAAATCGAGCGACCACTTGTTTAGTGACATTGGCATAGGAAGCAGCTTCGACCCACTTCGTGAAGTAATCAATAGCAACTAGGATGAAGCGATGCCCATTAGAAGCTGTTGGCTCAATCTTTCCAATCATATCGATGCCCCACATAGCGAACGGCCACGGTGAAGACATGACACTCAACGGATTCGGAGGCACATGGACCTTGTCGGCATAAATTTGACACTTATGGCACTTACGAGAGTATTTGCAACAATCGGATTCCATGGTAATCCAATAGTATCCCGATCTCAATAATTTCTTGGCCATGGCATGTCCTCCAGCATGGGTACCAAAGGAGCCTTCGTGAACCTCCTGCATTAACATGTCTGCCTCGTGTCTGTCCACACACCTGAGCAGCACCATGTCGAAGTTCCGTTTGTACAACACACCATCCTGATTCAAGAAGAAACCTCCCGCCAGTCTTCTAAGAGTTTTCTTATCTTTACTGGATGCCCCGGCCGAGTATTCTTGAGCCTTCAGGAATTGTTTGATGTCGTGGTACCAAGGCTTGTCATCTTCATCATCACCAACTGCGAAGACATAAGCCGGTCTTTCAAGACGAGAGATTGAAATTCGAGGCACGAAATTCTCTCGGCATACTTTAATCATGGATGATAAAGTTGCGAGAGCGTCGGCGAACTGGTTTTCGTCTCTAGGAACATAACTCAACTTTACTTTGGTAAAGAAGGTTAACAGCCTCCTGACATAATCTCGGTAAGGAGTCAAACGAGCTTGATGAACTAGCCATTTGCCATTGACTTGATTCACCACCAAAGCAGAATCTCCAAAGATCTCAAGGTTCTTGACTCGCAAGTCTATTGCCTCTTCGATCCCCATGATGCAAGCTTCATACTCTGCCTCGTTGTTAGTGCACTCAAAGGTCAACCGAGCGGCGAGAGGTGTGTGGACTCCTTCTGGTGAAATAATAACAGCACCTACTCCACTCCCATTCATGTTTACAGCTCCGTCAAACATCAACTTCCATTTGGATTCAGGGTCGGGCCCCTCCTCCGGAAGTGGTTCTTCATGGTCTTTCGACTTGAGGAACATGATGTCCTCATCCGGAAACTCAAACCTCATGGGTTGATAATCATCAATCGGCTGCTGGGCCAAGTATTCTGACAACACACTCCCCTTGATAGCTTTTTGTGAAGTGTATTGTATGTCATACTCCGTGAGTATCATCTGCCAACGGGCCACTCTTCCTGTCAAAGCCGGCTTCTCAAAGATGTATTTTACAGGATCCATCTTGGAAATTAGGAGAGTAGTGTGAGTTAACATGTACTGTCTTAGTCGGCGAGCAGCCCATGCCAAAGCGCAGCAAGTTTTCTCGAGTAGTGAGTATCGTGTCTCACAATCGGTAAACTTTTTGCTAAGGTAATATATGGCGTGCTCTTTTCGACCAGACTCGTCCTGCTGACCCAGCACACATCCCATCGATCCTTCGAGCACAGTAAGATACATGATCAGAGGTCTCCCTGGCACTGGAGGCATAAGAATTGGTGGCTCCAACAGATATTCTTTGATTCGGTCGAAGGCCTGCTGACAATCTTCGTTCCATTTAATGGCCTGATTCTTCCTCAGAAGCTTGAAGATGGGCTCGCACGTGGCCGTCAAGTGAGAAATAAACCGTGCAATGTAGTTTAATCTCCCCAAGAATCCACGCACTTGCTTTTCAGTCTTTGGCTCAGGCATTTCCTGGATTGCTTTTACTTTGGCCGGGTCGACCTCAATTCCTCGTTCACTAACAATGAAGCCGAGCAACTTGCCAGAACGAACCCCGAAGGTGCACTTATTCGGATTTAGCCTCAGTCTGAACTTTCGAAGCCTGTCAAACAATTTCGCTAGGTTGACCAAGTGTTCTTCCTCTGTTTGGGACTTGGCTATCATGTCATCAACATAAACCTCAATTTCATGATGGATCATGTCGTGAAACAACGTCACCATTGCCCGTTGGTAGGTAGCTCCTGCATTCTTTAAACCAAACGGCATGACCTTGTAACAAAAGGTGCCCCAAGGAGTGATGAAAGTTGTCTTTTCCATATCCTCGGGAGCCATCTTGATTTGATTATAGCCTGAGAATCCATCCATGAAGGAGAACACGGAAAACTGAGCAGTATTATCGACAAGTACATCTATGTGAGGTAGAGGGAAATCATCTTTGGGGCTAGCCCTATTCAAATCCCTGTAATCCACACACATTCTGACTTTGCCATCTTTTTTAGGAACCGGCACAATGTTAGCAACCCATGGAGGATAACTAGTCACGGCCAAAAAGCCAGCATCAAACTGTTTTTGCACTTCTTCTTTTATTTTGATTGCCATGTCTGGACGTGTGCGCCTCAACTTCTGCTTTACCGGAAGACAACCTTCTCTGAGAGGTAGCTTGTGTACCACAATGTCAGTGTCTAAACCAGGCATATCCTGGTAGGACCATGCGAAGACGTCAACGTATTCTCGAAGCATAGCCATCAAACGAGTCTTGACAGATTCTTCTAATGCAGCTCCGATCTTGACTTCTTTCTTGTCCTCTTCAGTACCCAGGTTTATCACTTCAACATCTTCCTCGTGCGGCTGAATCATCTTCTCCTCCTGTTTGAGCAGTCTGGCCAATTCTTCGGGTAAATCACAATCCTCTTCACCTTCCTCATCGGCTTGATAAATTGGATTGTTGAAGTCGTACTTAGCCATAACAGGGTCGTCATTGACAAGATCCGGTGACGAGCACCTGCATGAATGATGATTCATGCAAGGCTTTAGCAACAACTTGAGAAGATGAGAAACATTGCCATTTTAAAAACTTTTCTTTCTTTTTGAAAAACAAAAGTAAAAAACGAAAGACAGAGAACGACATGAAATGAATGTGCAACGTCAATTTTATTAATGATTGCGTTAATGAACAAATGAACCCTTACAAAGAGCCACTATGCCCCGGGCAAGACATAGTGCTTTAATACAGGAAAACAAAAACAAAAAAACATTACTCTTCAAAAGATGTTACTGAAATGAGCCTTTCTGACGTCCAGTTGCTAAGTTGAGCTCCTGGGACAGCAGGCCTAATCCATTCATCCAAGTCACAGTCACTATCAACAGCTTCATCCTGCACTGCGCTGATATTTCCGTAGTCTATCACTCCTGCACTTGTGAAAGTGACCGGGCTCTGACAACCTTTTGCACTTGTTTCAAACGAAGATCCTTCAGGGTGATAACCAATCCCGAACATGTCCTTCTTCTCTGGCAATTCGACTGGGCTGCCCCAACCTTCTCGCACTCCAGATTCTACTAATTCACGCGCTTGTTTATAAGAGGTTATAGACACCCCCTTCTTCGGCACCTCAGGAGAAGTTGCTACGGCGGATGCTTGCTCAGACTTCAAAGGCTCAAAAGCTTGACATGGGGTTTCGACTATTTCGCCATCCATCTCCACATATTTGAATGAGGCTAGATGACTGACGAAGATATCTTCTTCCCCGCTGACTGTCACAACTTGACCTTCCCAGACAAACTTTAATTTCTGATGAAGTGTAGAAGATACCGCTCCTGCCGAGTGTATCCAGGGTCTTCCAAGTAAACAACTATATGCCGGCTGGATATCCATCACATAAAATGTGGTATTGAAGACTTGTGGACCTACCTTGATGGGTAACTCCACCTCTCCAAATACCGATCTTCTTGATCCATCAAAAGCTCGAACTACTAAATCACTGGGTTTTAGCACCACTCCATCATAGTCCAGCTTCATCAATGCCTTCTTAGGCAAGACGTTCAGAGATGAACCAGTATCCACCAGCACATGGGAGAGTACTGCACCCTTGCATTCCAGAGAAATATGCAATGCCCGATTGTGAGCACGCCCATCAGAAGTTAAGTCCAAGTCCGTGAAACCCAATCCATGACTGGCATTAACATTGGACACCACCGTTTCTAGCTGGTTTACGGAAATATCCTGAGGCACGTATGCCTTGTTCAGAATATTTAAAAGGGCCTTCCTGTGAGAGTCCGAACACATGAGCAATGATAAGATGGAGATCTTTGACGGCGTCTGCTGCAAATGATCTACAATCTTATAGTCACTCTTCTTGATGATCCTCAGGAATTCTTCGGCTTCTTTATCAAAGGTGAGATCTGGATCAGCTGATGGAGTTGGATCATTGGCAACTACTGGCTGCTTTCCCCTGGCTCTAGCTTGGGCCTCGGCAGTATCCCTGGGTGGTATCACATTGCTTCTCAGTGCTTCCGGCGCAAATAGTCTTCCGCTTCTAGTAAAACCCCCTACTCCAACATTCTCTACCTGAGCTGGGATTATACTAGTCGTGGCCAACTCTTGTCTCTGGCCGTTGCAATACACTTCGCCACCATAGTTCCAAGGAACTGCTCTGTCGCTTTGGTACATTATGGGTCCAGCAGTAGTAATAGTTATTGGCGCCGCTCTGGCACGCGAGGGAACTTGGGATGGATCATAAAAGATAGTCACTGTAGATACTTCACTTTCTTTCACGATCTTGTCAAATTGCAGCACTCCTTCATCAATCATACCTTGAATTCCGGCCTCCAATCGTTTACAACCGTTGGTAGCTTCTGTGCATTCTGAACAATCATCCTCGCATCCGGGGAAAATGCCTTTCTTCAACAAGCAAACCTTGATAGCAACCAATAAAGTCTGCAAGTCATCTACATCATCTACCAAATTCAATTTCTCCCCTTCACCAATTGCACCAACCGTGCCCTTGTGAGGAGGCATGGGATTTTCCAGCACATTAGGAGAGGGAGCGAAATTGATCGCTTTAGAATCCAACAAGTCCTGAACAACATGCTTCAATGCTTTACAATTCTCAGTACTATGGCCGGGAGCTCCAGAATGAAACTCGCATCTAGCATTCGAGTCATAACCTTCAGGAATTTGGCCTGGCCTCGGAGGTTGCAAGGTACGGAGCTGAATCATTTGAAGCTGCAGGAGATTCTTCAACAGTTGGGAGTAAGACATTGGTGGAGCTTCAATATGTCTATCCTTCACCCTCTGGGAGTAGTACGGACGAGGGGGTCTTGGCTGATACCCCTGTGAGCGTTGCGGCTGTGGAGGCTGAATCCGTTGTTGAACTGGAGGAGTTGAAATAGTGACGGGGGCCACTTGCTGATAATATCCTTGGTGCATCATTCCTCTCTGCGCGTATACTGCTCTTGTTTCTCCTTCCCTCCTTTTCACAAAGGGTTTCTTGATGCCAGATACTGAAGCGTTTCCATTTTGAATCTTCCCCTGTTTGAGCCAGCTTTCAATTCTTTCTCCAGTCAGGATAATGTCCGAGAAGCCACTTGAGGAACAACCAGCCAACCTTTCCATGAAATGCCCTGGGAGTGTATTCAAGAAAAGATTGACCATCTCTCTTTCCAATAACGGTGGTTGCACTCGGGCGGCCACCTCACGCCACCTCTGTGCATAGTCTTTGAAGCTCTCCGAGCTCCTCTGTGTCAAGCTTTGGAGCTGAGTACGGCTAGGTGCCATGTCAATGTTGTATTGATATTGTCTGAGGAAGGCCTCTCCCAAATCCTTCCAACTTCTAATAGAGCTCCTTTCCAACTTCATGTACCACTCCAAGGACCCTCCAGAAAGGCTATCCTGGAAATAGTACATCCATAGTTTCTCGTCCCGCGTGTGGGCCGCAATCTTCCTGTAGAAGGCCTGCAGGTGGGTTTTCGGGCAAGAGTTGCCGTTGTATTTATCAAATGCTGGTGGCCTGAACTTGTGTGGAATGACCACCCCAGGTACTAAACCCATATCTGATACGTCAATCCCCAAAGTATCCTTGCACTCTAAGGCCTTGACCTTCTCTGCAAGCACCAAGAAGTCGTTGAGATTTCCGTCACCGCCAAAACCCATATCATTGTTGAAGTACTGGAATTGGTCTTCCTGCCTGTCCTGCACAGGAACATACGTAGCCATAGCTGGATCTGGAACATGAGGTCCACCTGTACCGTTGTTAGTATTGGGAGGAGCCCCTAGTCCACCGGAAGTAGTTGCCTGAGCATTAGTGTTAGGAGGAGTTAACCCTTGAATTGCATTTCTCAGTTCCTGCTGCCCCTGGGCCATCCCCTGCATTAGAGTCATAAATTTTGCCATCTTGGTACGGACATCGTTGAGTTCTGTCTGCATGGCGTCCATTGCTGTTCTTTGATTACTGCGGGTCGCGTACCGATGAGGAATATTTTGTCGAATGTACCGGGTCTTGGCGGCCCTCGCAATCTTTGCCTGGTGAACACAGATAAATTAGACATCTCGAAGAAAGACCTGTAAAGACAAAGACAAAATGCAAATGATGTGTATGCAATGCAATGTGTTCCTTTTATTCCCGAGTATTTTCCTGTGTCCGGTCCTGGCATTAAGAAGATAAGAATTGGGAAGAAGACCCAAATAATATTCAGACATA
This sequence comes from Lathyrus aphaca, assembly GCA_963966055.1. Lineage (NCBI taxonomy): Eukaryota > Viridiplantae > Streptophyta > Magnoliopsida > Fabales > Fabaceae > Lathyrus > Lathyrus aphaca. The sequence continues at coordinate 120,690,387 of OZ014521.1, read as the reverse complement.
ATGACGGCTGTGGAGAATCGGTGCTCATTACCCCGTGTCGGTGCAAATAACAAACAAGAAATCCGGAACAAATCAATCATATAAACTGGAGTTTGAAAATACAAAGTCCCCGAAGGGTACCAATCACAATAACAAAAGTACATCACATATAAGGAATCCCACAACAAGCCTGTGGGTAATCCAAGTACAACAATATGAAATTAAACACTAGGGAACTCTATATCTTTCAATATCCAACTAAGGCATTTGACGCTCTGGAACAGTTGAACCACATCTGGATGACCGGGCTCCTGGATGAGCTTCTGAATGAGGAGGTCCCTCGTATCAGAAGAAGCGTGCAACTCCTCGATCTGCTGTAGAAATGCTGCTTCATTCCCCTTGCTTTGACTAGACTCGGCCTTCGACCTTTTCACTTCAGCTTTCAACTTCAAGTCTTCAATCTCCCTTTGAGCTTCCTTCAGTGCCTGCTGACTTTCTGTTACGCGCCGGATACGATCTTCCTCTTGATAATAAGCTTTCCTGAGAAGTTCTTTCTGCCCATCTAAAGAATCCTGAAGACTTTTGACTTCCTGTTTATGCTTGGCGTCCAACTCTTTTTGTTTCTTCAGATTTTCGTCCCATTTCTCCTGCCATAAAGTAACAGCTTCATTGGCTTCACTAAGATCTTTCTTCTCTCTTCGGCGCTGGGCCGTCTTATGAGTCTCAGCTAAACCTTTCTTTCGGAAATAGAGCTCTCTATCTTCAAAATCCTTCTGCTTAAGACGGACTATCTCCTCGGCTTGCTCAGCTCTATCTTTCAATTGACGGTTCTGGATCATCAGCGCTTGACAAGAATTAAGAGCCTCTTGATTTTCAACCCTCAGTTGCTTAACCAAAGCTTCTAACTTCTGATATTCCTCCAAAGGCACCGTAGTTCTTGGTGCTACCTCTTTAGGGTAAAGAGGCGTCTCTCTAGAAAATGGTAGAAGGTGAGTCTTCACACGATCCTCCAACCAGCTGGCAAAAGGATCATAGGTATTAGGATCTACTCTTCCAAAATCTTTCTTTCCTTTCATCACCTTAACTTCCCAAGCTTGGGATGCTAGGATACTCATTTTGGAGTTTCCCTCTGCTGAGAAATATAAGGACTCATTTGCATCGTCGATCAAAGGTACATCTCTTAAAGGATAGCCAAACTGTTTCCTGGACAAAATAGGATTGTAGCTAATCCCACCTTTCCTTCCCATCAAAGGCACATTTGGAAAGCTACCACAACTAACCAACATTTCTTTGCCCACCAAGTCTCTGTTACATCCCCAAGCAATGTCAGCTGAGGTTAAGCCCATTAATCTTTTGGACCACTTCCACGATTGCTTCAAATCCTGAAAGGGTCCTGATTTAGGGAGTTGCCTTACAAACCAATCAGCGAATATGGGAGCACAACAATTTACAAACCCCTTCCTCTTTTCATTTCTGTGGTGAACTCCATAATAAAAGTCAGCTAGCAATGTAGGAACAGGATTTCTCTTGACGAAGATGGTAATGGCCTCCATGTTAATTAGTCCTTTCTCTCCGGGAAACAAACTGATTCCATATACTACCATAGCCAACAGTGCTTTGAAGTCTGCCCACTTCTTTTCCGATGCCATAACACGTGCCTCTGCAACAAGAAAGTCCAAAGGGATTCCTTTACTTTGGCCAGCCTCTAATCCCACCTTGAGTCTAGGCATACTCAAATGACAGGCAATAGTGATATCCTCATGAGATGGGATCCTCTCCGAAACATAGTAAGGTACACCCTCCTTAACAGGAACACTCAGCATGCTAGAAACCTCCTCTAATGTAGGTGCCAGAATATAATCAGGAAAAACAAAAACCCTCAGCTGTGGATCATAAAACTGCAACAGAGAATGCAAGCTATCTTTCTGGTCAATTGTGGGCTTGCTCACATAATTCAGTATCTTGCCATACTCTTTCCTGAAATCATCAAGGACTCGGTCACCCATCAAGCTAATCAAACCCTGAACACTCTCTGTCTCTGGCTGCGGGAAAGTATAATGAACATTTCTCTTCCTCGGAATCTCCATGCTGAAGTAGAAAATATGACCAGGACCTAGGAAGTAACGAACCCTGGGAATAAAAAGAACACAAAATGATTAATGATGCTATGATGCTAATGCAAGACAAGGCATGTGATCAGTGAAGTGTCTGTGGTGTGCCCATCATATAATCAGGTGTCGGTGCCAGGTCTCAAAATCCAGATATCACAATAATTATCCCTCTGATCCGGGATCCACAACTTAAGAACAGAAATCCAGATCACAAAACTGAACCAAAGGCAAAGTGGGTATGCTGAAGGTACCAGGGTTCCTGCAAACCTGTAAACCCCTCCCAATCTCACGGGTGTGCTACTCGGGTCAAACATCACGGACTCTCGAGGCCGAATAGTAATAATACGTTCACCATTTCCGAGAAATGGCTCATGACCACATCAGGGAATCGGTTTGGCATTATATACTACTCAGGGAGGTCTCAGTTGAGTCCGGAAAAACAAGCATCCCTCACAAGTCTCCAGCTTCAAGCACTGAGTCGAGAAACAATAGTACATTCATCCCGAAGGGTACAATACTATCGTCATACGAACAGTTTGCTTTGACTGGATTCCTATGAGAGAACCAGGCCATCCTATGCGAGTTCCCAGTGGGCCCTCGGATGCGAGTGGGTTTGCCAACAAATGTGGTCTGCCACTGTCATCGCTGGAGAGGGATGTTTCCACAAAGGTTCTCAATGATCGGTCCCCTGACTGCACATAACTATCAAGGTAGCGCATCAACCCAGAAAGATTCCGGTATCAATACATTCCCGAGAAGGTCGCAAGTCAAGGTGTGGAACTCACTACTACCAACATAGCAAGATGCCATGAAGCCAAAGTGGAACCACTCTAAGTCCTAAGGTGCACTCAAGCCGGGTAGTTGGCTTATCTCACAGTAACTCCCAACCCACAGAAAAAATGAAAACCAGCACAGCCAGACAGTCCAGTATAATATGATGCATGGAAAATAAAATACTGAAAGCGGTAAATAAATGCGATAAAGTAAAGCTGTAAATAAAACAGTAAAGCTAAACTAAAGCACTCAGCAACAACACATATACACCCAAAGAACAAAACCAAACAGGCGCTAGGATTGACTCTACAAGGGAAACCGGAAGAATCAGGTTAATCCCCAGCAGAGTCGCCAGCTGTCGCTCCCGGGATTTTCATCCTAGTACAAACGCGAAAGTGGCGCGGAAAGGTTAGAGTCGCCAGCCAGACATTTTTATCCCGAATGAATGGGAAAGGTAATGTTGCACAAACCTGAGGAAGAAGGAAAGGACAAGGTCCTGCGAACCAAAGATCTGAGTTCGGGAGTCGGTTACGAACTGGGAAGGTATTAGCACCCCAGATCGTCCGTCGTACCCGACGGGATCCACGCTTGCTTGTTTGTTTCAAAGGGTGAGAAAATAAGATGCTGCTGAATAAAACCGCTACTGGAATAAAGGGAATGGAAAATGAGAAAGGAATAAGAAGAGAGAATGGAAAGAATGGGGAAAATGTAGGGAAAATAAAGAATGTGCTCGAACGGGCCCTACCCCGCTGCCTACGTACCTCATCGGGATAATGAGGATCAGAGTCGACGTAGTTCGCCTAACCTAGGCGGGAACTGTTTGTTTGTGTTTTTTATGCTGGAACTGCGTATGTCTATGCTCAGGTGTTGCAGGCTCGTCTGGTACGAGTGCGTTTACCGTCTTGCATGTGTGACAAGTCGCCGCGAGTTCGCGTTATGAGTGAATGAGATGAGAAGAGAAGTTCCCGCAGGATAGTCGCTTATTGTTTGTTTTTGTCTTTTATGAGTTTTGTATGAATTTGGCACAAGGAAGTGAATTCAAACTCTTTTCCGTGGAATGTACACTTGCCTCTACATTCCAAGATGGAATAATAGAACAAGCATACCCAGCAAGGAGAATTTATCCAAGACTGGTTTCCTAGGATTAGGGCTTAAGTTCACTAGCTTGTTGAACTTTATTAAGTGTTTTTGTTTCTTTAGTGAAGAAGTGTCTTTTAAACTTTCTTTGTGAACAATTCCTTGATGAGACTTGTGCATCATGATAAACAAGCTTACACCACTCCAAGATGGAATGAATGCAAGTGCTTCATGGAATAAGGCTATACACAAGGAATCATTTCATTTATTTGTTAAGTGTTTTTTTTGGATTTTGTTTGAAGATAAGAAGAGAATGACTCAGATTGCAAAAAGGCCAAATCTAAGGGACTAAGACTCAATCCTAATTTTGTTATGTATTTACAAAGTGGTCCTAATGGTTAATGGGGTCTTCTATTCCTAATGGAAACTTAGAAACTAATAGAACTCAACTTACTTCTTAATGAAGTTAAGTTGATTCTAAGAACAATGGGGAAGCCTATACAAGTTATAGAATCTAATGATAAGGCAAAACAAATGAAATCAAATATGAGAAATAGCATTCTAAAAATGCCTTAAAGGCATGAATAATAAATAGTCTTATTTATTTATTCTATTTCTATATGGAAATGAATTTTATACTAAGTTCTAAATCTAAGTCAAACTTAATATTCATCCTAAAACAAATTAAACTAAACCTAAGTCTAATGTTAAATTCTATGACTAAAATTAATCTAGACTATTGTTATTATTATTTTTTTGTATTGAACTATATTTTCTTTTAATGGCCTAATCTAATGGAATTATGCATAACTAAGCCTAAAACTAATATTCTAAAAAAATACTAAATCTTCTAGAAAAATTATGAAAATTAAACTATGGGATCCTAACACTACCTAAAATAGTATACTAAGAGGGATTCTAAAAATACTTATTTTTCTATGCCTAAACATTATTTAATTTCAGCTAAGACTTAATTATTATTTCCTAAGGATTACTCCCCTAAAACCTATGATAAAAGGTTCTAAAAATTCCATTAAAAATATCCTACGCGATATTATGAGTCTTTTAATTATAGAAAAAAGAATGGCTCAAAAAAGATTAATGGAAGTTATTTAAATAAAATAAACAAAATTCTGCACAATTAAGGAAACATTCAATAAAGCTAAATAAAAGAATAATTCAGAATTAATTCAAAAAATAAATAAATTTCAGGAAATAAAAATATCCTAAATTTCTAAATTCAATTATTAACCCTCCTTAATTTTTGGGGAATTTTCTAATGCTTTTTCCTATTTTTAATGAATTATTTCTAATTTAATATTAACTTAAAAATTAAATATCTAAAGAAATAAAACAGAGGGGGGGGGGGGGCTTTAGTACTACTTTAGGTTCCTTTTTCTCTACTGGGCCTAACAACAGGGTGCAGATAGCAGACATAAGGTCCATATGGAATTTGCATTAAAATTAATGACCCTTATTACACTATTATTAACATTAAGACTAAATTAATCTTACTATAAAATTATTTCTAAAATCTGAAATTAAGAAAGTGAATTAAACTCACCTAAACTAATATTTTGTAAAAAAAGGAAAAGTCTTAATTTAAGAAAATACTAAGCTAATCTTAAAAATAATTTTCTCTAAAACCTTAATTTAAGAAAAAAAAGAAAAAAACTAAAGTTTTATTATGTCAATTTAATATTCTAAATTAACTTATTAAGCTATTTTTTCTAAAATCTTAATTAAAAAGAAAAATCTAAGCTAACTTATTAAACTAATATTCTCCTAAAAAATCTTAATTTAAGAAATAGGAATTAAACTAAGCTTATGGTAATTTTTCTTCTAAAACTCTTAATTTGAGAAAATGAAATAGTACTAAACTTAAATTTAATATTTTTCCAAAAAACTTAATTTAAATTTCTACTAAACTAAACTTATGATTATGTTTCTTAATATTTTAATTACACTTATCAAAAAAAACATTTTTTTTAAAGAAATCTTAATTTAAGAAAATCTTAAATTAAATTATTATAATCTTTTCTAAATAACTCAAATTAAAGAAAAAAATGAATTAACTAAAGTCTTAATGTTATTTTTCTAAAAAAAATCTTAATTAAAGAACAAATGAATCAACCCTTAATAACCTTGATAATATTTTAATGACTATAGTTAATTAAAATATGAATTAAACTACAATACTAATATTCAAATTGCAATCCTAAAAACTTCTAAATTACAGTTAAGTTCAATCTTTATCTAATGATAATATCTTTCTTTAAATTCATAAATTCCTAACTTATTAAATTAATAAAAACTTAATAATCTTATGAATTCAATTAAATTAATAATCTAAAAAACAGCTAAACCAACAATCTTATAATTAATTTAATATTCTAACTTTCCAAATACAATTAAACTTAAGAAAGAAAAACAATAAAAGAAATTAAAAACAAAAGATCATCAACCCTAATTCCATTCTTCCTTCCCTCTTGCGCCGCACACCCTCTTCCTCCTCTTCATCCTCTTCGCCCCTTTCTCTACTCTAAACACTAACCTCAATCCTTCTCTCTACCCTCAATTAACCTAACTTCTTCTTGAACCTAAAAGATGCTGTAAAAATCTTCAAAATAAACAAAAACGAAATCAAACATTCGCACACCTTCAATCGGATTGGCAAGAGACCTCAAGATTTGAAGAGGTTTGCTGCGGCGGCGAAGCTAAAAAATGACGATCGGAGCCAACACGATGAGAGCGGCGAGCTTCTGTGGCGCGAACAAAAGTTTCGGAACTCGCAAACTCTTCTGGTATGAACAAGCTACAATCCGTCCTCGTTCGTCATCATCACCTTTTCATCGGCTTTATATATCCGTTGTGTTAGTTCTTGCGCCGACGGCGATGCGACAAGTGAGATCGAAACACGAATCTCACACGAAGAAGACGACTATGGTAGAAAACTGTATCCGCGAGACAACTACGACCGACGAAAATGCATCCTCTCGTGTAAGATATTCATTCGCCCTTTCTTCTTACTCAGAGTCTAGATCCGAATTGTATTGCCTCAATCCTCTTCTGGAATTTGCGAATACGAACTTAATACGACCTACTGTTAATTGCTGTGTTATGAAACAAATTTGCAGGTTGTTGAAGGTTCTTGGAGTTGCAGAATGATGGTGATGAAGAGGATGAAGAGTGTTCGTTGGTGAGGCTTGAAGGTGAACTCAGAAACGAGATCAAGGTACCAAGAGGATTGCCATGGTTTGAGGAAAGGAAGGAATAAGAAGATTGAAAAGGGTGGAAGGGACTGAAAGTGTGTAAAAAACTGATAGAGAATGATACCTCTAATTTATAGGAGGATTGCCAGTGATTCTGGAAACTTCAGGAAGGTAAGTTTGTTATTTTAGTTAAGAATTTCCAATCCCTTGCTTCCAATTCTGTTATGAAGTTAGTGAATTCGGTTAGGATTTTGTTAATTTGGTTTGTGAATGATTTCCTGATTCTGTTAATGGTTTGGATAGATAGAGTAATAACTGATTCCCTTTCCTTTTGTTCTTTCTGTGCTTCTAAAAATATGTTGCTTTTATGTGCAGGTCAATATTTGAAACTGCAGCCACCAAACATTACTACATGAACAGATAATCCGACGTCGAAACATCGAGGACTCGGTTTATTGAATAGCACGTCCAGATGAAAGAGTTTAACAGTGGCTTCCACATTCCAACTCGTTGACTCCATTTCTTTAATCACAAGTTCCATGAAGATCTGCACCGGTCTCAACGTATGGTGAACTCTAGCATCAACCTCTCCTTGAAGCTTCGTGACGGTCCTTTCAACGTTTTCATCATGCTTGGTTACTCTTAAACCTCTGCCAACACGTGAGGTGAGATATCAAGTTCTTTCCATGAACCTTCTTTTCTGTTAATTCTGATACGGGTTTTTTAACTCTTCCACCACAGCTTGACCCGCGGCTCAAATTGAGTCGTTATGGTGTGGATTTTGAATCGAAATTCCGCATAGGCTGTTTTATTTGTTGACCAGCTTCACAATCCTTATTACTTACGATTTGAGCTTTTGCTGAATGAATAAATGGATCTGATACTGTGCCTCTTCTGTGATACAGGCTGCTAACATGATTGATGGTTGCTTGGAGTGTGATGAATGATGAAGATAGTGACAGATTGAAGATTAAAGGATTGGCTTCTTGTTTTCTCAAATTTTTTAGTTATCCGAAAAATCCATTATGATTGTTGTAACTGATCCCTTCTTTTGGACTCTTTTCCGCTTGAAACTTCTATATTTTTTCTGATATACTCTATCAATGAGCCAAATAAACCATCCTTAAATGATCAGCATGTGATTGTCTGTTTAGTTCCACACATTACCTTCTTCACGAGTTTAAACTCCCATATTTTGTTAAAAGTACAAGACCAATGTTACACGCATCTCATGATGATTTCAACAGTCTTGGTATAAGTTAGAATAAAATATAAACAAGATAGCAATTTATCAAAATGCCTGAAGGACATTTACAACCTTATAACTCTAAGAGGAAAATACAAGCTTTTGGGTTACACGCTTGACAATGGGTAACTCCTAAAATCTTTATTTTTCGGTCCAAAGATAAAAAGTTACTCTATAAGTGATTAATCAGGTTAAACATAATAGGAAATCTGCCTACTACCCTCTATACTTTATCATATCAATCAGCATAATCACAAAAAGAGAAGAATAAGTTGACTTCAAAGTTAATGGCTCAATAAAAACGAAGTGGACTAATAAATTTCGTAATGGGCTTTGTGATCTGGATTGAAACAAAAAAATATGGACATAGATCGTAAAAGGAAACTTGGAATATAAAAGGATGACTTTAATAATTAGTGAACATGGACTTATAACAAGATAAATGATGTTTGAATTTGTGACAAAAATCAAAGAATGGATTGAGGGATGATATTGCATGATATTGGACCAAAATTTAGGATAAACTTAGATAATAGATATGAATAGGTTTCGATGCACAAACTTGTATCTCGGATTAAATTCCAACTTTAATCTCAAATCTACATCGCCATGCAGTAAATAAACGAAAAGACCACTGATCTTTGCGACCTGAAACCCCGAGTCGCTCCCATGAATGAACAATGAAGTTGGAGATTCTTGCATCAAAACATTAATTCCACATTTCACTAACGCAATCTGATGAAAAGAGCAGCCACTAATAATGAAAGGAAATAAACCTTTAATCACATTAACAACACCCTGATTTGGCATTTTTTAAGGAACCTCTGAATAGGAAGGGTTTTAGAACTTGATGATCCTCTGAATAGGCATATCCTTCTGATGATATGGACTCAACCTTTATCTCAAACTTGAATGCAGCAACCAAGTATATCACATTTGAATAGGAAAATTCATATCACAAGGAGATGTTTTAATCACATGCCTTAGGAATCAATGAAATGCATGATTATGTTGTTACACTCTAATGAGAAATACAAATGAATGTGAAACGATAAGCCAGTAAAGGGAATAAATATGAGGGCAAATTTTGAGGTATTACAGCTGCCCCTATTCAATCAACTGCAAACCTGAACGGATGATTGTGACAGCTTTTAGATGTTCAAGGTATGGAGTGATTGAATACTCGAATAAAACCTGAAAATTTGAACTCGGGATAACAGGAATGCCACCTGCCCATTTATTTATTTATATATTTTTTGATTTTGACCTCTGAATAGGTAGCGAAAATAGAACCAAGTGGAAATATGCTGGAAAGAATGCCATCCTCGAATGACAACTCAAAAGAAAATAGGACGCGATGAAACGGGATCATTGTACTTAAATGATAACCCAGGACGCGACCGTTGTACTGAAACGGAGACGCGAAAAGAAATGAGACTGTTGTACTGAAACAAGACTCAAATACGAGACCATTGTACTTAAATGGAGACTCGAATGAAATGGGATCGTTGTACTTAAACGAGAGCCCGAGCAAACAGGATCATTGTACTTAAATGATAACCTGAGACGCGACCGTTGTACTGAAACGAAGACGCGAAAAGAAATGAGACTGTTGTACTGAAACAAGACTCAAATACGAGACCATTGTACTTAAATGGAGACTCGAATGAAATGGGATCGTTATACTTAAACGAGAGCCCGAGCAAACAGGATCATTGTACTTAAATGATAACCTTAAACGAGAGCCCGAGCAAACAGGTCCTATGAGCCATTGTAAAAGTTTCCATTTTTGGACATGACATGTAATGAAAACTTTCCATTTTGGGAAATATTTTCAACCTCCTCTTTCTTGATCAAAAAGGTTTCAAATGAATTTTCTTCAAACATGAAAGTTGTAGATTGTATCTTCCCATTTTCAAAAAGTACAAGAACTCCTCTTGATTCATCCTAGAACTAAAGTTATGATGGATCAAAGTTGGCAAAAATCACATAATTTTCAAGTTCATGCCAAAGAGGGAAATGTGCAATTTTGATTTCCAAGCTTTCTCATGACCTCTAATGCACTTCTACACATCATAGAAACATAATTTAACTTGTTTATACCATAATTGTGCCAAGAACCAAGGATTTTCATGACTTGCATCTCAAGATTTCTCAAATTTGTGAAAATGCGAAATCACTTCAATCTCATGATCCAAGCCATACAGTTCACCACAATTGATCCAAAGGACATCCTTGAAGCCAACTGAACACAATCCAGTCAGAAAATCAGCTCTACCATGGCCCATGCCTCTGGTACACAAATCTTGACTTTTGGGCCAATTGAGCCATGCCATTCCCACAGTGCACAACCACTCCTCTGACTCATTCCAATTATTTATGAAAACCCTAAGCATCATAAAACATATCACAACAAGCCTTGAACACACACACAAGATCAGATTGCAAAAAATCCTTAAAAACTTCCCCTCTTCGATTCTCCCAATCCAGCCATCAAACTTCAAAAATTTCTTCACCAATCAACCACACATCACCTATAAAACAAAACCCACCCCTCATAATGGCCTGAAACACAACACACAAGAACCTCATTTTCTGCCATATCTGAACTGAACCTCTCAAAATAGCCACTACAAACTTCATCCAAGCATCTCAATAGCTTCAGGAGGTCCAAAAGAGTTAGTTTGGACAAAGGGGAGGCCTTGAAAGCTCCAGTTTGAAGAACTCCAGCTCAGGTATCCCTCAAGAACAATTTTTCCAGAACCTTAAATTCTTGTTAAAATGTGTATCTATATGTTATCCTGATCATCATGATATGTTTAGAATTGAAAATGAGTGAAAAATGAGTATGTTATGATGTTCTGAAAGTTTGCCTATGTTTGATGTTGCTTCAATTCTCATGATTTTTGTTGATTGATTTGTGTTGTATGATGTTAGAGGATCATTTATGGGCAGGTTTTATGGGTTTTTGTGAGCTATAGAGGAAGTTAGGGTTTGGGGTTGGCCGGAGAAGATGACCGGAGCACTGTTCCGGTCACCTGAAAATTATTAGGGTTAATTAGGTTTAGGGTTTCCAGATTGAACCACAGTCCTAGGATCTTAATTAAGCCAGCGCGTGAATGGACCAGATTGCATCATTAATTTTAATTCTAATTAATTAAGTTAATTATAATTAATTTAATCAGAATGAACCACAGCCATTGGATCATGCGTGAAGCCCAAATTTGAACCTGATCCCTTAGATCTTCATACCCCAAGTCACGCTGACTCACCATTTCAGCCCTTGATCCTCTCAACTTTGCATCCTGGCCCTTGCTTGTGATTACTTTTCATTTTTTTGTTTTATTTATTTCATTTTATTTCACATATTTATTTAAAATAGCAAATCATTTTATAAAAATACAATCTTTTGCATTTCCACTTTAAATAATTTTCAGAAACCAAAAACTTTTTTATTTTTTATTTTTGAATTAAAAATCTATTTTTAAATCATTTAATTGTATTATTTAATTAATTAATTCATTTTAATTAATTAAAAATACTTTTAGGTATTTAAAAATCACCAAAAAAATCATGAAGCATTATTACATATTTAGAACAATTTAAAAACTCATCTTACAAATTTCTTTTAGGGTTTGATCATGTTTTGACAATTAACCATGAATTAGGGTTTCCAAATTTCCTATTTTTCTAACCCTAACTTCAAAAATCCATTTCTGATCAACAAGGATGAGTTTGCACATGGTTCTTTTTGAATATTTTCATACTTTGCATGTAGTATCTAGGGTATTTAACTCATATTTTTGCATTGCATTTTCCATTTGTTTGGCATTTTTCATGAAGAAGTACACAAAACCCTTGCCTAACTTAGAAAACCCATAACTTGACCTTGGTATAGCTTCTGACCTCCATATTTGGGGAGTGATCTTATGTGTGTTTAGGGTTCATTTGGTTGCATTTTAATTTTTTTATCATGTGTTATCCTTCTGTTGTGGACATATGCATCTCATACTTTCTTAAAACCCTAATTTGCCATGTTCATTTGCATTCATCTTTGCACACCTTCATCACAAGAACTTGTCATGACATCTCATGCATTTGTATGTCATCTTAGATACCTTAGGACATGTATGAACATTGGTTGATCATTTTTTCATCCATTTGGTATGTTTTGCATTCATTACTTCTTATGTGTATTCATGTGATTTCAAGCTTCTAACATGCTTTCCTTTGCATCTCATCTCTTGTATGATCATACATAAACATTGTACATGTCTTTGCATCATTTCATAACACATTTGCATTGTGTTTACACTTATGGTCTTGATCATTGCATCTTCATTTGCCTTATTTCCTTTTGTTTCATATCTTATGTATTCATACTTACTTTTCAGGAGCTTCAGGTAAGTTTGTTTAGGATGTGGATTTGCCTCAGCAACCAACCTCTTTTTATCCCTTCATTTGCATTTTATTTGTATTTGAAGTGAGTTTGACTCACTTATGATCTCTCTTGCTCCTTTTCTTTCTCTTAGGTTACTTAACTTCTTCAGGAAGTAACTTATTCTTCTTTCTCTTCTCTTTTCATCTGCTTCTTCTTCCTTGGTGGTCATCTGAAGACCTTTCTCTAAGCCTCACAAACCATAGGAATATCCAAGCATGATAACTTTAGGGTTGTACATAGTCCCCCCTAGTTTTTACATTTGAGTCTCCTTGAGTCTCTGCTTCTCATCTCATAATCAAGGCTAAACAGTTAAAGTTTTAAGGCTCTGAATTAGGGTTATGCATGTATCCTTATCTTAGGATGGAGTGTATAACTTTAATACTTAGTGTTAAACCTTTAAGTTGTTTACACCTCCTAATCAAAACACCTAATAATCATTAAGACTTAAGCTTGTAACTTGGGCCTTATATTAGGGTTACATATATGCCTGTTGGTTCAGAGGGACTAACCCTAGTATTCAATAGACAAGTCCCCCTCAAGTTTAGTCTTACAAACATAAAATCCATTTCTTAATCCCACCTTTAATTAAAATCCACTTTAATAAAGGCTTGTTATATAATGATTTTAATCCCTAACCATAAATTAAGTTGAGGAGTCTTCCTCATCTTAAGTGTTCTCATCTATTATCCTTCTCTTAGGATGGTGTAATGAGTTCACTAATCCCTGATTAGAGATTAAACTGATTACTTAACACTAAACAAAAATCCAAAAATACTTAATAATCACAGTAGGTTAATGATCTTAATCCTGCATCATTAGGGTAATTAAGTTGAGATTTTCATCTCATACTTAAGTAGACTCGTTATCCCTAATCAAGGGTGATATAATGAGTTTACGACCCTTGATTAAGGCTTAAGCTCATTATCTTATGCAAAGCACCAAAAACAATAAAAAAAACTGAAAACACAAAATCAAAAAATAAACGTCTCCTCCGCGATTCTTTTCTCATCACACTCATTCTGAAAACGAGAACTCGCTTCTTCCGTCTAATGCAAGACAGTTAGCACTTGAGCCAGACAAGTCATACACTTGAGCATAGACAAGCAAGCAGTTCACAATAAAAACATCTCAGTCTCTTTGAGTCGAACTACGGTGTTCTGACTTCCTCATTGCACGAGAGGATACATAGGCATAACTTAACATTTATCGAACAAAAGTCTCTTTGTCTCCCCCCTCTCATCCTCCCAGTTCTCTTTCCTTAGCCTCAGTTTTGAGCACTCACTTTCTTCTCGCACTGAAACTCTGTACATCCATTCCTCCCTAGCCTTTTATACACAATTTAACACATACACTATACCCTTTTTAACACAATCAGGTATGCGTGGATCCCGTCGAGTACGACGGACTATCTGGGTGCTAATACCTTCCCAGGTCGTAACCTACCCCCTTACTCAGTCTCTTTGGTTCGCAACTGTCTTATCCATATCTTTCTAGGTTTATGAAGCATTACCTTTCCTTCGGAATAAAAATACCTAGCTGGCGACTCTATTCAACCTCAACCATCAACATCGCCGACAGTTCGTGTTTGCACCGGGATGAAAATCCAGGGAGCGACAGCTGTCTGAGGCAAAATTTTGGCCGGCTCATTGGTATGTATGAGTGGGCTCAAACTCCTTCATGAGCCGACTCATCAAAGTGTTTTCTTTCTTAAATCGTGCGGGTCTCAACAGGCTGACTCACTGTTAATTTTGGCCGACTCACCAAGCAATTTGAATCAGCTCATTTTGTGATTTGAGTCGGTGCATTACTATGCTGTCTAATTTTTTCATTTAATTTTTCTTTCTATTTTTGTGATATTGATTAAAACTATTATAAATAGCTGATTTTATTTATTTTGAAAGGTAACAAGAAAAGTGAAAGATATATACACTTCTCTCTTCATCTTCTTCCTTCTTGCATCCATCAACAATCACACACAACAATATTTGTTAATTAAGGTGCTTGCTTCGAAGATAACGTTCAATCGTGAATTAGTGTTTCAGATTGGGTCTAGAGAGTGTGGGTTTTTGTTGGAAAAATTTGAAGGGTTTTCTCCTCCAAGATCATAGAAGATGTAGCGGTTTTGCACACAACTATGTAGATTCAGCCGAGTGAGGTAGATTGAAGATCAAGTGGATCGTTCTTTAATATCACGGTAGACGGAGGATTGCGAAGATCTTTGTGGGTTCACAAGTGTTGAAGAAACTCAGTCGTGCTCAAAGTTTGGAGGATCGTAAATCCTTGCAAGAAGGGAGCAATTAATCGAAGGCTTTCTCGACACGTGTGGAGGACTTGATTCTACTTTGAATCAAGGGACAAAAAGAAGATTTGACAGCATATTCAACACGGTTTGGTTTGTTGGCTCATCTATTTTTCTTCTTGTAAGACAATTGCAATTTAATAAAATTGCCCAATTCGATTGTGAATTGGGGGCAGAGTACTTCGAATGAGGACGACGAAGGAACTGCCTAAACTAATTCCTTGTGTTCTTTACTATTCTCGCATTTTACGTTTGATCATTTTGATTTTGTGTGCTCTAAAATTCTGGTGTATCTAAGTAGTGCACTCAAGGTGTTTGAGAATTTGTCATACTCAAAAGTGATAACAACATTGTGTAAAATTCTGCACTACTTGATACAACAAAGTTACACTTTGTTTTTTGCACACCAAGTGTTTTTCAAAAAATCAAATCACACAAAATCAATTTGCTTGTGCTTATTTTCTTTCTCTATATCATTGTTAAGAATAGTTTTATCAATTGTGGTATCATCAAGTGAATCATCTGTGAAGTATTAATTCTTCTAGTCATCATTCTATTTCCATTTGGTTAAAGTTTATATCCGATCTTCGGTGACTTCAATTTAGACGATTTTTCGGGAAACTTCCGCAATACATTTTCAATTAATTTTTGAAAAGAAAATTTTGAAAAAGGGATCTATTCAACCCCCATTCTAGATCCGCGCTATCGTCTAACAATCCTTTCTTCATCCATTGCTGATATAACTGGTTGTTTCAGAGGGTAGTTGTAATACGGTGGGAGAACTGACTTTGTCGTTTTTGTTTTTACAAAAACAATGTTGTAGATAGCAAGAGTCACCACCGACTTTTCTTTTATCCAATTAGGAAATGTGGAAAAAAACAGGAAAGACCTTAGTTTAGATTTTTGAGTTCAGGGGGTAGGTTGTACAAATGGAAGGTGTTAACACCCTTTGTATCCATGGTTATCCATAAGCTCTTAACTGCTTAGCTCACTTTGTTTTTGTTTGAAAAAAATAGTGGTTGCATGTTTAGAAACGGCTCACCTTTGTAATGATTCTGGTATGAATGTATACAAAATGGTTTTTTGGAAGGTTTTTGAAAGTGTGAAGTGCAAAAACTAATTTTGCTTTGAAATTGTGAGCAAGCAGTTAAGGGTTTCCTACCTACTCAAGGTCATTCATGTTATTTTTTATTTCCTTAGAGATAGGACTGTCCTTACTATTAGTTAGTAAGTGGTCTTATCTTTGTATGTAAGGGACAAGCGTAGGGTCATCAAATGGTCATAGAAGGCAACATGTAAGGATACTTTAGCAATTCAAAGGGACTGTCATCATTTTTCCGTAGGATCGTCAAGGGATGAAATGATCTTTTCGTAGGAAACTCGAATGGTCATCGAGGGACTATGATCTTTTTTCCGTAAGGTCATCGAGGGATGAGATCATCTTTTCGTAGGCAACTCGAAGGGTCATCGAGAGACTATGATCTTTTTTCGTAGGCAACTATCATGATTTATTCGTAATCGTCTTCTGCTAAGATACCCCTACGTTAGAGGGACATGACCAATATTCGCAAGGCAACAAAAGAGGCTACCCTAAAGGTGCAAGTGTGCAAGGTGTGTTATTTTCAGTTATTTGATCTTTTATTAAGGTTTTCTAATTTGTTTTTAATCTTGCCATGCAATCCTATTATCCATACATCTAAACAGTTTGTAAGATACATAAAGTAAAATGCGGAAAACAGAGTCCTAAACTATTACAAGGCCTTGGGGGAGTTACATAATTGAGGAGTGTGAAAAGTAAAATCCTAATTAGACTATTACATTCCATAGGCAATTACATAAGTAAAAAAAAATTGTGGAAAAAATAAATTACAAGTCTTTTTGGCACCTATACATTTTTCTTAGAAAATCGTAAAATAATCGAAACAAAAAGATCAGAAAAATATTGAGTCTTTGGGATGAGAAAAAAAATATTTACATGATTAAAAGAGAGATTAATACTAATAAATAAATTATAAAAGAAAATAATTAATTTTGTCTTTTAAAGATAAGTTACATTATTATTTTTTTTGCTAATTTTAATTTAATAAAAAAAGACATTATTCAAAAGAAAATATTTTTAGTGTTTTTTTAGAAATTAATTGAAAAAGAAATATGTTTTTTTTTCATTTTTTTGAACTACCATCTAATTAATGAGACAATAATCAAATATTTATTAAATTAAAAAAAATGATCATGAATCTATTCTCTTGGTGTTTTTTTTAAATAAAAGATTCTAATGAAATATTTTTTGACTTTTTTGGTTGGTTTAAGAAAACATTTTTTTTGAATTGCTATATAATTAGCAATTTATTATAAAAAGAGAAAGTTTAATAATAAAACGAAGAAAAAGAAAGAAACAAAACAAAGAAAAAAAGAACAACAGGGGGCGCTGGGGATCCCAGCCTGCAAAACTAACAACTTTTAAATAGTAAAAACTACCCTACTCCCCTAAATCGAGGTCGAGGAACTCAAATATGAGATTCGAAGCTTGCAACCTGAGGTGCCCTAACAATATCATATTTCAATTTCTGCATTATGGCTCACAAACAATTGATTAAAACATGTATATATATATATATATATATATATATATATATATATATATATATATATATATATATATATATATATATATATATATATATGATCATGAACATAATTATATGAATAAAATTGATGTAAATGCAGTGTAATGGAGATTTCAAAGATCAAAAAGTTAAGAAACGGCCATGGCGCGTACCATGTGTTTCAGGTTGTTCCAACCTTCAAGAACAATATGAATGGTCTCCTGGGATGATTTTAGGAAGGAACAGGCGTGAAAAGAAGGTTGAAACTTGCTGCAAGTTCTTCTAGATCAAGCTTTTTTGAATGAAATTTGAAAATATTTTAGGGTTTGTGGAGGCAAGGATTATTACATTGTGGGTGAGGAAAATATGAGAAAAATAGAGTATATTTATAGATAAAGGATTAGGTCAAAAACTGAATGTGATTGTCTAAATTAAGAAAGACTTAATCTGATTTGATTTTCCTCATTTCTTATAGCCCAAGCCAATGAATCTGGATGGATTCATGGCTCGATGAATTTAAATAAAAAAATATATTTAAAATAATAATCTAATAATGATGATGAAAAACAGATTTTATTTTATTTTATTTTTGTGATTTTTTGAGATTTTTCCCATAAAAGAATGATTTTAATGAAAAAAATCATATTTTTAAAAATGCATTAAATGCAAATACGAAAATTAAAAATTAAATAATAAAAAATGTGATTTTTGTGATTTTTTTTATAAAAAAAATAAAAATTGAAAAAATTATTAGTAAAGGAAATATAAAAAAAAAAGAGGAAGGTGGGATTTGAACTCACAACCTCTCACATTTATATCCCTTATACCCATTTTTCTACCAATTGTGATATTTTATTTATTCGAAATAAAGGGGCACCAGAAAGCATATGAAGCGGATCAAAATTTGGGGTACAACAAGTGTGAGGAGACCTTTTGAATCAATTTGTCTTGAATATGTGAAGGTAAATTTTGGGGTACAACAGCTGCCCCTGTTCAATCTTCTTATACTTGAGGAGTTAGTTTGGTATGTGTGTCAATCGTGATCTGAAGGTGGAAGATGATTAAACTTATAAGTGCCCAGAAATTTGCACTGTTGGTTGACTGTATTGCTTGGATGGGCTTAAAGATGACATCTGATGAGTTGACTGAAGGTTGTCGGAGATGGGCATAAAGATGTCATCTAGTAAGTTGACGGAGTATTTGTCGAAGATGGGCTTAAAGATGTCATCCATAGTAATGGATATCCATGAGATTTATAGCAGCCGAAGATGGAGAGAGATGTAATCCTGGTGGTTTATAGCAGCCCAAGATATTGGTAAATATAATCCTGGGGGTTTATAGCAGCCCAAAATATTGGTAAATGTAATCATGGGGGTTTATAGCAGCCCAAGATGGAGATAGATGTAATCCTAAGGGTTTATAGCAACCCAAGATATTGGTAAATGTAATCCTGGGGGTTTATAGCAACCCAAGATATCGGTAAATGTAATCATGAGGGTTTATAGCAGCCTAAGATATTGATAAATGTAATCCTGGGGGTTTATAGCAGCCCAAGATATCGGTAAATGTAATCCTGGGGGTTTATAGCAGCCCAAGATATCGGTAAATGTAATCCTGGGGGTTTATAGCAGCCCAAGATATCGGTAAATGTAATCCTAAGGGTTTATAGCAGCCCAAGATATTGGTAAATGTAGTCTTGGGGGTTTATAGCAGCCCAAGATAGACACAAATGCAGTCTTAGGGGTTTATAGCGGTCCAAAACATTGGTAGATGTGATTCTAGGGGTTTATAGCCGCCCAAGATATTGGTAGATATGATCCTGGGGGTTTATAGCAACCCAAAATATTGCTAAATTTAATCCTGGGGGTTTATAGCAACCTAATATATTGGTAAATGTAATCCTAGGGGTTTATAGCAACCCAAGAATAAGTTGTTGATGACATTCATCTACTACGAAATTAACCTGAAAAACAAGGTTAGTTCTATATAGTGTCATGATGTATGTAATGCATTGCAAGACAATGTTCTTAACATAAATGAGAATGTTGTATGTGTTGTGGATGTGTATGTCATGATATGTTGTAGATGATGTATGGACAAATTATGTAGTTGAAGCACATTAGTAGCTTCATGTAACAACTGCTAGATGGGGAAAATAAATCCATGTTCATTGTTGGGGTTGATGAAGACATTACTTCAAATCCCAGTCGAGGAGAGTCAATTGTTCGTCATGCTTTTTATTGAAGGATTAAGTTCCTAGATACCCTGACTGGGGATAAAAGATATGGACATTCCTCCGATGTATTATCTGACCAGCTGTCAACCCTTCTGGGGGATAACATGCTTAATTGAATTTTGTTGGAGAAGAGGATCTTCCTGGGGGTTTGTAGTTTTGGAAATACAATCTCTTTTCTGGGAATAGATTACTTGAAATGATTTGCTGGAACAACTCTGTAGATATTACTCTGTGGGGATGAGCCTATGGAGATCTGTTGGACATGAGCTCTGTTGGGGATTCCAACCTCCAAGATTCCTAAGTAAAGGCTATAATTGTAATTTTATATTTTTTGTTTGGTAAATATCAATCTTATTCAAAAGCATATATTCATTCAAAATAACCAATGGATTCAGAACTTATGATATTCTTGACTTCTCTAACGCCCTGTTTATTTAATTAAATATAATTGTATTATGTTGTGTTGATTTAAGTCGATTTTCGAAATATCGGAATATTATGTTGATGTTCCTAAGTTGGTTTGAGTTTAAGGAATGGATTGGGTTGATTTAAGTTATGGAGAATGATGTTAAATATTTTACGGCTATTGTGTAATAGGTTGAATACGTTGTTTGGACTGTTTATTTGATAATCTATAATTAGTCGATTTAGTCAATTAAGTCGGGATGAAGTAATTATTTGTGAATTATTCGGTCGATTTGGTGTATAGTGAATTAAGTCGTTAAGTCGGAATATTAAGTCGGAAAGTCATAGAAATAATATTAGAATTAATATTATTGTTGTTGGAGTGAGTTAGTTAGTGGGCTAGAACTCGTATTGAGTTAGCAATTAGAGGGGTGCAATGTGTAACACCCCAAATTTACCCTCTTTGTTTCACATCATTTGCATATCATAAGCATAACATATAGCCTACATATCCTAGCATTTGACATAGAAAAATGAAGCATAAGCATCAATGATCACAAGCATAGGGCATATGATCAATCATATGGAAAGTCCTGATCTTCTGTTGTACCCCAAAATTTTCCCTCCCATAATTAATCCAATTTATCTCAAGATTTCTCAAGGTTCACAAGGTTCACAAGGTCCACAATTGGTCAAAAGGATTGAAGACAAAGTCTCCTCCTGAACAATGGATCCAGAACTAGGGTTTTGAATTTCTCCAAGCTAAATGGACTTTCAAGGACTCAATTGAGCTTCATAACATCCCACATGTCTTCAAGAATCCCCATGTCAAGTTTCAGAGCTTTCCCAATAAGTTTGACCAGTCAAATGTTCAAGTATTCAAAAATCAGTTAACTTGATAAAAAAAAGTTAAACCAAGGTCAACTGTGGTTAAGTTAAAGTCAAACTTCAAGATTTGTTGCCAACATCAATATTATGAGGTAAAATTCATCATTTGATAAAGGGTTGATCATGATTCATCAAGAAAATCTCAGATCATCAAGAATCAAGAAGTTTCTAAATTAGGGTTTCATAGTAAAAGTCAATTGAGCTTTGACCAGCCATAACTTTCACATGCTTCATAAAAAATTTCCCATCAAAAGATCATCTTGAAGGAAATTTAATTTTCTACAACTTTGTGTCTCACAAGCCAAGCCTAAAAATGCTTCATTTGGAAGGTATGAGCTAAAACATTATAGGTCCTTTTGAAAGTCATAAAAAGTCAACTTTTTCCAAAGCTCATAATTTGAAAATGATAAAAGATATGGACATGGTACCGAATAGTTTTGTTAGAGGACTCTCAAAGATTTCTAAAAAGTCCAAGATCACTCTCATAGCCTTAAAATTGAGGGAGTTGTGCCTTGTCAAAGTTGGGAAAATTTCAAGGGGTGTATGAAGCAAAAAAGGTCTTAACTTCAAAATTTTCCAAATGGGCCCATAAAATTGCAACCCGATTTCAAAGATAAAGTCATGCACGACCCAATGACCATTTATTTTGATTTTTATAATTTATTTTCTATTATTTTGGATTTTATTTGTTAAAATTCAATTTAAATAAAAAAAATATAAAAAGTCAATATTTGGATCAAATCTTTGTTCTAGAAGCATTCACAGAACATTTAAACTAATTGGATACCATCCAAATTCGTGCTAGATCAAATTGGCAAGGATATATCTGATTTTTGAATCATTATGTGTGATTGATTTCTTCCATATCAAGCAACTGAAATCCATGAATAAGAGGCCCATATTTTGACCTAATATGATTCCATACATATACCAAAACATAAACAAACACTCGGGGACGAAAATCAGAGGCCAAAAGATAGGATTCAAACTTCAAAATTTCACCAAAAAACTCCAATTTGGTTTCTTACTTGCAGGTAGTATCAAGACTTTTTAAAGGTTGAGACATGATCCTTGATGTCTCTTGAAGCTATCCTGATCATTTGCATCACTCAACTCGCATCCATATGCCATAACCGAACTCATTTATCCTTGCTTTGTTTTTTTTCGATTTGCATATGTTTACTTGATATAACTGAATATTAATGATTGATTCATGTTTGTTATGTCATAAGGATGATTTTTGGACAACTTAATCAAAGGTTCATGGCTTAATCTCTGAAATGCCATTGTTAGGGTTCTTACCTCCAATTTAGGGTTTTTTGATTTAATACATATAAATGGATTCTAAAGACCTAAATGAACTAAGATTGTTGTGGTGAGTGCAATGGTGCGTTCAATTTGGTGAAATTTTGCAGCATGACCGTTGAGAAGACCTAGGAATTCCTATGAAAATACGTTCGCAGGAAGTTCACAGGAAGATGTGCAGGAAATTTCGAGGGAAATTTGGAGAAGAAGATGAAGTTTGGGCGCGAAAATTTGATTTTTAAAATTATGACTTATTTTATTAATTATTATTTGTGTTTATGTTACAAACTGTGTAGATGGTCTGGTAGTAAACGCGCGCGTCTTGGGCTTTTAGGACCTGGGTTCGATTCCCAGGTTCTTTCTTTTTTCTAATATTTCCTTCTATTTTTCAGGTTTGATATTTGTTGATTATGGTTCAGGAAAACATCAGCGCACGCGTGTGACTCCGTTGGCAAAGGATTTATCCTGTGGGGTACTGGATCAGGGTTCGATTCCCAGGTCCTTTCTTTTTGAGCAATTTCTCTAGTTTTTCTAATATTTCCTTATTTTTATTGTTTTTTTAATTAACTATTAACTTAAACTAATTCTAACTTACTTTTAAAAACATTTTTCTAAAAAACTCTTAATGACCTTATTTCATTAAATTCTTAATTATTCCTTTAATAATAATTTTGTATATATTTAGTTTTATATATTTGTTCTAAATTAGTTAATTATAATTAATAATTAGTTTAATTTTCTTTAAGAATCTAAGTTTTATTAATAAACCCTAATTTATTTTTTAAACCCTAAGTTATCTTTTATAACCCTGATTATTTATTAAACCTAAATTTTTCTTTTTTCAAACCCTTAAATATTTTCAAACCTTAAACCTTTTCCTTTTTTTTTATGTTATTCATATAACCTGTCTTGTTATTCTTGCTCTGAAATTTCTATTATTTTTCTTCTTCGCTATTATAATTATGTAATTGTTTCTCACCTGTAAGTTTTTATGTTTTTATTTTTCGCCTCATAATTATGTAACTGCCCCGAAGCATTGTAATAGTTTAGGAATTTCTTATTTTTGCCTTTAATTTTCCGTCATTTATTTTTATTTGATAATTGTGTGGTTAATAAATAGGGAGTGGCAAAACCTAATTGAAATTAATATGAATTTAGACAATTTAATTAAAAAGATTAAATATTTGAATATAATCACTTACACACGTAAGTCGATCTATGATCGTCGTCTGCACCTCCTAGGGTTACTCTTCTTAAAAGTTGCCTTTATATGGTCAAGTCCCTCGAAAATGGGGGTGTCTTAAGCAAACGATCCTACAAATAAAAATCATCTTGTTCCCCCCCCCCCTCAGTTTAAAAGATCAAGTCCTTATGATGTTGCCTACGATGTTGCCTTCGATAATGATCTTGTCTCTTTGGTTTAAAAGATGATAGTCTCTCCCAATTGCTAAAGACACCCCTCAAGTTGCCTTCGTTGACCATATGATGACCCTACGCCCGTCCCTTAATAAAATCCAAGGTAATGACTACCTATTCCTTAATAATAGGGACAGTCTTACCCTTGAAAGAATATAAAAGAATATGAATGACTTAGTCTAGGGTAGGAACTCTAAGTTACTGGGTCACAACCTTTTAAAATACTTTTCACACCTCACTATTTTCAAACATTTTCAAAACAAAGACTTTGTATATCTATACGAGGATCATTACAAAGTACTTAAAAAATTTTCTAATCACACACTTCACACTATCAAAACAATTAAGTGAGCTAAGTAACTAAGAGCCCATAGATAACCATGGATATAAAGGGTGCTAACACCTCCCCTTTATATAACCTACCCCCCGAACTCAATTCTTTTAAAAATAGGTCTTTCCTGTTCTTTTATGTCCTTTTCACTTGGACAAAATAAAAGTCGGTGGCGACTCTTGCTATCTGCAACATTTATAGAAAGTCAGTTCTCCCACCGTGTTACATCTTCCAAGTCAAGATAAGATCCAAGTGACCTTGAAATGTCTCCTCATATCTTATACAAGCTCAAGGTCATCCCCAAAGTCCTAAAAGGGTGAAACATCATCAGAAACTTAGCAGTGCAACATGCTCCTACACAATTAAACCCTAATTAGGGTTTTGCCTCAGATCAAGGAATTCTCATAGGTTTGACCAATTCTTGTGGTCAAATGCTTTCATATGATATACAAGTCCTATGTATGAAGTTTGATGCAAAAACTCATTGATGAAGTCAGCTAATTGATCAGTTACTTGCAGATGAAGAAATAGGTCAACTGTGTAATTGAAAAGTCAACCAATGGACTTCAAGGCCTCCAGTCATGTTTTTCAAGTCAAGGGACCTTCCTAAGGTCAAAGAATGGCTTTGGGTATCTCAATAATCAAGAATCAAGAGGTTATGAAGAATTTCCAATTTTAGAAAGTGACTTGTATAAGAACTTTCTATTTTGGGAAATTTTTGCCCTAATCTTCAAGGGATTCTTACATGACCAAGATGACTTCAAATGATTTTTCCTCAAACATGAAACTTGTAGAGCATTCCCTCCCATTTCTAAAAATTCCAAGAACTTGTTTATAGCATGTGTGGTTTGGAAATTATGGCCTTTTGAAGTTGATGAATTTTTAGGGTTTACCTTTTTTTCAAGATTACACCAAATGCAAAAAGGCTCATAATGCATTTCTAAGGCTTTTAACATATCAATACTGGTTATTATGCATGGAAATCGTGACTTGATGCATGGAAATTTCACTACTTTCATTTTTCATAAGGGTTCAAAATCAAAAAACCAAAGCTTTTGAGTCATGAGATTGATCTAAGGGTGGTAAACAAAGCAAAATGAGGCCAAACACGCATATGATGAGGGGAATGCACACACAAATCACTCCATGTGCAAGTTCATGCAAAATTGCATTTTACTCCCTATCACACTTCTCGTGTTTTCACTTCCTCTAAAACCCTAATCAACATTCAAAATACACCATATAAAAGAGCCTTGCACGAATTGTTCAGCCATTCTCTCTCTCTCTCTCTCTCTCTCTCTCTCTCATTTCACCATTCCAACTTTTCTTGTTCCTTTGAAAAAGCTTTCTAATCTCTCTCCTCACACACTCATAGATTCAAATCTTCATACATTTTTCATCCTTAGAGTGTAAGGATCATAAATAAACCATTGATTTGGCTTGAAAGCAAAGGTTTCTCATAGTGCATTTTGGAAGCAAGGTGTTTCGAATCTTACAATTCAAAGGTTTTTGGAGATCTATTTGCATTTATTTTGCAAATAAAGAAGTTAAGGAGTAGATATGCACATGGCTGATGGTTATCTTGAAGGATTTGAGAAGTTGCAAGTTCAGGTAAGCTTCCAAAAACATCTCTCTAGATCTTGTTTTTGTTGTGTGTTTAATGATCTGCTTGCTTCACTGATAATGATGATATGATTAGTTTTGAATTTGGTTGAGAATTGAGCATGTGTGATGGATTTGAAATTTTGATGTTCAAATTGTTTCTCTTCGATCTATGAATTGTGTTAGTTGTTATGTTTTTGAGTTTATAATCATGTTCAGCATGCTGTAAACCTTGGATCTGGAGGTTTGTGTGTGGATTTGTATGATTTTGTTCTTGTTATGAATTTCTGGAAATGTATAAACGCATGTGAGAGGGAGCTTGAGGAAGAGGATGAAATATGGTTCGTCCATTTTTTTAATTGAATGGTTGTGATAGTGCCAATGCATTAAAATAATGCATGCAAGTCACATGACCTTATGTTTCTGAATTAGTGATTGTGTTTGCCAGCCTATGCTTGTTACTGTGAGCACGCGTGTGAGAATGGTTTGATCTGTTGATTTGTTTGATTAGTTGACTTCATCAAATGCGTAGGATCAATCATGTGCTTGTTATTGACCCTGAGTTTGTGTTAATTCCATGGATATTGTTGTATGCTACGCGTGTAATGGACTTGGCCTCCTTTTGCTAATTAAACCCCCATGTTAAGCCCATTTTTTATTTTTAACGTGACTTCTTTGCTATTTTAACCTACATGCTTTTGTTTCCAAATTTTATTTTCTTTTATTTATAGTTCCAATTTTAATTTTAAAAAATAGTAAAGCATATTAAAAAATTCCTGAAAAACTCATGAACACATTTCTGAGTTTTTTTCTAATTTTCTATATTTATATTTTTCATTTTTATTTATTTTTCATTTCTGAATTAATTTTGCAATTAATTATCCCTTATTTGTTTCCTTTCTTGCACAACCTATCTTGTTTAATTTCTATTTTGAATTCTATGATAGATATGCCCCTGATTCTTTTTGTCATGCTTTGTCAACATGTTGATGTACATCTCTGATTTTTATCATGATTTTTAGGACTTATTTGCTTAGGTTTTTCCTTGTTGCTTTGTGATGAAGATTATGAAACCCTAATTGAACTTTGGGCATTTATTTGATGTAATTTGCTTATTTTTTTGGCTTGTGGCTTTGGTATGTTGTTTCTAATTGTTCAAAGTGTCTTCATGCTCATTTGTGGATTTTTTATGATTTGTTTCCATTTTATGTGAATTTTGTGTTCCACTTGACCTGGTTTTGATGTTTTCATGATCCATGTTTGCTTGTTAGGGTAGGAGGGCACTTGTGCCAACTCCTAAGGTTTGATTCGGGGTCTTTTAATATGTTGAAATGTCCCTGGTCCTTGTATGAAGGCTTCATCTTGGTTGGCTTTGTGCTACTTGTTCATTAAGCTTCACACTTGTATGAATGTCCACATCACTTCTCACTTCTACATGTTTCACTTGTTTAATCTTGTATGAGCTTGTGTGATTCCATTGATGTTTGAATTCCTTTCTTAGGCACTCTTTACCATGATAGGGTTCTGATTTTGATGTTTGTGGAAGTTGTTTAGCTTGTATGGCTTTTCTTGTCTCATGTTATGCCTTTGTTCCTTTCATGTTAACTTGTAATGTTTTGCTGTGACCTCTAGCTCCACTTCTTGCATGATGTTGTGTGTTTGATCTTGACACTTGAATGTAAGGCTTGAATTCTGGTTGTGATGGTCTGATATGATATTCTGCTTATTTCAACTTCATTTGATCTTACTTACCTTCGTTTTATCTTTTGTATATACTTCTAACCATTTTTTTAGGTGCAATGGTAAGTGAAGTATGGATGCTATCCACATTTCAAACCTTCTTCTCTTCTCTTATAATGCTTTTTTATTTGTCTTTGAGATGTGCTTTATGCCATCACTTGTCTAACATCTTTTCACCCCCCTTGGAGAACGACTTAACTTCTTTAAGAGAAGTAAGTTGATTTTCATTCTTCTTCTCTTTTTCTTTCCTTCTCTTCTTTAGGATAAAATGATACCTCACTAACTTAGGATCATCCTTTGCATGACAACTTTAGGTCTTGTTTAGTCTCCCCTTAGTTGTTTTATCTTTGCTCCTTTTGGTCCTTCTCTTCTCATCTTCATACAAAAACCTAAAAAACACTTTAATAAAGGTTGAAGTAGTCTCTTGTGTAATGGACTTATTCCATGGATACTCTTATTCACCCCATCTTGGTGGTGGCATAAGTTTATCTATGATGTACAAGTTCAATCATGAGACTATCTTCACAAAGAAAATCATAAAAAAACATTTCTTCACTTTAATTCACAAAACACTTAATAATTTCAAACAAGTTAGTGAATTCAAACCTTAATCTTAGGAAACAAGTTTGAGGGTCTTCTTCATTCTTGGTGGACTTGTTACTCATTCTATTTAGGAATGTGGTAATAAGAACACATTCCTTAGAAAAGGATTTGCTTTCACTTCATTGTACCACACTCCTAAAAAACTTCTAAAAAACACTAGACATAGAATAAACGTCTCTCCTTCGGGACTTCTTTTCTCATCTCCTTCACTCTCAACGTAAGAACTTGCTCATACTTGTCACTTTGTAAGACGGTTACGCACTCGTCGTCTAAGACTGCTACACCTGAGCATTGACATAAGTATTTCAAGCCTTAAAAACACAAGCAATCTTCCACCCCTAGTTAGGGGAACTACGACATCTCTGATCCCCATGTCCAGATGAGGTATGTAGGCGGTGGGGTAAGGCCCTTTTCGAGCACTCTTTTATTTTCCCTACATTTTCCCCTTTCTTTTATTTTCGTATCCAGTTCAGTTCCTTTTCTTTGCAGTAACTTTAATTCTTACACCCTTTGAAACAGTTTCTTTGCAAGCATGGATCCCGTCGAGTACGACGGACGATCTGGGATGCCAATACCTTCCCAGGTCGTAACTGACTCCCGAACCCAGTTTTCTTTGGTTCGAAGGACTTGTGTCCTTCCTTTTCTTTTCTTCAGTTTGTGCATCATTACCATTCCCGTTCCTTTGGGATAAAATGTCTGGCTGGCGACTCTACCCTTTTCCGCGCCACTTTCGCGTTTGTACCAGGATGGAAATCCAGGGAGCAACAACTGGCGACTCTGTTGGGGATCGAACCCAGAATCTCTGGTTCCCCCTGAGAGTCTCTCCTAGCACTTGTTTGTTTTTGTTTCATTGGGTGGTTGATTTTTTGTTGTTGCGTGTTTATTTTACTGTTTTATTTACATTTTTCCTTTACTACTTTATTTACAATTTTCAGTATTTATTTTCATGCATCATATATATTATACTGGACTGTCTGGACTGGTTTTCTATTTGGTGGGACTTGGGGGTTACTGTGATCTGTGAGATGAGGTTAGCCAAATACCCGACTTGAGTGCACCTTAGGACTTAGCGTGAGCAATCACTTTTTCCCCATGGTATCTTGTCATGGGGGTATTAGTGCGTTCACACCCAGATTCGCGACCATCTTGGAAGTGTCTTGATATAGGGGTCTTCTCTACTTCATTACATGACCTTGATAGTTATGTGCGGTTGGGGACCGATCATCAAGAACCTTGTGGAAACATCCCTCTCCAGTGGTGACAATGGCATACCATAATATGTGGAAAACCCATTCGCACCCGAGGGCCCACTTGGAACTCACATAGGATGGTCTGGTTCTCTTATACGAACTCAGTCATAACATCCGGTCGTATGACAATAGTATTGTATCCTTCGGGCTGAATGTACTATTGTTTCTCAATTTCAACGCTTGAAGTTGGGGACTTATAAGGGATGTTTGTTATTCCCGAACTCATGATGAGACCTCCATGAGTAGTACAAAATGCTTAATTGATTCCTTGATTTGGTCATGATCCATTTCTCGGAAATGGTGAACGTATTATTGTTATTCGGTTTTGAGAGTCTGTGATGTTTGACCCGGAGCACACCCGTGAGATTGGGAGGGGTTTACTGGTTTGCAGGCACCCTTGACCTCAACATACCCTCATTACCAGTGAAGTATTATGTGTTATGATATGGTTACTTTGATCCTGAGATTCCCAAGTGTTATCTGTTGGTCTTTGATCTAGATTTATCTATGATTATCTGAGTTCTTATACGGGTTATTATTCAGAGGATTTGGGGTTTCTATTCACTTGGCTCTAATGTCCAGTTTCCAGACAGTTCCAGATTGATCATATGTGCCTTGCATTGAATTTGCATCATACCATAGCATCATTAACATATTTTTATGTTTTCATTTCTCAGGTTGAATTTCTATTTATACCCGGTTCTGGTATCTTTTAGCTGCTTACATCCAGATGGCAGGAATTATTACAGTCCCCCGGAAGAATAATGCGCACTACACTTTTCCACAGCCAGAGGTAAAGAACCTATATAAGCTGAAAAGTTTGATGAATGACAAGGTTATAGGTGACTTCAGGACCAAGTTCGAGTAGATTCTCAGGTATATGGACAAACCAACAGAAGAGCAAAAAGACAGTCTTCATACTCTCCTAAAGTTTTATGACGCTCCACTATGATGTTTTGTATTCCCTGATTATATGTTGGCGCCTACTTTGGAGGAAATTTCCAGCATGTTGCAAATTCCTCTTAGAGGCAGACAACCTTATTATAATTCTAGAAGGTACTCCAAGCAAAAAGAAATTTCCCAGAAGTGTCATTTGCCTTTGAATAGGGTAGAGTTTGGTTTAAGCAGTAGTAAAGGAAAATGGTTACCTTGTAATATGCTCATTCAGGAATCCTAAGCGTACACTCAAGAAGGTTAGTGGGAACAATTCATTGTGTTGTTAGCTTTGTTGATATATGGAACCTGCTTATTTCCATGTGACCAAGGTGTTGTAAGCTTAAAATCCATCTTTATCTTCTTCAGAGGAAACCCTACACCTACTTTGTTGGGTGACTTCTATTACGGGGTACATTATAGAAATGAAAGAAAATGAGGGCATGTGAGTTGTTGCGCACCCTTGTTTGATGATTGGTTTGCCAAGCAATTGCCCAAGTCTGGACCATTTAAAGAATTAAGAGGAGAATGTAAATGGTCCCGGATATTGATGGGATTGACTGCATAGAATATAGCTTGGGGTTGTGACAGGGATGTGCTAGGAAAAGAAATGATTGTTAAATGCGATGGTTTCCCTAACGTCCCCTTGATAGGAAGGAAAAGGTTGATTAATTATAACCTGGTGTTGGCTAGAAGACAATTTGGGTTTCCGTTGAAAGATTCTCCGTCTAAAGAGGAAGTTGCTGAATCTCTGTATCTCTAAGTCAAAGGAAATAGGGAGATGGTTGTCAAAATGTTTCAGGCTGGGGCTATAAAGACGCAAAAGGGGAAGAAGGAATTTGGAAGGGTGGACCCAAATATCTATGATCCATTTGCAGCTTGGCTGAAGGAGCATGTTGGGATTACATTATTACCTTTCTCAGTGGAGCCTCCACTCTATCCCCCGGTTGTGACACCCTAGGTTGCTGATGTGCAAACTACTATTCTCTTGGAGGATTACCAAAGGCTGGAAGCTCAGTTGTGGGAGTTGAAAGTTGAAAATGCTGAAATGACTGGCTTGTATCATCAGATAGCTCACTCCAAAATAGTTGTAGAAGAGAAGTTGTATAAAATACAGATAACTCATGAGGCTAAAGAGAAAGAGTTCACGGAAAGAGAAGCCTACTTTCAGAGGAGGGGACTGATGAATATTAAAAGAGAAGAGGAGTTCAGAAAGACTAAGAAGACTCTTAGAGAAGCCAAACAGTCCCTCACCTGGTTGCAAGGTTAGAGAGATCAGGACCAGGAAGAGTACAAGAAGAGAGAAGAGATGTACAAGTTGCAGATCGCTTCTCAAAAAGAGGAATGAGAGATGGCCCATAGGAGTCAGCATGAGACTTCTCAACAACTGAATGAAGCACTCATGGAGATGGCAGATCTTAGGCGGAGGGCAGATGTGAAGAGAGCTAGGAATGAGCTAGGAGAAGGATCAAAGTCTTCTTATAGTTTAGAGTTTTAGTTTTTCTTTTCTTGTATTTCATATTACCTACAGGATTGTTGTAGGAATCTTGCTTATTTTTCTGCACTTTATGCTTCTGTAAGACTTGTAACCCATCGGGAATGTTGCTCTTGCCCTAGGGCGTTGTTTATTCTATGCATTTTCCATTTCAGATTCTTGTTTCTTGTGTGTCTTGAAACTGGTCGTGGAAATGTGAGGAAACTTTGGAAAGAATAATCTCAAAGGATTTTTCTCAAAGATCATCTGGATTTCTTTGACAGATACCAGAACTGGGGCAAAGATACCCTGATAATGAAAGCAAAAAAGGCTTGCATTGCATACATATAACCCTCTTTCTTTTTTTGCATGTACAGTCGCAGGTATCTAACATCTTCCATTTTCAGGCACTATTGCTGCAAAACGGGTGCACACGTACCCAACTAAACAGAATAGAGTCAGAATCATGAATCAAGTGCAAACTGAATTGATGGAGCTGCGTAACCGGATGGACCAGTTCATGAACCTAGTAACTGGAATCAATCAGAACCAAGAGCATCCGCGAGAGATGATTGATAGGAATCAAGATGGAAACGGTAACAACGGTGGAGGCTCTATAGGTACTGGTGCTTTGGGTAGAGGTGACCCTCAACATCAACCCCAACCTGAGGTTATTGTTAATGCTGGTGGTGCTCCTCAACCCCAAATGGAAAATCAAGATGATCAGTTTATTATCCAGGAAGATATGGAAGGACATGGTCCATAGGTCAATCGTTGTTTCGAGGAAATGGCTAAGCAAATTCGTTCTATTCAATCTCAGAATTCTTTGGGATTTAATATCACTGACTTGGGTCTTGTACCTGGGGTAAGAATTCCCTACAAGTTCAAAGCTCTCATATTTGACAAGTACAATGGTACTTCTTACCCAAAGACCCATCTTCAATCCTTTATCGGTAGAATTGCTGCTCATACCGATGATGAAAAGCTATGGATGTACTATTTTCAGGATAGTCTCATCGGGGCGTCCCAAGAATGGTACATAAAGCTGAGTAGGGCCTCTGTTAGGAGTTGGAAGGAATTGGCCGAAGCATTTGTCAAGCATTATCAAGTAATCCTGATGTAACAGCATGTCTTCAGGAGGATAGAGCAATCAATAATGATAACCCTAAAGCAGTCTTGAAGTAATAATATGATTTCAGGAGGATAGAGCAATCAATAATGATAACTCTAAAGCAGTCTTGAAATAATAATGTGATTTCAGGAGGATAGAGCAATCAATAATGATAACTCTAAAGCAGTCTTGAAGTAATGATTTCAGGAGGATAGAGCAATCAATAATGATAACTCTAAAGCAGTCTTGAAATAATAATTTCAGGAGGATAGAGCAATCAATAATGATAACTCTAAAGCAGTCTTGAAATAATAATGTGATTTCAGGAGGATAGAGCAATCAATAATGATAACTCTAAAGCAGTCTTGAAGTAATGATTTCAGGAGGATAGAGCAATCAATAATGATAACTCTAAAGCAGTCTTGAAGTAATGATTTCAGGAGGATAGAGCCATCAATAATGATAACTCTAAAGCAGTCTTGAAGTAATAATATGACCTCAGGAGGATAGAGCAATCAATAGCTCTAAAGCAGTCTTGAAGTAGTGATATGACCTCAGGAGGATAGAGCAATCAATAGCTCTAAAGCAGTCTTGAAGTAATAATATGACCTCAGGAGGATAGAGCAATCAATAGCTCTAAAGCAGTCTTGTAGTAATATGACCTCAGGAGGATAGAGCAATCAATAGCTCTAAAGCAGTCTTGAAGTCATGAGAATTTATCAGGAGGATAAAGTGACCCTGAGGTAACAATAAAGCAGTCCCAAAGTAATAAGAAGCTTATCAGGAGGATAAAGTAACCCTGAGGTGACAATAAAGCAGTCCCGAAGATCATAAGTTTGTTTGTTGGATAGTTAACCTGAAAACAAGGTAGCATTCTGTATAATAACATTAGTTTATGCTTTATGTATGCATGTATGATATAATGTACTCAAATAATGTACTATGTGCCTATGGATATGTATGTTATGGTATGATATATATGATGTATGTATGATATGATATCGCCGGAAGCGTCTGGATATCTTCGTATAACAACTGCTGGCCAGGGAAAATAAATCCCGATTTGTTGTTTGAAGAATATATAACCCTCCATCTGCTGGGGATAACAGGGTATAGATAACCTCCCGTATGCTGGGGATAATAAGGTATGTATAACCTCCCGTATGCTGGGGATAATAAGGTATACATAACCTTCGTCTTCGTTTGATAGTAGGATAAGTATAACATCCCGTCTTCGTTCGTCGTACTCTTATTGGAAAGTAATTTCCCGAATATCCGTATGAGGATAAAAGAGATGGATATAAATTCCAGGGGAGATGAGACCTTATGAAGATGGATTTGCCCTACTGAGGGTTTGTAACTGTCTTGTAAAGATGAACCGGCGAAACTTCGTTGAAATCCTTCCCTCGTTCGTCCTTGGTAAATACTATTACTGCATTTTCATGCATTTCTGGTAAACATCAATCATATTCAAAAGCATATATACATTCAAACACAATCAATGGACGTTTCGCTTATGTAAATAGGGTAAAAGTAAATCTGGATTCAGAGGGAAAAGTAAAGCTGAACTTGACAACAGAATTGTTTCAACTTCGAGAGTGTATAACCAATTGGATTTGGAGCTCCTGAAATTTTTAACTTTCTTGAATACCTTCCCAGAAATCCTCATAGCTGGATCTGAAGACATGATACTGACACCATCTGATACTACTGGCGTAGACAATTAATTTCCACCATGGCTTCTGCTGAGAATCCCAAATCAAGGTAGAGGACTGTGTCTTCAAGTTGTAATGGACTATGTATTCTCCGGATACCAGATTTGAAAAGAAAGCATTGCCCCTTGGTTGAGGATGAATCGTCCCATAATGGAAGTATCTGTAATGAGTCCTCTCAAAAGAAACAAGTAGAATGCCCCATAAGCATATGCCCCTGGCATCGTGAACTTTGTAATGTCACCTTTGGTAATTCAACTGTATGAAGAAAAATGCCCCTAGCATATTAAGCACAGCTGAGTCTGGACCTAATTGCCCCAACTGAATTAAACAGTAACTTGGTATGCCTCTTGACTGGGAACCAGTGACTATGCCCTTGGCATTTCAGATAGATGAGGAGATCTGCCTCTGGCTGCTTAAACATAGTTGAATCTTGTCCTGATTGCCCCAAATGAGTTAGGAAATATCATGGCCTGCCCCCTTGATTTGGGAGGTCATGACTATGCCCCTTTGTATACATGGACTTTGATCCAGGAAGCAACTTTGTTTATCGGAAGGACTTTGGTTCATTGAACATTCGTCCTGTAAGTTTCTCCATCTGTCAAACACTCAGGTATATGCAAACAAATATATTCAAAAATGCAATGCTTATGTCTGTCTTGAAGTTTTGAAACAAGTTATTTTAGAAAAACTGTTTATTATTTTTTTATTTTTTGTTCTTGAAAACTGTGATATTAACTCAAGTTTTATAACAAACCCTAAAGGAGTCAGGATACCTTTTTGTAACAGTACACTTTCGAACTAACCATGCTTCAGTTAGGACTTTTAAAGGGTTATAACGTGGCCTGGTTCATGGTTTAAGAAACAAAAGATAAAGGCTCAAATTTATTTGTACCCAACCCATTCTCCATGATGTTCTCCAGTCCTATACTCAGTTAACTTATGCATTGAGATTCCACAGAAGTGTGGTATTGTAACATTGATATTTTGTGATGGTTTGGCAACCAAAAGTTTATTTGAACCTTCAGTCATCTTTCTTTGTTGAGGATTCATAGTGACCTCTTTTTTTTTTTTTACTTTGTTATCCCCTTCTTTTTGCTGAACTGCTTATTTCAAGGTTACAGTCAGCGGGATGTCTTAATGTTTTACTAAGTCTCCTTCATAGGTTTTGACTTAGTGAATTGTTCTTTTGCTGGATATTGACTGTCAGGTTTAATGATTACCGAGAACCATCATTAGTTGTGTACAACACAGATAATTGGCATATTTGAGTTAACTGAGTAACTACCCTGCCCCGGGTTATGAATAAGGGTTTTAATTTGTGCGAGAATAAAAACTCCTACTTCATAAGCTCAAAAGGGTTGACTAGGGATTAACTTCCTTATATCTCCACTGTTTAGGAATTGAAACAATGCCTGTACATCGTCAGCATAGTCTGTTCAAAAGCATACTGCATAAGATTATGGTATTGTTTTCGTCATCCTCCCTCTACAGGCTTGTAGCTTCATCAGGAGTTAAATATCACAAGATAGAAATAAGAAGCATAATTCAAAATATAGTGGAACGAATGGATTAATTCAAGACAAACATATGCAATGCATTAAAGAAGACAAAAGTTTTAACATAATAGTAAGTGTTCAGACAAATAAAAGAAATTACAAATGAAAATTCAAGTGTTCTTAAAGTCTCTTCCTCTAAACTTGTTACTTCAGTATTCTGGAAACTTTGATGCCTGATGGACGATAGAAGAACTCAACCTGGCCTTCTAGAGTAACCTCGAGTATTCCTTCGTCAATTAGGTCTTGAATCTTATTCTTCAACATCCATCAATTATTAGTATCATGTCCAGGACTGTTAGAGTGATACTCACATCTTGCCTTGGGATTATAGCGAGGAGAAGAGGTTTTAGGATTTTGAGGAGGACTCTTCAAAGAAACTAGTTTCATTTCCAACAAGCATTGCAGAACTTGTGACATTGGAGTGCTGAACTTGCTAAACTGCCTTCTACATTCCTTGTGTTGAGATAGATTAACCTTATCAGGTCTTTCTCCTTCAACTGAAGAACAATCAATGGCAACCTGTTTCTTACCTTCTTTTATCCTCATCTTCCTTTCAACCAAACCAGCTCGTTTTAGATCCCTGACTCCATCACTTTGAAGTTTATGGACAAAGGTTCTCAGCTCTTCTTGCCTCTGAGCTAATCTTTGAATAAGAGCTGCCTGGTCATTCATCTGGGCCCTCATTCCTGTCATCTCAGCTTGTAGTTGTGTCAGCTGATCATCCTTGTTGTCCTCAGGATTCTTCTTCTTAGCCAGCAGTGTCTTCAATTCATCCTGCCCCTTGGATAGGTTCAGGATCAGCTCTTGGAACCGCACATTTTGTGCCTGGAGATCCTTAACTGTTTGTTCAAGAGCCATTGCTGAAATAGACAGCGAGAAGATGAGAAACCTGTGCACTATTATAAACCTGTGATTCAATGACATGATATGTGAATGTATATGCAATGTATTCAAGGACCGCAGAATTTAAATTGGCTTAAACAAACAAGAAGGCAAACTTTTATTAGTAATAACTTTGTTTTGCCTTTTAGGCTTACAAAAATGAAAGTACAAAAGATGGGGTTTTAAGTCTCCCATGGACGTTTCCTCTTTGTGTTGAGGTATGAGTTGAGGTTTCGTTCCTCGTGAAACTGCTTTGTTAGCTCTAGGATTCTTGCTTGGCTTGCTTTGTAATGAGCCTCGAAAGTATCCCTTTGCTCCTTCAGTTGGATCCATGATCTCTGCAAGTCTTCCATATCAGTAGGCATGTCTGGGTGAAGGATGGTATAAGTAGTGTCTCCTTCAGCAACAGGTTCCATGGTAACTGGTAGGACGGCAGGATATGGCATCATGAGAGTCTGAGCACGAGATCGTACCCATCTGAGATAAGCCTCCATAGGGATAGTGTACTTAGGCTCCAGTGTCTTGCTGTCAATCCTGTTTACCTTTCCCCAAGCTCGTATGAATCTCTGACGGTAACCCTGAAGATCGTTGTCGTAATCAAACACAATGCCCTGAATCAACATGTCATGTGGACCATCGCTCCGAGCGTAACCAAACTGTCGTAAAGCTAGAGAGGGGTTGTAGGTGATGCCTCCTCTTATGCCTAGAAGTGGCACATTAGGAAACTCCCCACAACGGTCAATGATGGTGACATTCTCCATAGATCTGGAGCACCAATGGATGTCTGAGTGAGAAAGTGACATGATCCTCTTGGACCATCTGAACCCTTGCTCATTCTTCATTACTGAGCGAGGAAGGTGAGAAATAAACCACCTAGAAAGCAAAGGTATGCAGCACATCAAAGTTCCTCTTCCCCTTGTAGTACGGGTATGAAGAGAATGTAGGATGTCTCCAAGCAATGTAGGCACTGGATTGTGACTCAGGAAAATGTTGATGGCATGAACATCTATGAACTGATCTGGATTGGGGAACAATACTAAGCCATAAATCAGTAAGGCTAATATCTCCTCAAAAGCATCATAGCTCATGGCCTTCAAGAATATTTGAGCTTTATCCATTAATACCTTGGCAAGAATACCCTTGACTCCGCTTCTTGTTTCTAGAACAATGTCAGACTTCTTCAGATGTAGAGCTGCAGCAATAACCTCTGGTTTAAGCTCCTTCTCCAGACCTGTGAAGGGTCTTTGATCAAGAACAGGTATGCCCAGAAGTTTAGAGAACTCCTCCATGGTAGGGACTAACTGATAGTCAAGGAATGTAAAGCAATGGTGCTTAGGGTCAAAGAACTGAAACAGAACACTCATCATATCTTCATTGAACCCCGAAGTGACTAGATCCAATAGGTGACCATGTCTCTTGATGAACTGGGAATGATCAGACACTTGAGAAACCAACTCTTTAAGCTTGGGAGGTATCCCCACAAAGTTGATCCTGATGGTGTTTCTACGAACTGAAGCCATGACCTGCAACAAAGAACAAAGATAAATCCTTTGGTCCTTGAAATGGTTAGTGAAAATGCTATGCTCATGATGCATGATGATGTCATGATGTTATGCTCAATCACAAACATGTGGCACACACAAACAAGTCACACCATAGCCCTAGGTTTAAAGGCTTGCATGAGGTTTAAAGGTAAGTACCCTCCCCTGAAGTTAGATGGTTCATCCTGTCCTACAAAAGTAACCATGTTCTAAGGGATCTCAATATCATTGATCCTTCACAAGGGTGGTTGATCAGGAGGCAACTTACTTGCCAACCAAAACCCTCCAAGTTTAAGATCTCAATGAGTGTAGTATCGAGTGTCAACCAACTTCAGTCTGCACCAAAGCCGGTTACCTCACTACTTTCTAAAGGCCAAGATGAGTTAACTAGGGTTCTAAAAGTTAGTTAGTGCATTGACAACATATGGCAGCCTCATATTATCCTCAACTTGACTTAAGGAACATAAGCACCAACCAAGAAGTCGCACTAACTATGGCCACCAGATCAACCGTATCGATATACGTCGTACAGTTTCCTTGGTCTATTGCCATTTACCTAAGGTACACTAGATCCGGGTTAGGATCTTTCACACATAAGAGCACCCTAACAAGATAATATAAAGCAAACAAGGTAAACAATTTTAAAGTGATCTAATTCCTAAGGGTACCCCTCTTAAATTTAAATCCCCAGCAGAGTCGCCAGTTCTGTAACACGGTGGGAGAACTGACTTTGAGTTATGTTGCGGATAGCAAGAGTCGCCACCGACTTTTATTTTATCCAAAAGGAAAGGGTATAAAAGAACAGGAAAGACCTTAAGAGAATATTTTGGGTCCGGGGGGTAGGTTATGTAAAGGGAAGGTGTTAGCACCCTTTACATCCATGGTTATCCATGGGCTCTTAGTTACTTAGCTCACTTTTGAATTGTTTTTGAAAGTGTAGTGTGTGAATAGAAAAATTTTCAGAATAGTTAATAATAATCCATGTACGGATGTGTAAAAACTTGTTTTTGAAAATTTGTTTGAAATTGTGAAGAATTTGAAAATTTTTTGAAGTGAGCAAGTACATAAGAGGAACCTACCCTAATGTTTAAAGTCTTTCTTATTCTTTATCCTTTCATTGGTAAGACTATCCCTACTATTCAGGAGTAGGTAGTCATTACCTTGGATGTAAGGGACATGAGAGGGACATTCTGTTTTATGAAGGCAACTGTGGGGTGTAATAAGCATATAGGAGGGACTATCATCATTTTTCGAAGGGACTCGATTCGTAAAGGCAACCATGAGGGACTTGATGATGTTTTACTTTAGGGACTTACTTTATACACCCCACTTGACCATTATTCGTAGGCAACTTGAGGGATAACCTTAGAAAGTGAGACGGCGATGAAAATCGACTTACGTGTGTGAGTGTTTAATTTAATTATCTTATTATTAAAGTGATCTAATTTATTTTAAATAACATACATGTCTTGCACTCCCTAATTACTAACCATAGCAAAAAATAAAAATATTTACAAATTTACATCCGAGGAATAATTACAACATTATAATAATAAGCAAAATAAATAGCAAGATAAATAATAAGTAAATAAGCAATAAATAATAAAAATAAATAATAAGGGGTTAGTAATAATAAAATAATAATAATAATAATTTAGAAATAATAAACAAGGTTAGAAATATAATAATGAATAATAATATAGTTAGTAAATAATAAAGATTAATGAAATATATAAAATTAATAAAGCAAAATAAATAATATGGTTAGTAATAATAATAATAAATAAAATTATCCAAAATTATAATAATAATAGATCAACAATTTTTAATATAAACAATTATATTTAGAAAAAAAATATGAGCAAACAATTATTTTAATTTTTACAAATTATTAAGTTATTTTTAAATATATTATAATTACAAGATTTAAATAAAAAAAATTATAAAAGGTATTCACATATTATATAAAGAGAACAATAAGTTATAAGTATATTTACAAGATTTAATTTTTATTGATTCAATTATTTAAAAAAAATGATTTAAGTTATAAACATAGTGTAAAATATATTGACCTATTATATGAAGAAAAGAGTTTATAATTATATTTACAAAATTAATTATATTAAAAATTATATACATAATAATTATGATAAGAAATAAAAATCATTTTTGGAAAATAGAATTAAGTTTTATTTAGAAAAGTATTTTTTAGAGTTTTCTTTAGAAAATTAGGGTTTATTTAGATACAAAATTATTTTTACTAATATAATAAAAGGAATAATTTTTAAATTAAGAACATATGAGTTTTTTTTATTAGGAACTATTATTTTATAGAATTATTTCATTATACAATTATTAATAAAACCTAAACTAATTACACAAAAATAAAATAAAAGAAAATAGCAAAACAAACCTGGCTGGGGTTTGAACCCAGGAGGCTTTGCTCACAAGAACTATGCTCTACCACTGGGCCAGGCGCTGGTTGGTGCAAGAAGGATTGCCTCCAAACGGTTTTGTTCTTTCAAACCAATAATCAGCAAAATAAATGAACAAAAACAAAAGGCCTGGGGGAGGATTGAACCCAGGACCTTATGTATACGAGTATGCGCGCGTTACCACCCGGCTGGAAGAGCCAATTTGTTAATACTTTGGCCACAATTGATAATATATTAGACCTAAAAAACAAACAAAATAAATGAACAAAATGTTACCAACGGGGAATCGAACCCCAGACCAAGTCCATGTACGCGCACACCCCCAACCACTGGGCCAAGCAGCCTGTTATGAAATAAAACCAAAACTAATTCATAAAATATTATATTCAATTTTTGAATTCTGGAAAACGCGCCAAGCTTCTTCTTCTTCTACCTTTTACCTGCGAAATTACCTGCACAATTTCTTACACAATTTCCTGCGAATTTTTCAAAACATGAACCTACGAAATTTGGAACACCATCAAAACAGTGAAATTTCTCAAAATTAATTTGTGCATAATGATTCCCAGAGGTCACATGATTGTGCTGTGTTCTTAGAAATTATTTATTTTAGGTTTATCATGGATTCATAAAAACTTGGCCGAAACCCTAGCAATGGTGATTCCCTCATCTTGAACCTAAAACCAAATCAAATTATCCAGAAAGCATCCAAACATCATTGTCGCTCCCGGGATTTTCATCCTAGTACAAACGCGAAAGTGGCGCGGAAAAGGTAGAGTCGCCAGCCAGACATTTTTATCCCGAATGAATGGGAAAGGTAATGTTGCACAAACCTAAGGAAGAAGGAAAGGACAAGGCCTTGCGAACCAAAGATCTGAATTCGGGAGTCGGTTACGACCTGGGAAGGTATTAGCACCCCAGATCGTCCGTCGTACCCGACGGGATCCACGCTTGCTTGCTTTGTTTCAAAGGGTGAGAAATAAAGTGCTGCTGAACAAATGAACCGCTAACTGGAATGGAATGAGAAACGAGAAAGGAATAAGAAAAGAAAATGGAATGAAAGGGGGAAATGTAGGGAAAATAAAGAATGTGCTCGAACGGGCCCTACCCCGCTGCCTACGTACCTCATCGGGATAATGAGGATCAGAGTCGACGTAGTTCGCCTAACCTAGGCGGGAACTATTTGTTTGTGTTTTTTACAGCTGGAACTGCGTATGTCTATGCTCAGGTGTTGCAGGCTCGTCTGGTACGAGTGCGTTTACCGTCTTGCATGAAAGACAAGCCGTCGCGAGTTCGCGTTGTGAGTGAATGAGATGAGAAGAGAAGTTCCCGCAGGATAGTCGCTTGTTATTTGTTTTTTTGTACTTTAAGAGTTTTTATATGAATTTGGCACAAGGAAGTGAATTCAAACTCTTTTCCATGGAATGTACACTTGCCTCTACATTCCAAGATGGAATAATAGAACAAGCATACCCAGCAAAGAGAATTTATCCAAGACTGGTTTCCTAGGATTAGGGCTTAAGTTCACTAGCTTGTTGAACTTTATTAAGTGTTTTTGTTTCTTTAGTGAAGAAGTGTCTTTTAAGTTTTTCTTTGTGAAACAACCCCTTGATGAGACTTGTGCATCATGATAGACAAGCTTACACCACTCCAAGATGGAATGAATGCAAGTGCTTCAT
Organism: Lathyrus aphaca; assembly: GCA_963966055.1. Taxonomy (NCBI): domain Eukaryota; kingdom Viridiplantae; phylum Streptophyta; class Magnoliopsida; order Fabales; family Fabaceae; genus Lathyrus; species Lathyrus aphaca. The sequence goes on along the minus strand of OZ014521.1, from coordinate 120,647,540 downwards.
GGAATAAGGCTATACACAAAGGATCCTTTCATTTATTTGTTAATTGTTTTTTTTTTTTAATTTTGTTTGAAGATGAGAAAGAATGACTCAAGTTGCAAAAAGGGAAAAACTAAGGGGGACTAAGACACAACCCTAATTTTATTGATTTATTTACAAGAGAGGTCCTATGGTTAATGAGGTTTTCTAATCCTAATGAGAAAAGAGAAAAGAAGAAAAGAGAACTTAGAAATCAACTTACTTCCTAAGGAAGGTAAGTTGTTTCTAAAGAAAGGGAACACCTATAAGCAAGCACCAAGTGCTAAGGAAAACACAACTATAATGCATAAGAGATAGGAATGAAGTGAGACTTACCTCAATCTTCCCCCCTACAAAACAAAAGTTAGCATGACAATGCATATTGAAAGTAAAATCAAAGCATGAAAGCGATTAAGTACCATAAACGTCCTAGAATGGAACTAGGGTTCAAAATAAGACCTAAGTCTAAAGGTGAAGGTACCTAAAGGTCACATGACTTCTAAAGTCAGTAGCTACATGTTATAGGTCCCTAAGTATGCTAGGATACCTCACAAGATCAAACTATGTCAAACTATGTACAAAAAGTTCACATAAATTCACCTAAATGCAAGTTAGGGCTCATGGATGAAATATGAATGCATATGGCTTACAAACATGAATTAATACATGGAATGAACATCAAAGTCAGTAGTGAATGCTTATGAAGATGGATGAATGAATATACAATCATGGATGCAATGGATTAGGCGTATGGAGCAATAAGAAGAATATGTGAGATGAAATGGAATAAACATCGCATAAGATCGCACATGATGAAAGTTAAGGAAGTATGGCATATGAATATGCATGAAATGATTATGGGTCAGTAGCATACAAGGTATGATATGCAATTAAAATGAATGAATAGTCATTAATGGTTTCCACATAATTCAAGTTAAACATGAGAAGAGATTAGCAACCTATTTAAGTTAAACTAATTCACATAAGTATACATTTGAAACACTAAAACAAACCAAATGATCATGGTTCAAAAAGTGGACTATAACTAGAATTAAGGACATGCAAATGACCTATAATTAACTCCTAAAAGCTACCAAAAAGTTCTTCAAGAGAATGGCATGAATGCCTTCTTAACATTTAGGTTATGCTACACATGAACACATGAATCAACCTAGGATCTAGGTGACATGGAAAAATAGCAAAAAGCCTTGAAAAATTATGAAATTAAATCCCTGGAATAATAACATCATTATCTCACATTGTCCAAAAGGACTTCCTAAAATTATGCACCAAAGTGCCAAAACAATTCCTTGACTAGCAAGGCAATCAAAACATGATCATCCATAAACAACTCCACAAAGTGGATCAAAAAAGGCACTAAAAATTATGAAAAAAATGCCTAATGAGCATCAAAATGTCATAAATTAAAGTGCTTAATCATATGCAAAAAATAGGTTTCACACCTATGGGGAAAAATTGTTTTTGGTCCCTTATACCAAAACATTCTTTTTTGGGACAGCTTGTGAACTAAAATCCAAATTAATTATTGAAAACACCCGAATCCGGAAATAAAAAATATGACAAATTAATTAAGAGGATGAGGATCATTCATGAATTTTTCCAGAATTTTATCTCACCTAAAACTATTTTTAATAAATGTTACGAAACGGACAAAAAAGTGAATCTTAAGGGGAAGTGAAAAGAAGTGATCCTAATGGTTCTTAATCTAATCCCTAAGTTCCGAAATCGATACATATCATTAATAATCACAAATATAACCAATGCCTCAGGTGGGAGGGCTCAGATGCATCTTAAGCTAAATGGTCCTAAGCCGCATACGACTAAAATGATGCTTAAAAGTCGAAAAAAACTCGAAATCACTTACTTGATAGAAGTACCGATTCTTCACGCAAAAGAAATCCGAAAAAATCCCAAGTAAGGTCTTGTGATCTCCATAAGCAAAATAAATGCTTATCTTCCATAAATTCTTTTGAATCTTTACCGAAATCAAAAATCGATACAAATAGGTCTATAAAAAAACTCATGAACCAATTAACTCCAAATTAATTCAAAATTAAATTAACAATCATAATTAAAATAAAATAACAAAAATTCTAATTGAACATTGTAAGAAAAATGGATTAAGTACTAATCCACAAAAATTAATTAACAAAGAAATTAACTAGTATTTTCCATAAGAAATTTAATTAAAAAAAACTCTATAAAAATAAAATATGGAAACAGGGGTGAATGAGTGATAGTAGTGTGCAGGAAACACAACATGGCCCAAGCCCATTTCCTTATACCAACGCAGGAGGGGTGTGACTGGGAAACGCAGGGTCTGAACAATAATAATCATGGGCTGAAGGCCCAATTCCGAAACAAATCCGCAGGGAAGGGTTTGTGAGTAAAACACAGGTGTAAATAGAATAAGCATGGGCTGAGGGAGATTATTGAGCCCAATCACTTCCGTAACATCCTTAACCTAAAAATTAGATACTTGAACCAAACCATGAAAACCCAGTACACGATCTTCTTCTTCTTCCTTAGAAACACCGCCGCCGAAAATCCCCAATCACACCGACCTCAGCCTCCTCATTCCGTCTCCCTTATTGTTAGCATCATCATCATCTCCAAACCTCTAACCTCGTCATCCTCGCTCCATTCAAACGTGTGGCCATAAATTCGTCGCACCTCCGCCGTGAGATTGATCCTCTTCTTATTCCAACCGCACCGCCGACGAACCGAGATGAACTCACTGTAGTCTCTCTTCACCACGCCTCCGTTACCAATCATTTCTGCCTTCTGTTCATGACTTCATCTCGCTACACACGAAACAACATACCGTGATGCCATGGCTGTTTCTCGCAGCTTCTCCATTGATCCAAGCTCATCGCCGTTATCTCCTTAAACCTTCCTTTGATCCCACCATGATACAGCTCAAGATAGGGTTTTGAAGGCACAGAACCCCCATGGATTAAGAAGAACGACGACGCACCTTCGGTCATGCCTCCGCCGCGGTAATGGATGACGCGGGTATGTCGATTCCTTGTTGTGATTATGCTATAGTGTTCTTGACCTCCTGAGTTCTATTTCTTGCCATTGAATGATGTCGCCACGAACCGATGCGATTGTGACTTTTTGTTGTGGCAGGGCTGTTGATTATCTTCTGAAGATGACAATTCACCGAGATACTCAGGTACGAATCTCGAATCGCAATCCTATTCTTTCCATTCTTCTGGCCATAAATCTTGTTATTGTTATCTCCATCTCACCTTAGTACCGTCGAGCAAGTAGAGTTTCCACCATGATTTGTTTCAGAACTTACTCTACACTATAAATTTTCAGTGACACGAGCAAGACCGATGACAAGCTTCTCTGAGTAAGTTCGGTGGATTTGCTGCTTCAGTGAATCTTCTTCTCTTGCTTCCATTGTAGAGTGTGTTATTGTTGATTAATCTTCATCTCCTTTTCACAGCGAATTTGAATTTTTAGCATTGAGCGATGATTGCGAGTTTGGTTCCGTTCTTCTTCTGTGTTTGATTGTTGTTGCGGTTCTTGACTGTTTTGCAGGTTTTTGGATGGATCATTCATGGTGAAACAGAAGCTGTAGGATAGGGAGGGAGCCTCGGTTAGAGGAAAAGATGAGGAGAAAGCCACAGATTGTTGAAAAGTTGTTGCGGTGAAAATTTCATTGCGATTACGCCATTGTTTATGCGTTCTTGCTGAATTTTGTAGGTTTGTTATTATTGACGAAGCTGGTTGTTCTTGATGCAGGTCATTTGATGGAACTTATTGGCATGAAGATGACAATACCAATTGAAACAAAGTTTGAGGCCATGAGAAAATTGGAGGTTCAGGTTTTGGTGATGTTAAAGTATTGATGGGATTGGAAATTGGAGTTGAAGAAGGGTGAAACTGAACTTGAAGATGGTGATGGAGAAGAGGATTAGGACTGAAGGGTTTGAAAGTTGTGGAAGGATTCAAGAAGAAACTTGGTGAAGGAGAGGATTCTGTTCTTATAGAAGACGAATTGAGGATCGTTCTAGAATCTTCCAGAGTAAGAGTTTGTTATCATTTCAGTTAGAATTTGTTTGTAAGTTAGTTATTTGCAACTGTTTTCTGTTTTGAATTTCTGTTGTGAGGGCTAGGATTCGCTCCTTTCGGTTATGCTGCTTATAGTATAGGACTTTTCTAATTATTGCTTTTGTTGCTGTGACTTCTTTTCGATTTTCTCTCAACTGTCAACTTGTAAGACTGACCGAAATAGAGCTTTGTTGTGGCCGCCGACTTACTGAATTATTGTTGTTGGATTACTCCTTGCAGGATTTGAAAAAAAAAGAGAGGATTGGAAAAGCATCATCGGTAACGTCAAAGCTGCAGATCGATTGATCGATTGACGATTGCGGATGGTAGAAGATCCAATGATGAATTTCTGAGGGTGACGATTGAACTTCTCCTCCGTTCTATGTCCGACCTTTTTAGCTGATATGCCATTCCGGATGCTGGAATTATGTTAGAACTAGGAACTGAATTTTGTTAACTTTTCTTTCTTTTTGTATAACTATTTTATTTTGTAATCACAACTAGTTTTTCCCCTACCATTTATGTAACTGTTTGTTGTAAACAAAAATGCTAAGACATTGGTGAGAGTAATAGCATCTGGTTCAACAGATGATTTTCTCATTTCACTGAAGAGGCCAAATGCTTCAGAAAATCTTTTAGTTACATATTCAGAAATCATAACATAGCAAGAAACCATTGTCTTTGGCATTAATTTAAAGATTTATTTTTAGTAAACTCAATCCTTCCACATTTGAAATATAGATCCACAAATGAGTTGTTAAAAATATCAGGTTGTGCTCTGTTGTGCAATATATATCCATGAACAAACTTACCCTCTTGTAGTTGCGTTAATTGTGAACAAACCATTATTATACTGCTTAAATAATCAAAGATGGTTTGATTCCTAAAAGATCAAATGCATGCGAAATAGTCAACTTTGAAACCATATACCATAATCATGGAATTCCAAGCAACCACAGACTTTTTTTCAAGAATTCCCCTCTCTCTGTCCGAATCACAAAGTCTAGCACACGATTAAATAGCAGTTGTGATTGTAACCGAATCAAGCTCAAATCCATATCTTCTCATCAAGCCAAAGTATCTTAAAGTTTTCTTCAAATTTTTCGCTTTGATAACAACAAGAAACCACCGTATTCCAGCATGTCACGTCCTTATCAGGCATTTCAACTGTATAACATACTCAAACAAATTACATTTAGCATACATATCCACAAGAGAACTCCCGATTACAACATCCACCATCAAACTAGTTTTGACCAAACAAACATGTACCGTCTGTCCCCACAACTCTACAAGGCCCGCCGCAGACTTTAAGAACACTAAGGTAAGCATACCTATCAAACTTCAGATAAGGACAACATACCAACTTATCGAAATTTCTAAGGCTTCTACATACATGTAATTCTTAGTGTAACCTGCCATAAGGCCATTCCATAAAGATATCTCACAAGGGTCTTTAACGGCATCAAAACACGCTTGCTTCAGTGACTTGGAATTCACACAAAAGAAGAAGAACTGGATGTTATAGCCTAACTGAAAGATCGTGAACTTAAACCAATTGGCCCAAAAATGATCCATGGCTTAGAATTGAGCCAAGGCAGAAATGGGTTGAAGTAGACGTTGGTTAAATTCGATACAACTTGAATAATGCCTTCATGCATCTTCCACCCCCTAATTCGAACCATCTTAACAGAACACATTTCTTGAACACCTTGATTAAAATATGAACCAACCCAATTATCTATGGATGAGGCCAGTTACCACAAATCCTCTTATCACATGCCTGAAGACCCAATGAAATGCATTATTATAATGTTAAAGGAACTGACGAAAAAATGCGGGTGAATGTGAAATGATGAACCAATTAGTGGTAAAAAGAAAGAGGGCAAATTTTGAGGTATTACAGCTGCCCCTATTCAATCATCTGCAGACCTGAACGAATAATTGCAACAGCTTTTAGACGTTCAGGGTATGGAGTGATTGAATACTTGAATAAAACCTGAAAATTTGCACACTGAGGGTAATGGAAATGCCATCTGCCCATTTATTCATTTATGTCTTTTTTGATTTTGACCTCTGAATAGGTAACGGGGTAGAACCAGGTGGAATAGAATCACAATGGTATACCGGCCGCAGGCGATAACCATCAATAACAAAGACTGACCTCAGACAGACTTTGCAAAAGAGACAAACTGACCTCGATCAATAAGCTCGAAAAAATGAACTACTATCCTCGAATAATAGCCACAACAACAAGACCAACCTCGGAAGGACTTGGAAAAAAAAGAAATGCCATCCTCGAATGACAAATCAAAAGATCCTCGGACCTAACACGAAACCATCCTCGAATGGAGACGCGAAAAAATGAGACTGTTGAAACAAAACTCAAGTACGAGACCATTGTACTTAAATGGAGACTCAAAAGGAATGGGATCGTTGTACTTAAACGAGAGCCCAAGACGCGACCGTTGTACTGAAACGGAGACGCGAAAAGAAATGAGACTGTTGTACTGAAACAAGACTCAAAGACGAGACCATTGTACTTAAATGGAAACTCAAAAGGAATGGGATCGTTGTACTTAAACGAGAGCCCAAGACGCGACCGTTGTACTGAAACGGAGACGCGAAAGAATGAAACTGTTGTACTGAAACAAGACTCAAATACGAGACCATTGTACTTAAATGGAAACTCGAAATGAACTGGGATCGTTGTACTTAAACGAGAGCCCAAGATACGACCGTTGTACTGAAACGGAGACGCGAAAAGAAATGAGACTGTTGTACTGAAACAAGACTCAAATACGGGACCATTGTACTTAAATGGAGACTCGAATGAAATGGGATCGTTGTACTTAAACGAGAGCCCGAGCAAACAGGATCATTGTACTTAAATGATAACCTGAGACGCGACCGTTGTACTGAAACGGAGACGCGAAAGGAAATGAGACTGTTGTACTGAAACAAGACTCAAATACGAGACCATTGTACTTAAATGGAGACTCGAAAGGAATGGGATCGTTGTACTTAAACGAGAGCCCGAGAAAACAGGATCATTGTACTTAAATGATAACCTGAGATGCGACCGTTGTACTGAAACGGAGACGCGAAAAAAATGAGACTGTTGTACTGAAACAAGACTCAAAGACGAGACCATTGTACTTAAATGGAGACTCGAAAGGAACGGGATCGTTGTACTTAAACGAGAGCCCGAGAAAACAGGATCACTGTACTTAAATGATAACCTGAGATGCGACCGTTGTACTGAAACGGAGACGCGAAAAAAATGAGACTGTTGTACTGAAACAAGACTCAAAGACGAGACCATTGTACTTAAATGGAGACTCGAAAGGAATGGGATCGTTGTACTTAAACGAGAGCCCGAGAAAACAGGATCATTGTACTTAAATGATAACCTGAGATGCGACCGTTGTACTGAAACGGAGACGCGAAAAAAATGAGACTGTTGTACTGAAACAAGACTCAATTGGGGATAACAACAAGACGTGGTAGAAGTAACCACCCTGGGAAATGAAGTTGCATTCTGTGGGGAACATATCAATCTGATGGGAGATATAACAGGTCTCATGTAATATACCTCAAAAACTGGCCCATGCTGGCATGCATATGTTTGAATTTATGGCGTAATGCTCCATGATGATGGAAATGCTACGCTTTGGAGGATGCAAATGTAATGATGATTATGCGTATGCAAATGCAAAGAGATCTTCTGACAAGAAGACTGTAAGTATCCCATATGGCTTGACTGAGGAGGAAATGATGATCACTGCATTGATCTGACTAATCTTTGTGAGGAGAAAACAACTCTGCGGGGAATGCTGTTAATGATGCACCGGCTCTGAACTGCCGCCATTGCCAAAAATAAATTGGACTTTGAGATTGGAGTACCAAGACCCTGCTGGAGAGGGACCCTTCTTGGACTCTGGTGGGGAAGTGAGGACCTCCTGACTTGGATGAGAACCAAAGACATGACACTGCTGAGGAAACACCTTGCTGGGGAGGAAAGAACACTCCTTATACTGCTGAGAATTGCCCCTGTCTGAAGGGAAACTTCTGCTTGGGGAGGATACCCACTCTCTGCTACCTTATTGAGAGATTTCAACTTCCACCTCTACTGGGGATGATGGAGGATGTCAATGATAAAGCTTCCCGCTGAAGATAAGAGCTCAAGCTGCCACTTGCTGGGGATAAGAGATAAATCCTCTCATGTTGGGAATGAGAGATGTAAGGCGTTTCATGCTGGGGATGAGAGACGATGATACCCTTCTGATCAAGAAGTAACTTTCGCTTTTCCGCACAGCTGGAGAAGGGATTTTCTAATGAGACTAGCTAAGGAATTTTGATCAATGAAGCTTGCTGATGAAATAACTCTTGAAGTACTGTGCTGATAATGGCTTTGCCCCTAACCCCGGGTTGATAGGTTGCCAACTAATCACGAGTGAACGATGGTTCTTTGCAATTTCCAACTCGCCTCAAACTAAGGTCCATCAGAAGAAAATGTCTCAAGAGGATTTTACAGAAAACATGACATACGGAATGCCTCAGTGTCTTCAAACTCTTGGAGAGATTCGTCGGATCTCGAAATAACTGCCCCAGACTGCATGGTCTTTGCAAGAATTTGCCTCGCAAGGATTCATGAAAAGCCTCATATCCCTGTGAGATAGTGTGTCCTAGTATTTTGAACCTTGGGTAGGTGCTTCTGATTAACCGTCTTCAGGAGAAAGTAACTTCCAGTGCTCTTGGGGTGGCCTGCCCCAGTACAAGTCTTGAAGTGATCACCTCTGAATGACTGCTTTGAAGAAAACACCCAGATCAACTATTCTTCGAGAGATTGGATCTCGAAGTGATTGCCCCAGTTTGGCTGAAATTTGAATAATGCTTCTGCCTGATGGCTCTTTGAGAGATTTGAATCTCGAAGTGATTGCCCCAGCTTGGCTGAATTTTGAAGAGATTTCTCGACGTGATTGCCCCGGATTAGTTGGATCTTACCACGACTGTCGGGAAAGTCCCTACTCAATGGAGTCTTCTTGAAAAGTGCACCTCGATAGATTGTCCTTTGGAAGTTTTAGCCTTCTCCACTCGGCAAGATTAAGCTTCTGGACTGAAGTTTCGTATGTGAATTTTTATGATGTCCAACAAATGTATGCAAGCAGAAAATGTTTATTCTAAGAATGAAAATTCTAATGCAACACACATATTAATCTTGAAGTTTTACTGAAAAAGATGTCGCAAACCTTGGTGAGCGAATCACTGGTTAAGATACGACATAAAATTTGTTTGAATAATAAAAAGCATGCACATGCAACACCAACAAGGATCTTTCAACACCACTCATAGGAGTCAGGAACGCGGTCTCGTGGTAGTATGCTTTCAAAAATAACCCTGTTTCAGTTAGGACTTTTGAGGGTTGTATCATGGCCCGGTTCACGGTTATAGAATCAAAAGATATAGGCTCGAAATTTATTCGTGCCCACCCATCTTCGTGATGTTCTCCATTCCTATGTTCAGCTAGCTTTCACAAGCGCTCACCTCTCAAAAAGGGTCTTGTGATGGTTGAGGAACCAATTACACTAACGGTTTAAGCACCACTCAGGTTGTTATTTGGAGTCAGTCATCCCTTCGTCTTTCGTGTCTGTATCACACGACTTTGTTCTTGTTCAAGGATCTTTCTTGTAATCCTTTTCGTCTTTCGCTTTTGCATTATTTTGATTATCCCTAACTTTTGCCTGGACTGATTCTTGTGAATCTTTGATTGTGAAGTCCAGCAGGATGCCCTAATTTTTGCCTAAGCCGCTTGTTTTCAAGTTTCGACTTAGCGGGCTTTTTCATTTCTTTTTTTTAATTCTTCCTTTTTTGAACAAATCGTGTGACACTGTTTGTCTTGAATGCTTTGCGAGGGTCGTGACTGTCTCACTCCTTTGTTGTTGAGGAATAACCATTGTGGTCTCCGGTCTTTGGACCTCTTGATTGGGATAACCATTGTGGTTTCTGGTCATTGGACCTCTTGATTTGGTACAACGAAAGGTAATGGATCCTCAGATTTGCACTCCTTTTTGAAATTTGAATGCTCGGTCAAACTAACTGACGCCTACCCTGCCCCTGGGTTAAGTGCGAGGGTTTTTTCATGTAAAAAGAAACTCCTACTTCAAGGCTCAAATGGGTTGGCGAGGGTCTATCTCCCTTATATCTCCGGTGTTTAGGATTTGAAACAATGCCTGTACATCGTCAACAGGGTCTTTCTCAAAAGCACACAATTAGAGATTTTTGCGTTTTCAGTTCGTCATCCTCCCTGATAGAGTTTAAACACAATAGTTGGTATTGCAATGCACATACACAAAATCATGAGTGAATACGAATGGATTACTTCAAGAAAAACATGTGCATTTTATTATGGCTATCATTCAAAAACAAATAAGTTTCATGCATGCATACAAATGTTTAAACAAACAATATAAACTACGAATGAAAATGCAGTAAAGAAGCTGAACATTGCCGTCATTGAGGAGACTTGACTCCGTATGGACTTATTGCTTCTGAAGATGCCCTTGCAAACTAGGATGCCAATTTGATGAGGAGCCTTCAATATATGGGCAGACTTTCTGGCATGATGGCCTTTGAGTCGATCAAATTTTGCACCTTGTGCCTGAACACATCACAGTTGTCAATTGTATGCCTAAATGCCCCTGAGTGGTACTTGCATCTAGCCTTCATATCATGGTTGCCATTATTGAGGAGGTCTGACTCCGTTTGGACTTATTGCTCTCGGAGACTTTCAGCAGTCAGTAGTCTGGACGTTTACTCAATCAAATTCGTGACCTTGTTTTTACCTTTGTCTCCGAAAGACTTCCAATCTTCAATTAAATGGCCAGGTGCCCCAGAATGGTAGTCAGACTTGGCATTCGGCATTGAAACCCCAAAGGAAGATTTATCGGAGATGATCCTGATGTGACTAGCTCAATCAGTTTGAATCTGAGCAAATAAGGAAACTCGTTGCACGTATGACATCAAAACAGGATCAAACTTCTTCTTATGTTGTTCTGGCCTTTACCCTTATTCTCTGCCCGTAGGAATCTCTTGGGAAGCTCAGGTTGGATGCTGACAAATGATATCTGGAGGGAAGAGGTTGATAAAGTTAATAGATAAGGTTGCTCGGAAAGATCTTGCACGATCTCCTGCCTACGTATCTCCATTGACCAATGGAGAATCAGAGCAGCGTAGTTCCCCTCAATAGGGATGAAAATAGCTTCGTTCCGAACTTCCATAACCAATATCATCTGAGTCTTCATCTGGTTGACTTCCTCTTTCATCAGTTTTTGGTTCTGAAATAAAGCTTATACCTCTGCCCTGAATGGCCTCAGTTGGGTCTTCCTTTCGGTTACCTCCGCCCGGAGTTGCTTCAAATATATACTTTGATGACTGTGATTCAAGTTGTCCATTCTGATGAGAAGTCAAGTCAGGATAAGAATCTGTCTCTGAACACCTGTCAAGAATGCAAGGATGTATGCAAATGCCATGTTCAATTATTTCTGAGGAATCTAACTGCTTTGATTCAAGTTTTGATACAGAAAAATCCAACAACATGATTCAGATATGTGATCCTCGGAAATAAATGAACATGTATGCAGAAATGCTATGATGTCATGTATGCAACAGGCATGTGATCAACGGTCTAATGTCGGTGCCGGTGTTGAATAAAGAGTCAAGTGTCTGAATAGAATCATAATAGTAGCACCATCTCTGTATAGAACCCCATAACTGAGAACCCAATAACTATAGAACTGGATCACATGATTGAACAGTCACTGATGGTGTTGAAGTTGAACAACGAGCCAAGTGTCTGTATAGAACCACAATAGCAACACCAGCTCTGTATAGAACCCCATAACTGAGAACACAATAACTGTAGAACTGGATCACATAATTGAACAGTCACTGATGGTGTTGAAGCTGAACAATAAGCCAAGTGCCTGTGGAGAGTCATAATAACAGTCATAATGTCAAGGTCTCAATGGTAATCACAATAACAATTTCTCTGAATAAAACTCCCGAATCACAGAATCAGAGAACCATAGAACACTGAACAATACTGACAAAGTGGGTATGTTGAAGTTTAGGGTTCCTGCAAACCTGTAAACCCCTCCCAATCTCACGGGTGTGCTACTCGGGTCAACATCACGGACTCTCAAAGCCGAATAGCAATAATACGTTCACCATTTCCGAGAAATGGCTCATGACCAAATCAGGGAATCGGTTTGGCATTATGTACTACTCAGGGAGGCCTCAGCTGAGTCCAAGGAAACAAGCATCCCTCATCGGTCCCCAGTTTCAAGCACTGAATCGAGAAACAATAGTACATTCATCCCGAAGGGTACAATACTATCGTCATACGAACAGTTTGCTTTAACTGAATTCCTATGAGAGAACCAGGCCATCCTATGCGAGTTCCCAATGGACCCTCGGATGCGAGTGGGTTTGCCAACAAATGTGGTCTGCCACTGTCATCACTGGAGAGGGGTGTTTCCATTAAGGTTCTCAAAGATCGGTCACCAGATGCACATAACTATCAAAGTCGTACCCTGAAGTGAGGTAATCCCCACACAGAATAGTTCCAAGACGGTCGCAGTCTGGGTGTGGAACACATCGCCACCCATCATGGTGAGATACCATAAGAGTACAATGTCTGTCCACGCTAATCCTATGGTGCACTCAAGCCGGGTATTTGGCTTATCTCACAGTAACTCCCATCCCACAGAAAAAATGAAAACCAACACAGCCAGACAGTCCAGTATAATATGATGCATGGAAAATAAAATACTGAAAGCGGTAAATAAATGCGATAAAGTAAAGCTGTAAAGAACTGTAAATAAAAACAGTAAAGCTAAACTAAAGCACACAGCATCAAACAGATAAACACCCAAAGAAACAAAACCAAACAGGCGCTAGGATTGACTCTACAAGGGAAACCGGAAGAATCAGGTTAGTCCCCAGCAGAGTCGCCAGCTGTCACTCCCGGGATTTTCATCCTAGTACAAACGCGAAAGTGGCGCGGAAAAGGTAGAGTCGCCAGCCAGACATTTTTATCCCGAATGAATGGGAAAGGTAATGTTGCACAAACCTAAGGAAGAAGGAAAGGACAAGGCCTTGCGAACCAAAGATCTGAATTCGGGAGTCGGTTACGACCTGGGAAGGTATTAGCACCCCAGATCGTCCGTCGTACCCGACGGGATCCACGCTTGCTTGCTTTGTTTCAAAGGGTGAGAAATAAAGTGCTGCTGAACAAATGAACCGCTAACTGGAATGGAATGAGAAACGAGAAAGGAATAAGAAAAGAAAATGGAATGAAAGGGGGAAATGTAGGGAAAATAAAGAATGTGCTCGAACGGGCCCTACCCCGCTGCCTACGTACCTCATCGGGATAATGAGGATCAGAGTCGACGTAGTTCGCCTAACCTAGGCGGGAACTATTTGTTTGTGTTTTTTACAGCTGGAACTGCGTATGTCTATGCTCAGGTGTTGCAGGCTCGTCTGGTACGAGTGCGTTTACCGTCTTGCATGAAAGACAAGCCGTCGCGAGTTCGCGTTGTGAGTGAATGAGATGAGAAGAGAAGTTCCCGCAGGATAGTCGCTTGTTATTTGTTTTTTTGTACTTTAAGAGTTTTTATATGAATTTGGCACAAGGAAGTGAATTCAAACTCTTTTCCATGGAATGTACACTTGCCTCTACATTCCAAGATGGAATAATAGAACAAGCATACCCAGCAAAGAGAATTTATCCAAGACTGGTTTCCTAGGATTAGGGCTTAAGTTCACTAGCTTGTTGAACTTTATTAAGTGTTTTTGTTTCTTTAGTGAAGAAGTGTCTTTTAAGTTTTTCTTTGTGAAACAACCCCTTGATGAGACTTGTGCATCATGATAGACAAGCTTACACCACTCCAAGATGGAATGAATGCAAGTGCTTCATGGAATAAGGCTATACACAAAGGATCCTTTCATTTATTTGTTAATTGTTTTTTTTTTTTAATTTTGTTTGAAGATGAGAAAGAATGACTCAAGTTGCAAAAAGGGAAAAACTAAGGGGGACTAAGACACAACCCTAATTTTATTGATTTATTTACAAGAGAGGTCCTATGGTTAATGAGGTTTTCTAATCCTAATGAGAAAAGAGAAAAGAAGAAAAGAGAACTTAGAAATCAACTTACTTCCTAAGGAAGGTAAGTTGTTTCTAAAGAAAGGGAACACCTATAAGCAAGCACCAAGTGCTAAGGAAAACACAACTATAATGCATAAGAGATAGGAATGAAGTGAGACTTACCTCAATCTTCCCCCCTACAAAACAAAAGTTAGCATGACAATGCATATTGAAAGTAAAATCAAAGCATGAAAGCGATTAAGTACCATAAACGTCCTAGAATGGAACTAGGGTTCAAAATAAGACCTAAGTCTAAAGGTGAAGGTACCTAAAGGTCACATGACTTCTAAAGTCAGTAGCTACATGTTATAGGTCCCTAAGTATGCTAGGATACCTCACAAGATCAAACTATGTCAAACTATGTACAAAAAGTTCACATAAATTCACCTAAATGCAAGTTAGGGCTCATGGATGAAATATGAATGCATATGGCTTACAAACATGAATTAATACATGGAATGAACATCAAAGTCAGTAGTGAATGCTTATGAAGATGGATGAATGAATATACAATCATGGATGCAATGGATTAGGCGTATGGAGCAATAAGAAGAATATGTGAGATGAAATGGAATAAACATCGCATAAGATCGCACATGATGAAAGTTAAGGAAGTATGGCATATGAATATGCATGAAATGATTATGGGTCAGTAGCATACAAGGTATGATATGCAATTAAAATGAATGAATAGTCATTAATGGTTTCCACATAATTCAAGTTAAACATGAGAAGAGATTAGCAACCTATTTAAGTTAAACTAATTCACATAAGTATACATTTGAAACACTAAAACAAACCAAATGATCATGGTTCAAAAAGTGGACTATAACTAGAATTAAGGACATGCAAATGACCTATAATTAACTCCTAAAAGCTACCAAAAAGTTCTTCAAGAGAATGGCATGAATGCCTTCTTAACATTTAGGTTATGCTACACATGAACACATGAATCAACCTAGGATCTAGGTGACATGGAAAAATAGCAAAAAGCCTTGAAAAATTATGAAATTAAATCCCTGGAATAATAACATCATTATCTCACATTGTCCAAAAGGACTTCCTAAAATTATGCACCAAAGTGCCAAAACAATTCCTTGACTAGCAAGGCAATCAAAACATGATCATCCATAAACAACTCCACAAAGTGGATCAAAAAAGGCACTAAAAATTATGAAAAAAATGCCTAATGAGCATCAAAATGTCATAAATTAAAGTGCTTAATCATATGCAAAAAATAGGTTTCACACCTATGGGGAAAAATTGTTTTTGGTCCCTTATACCAAAACATTCTTTTTTGGGACAGCTTGTGAACTAAAATCCAAATTAATTATTGAAAACACCCGAATCCGGAAATAAAAAATATGACAAATTAATTAAGAGGATGAGGATCATTCATGAATTTTTCCAGAATTTTATCTCACCTAAAACTATTTTTAATAAATGTTACGAAACGGACAAAAAAGTGAATCTTAAGGGGAAGTGAAAAGAAGTGATCCTAATGGTTCTTAATCTAATCCCTAAGTTCCGAAATCGATACATATCATTAATAATCACAAATATAACCAATGCCTCAGGTGGGAGGGCTCAGATGCATCTTAAGCTAAATGGTCCTAAGCCGCATACGACTAAAATGATGCTTAAAAGTCGAAAAAAACTCGAAATCACTTACTTGATAGAAGTACCGATTCTTCACGCAAAAGAAATCCGAAAAAATCCCAAGTAAGGTCTTGTGATCTCCATAAGCAAAATAAATGCTTATCTTCCATAAATTCTTTTGAATCTTTACCGAAATCAAAAATCGATACAAATAGGTCTATAAAAAAACTCATGAACCAATTAACTCCAAATTAATTCAAAATTAAATTAACAATCATAATTAAAATAAAATAACAAAAATTCTAATTGAACATTGTAAGAAAAATGGATTAAGTACTAATCCACAAAAATTAATTAACAAAGAAATTAACTAGTATTTTCCATAAGAAATTTAATTAAAAAAAACTCTATAAAAATAAAATATGGAAACAGGGGTGAATGAGTGATAGTAGTGTGCAGGAAACACAACATGGCCCAAGCCCATTTCCTTATACCAACGCAGGAGGGGTGTGACTGGGAAACGCAGGGTCTGAACAATAATAATCATGGGCTGAAGGCCCAATTCCGAAACAAATCCGCAGGGAAGGGTTTGTGAGTAAAACACAGGTGTAAATAGAATAAGCATGGGCTGAGGGAGATTATTGAGCCCAATCACTTCCGTAACATCCTTAACCTAAAAATTAGATACTTGAACCAAACCATGAAAACCCAGTACACGATCTTCTTCTTCTTCCTTAGAAACACCGCCGCCGAAAATCCCCAATCACACCGACCTCAGCCTCCTCATTCCGTCTCCCTTATTGTTAGCATCATCATCATCTCCAAACCTCTAACCTCGTCATCCTCGCTCCATTCAAACGTGTGGCCATAAATTCGTCGCACCTCCGCCGTGAGATTGATCCTCTTCTTATTCCAACCGCACCGCCGACGAACCGAGATGAACTCACTGTAGTCTCTCTTCACCACGCCTCCGTTACCAATCATTTCTGCCTTCTGTTCATGACTTCATCTCGCTACACACGAAACAACATACCGTGATGCCATGGCTGTTTCTCGCAGCTTCTCCATTGATCCAAGCTCATCGCCGTTATCTCCTTAAACCTTCCTTTGATCCCACCATGATACAGCTCAAGATAGGGTTTTGAAGGCACAGAACCCCCATGGATTAAGAAGAACGACGACGCACCTTCGGTCATGCCTCCGCCGCGGTAATGGATGACGCGGGTATGTCGATTCCTTGTTGTGATTATGCTATAGTGTTCTTGACCTCCTGAGTTCTATTTCTTGCCATTGAATGATGTCGCCACGAACCGATGCGATTGTGACTTTTTGTTGTGGCAGGGCTGTTGATTATCTTCTGAAGATGACAATTCACCGAGATACTCAGGTACGAATCTCGAATCGCAATCCTATTCTTTCCATTCTTCTGGCCATAAATCTTGTTATTGTTATCTCCATCTCACCTTAGTACCGTCGAGCAAGTAGAGTTTCCACCATGATTTGTTTCAGAACTTACTCTACACTATAAATTTTCAGTGACACGAGCAAGACCGATGACAAGCTTCTCTGAGTAAGTTCGGTGGATTTGCTGCTTCAGTGAATCTTCTTCTCTTGCTTCCATTGTAGAGTGTGTTATTGTTGATTAATCTTCATCTCCTTTTCACAGCGAATTTGAATTTTTAGCATTGAGCGATGATTGCGAGTTTGGTTCCGTTCTTCTTCTGTGTTTGATTGTTGTTGCGGTTCTTGACTGTTTTGCAGGTTTTTGGATGGATCATTCATGGTGAAACAGAAGCTGTAGGATAGGGAGGGAGCCTCGGTTAGAGGAAAAGATGAGGAGAAAGCCACAGATTGTTGAAAAGTTGTTGCGGTGAAAATTTCATTGCGATTACGCCATTGTTTATGCGTTCTTGCTGAATTTTGTAGGTTTGTTATTATTGACGAAGCTGGTTGTTCTTGATGCAGGTCATTTGATGGAACTTATTGGCATGAAGATGACAATACCAATTGAAACAAAGTTTGAGGCCATGAGAAAATTGGAGGTTCAGGTTTTGGTGATGTTAAAGTATTGATGGGATTGGAAATTGGAGTTGAAGAAGGGTGAAACTGAACTTGAAGATGGTGATGGAGAAGAGGATTAGGACTGAAGGGTTTGAAAGTTGTGGAAGGATTCAAGAAGAAACTTGGTGAAGGAGAGGATTCTGTTCTTATAGAAGACGAATTGAGGATCGTTCTAGAATCTTCCAGAGTAAGAGTTTGTTATCATTTCAGTTAGAATTTGTTTGTAAGTTAGTTATTTGCAACTGTTTTCTGTTTTGAATTTCTGTTGTGAGGGCTAGGATTCGCTCCTTTCGGTTATGCTGCTTATAGTATAGGACTTTTCTAATTATTGCTTTTGTTGCTGTGACTTCTTTTCGATTTTCTCTCAACTGTCAACTTGTAAGACTGACCGAAATAGAGCTTTGTTGTGGCCGCCGACTTACTGAATTATTGTTGTTGGATTACTCCTTGCAGGATTTGAAAAAAAAAGAGAGGATTGGAAAAGCATCATCGGTAACGTCAAAGCTGCAGATCGATTGATCGATTGACGATTGCGGATGGTAGAAGATCCAATGATGAATTTCTGAGGGTGACGATTGAACTTCTCCTCCGTTCTATGTCCGACCTTTTTAGCTGATATGCCATTCCGGATGCTGGAATTATGTTAGAACTAGGAACTGAATTTTGTTAACTTTTCTTTCTTTTTGTATAACTATTTTATTTTGTAATCACAACTAGTTTTTCCCCTACCATTTATGTAACTGTTTGTTGTAAACAAAAATGCTAAGACATTGGTGAGAGTAATAGCATCTGGTTCAACAGATGATTTTCTCATTTCACTGAAGAGGCCAAATGCTTCAGAAAATCTTTTAGTTACATATTCAGAAATCATAACATAGCAAGAAACCATTGTCTTTGGCATTAATTTAAAGATTTATTTTTAGTAAACTCAATCCTTCCACATTTGAAATATAGATCCACAAATGAGTTGTTAAAAATATCAGGTTGTGCTCTGTTGTGCAATATATATCCATGAACAAACTTACCCTCTTGTAGTTGCGTTAATTGTGAACAAACCATTATTATACTGCTTAAATAATCAAAGATGGTTTGATTCCTAAAAGATCAAATGCATGCGAAATAGTCAACTTTGAAACCATATACCATAATCATGGAATTCCAAGCAACCACAGACTTTTTTTCAAGAATTCCCCTCTCTCTGTCCGAATCACAAAGTCTAGCACACGATTAAATAGCAGTTGTGATTGTAACCGAATCAAGCTCAAATCCATATCTTCTCATCAAGCCAAAGTATCTTAAAGTTTTCTTCAAATTTTTCGCTTTGATAACAACAAGAAACCACCGTATTCCAGCATGTCACGTCCTTATCAGGCATTTCAACTGTATAACATACTCAAACAAATTACATTTAGCATACATATCCACAAGAGAACTCCCGATTACAACATCCACCATCAAACTAGTTTTGACCAAACAAACATGTACCGTCTGTCCCCACAACTCTACAAGGCCCGCCGCAGACTTTAAGAACACTAAGGTAAGCATACCTATCAAACTTCAGATAAGGACAACATACCAACTTATCGAAATTTCTAAGGCTTCTACATACATGTAATTCTTAGTGTAACCTGCCATAAGGCCATTCCATAAAGATATCTCACAAGGGTCTTTAACGGCATCAAAACACGCTTGCTTCAGTGACTTGGAATTCACACAAAAGAAGAAGAACTGGATGTTATAGCCTAACTGAAAGATCGTGAACTTAAACCAATTGGCCCAAAAATGATCCATGGCTTAGAATTGAGCCAAGGCAGAAATGGGTTGAAGTAGACGTTGGTTAAATTCGATACAACTTGAATAATGCCTTCATGCATCTTCTACCCCCTAATTCGAACCATCTTAACAGAACACATTTCTTGAACACCTTGATTAAAATATGAACCAACCCAATTATCTATGGATGAGGCCAGTTACCACAAATCCTCTTATCACATGCCTGAAGACCCAATGAAATGCATTATTATAATGTTAAAGGAACTGACGAAAAAATGCGGGTGAATGTGAAATGATGAACCAATTAGTGGTAAAAAGAAAGAGGGCAAATTTTGAGGTATTACAATCATTATAAACACAAACCAGAAGTTAGTTTTCATCAACAATACGTAAATCATCCAAATCGAAAATTTTCAAAACATGAGTAAAGTGCATTCGGTTTTTACGATTCAGAGTATGAATGCATGATGTTATGATTCAAAATCAATCACTGAACTTCAAGGAATCTATTGCCACCTTTGGTTTATCTTGAAAAAGGCTACAAGTGCCAAACCGAATTGGAATTTTTTGCTTGAATTTTGAAGTATGAAGCTTACCTTTGAGGCTGTGGAATTCGTCCTTGGTCAATGGCAATGAGTTTAGTATATATAGGAGACTCAATTAGGTCAAAAACTTTGATTGATTATGTGGAAGTTTTGATATTTTAAGATTGAGAAAGATCATGCCATGAAATCTCAATATTTGCTCATGAAAGCTTACTATTTTTGTATAAATCATATGATTCCTTTCCCTCTCAACTTCAATCACCCATTAAGACTTTCTAGAATCAATAAATCCATTAAATCTTCACATTTAATATTTTATTTAAATTTAAAATGATTTTAAGAATAAAAAATCATAATAAATTAATTAAATAAAATAAAAATTATGAAAATATGATGGAAATTTCGTGCATGATGTTATTGTATGGGTTGGGTCATAATTTGGCCAGCCCATTTGGAGAAAATTGCTTTTAGGCCCTCATTTTCATCATAGACCATCACAAATTTTCCCAACTTTGCAAGGGCACATCTCCCTCAATTTTAAAGGTATGAGGGTGTTCTTGGACTCTTTGGAAAGCTTGAAGAGTCCTCTAAACAACCCCATTGGTTTCAGGTCCATATCATTTACCAATCTCAAGTTATGCCCTTTTGAAGTTGTTGACTTTTTGTTGACTTTTGAAATGACCTATAATGTCTTAGCTCCTATCTTTCAAATGAAGCATTTTTGGGCTTAACTTTCAACATCAAAGTTGTAGAGAATTCAATTTCCTTCAAAATGAGCTTTGGATGGAGAATTGGTGATGAAGTATGTGAAAGTTATGGCTGGTCAAAGTTCAGTTGACTTTTACTGAGGAAACCCTAATTTAGAAACTCCTGATTATTGATGATCTGGAATCTCCTTGATGAATCATGATCAACCCTTGATCAAATGATGAATTTTACTTCATATACTTGATGTTGGCAAAAAATCATGAAGTTTGACTTTGGTTTGACCACAGTTGACCTCAGTTTGACTTTTTAACTGCATTGACTGATTTTGACTTATCTGATTATCTGACTGAGCAAACTTTTGAGAAAAGTCTTGAAACTTGACATGGGGGTTCTTACACACATATAAGATGTTATGAAACTCACTTGAGGTATTGGAAGTCCATTTAGCCTGATTAAAGTCAAAACCCTAGTTTTGGATGCACTGCTTAGGAGGTGCATTGTCTGAGGGGATTGTCAACTCTTTTGACCAATTGTGAACTTTGTGAACCTTGTGAATCTTCATAAAGTGTCTTGTGAACCTCATGGGAGACATTGTGAAGCTTGTGAACCTTGTGAACCTCGTGAAGGGGCTTTGTAGACCTCATGAACCTCAGGGGAGCTTTGTAATCATTGTGAATCTTGTGAACCTTGTGAACCTTCAAGAAGTAACTTGTGGACTTCATGAACCTCATGAAAGGTTATGGACATGTTGAGAAACTTGTGAAACTTGTGAACCTTCAAGAAGTGACTTTTAGACTTCATGAATCTCATGAAAGGTTATGGAAGTGTTGGATAACTTGTAAATCTTGTGAACTTTCATAAAGTAACTTGTAGACTTCATGAACCACATGAAAGGTCTTGTAAGTGTTGGGAAACTTGTGAACCTTGTGAACCTTCATAGAACACAAAGTCTTGTATTGTGAGGGCAAATTTTGGGGTGCAACAGCTGCCCCTGTTCAATTTTCTAAAACCTGAGGGGTTAGATTGGTATGTTTGCCAGTCGTAACCTGGAAGGTTGAAGGGGATTGAACACAAAAGCCCAAAAATTTGTCCTCACCAGTGCATAGAGTGACACAGATGGCTAGTTGAATTGAGTGGGCTTAAAGATGCCACTAGGGGGAAAAGTCCTTCAGATAGAGGTATAATGAAAGTTGTCAGGAGTCTGGAGCAGTCCTGAGGTATTGATGATATGCTTTCAGGAAACTGGAGTAATCCTGATGTAACAGCATGTCTTCAGGAGGATAGAGCAATCAATAATGATAACCCTAAAGCAGTCTTGAAGTAATAATATGATTTCAGGAGGATAGAGCAATCAATAATGATAACTCTAAAGCAGTCTTGAAATAATAATGTGATTTCAGGAGGATAGAGCAATCAATAATGATAACTCTAAAGCAGTCTTGAAGTAATGATTTCAGGAGGATAGAGCAATCAATAATGATAACTCTAAAGCAGTCTTGAAATAATAATTTCAGGAGGATAGAGCAATCAATAATGATAACTCTAAAGCAGTCTTGAAATAATAATGTGATTTCAGGAGGATAGAGCAATCAATAATGATAACTCTAAAGCAGTCTTGAAGTAATGATTTCAGGAGGATAGAGCAATCAATAATGATAACTCTAAAGCAGTCTTGAAGTAATGATTTCAGGAGGATAGAGCCATCAATAATGATAACTCTAAAGCAGTCTTGAAGTAATAATATGACCTCAGGAGGATAGAGCAATCAATAGCTCTAAAGCAGTCTTGAAGTAGTGATATGACCTCAGGAGGATAGAGCAATCAATAGCTCTAAAGCAGTCTTGAAGTAATAATATGACCTCAGGAGGATAGAGCAATCAATAGCTCTAAAGCAGTCTTGTAGTAATATGACCTCAGGAGGATAGAGCAATCAATAGCTCTAAAGCAGTCTTGAAGTCATGAGAATTTATCAGGAGGATAAAGTGACCCTGAGGTAACAATAAAGCAGTCCCAAAGTAATAAGAAGCTTATCAGGAGGATAAAGTAACCCTGAGGTGACAATAAAGCAGTCCCGAAGATCATAAGTTTGTTTGTTGGATAGTTAACCTGAAAACAAGGTAGCATTCTGTATAATAACATTAGTTTATGCTTTATGTATGCATGTATGATATAATGTACTCAAATAATGTACTATGTGCCTATGGATATGTATGTTATGGTATGATATATATGATGTATGTATGATATGATATCGCCGGAAGCGTCTGGATATCTTCGTATAACAACTGCTGGCCAGGGAAAATAAATCCCGATTTGTTGTTTGAAGAATATATAACCCTCCATCTGCTGGGGATAACAGGGTATAGATAACCTCCCGTATGCTGGGGATAATAAGGTATGTATAACCTCCCGTATGCTGGGGATAATAAGGTATACATAACCTTCGTCTTCGTTTGATAGTAGGATAAGTATAACATCCCGTCTTCGTTCGTCGTACTCTTATTGGAAAGTAATTTCCCGAATATCCGTATGAGGATAAAAGAGATGGATATAAATTCCAGGGGAGATGAGACCTTATGAAGATGGATTTGCCCTACTGAGGGTTTGTAACTGTCTTGTAAAGATGAACCGGCGAAACTTCGTTGAAATCCTTCCCTCGTTCGTCCTTGGTAAATACTATTACTGCATTTTCATGCATTTCTGGTAAACATCAATCATATTCAAAAGCATATATACATTCAAACACAATCAATGGACGTTTCGCTTATGTAAATAGGGTAAAAGTAAATCTGGATTCAGAGGGAAAAGTAAAGCTGAACTTGACAACAGAATTGTTTCAACTTCGAGAGTGTATAACCAATTGGATTTGGAGCTCCTGAAATTTTTAACTTTCCTGAATACCTTCCCAGAAATCCTCATAGCTGGATCTGAAGACATGATACTGACACCATCTGATACTACTGGCGTAGACAATTAATTTCCACCATGGCTTCTGCTGAGAATCCCAAATCAAGGTAGAGGACTGTGTCTTCAAGTTGTAATGGACTATGTATTCTCCGGATACCAGATTTGAAAAGAAAGCATTGCCCCTTGGTTGAGGATGAATCGTCCCATAATGGAAGTATCTGTAATGAGTCCTCTCAAAAGAAACAAGTAGAATGCCCCATAAGCATATGCCCCTGGCATCGTGAACTTTGTAATGTCACCTTTGGTAATTCAACTGTATGAAGAAAAATGCCCCTAGCATATTAAGCACAGCTGAGTCTGGACCTAATTGCCCCAACTGAATTAAACAGTAACTTGGTATGCCTCTTGACTGGGAACCAGTGACTATGCCCTTGGCATTTCAGATAGATGAGGAGATCTGCCTCTGGCTGCTTAAACATAGTTGAATCTTGTCCTGATTGCCCCAAATGAGTTAGGAAATATCATGGCCTGCCCCCTTGATTTGGGAGGTCATGACTATGCCCCTTTGTATACATGGACTTTGATCCAGGAAGCAACTTTGTTTATCGGAAGGACTTTGGTTCATTGAACATTCGTCCTGTAAGTTTCTCCATCTGTCAAACACTCAGGTATATGCAAACAAATATATTCAAAAATGCAATGCTTATGTCTGTCTTGAAGTTTTGAAACAAGTTATTTTAGAAAAACTGTTTATTATTTTTTTATTTTTTGTTCTTGAAAACTGTGATATTAACTCAAGTTTTATAACAAACCCTAAAGGAGTCAGGATACCTTTTTGTAACAGTACACTTTCGAACTAACCATGCTTCAGTTAGGACTTTTAAAGGGTTATAACGTGGCCT
This sequence comes from Lathyrus aphaca, assembly GCA_963966055.1. Taxonomy (NCBI): domain Eukaryota; kingdom Viridiplantae; phylum Streptophyta; class Magnoliopsida; order Fabales; family Fabaceae; genus Lathyrus; species Lathyrus aphaca. The sequence goes on along the minus strand of OZ014521.1, from coordinate 120,622,737 downwards.
GGTTCATGGTTTAAGAAACAAAAGATAAAGGCTCAAATTTATTTGTACCCAACCCATTCTCCATGATGTTCTCCAGTCCTATACTCAGTTAACTTATGCATTGAGATTCCACAGAAGTGTGGTATTGTAACATTGATATTTTGTGATGGTTTGGCAACCAAAAGTTTATTTGAACCTTCAGTCATCTTTCTTTGTTGAGGATTCATAGTGACCTCTTTTTTTTTTTTTACTTTGTTATCCCCTTCTTTTTGCTGAACTGCTTATTTCAAGGTTACAGTCAGCGGGATGTCTTAATGTTTTACTAAGTCTCCTTCATAGGTTTTGACTTAGTGAATTGTTCTTTTGCTGGATATTGACTGTCAGGTTTAATGATTACCGAGAACCATCATTAGTTGTGTACAACACAGATAATTGGCATATTTGAGTTAACTGAGTAACTACCCTGCCCCGGGTTATGAATAAGGGTTTTAATTTGTGCGAGAATAAAAACTCCTACTTCATAAGCTCAAAAGGGTTGACTAGGGATTAACTTCCTTATATCTCCACTGTTTAGGAATTGAAACAATGCCTGTACATCGTCAGCATAGTCTGTTCAAAAGCATACTGCATAAGATTATGGTATTGTTTTCGTCATCCTCCCTCTACAGGCTTGTAGCTTCATCAGGAGTTAAATATCACAAGATAGAAATAAGAAGCATAATTCAAAATATAGTGGAACGAATGGATTAATTCAAGACAAACATATGCAATGCATTAAAGAAGACAAAAGTTTTAACATAATAGTAAGTGTTCAGACAAATAAAAGAAATTACAAATGAAAATTCAAGTGTTCTTAAAGTCTCTTCCTCTAAACTTGTTACTTCAGTATTCTGGAAACTTTGATGCCTGATGGACGATAGAAGAACTCAACCTGGCCTTCTAGAGTAACCTCGAGTATTCCTTCGTCAATTAGGTCTTGAATCTTATTCTTCAACATCCATCAATTATTAGTATCATGTCCAGGACTGTTAGAGTGATACTCACATCTTGCCTTGGGATTATAGCGAGGAGAAGAGGTTTTAGGATTTTGAGGAGGACTCTTCAAAGAAACTAGTTTCATTTCCAACAAGCATTGCAGAACTTGTGACATTGGAGTGCTGAACTTGCTAAACTGCCTTCTACATTCCTTGTGTTGAGATAGATTAACCTTATCAGGTCTTTCTCCTTCAACTGAAGAACAATCAATGGCAACCTGTTTCTTACCTTCTTTTATCCTCATCTTCCTTTCAACCAAACCAGCTCGTTTTAGATCCCTGACTCCATCACTTTGAAGTTTATGGACAAAGGTTCTCAGCTCTTCTTGCCTCTGAGCTAATCTTTGAATAAGAGCTGCCTGGTCATTCATCTGGGCCCTCATTCCTGTCATCTCAGCTTGTAGTTGTGTCAGCTGATCATCCTTGTTGTCCTCAGGATTCTTCTTCTTAGCCAGCAGTGTCTTCAATTCATCCTGCCCCTTGGATAGGTTCAGGATCAGCTCTTGGAACCGCACATTTTGTGCCTGGAGATCCTTAACTGTTTGTTCAAGAGCCATTGCTGAAATAGACAGCGAGAAGATGAGAAACCTGTGCACTATTATAAACCTGTGATTCAATGACATGATATGTGAATGTATATGCAATGTATTCAAGGACCGCAGAATTTAAATTGGCTTAAACAAACAAGAAGGCAAACTTTTATTAGTAATAACTTTGTTTTGCCTTTTAGGCTTACAAAAATGAAAGTACAAAAGATGGGGTTTTAAGTCTCCCATGGACGTTTCCTCTTTGTGTTGAGGTATGAGTTGAGGTTTCGTTCCTCGTGAAACTGCTTTGTTAGCTCTAGGATTCTTGCTTGGCTTGCTTTGTAATGAGCCTCGAAAGTATCCCTTTGCTCCTTCAGTTGGATCCATGATCTCTGCAAGTCTTCCATATCAGTAGGCATGTCTGGGTGAAGGATGGTATAAGTAGTGTCTCCTTCAGCAACAGGTTCCATGGTAACTGGTAGGACGGCAGGATATGGCATCATGAGAGTCTGAGCACGAGATCGTACCCATCTGAGATAAGCCTCCATAGGGATAGTGTACTTAGGCTCCAGTGTCTTGCTGTCAATCCTGTTTACCTTTCCCCAAGCTCGTATGAATCTCTGACGGTAACCCTGAAGATCGTTGTCGTAATCAAACACAATGCCCTGAATCAACATGTCATGTGGACCATCGCTCCGAGCGTAACCAAACTGTCGTAAAGCTAGAGAGGGGTTGTAGGTGATGCCTCCTCTTATGCCTAGAAGTGGCACATTAGGAAACTCCCCACAACGGTCAATGATGGTGACATTCTCCATAGATCTGGAGCACCAATGGATGTCTGAGTGAGAAAGTGACATGATCCTCTTGGACCATCTGAACCCTTGCTCATTCTTCATTACTGAGCGAGGAAGGTGAGAAATAAACCACCTAGAAAGCAAAGGTATGCAGCACATCAAAGTTCCTCTTCCCCTTGTAGTACGGGTATGAAGAGAATGTAGGATGTCTCCAAGCAATGTAGGCACTGGATTGTGACTCAGGAAAATGTTGATGGCATGAACATCTATGAACTGATCTGGATTGGGGAACAATACTAAGCCATAAATCAGTAAGGCTAATATCTCCTCAAAAGCATCATAGCTCATGGCCTTCAAGAATATTTGAGCTTTATCCATTAATACCTTGGCAAGAATACCCTTGACTCCGCTTCTTGTTTCTAGAACAATGTCAGACTTCTTCAGATGTAGAGCTGCAGCAATAACCTCTGGTTTAAGCTCCTTCTCCAGACCTGTGAAGGGTCTTTGATCAAGAACAGGTATGCCCAGAAGTTTAGAGAACTCCTCCATGGTAGGGACTAACTGATAGTCAAGGAATGTAAAGCAATGGTGCTTAGGGTCAAAGAACTGAAACAGAACACTCATCATATCTTCATTGAACCCCGAAGTGACTAGATCCAATAGGTGACCATGTCTCTTGATGAACTGGGAATGATCAGACACTTGAGAAACCAACTCTTTAAGCTTGGGAGGTATCCCCACAAAGTTGATCCTGATGGTGTTTCTACGAACTGAAGCCATGACCTGCAACAAAGAACAAAGATAAATCCTTTGGTCCTTGAAATGGTTAGTGAAAATGCTATGCTCATGATGCATGGTGATGTCATGATGTTATGCTCAATCACAAACATGTGGCACACACAAACAAGTCACACCATAGCCCTAGGTTTAAAGGCTTGCATGAGGTTTAAAGGTAAGTACCCTCCCCTGAAGTTAGATGGTTCATCCTGTCCTACAAAAGTAACCATGTTCTAAGGGATCTCAATATCATTGATCCTTCACAAGGGTGGTTGATCAGGAGGCAACTTACTTGCCAACCAAAACCCTCCAAGTTTAAGATCTCAATGAGTGTAGTATCGAGTGTCAACCAACTTCAGTCTGCACCAAAGCCGGTTACCTCACTACTTTCTAAAGGCCAAGATGAGTTAACTAGGGTTCTAAAAGTTAGTTAGTGCATTGACAACATATGGCAGCCTCATATTATCCTCAACTTGACTTAAGGAACATAAGCACCAACCAAGAAGTCGCACTAACTATGGCCACCAGATCAACCGTATCGATATACGTCGTACAGTTTCCTTGGTCTATTGCCATTTACCTAAGGTACACTAGATCCGGGTTAGGATCTTTCACACATAAGAGCACCCTAACAAGATAATATAAAGCAAACAAGGTAAACAATTTTAAAGTGATCTAATTCCTAAGGGTACCCCTCTTAAATTTAAATCCCCAGCAGAGTCGCCAGTTCTGTAACACGGTGGGAGAACTGACTTTGAGTTATGTTGCGGATAGCAAGAGTCGCCACCGACTTTTATTTTATCCAAAAGGAAAGGGTATAAAAGAACAGGAAAGACCTTAAGAGAATATTTTGGGTCCGGGGGGTAGGTTATGTAAAGGGAAGGTGTTAGCACCCTTTACATCCATGGTTATCCATGGGCTCTTAGTTACTTAGCTCACTTTTGAATTGTTTTTGAAAGTGTAGTGTGTGAATAGAAAAATTTTCAGAATAGTTAATAATAATCCATGTACGGATGTGTAAAAACTTGTTTTTGAAAATTTGTTTGAAATTGTGAAGAATTTGAAATTTTTTTGAAGTGAGCAAGTACATAAGAGGAACCTACCCTAATGTTTAAAGTCTTTCTTATTCTTTATCCTTTCATTGGTAAGACTATCCCTACTATTCAGGAGTAGGTAGTCATTACCTTGGATGTAAGGGACATGAGAGGGACATTCTGTTTTATGAAGGCAACTGTGGGGTGTAATAAGCATATAGGAGGGACTATCATCATTTTTCGAAGGGACTCGATTCGTAAAGGCAACCATGAGGGACTTGATGATGTTTTACTTTAGGGACTTACTTTATACACCCCACTTGACCATTATTCGTAGGCAACTTGAGGGATAACCTTAGAAAGTGAGACGGCGATGAAAATCGACTTACGTGTGTGAGTGTTTAATTTAATTATCTTATTATTAAAGTGATCTAATTTATTTTAAATAACATACATGTCTTGCACTCCCTAATTACTAACCATAGCAAAAAATAAAAATATTTACAAATTTACATCCGAGGAATAATTACAACATTATAATAATAAGCAAAATAAATAGCAAGATAAATAATAAGTAAATAAGCAATAAATAATAAAAATAAATAATAAGGGGTTAGTAATAATAAAATAATAATAATAATAATTTAGAAATAATAAACAAGGTTAGAAATATAATAATGAATAATAATATAGTTAGTAAATAATAAAGATTAATGAAATATATAAAATTAATAAAGCAAAATAAATAATATGGTTAGTAATAATAATAATAAATAAAATTATCCAAAATTATAATAATAATAGATCAACAATTTTTAATATAAACAATTATATTTAGAAAAAAAATATGAGCAAACAATTATTTTAATTTTTACAAATTATTAAGTTATTTTTAAATATATTATAATTACAAGATTTAAATAAAAAAAATTATAAAAGGTATTCACATATTATATAAAGAGAACAATAAGTTATAAGTATATTTACAAGATTTAATTTTTATTGATTCAATTATTTAAAAAAAATGATTTAAGTTATAAACATAGTGTAAAATATATTGACCTATTATATGAAGAAAAGAGTTTATAATTATATTTACAAAATTAATTATATTAAAAATTATATACATAATAATTATGATAAGAAATAAAAATCATTTTTGGAAAATAGAATTAAGTTTTATTTAGAAAAGTATTTTTTAGAGTTTTCTTTAGAAAATTAGGGTTTATTTAGATACAAAATTATTTTTACTAATATAATAAAAGGAATAATTTTTAAATTAAGAACATATGAGTTTTTTTTATTAGGAACTATTATTTTATAGAATTATTTCATTATACAATTATTAATAAAACCTAAACTAATTACACAAAAATAAAATAAAAGAAAATAGCAAAACAAACCTGGCTGGGGTTTGAACCCAGGAGGCTTTGCTCACAAGAACTATGCTCTACCACTGGGCCAGGCGCTGGTTGGTGCAAGAAGGATTGCCTCCAAACGGTTTTGTTCTTTCAAACCAATAATCAGCAAAATAAATGAACAAAAACAAAAGGCCTGGGGGAGGATTGAACCCAGGAACTTATGTATACGAGTATGCGCGCGTTACCACCCGGCTGGAAGAGCCAATCTGTTAATACTTTGGCCACAATTGATAATATATTAGACCTAAAAAACAAACAAAAAAAATGAACAAAATGTTACCAACGGGGAATCGAACCCCAGACCAAGTCCATGTACGCGCACACCCCCAACCACTGGGCCAAGCAGCCTGTTATGAAATAAAACCAAAACTAATTCATAAAATATTATATTCAATTTTTGAATTCTGGAAAACGCGCCAAGCTTCTTCTTCTTCTACCTTTTACCTGCGAAATTACCTGCACAATTTCTTACACAATTTCCTGCGAATTTTTCAAAACATGAACCTACGAAATTTGGAACACCATCAAAACAGTGAAATTTCTCAAAATTAATTTTGTGCATAATGATTCCCAGAGGTCACATGATTGTGCTGTGTTCTTAGAAATTATTTATTTTAGGTTTATCATGGATTCATAAAAACTTGGCCGAAACCCTAGCAATGGTGATTCCCTCATCTTGAACCTAAAACCAAATCAAATTATCCAGAAAGCATCCAAACATCATTATAAACACAAACCAGAAGTTAGTTTTCATCAACAATACGTAAATCATCCAAATCGAAAATTTTCAAAACATGAGTAAAGTGCATTCGGTTTTTACGATTCAGAGTATGAATGCATGATGTTATGATTCAAAATCAATCACTGAACTTCAAGGAATCTATTGCCACCTTTGGTTTATCTTGAAAAAGGCTACAAGTGCCAAACCGAATTGGAATTTTTTGCTTGAATTTTGAAGTATGAAGCTTACCTTTGAGGCTGTGGAATTCGTCCTTGGTCAATGGCAATGAGTTTAGTATATATAGGAGACTCAATTAGGTCAAAAACTTTGATTGATTATGTGGAAGTTTTGATATTTTAAGATTGAGAAAGATCATGCCATGAAATCTCAATATTTGCTCATGAAAGCTTACTATTTTTGTATAAATCATATGATTCCTTTCCCTCTCAACTTCAATCACCCATTAAGACTTTCTAGAATCAATAAATCCATTAAATCTTCACATTTAATATTTTATTTAAATTTAAAATGATTTTAAGAATAAAAAATCATAATAAATTAATTAAATAAAATAAAAATTATGAAAATATGATGGAAATTTCGTGCATGATGTTATTGTATGGGTTGGGTCATAATTTGGCCAGCCCATTTGGAGAAAATTGCTTTTAGGCCCTCATTTTCATCATAGACCATCACAAATTTTCCCAACTTTGCAAGGGCACATCTCCCTCAATTTTAAAGGTATGAGGGTGTTCTTGGACTCTTTGGAAAGCTTGAAGAGTCCTCTAAACAACCCCATTGGTTTCAGGTCCATATCATTTACCAATCTCAAGTTATGCCCTTTTGAAGTTGTTGACTTTTTGTTGACTTTTGAAATGACCTATAATGTCTTAGCTCCTATCTTTCAAATGAAGCATTTTTGGGCTTAACTTTCAACATCAAAGTTGTAGAGAATTCAATTTCCTTCAAAATGAGCTTTGGATGGAGAATTGGTGATGAAGTATGTGAAAGTTATGGCTGGTCAAAGTTCAGTTGACTTTTACTGAGGAAACCCTAATTTAGAAACTCCTGATTATTGATGATCTGGAATCTCCTTGATGAATCATGATCAACCCTTGATCAAATGATGAATTTTACTTCATATACTTGATGTTGGCAAAAAATCATGAAGTTTGACTTTGGTTTGACCACAGTTGACCTCAGTTTGACTTTTTAACTACATTGACTGATTTTGACTTATCTGATTATCTGACTGAGCAAACTTTTGAGAAAAGTCTTGAAACTTGACATGGGGGTTCTTACACACATATAAGATGTTATGAAACTCACTTGAGGTATTGGAAGTCCATTTAGCCTGATTAAAGTCAAAACCCTAGTTTTGGATGCACTGCTTAGGAGGTGCATTGTCTGAGGGGATTGTCAACTCTTTTGACCAATTGTGAACTTTGTGAACCTTGTGAATCTTCATAAAGTGTCTTGTGAACCTCATGGGAGACATTGTGAAGCTTGTGAACCTTGTGAACCTCATGAAGGGGCTTTGTAGACCTCATGAACCTCAGGGGAGCTTTGTAATCATTGTGAATCTTGTGAACCTTGTGAACCTTCAAGAAGTAACTTGTGGACTTCATGAACCTCATGAAAGGTTATGGACATGTTGAGAAACTTGTGAACCTTGTGAACCTTCAAGAAGTGACTTGTAGACTTCATGAATCTCATGAAAGGTTATGGAAGTGTTGGAGAACTTGTAAATCTTGTGAACTTTCATAAAGTAACTTGTAGACTTCATGAACCACATGAAAGGTCTTGTAAGTGTTGGGAAACTTGTGAACCTTGTGAACCTTCATAGAACACAAAGTCTTGTATTGTGAGGGCAAATTTTGGGGTGCAACAGCCAGTCATGGACTGGGTTTTATAGACAGAGACCTGACATCAGAGGGGAGAAATCATAACAAGGCCTTTCACATTACCATGGAGTGCAAGGGTGCTGTGTTATCCCATGTTCTGGTTGATACTAGCTCTTCTTTGAATGTACTTCCGAAGAAAGCTCTGATGAAGTTGGAGGTAGATGGGTTGATTATGAGACCAAGTGACCTTGTGGTAAGAGATTTTGATGGTTCTAAGAGATAGGTCTTTGGCGAGGTTGAATTGCTAGTGAAGATAGGATCACAAGTATTCAAGAGCACATTTTATGTTATGGATATCCAACCAGCTTGCAACTGCCTTCTAGGACGCCTGTGGATCCATGTTGCAGGCGCAATGACTTCAACCTTGCATCAAAAGTTAAAATATGTTATTGATGGTCAAGTAGTTATTGTGTATGGTGAGGAGGATATTTTCGTTAGTCACTTGTCTACTTTTAAGTGTATTTAAATGGACGGGGAGATCCATAAAACGTTATGCCAAACCTTTGAAGCGGTGAATGTCAGTGCAATTGCTCCAACTCTGCCACGAAGAGAAATGAGAGAGTGGGAACTTCTATATCCTCCTATAAGCAGGCTAAGGAAGTGGTTGAAGCTGGAAATGCCCAAGACTGGGGCAAGCCGGTCCAAGTTGATAAAAAGGAAGACAAGTTTGGGATATGTTATATCCCGGGGCAGGCAACATAATCCCAAAGTAGAGCAATCAACTTCTCTAGTGGGGGAGTGATTGACCCAAATCAGATTTGTGTTGTTGAAGATAATGTGGATAGTGATTGTAATCTCGACGACTGGGTGCGCCCGTGTGTCCCGGGGAAAGAGCTCAAGAATTGGTTTGCAGAAGACTTCGTCCAAGTCACTTGCCTGCCAGAGTAATTTTCTTTGTTTTCTCATTATCATATGCATATTAAATCCTACATTATGCCCAAGGTGTATGGATCCATTGTAGGGCCACCTTGCATGTTATGCAGTTTATTTTATCATAAATAAAAGATATTTTTCATTCAAATTGTGTCCCATTTCTTTATTTTTAAAATTATTCACAAAAAACGATAAAATGACAATGTTTTTCTTTTGTTGTTTTTCTTTTTCATAAAAAACAGATTATGAAATAAGCACATCACTTGTGCAGAACCAATCATTCGGATTTCTTTGACAACTGTTATGCTATGAACAAGTATGATTTCGATAATCCAATCTACCAAGTTGATGAAGGGGTTGAAGAAGACTGTGAACTCCCTGAAGAATTGGCCAGGTTATTGAGAAAAGAGGAAATAGTGATCCGGCCCCATCAAGAAGAGATTGAAATCGTCAACATCGGAACAGAAGACGCAAAGAAGGAAATTAAGATTGGGGTCAGTCTGCAGGCCGGCGTAAAATAAGAGTTAATTGGCATGCTTCGAGAATATGTGAATATCTTTGCTTGATCATATCAAGATATGCTAGGTTTAGATACAAACATTGTGATACATAAGTTGCCACTAAGGGTAGACTGCCCTCCTATTAAGAAAAAGCTTAGAAGAACCCGTCCTGACATGGAAATGAAGATTAAAGAAGAGGTTCAGAAGCAATGAGACGCCAGATTCCTTGTTGTGACTAGTTATCCACCCTGGGTAGCTAACATTGTGCCAGTACCGAAGAAAGACGGCAAGGTACATATGTGCGTTGATTACCAGAATTTAAATAGATTAATCCCAAAGGATGATTTCCCATTACCTCACATCTATGTATCAGTTGATAATATGGCTCAATTCTCGGTATTCTCCTTCATGGATGGCTTCTCCGGTTACAACCAGATTAAAATGGCTCCGAAAGACATGGAGAAGACAATTTTCATTACCCCTTGGGGTATGTTTTGCTACAAGGTCATGCCTTTTGGTTTGAAGAACGCCGGGGCAACCTATCAGTGGGCAATGGTGACTCTGTTTCATGATATGATCCACAAAGAGATTGAATACTATGTGGACAACATGATCGCCAAATCTCGAGATGAAGAAGAGCATTTGGTTAACCTCAAGAAGTTGTTTAAACGACTGAGAAAGTATCGTCTAAGGTTAAATCCTAACAAGTTCACCTTTGGGGTGTGTTATGGAAAACGGTTGGGTTTCATTGTGAGTCATAGAGGAATTGAGGTAGATCCTTCAAAAGTCAAAGCAATAAAAGAAATGCCTGTACCGCGAACTGAAAAAGTAGTGTGTGGCTTTCTGGGTAGATTGAACTACATATGGGTATATTAAACTACATCGCTCGATTCATATCTCACCTCACAACTACATGTGAACCAATATTTAAGCTGCTAAGAAAAGAGCAGGCGGTCAGGTGGAACGAAGATTGTCAAAGAGCTTTTGAAAAGATTAAAGAATACTTGCAGGAACCTCCAATCCTGATGCCCCCGGTTCCGGGGAGACCACTCATCATCTACTTGACTATGCTAGAAGGGTCAATGGGGTGTGTTCTAGGCCAACATGACGAGTCTGGTCGAAAAGAGCATGCAATATACTACCTTAGCAAAAAAATTACCGACTGTGAATCCCATTATTCACTGCTCGAGAAAACTTGTTGCGCTTTGGCATGGGCTGCTCGCCGACTGAGACAGTACATGTTGATGATGCTTGTTTTTCGCAAGTGTACGAACGCGTCAGAGTAATATAAAAGATTGTCGAATCCATAGAGACCAAATGTCAATATATCGTTATCTATTGTTATGGTGTGTATCTAAGGCAATTAAAAACAGTAGTTTCAAGGAGTACACAATGATAAATAAAGTAATAAATTTAAGTTAATTGATAAAGACGGGTTCAAATGCAATTCACATAATCAATTGATAATCAAGTACTTTCTAATAGAACTAATTATGGACAATGTTTTCTACTTTGAGAAGAATCAATTTAACGGGAACTTTTGCTTTCGCGTAATCAGAACCGAGTTGTACTCCATAATCAAACCCTCTTATTGTCACTTATAAAAAGGTGTGCATTGCGTTAGAGTGGTAAATCTAGTTTTAAGAATGTAGTATCTTAACTAAGTTGAAAAGTATTTTGACCTGGATTTTCTAACAAAAAAAGAGGTCCATACGAACCAGAATCTAAACTTTTTAACACGTCCGAAAATAGTTTTAAAATCTCATTTCTTTTTTAATTAAAAACTCCTAATGAACTAAACAAAGCGTTTTCGCTGTTTTTGAAATAGTTAAAAACAATTAAGTTTAAATAGGTATCAGACGACTTTCGATCTTACCCAACGGAACTTTAAAAAAACAGGAAAACTTATATTGAAAGTCAAAATAGCCTATAAGTGTTTCTACAAATAATTGTACAGATTATCGGTTCAATTATGATCCTTACATTCTAACCTTTATAAAATTAGCTAGACATGGTAAAGTAAAAGTACATTTTAATATTTTTCATAAAAGGTATTTAGTGCGAGTGTGGAAAATAAATTAAGTAAAGTGCGAGTGCAGGAAATAAAAGAAAGTAAAGCAGTGTGGGAAATAAAAGAAAGTAAAGTAGTGTGGGAGAGTAAAGGAAAGTAAAGTAGTGCGGGAAATAAAGCGAAGTAAATAGACAAAAGTTAAAGCAATGAAAACCTGCTCCAATCGGAGGGTTGCATAAAATACGAACTGGAATTAAAATGGCGGCAGGATTAACTTCCTTCCAAAGTGCTCTAAAACTTAATCGCACAAATACATACATACTCGATCACTCGATTGTAGTAATACTCCGCTGTGAAGCGATTACTACTTTTACAACTGATATATGCTTAAGGTAACTAAGTTTGGATGAAGATAAATGAACTAAAGGCCTTTTATTTATAGGCTGAGGAATAAGAGAGGAAAAACTAAAACGCCCCCCAACTTCTTTTGGGAGGGAAACGAAATGTGAAGGTGGCGCCCACCACCACCTCATGACGCCCGCCACATGAAACCATGTGGAAAGAAGTGGGAGATGTGGAAGTTGTCAGCAGTTGAGTCCTATCCAACTTATGGCCTACCCCATGGCGGCTGCCACATTGGGTGCCACAAGCACAAAATGCTGATTTTCTTGATTTTAGCTCTTTTTAGCTCCTTTTTCGCTCCTTTTCTCGCTCGAGGATCCGATTAAACTAAAAAACTGAAAAACAAAGGAAAACATAGTAATAACATAACGAAATGGAATTAAAGGACTTAGATGCACGCGAAATCAGAGTAAAAAATACGGTAAAATTCAGTGTCATCAAATTCTCCCACACTTAGACCTTTGATTGTCCTCAAGAAAAACATTTAAAACTCAAAGAAAAAAACTAGTGTCGACGCGTGATTGGGGCTAAAATGGCTTCTAAGTTCAAGTCAGGATGCAGTGACAGGTACTAACTAAGTGAACCAAGGGTGTCATAGTGACACTTATCTGCAGATACGAACATAAACTTCATTCTTACATTAACCAACCCATATCATCCCACAATACCCAGGCCTACCTCTTCATCTCTTTTTGGGTCCCTTTCATTCATGTGCAATCACATTAAGCCCGTTATCCGCACATGCTTCATAGTAGAGTGACGGGTTAGTGATTCTTATCCGAAACATAGGGTTTCTGGCACATTAGTCTCTGTAAACCCTTTTATTTGACCCAAATGCAGTTGTGGGGGATCAGGTCATAATCCGCCCTACCGAGTTCAGCGCCAGATACCTCTGAACCAACTAACAATGGGTGAACTGAATTTTTTTTTTGTGGCAAAAATTCAAATTTTTGGTTTAAATGACCTTATGAGGGTCACCTATCCTAGAGTTTGTATTTTTCTTTATTTATTAGCACCAGATCATTCACTTATGTTCATTGGTCCCATACGTAGAGTATGCTTAGGCTGGAGCTGACTGTTGGAATAAACTACTTAGGACAATTTTTAAATGATAATTAAGGCCATGATACATGGGGTTTTAGGAGTGATTCCTATATTCATGAAGTCTATGGTGCTAAAATGATACTGATGTTTCAAAAAGTTCACCTAAGTCACACATCCTAATCCAAACCTGTCTTAAAGCCCGAAAAACATGTGGAACAACATTGTTTTCTTTTGAATTTTTTTTGGTAGGGCTAAAGAAATGGGGAAATGAGGGTGCACTAAAGATACATTGTACTGGTGACTCGTCAGACTCATGCATTATCTAAAAAACTTTGACAAAAACAAGTAAACAACTATAAGGCAATAAATAACTAACTAAAGATGGTAAAGAAAAACAGAAAGCGATAAAATCCCCTCCCACACTTAAATCGAACATTGTCCCAAATGTTTCGAAATAAGATAAGGAGAGTAACCTGTAATACTACTGTTGTGGACCACTGGTGCCCTCGCCGTCCTGCTGGGAATGCCTGGAACGACGGGATCTGCTGCAGTGTTGGTCTCTCTGGTCTAGTCGGGATGATAAGGCTACCTGAGCATCTCTGACCTCTCGAAGGTTGCCTAGCACAAAACCCTGAGTGACCTTCATAAGCTGGTAATGTTGGCGGTTGAATTCCTGCTGACGGGATTACTCGGTTGTGATTGCAAGCAAGGTGCGACAAACAGTCTCATAGGATCGATCCGCCCTCATACGCGATATTTGCATAAAGCTTATGTTATTCGCCAGTTGTTGCTGAATGGTAGAGAGCATGCCATCTCGCCTTTCTTCTCTAGCCATGTGGTCACACCACATCTCCTCGGTAATATAAAATTCAGAAACAAAACCTGCAAAAGGGTTAGAGGAAGATGGTGATGTGTGTGATGGTGAAGGATGATGGGGGGACATGTGAGGTATGAGAGATTGCTCTCTCCGCTCAAATTCTTCATCATTGTCGTGTCCCTTCCCATCAAGAACGTTAGGAGGAAGTGGACCTAGAACAGGTGAAGCATTTAAATCGTAGGTCCAATTCTTTCATGACGTACATCGGTACGTCTACTGCAGGGCAAGGCAACAAATGGGATAGCTACACCATGAATCATCAATTGATAACCACCCTCTTTTATCACTCAGTATAGTTTCATATTGTCGCTCCCGGGATTTTCATCCTAGTACAAACGCGAAAGTGGCGCGGAAAGGTTAGAGTCGCCAGCCAGACATTTTTATCCCGAATGACTGGGAAAGGTAATGTTGCACAAACCTAAGGAAGAAGGAAAGGACAAGGCCTTGCGAACCAAAGATCTAAGTTCGGGAGTCGGTTACGAATTGAGAAGGTATTAGCACCCCAATCCGTCCGTCGTACCCGACGGGATCCACGCTTGCTTGCTTTGTTTCAAAGGGTGAGAAAAATATGCTGCTGGAATGAAATAACCGCTAACTGGAACTGGAATGGAAATGAGAAAAGAATAAGGAAAGAGAATGGAAAGAAATAGGGAAATGTAGGGAAAATAAAGAGTGTGCTCGAACGGGCCCTACCCCGCTGCCTACGTACCTCATCGGGATAATGAGGATCAGAGTCGACGTAGTTCGCCTAACCTAGGCGGGAACTGTTTGTTTGTGTTTTTTACAGTTGGAACTGCGTATGTCTATGCTCAGGTGTTGCAGGCTCGTCTGGTACGAGTGTGTTTACCGTCTTGCATGTGAGACAAGTCGTCGCGAGTTCGCGTTATGAGTGAATGAGATGAGAAGAGAAGTTCCCGCAGGATAGCCGTTTATTATTTGTTTTTGGCTTTTAAGAGTTTTGTATGAATTTGGCACAAGGAAGTGAATTCAAACTCTTTTCCATGGAATGTACACTTGACTCTACATTCCAAGATGGAATAATAGAACAAGCATACCCAGCAAGGAGAATTTATCCAAGACTGGTTTCCTAGGATTAGGATTTAAGTTTACTAGCTTGTTGAACTTTATTAAGTGTTTTTGTTGCTTTTGTGAAGAAATGTCTTTTAAATTTTTCTTTGTGAACAATTCCTTGATGAGACTTGTGCATCATGATAGACAAGCTTACACCACTCCAAGATGGAATGAATGCAAGTGCTTCATGGAATAAGGCTATACACAAGTAATCCTTCCATTTATTTGTTAAGTGTTTTTTTTGGATTTTTGTTTGAAGATAAGAAGAGAATGACTCAAATTGAAAAAGGTAAAATCTAAAGGACTAAGACTCAATCATAATTTTGTTATGTATTTACAAAGTGGTCCTAATGGTTAGTGAGGTTTTCAAATCCTAATGAGAAAAAGGAAAAGAAGAAAAGAGAACTAGAAACTAACTTACTTCCTAAGGAAGTTAAGTTGTCTCTAAAGAAAGGGAAAACCTAAAAGCAAAACACAAGTGCTAAGGCAAACGCAATTAAGATGCATAAGAGATAGGAATGAAGTAATGCTTACCTCAATCTTCCCCCCCCTACAAAACAAAAGTTAGCATGACAATGCATATTGAAAATAAAATCAAAGCATGAAAGCGATTAAGTACCATAAACGTCCTAGAATGGAACTAGGATTAAAAATAAGACCTAAGTCTAAAGGTGAAGGTACCTAAAGGTTACATGACTTATAAAGTCAGTAGCTACATGTTATAAGTCCCTAAGTATGCTAGGATACCTCACAAGATTAAACTATGTCAAACTATGTACAAAAAGTTCACCTAAGTTCACATGAATGCAAATTAGGGTTTATGGATGAAGTATGAATGCGTATGGCTTACAAGCATGAATTAGTACATAAAATGAACATCAACGTCATTAGTTAATGCTTATGAAGATGGATTAATGAATATACAATCATGGATGCAATGGATTAGGCATATGGAGCAATGAGAAGAAGATGTGAGATGAAATGGACAAAAATCGCATAAGATCACACATGATGCAAACTAAGGAAGAATGGCATGTGAATATGCATGAAATGATTATGGGTCAGTAGCATACAAGGCATGAGATGCAATTAGAATGCATGAATAGGCATTGATGATTTTCACATAAGTCAAGTTAACAATTAGAGGAGAGGAGACATGAGTTTAGATTAAAATTAGCTCACATAAGTTTGCACTTTGAAACACTAAAACAAACCAAATGAGTATGGTTCCAAAAGTAGTATATAACTGGAATTAAGGACATAAAAATGACCTATAATCAACTCATAAAAGCTACCAAAAAGTTCCCAAGCAAATGGCATGAATGCCTTCTTAAAATTTAGGTTATACGACGTATAAACACATGAATCAACCTAAGATCTAGGTGACATGGAAAAATAGCAAAATGCCTTTAAAAATTATGAAATTAAATCCCTGGAATAATAAAGTAATTATCTCACATTGTCCAAAAGGATTTTACAAAATTATGCACCAAAGTGCCAAAACAATTACTTGACTAGTAAGGTAACAAACCATTATCACCAAAAACAACTCCACAAAGTGGATCAAAAAGGGCATCTAAAAATTATGAAAAAAATGCCTAATGAGCATCAAAATGTCACAAATTACAGTAATTAATCATACACAAAAAATAGGTCTCACACCTATGGGGAAAAATCGATTTCGGTCCCTTATGCCAAAACCTTCCTTTTTGGGACAGCTTGTGATCTAAAATCCAAATAAAATATTGAAACCACCCAAATCTGGAAACAAAAAATATGACAAATTAATTAAGAGGATGAGGATCACTCATGAATTTTTCCAGAATTTTATCACACATAAAACTATTTTTAATAATTGCGACGAAACGGGCAAAAACGATATTTTAAGGGAAAGTGAAAGGAATCGAATTCTCTAATTCGTAACCTAATCCCTAAACTCCGAAATCGACACATACCAACATACATCAAAAATCACAAATAAATCCAATGCCTCAGGTGGGAGGGCTCAATATGCACCTTAAGTTATATGATCCTAAGTCGCATACAACTAGAATGATGCATTAAAATAGAGAATCGAGATTACTTACTTGGTCGAAGTGCCGATTCTTTCACATAAAAGAAATCCAAAAAAAAAACTTCAAGCCAAGCCTTGTAATCTCCAATGAGCAAAATAAATGCTCATCTTCCATAATTGCTTTGTGAAGATCCCCCATAATCGAAACAAAAACAACGGCACAAAATATCATTTGAATCCAAAGGTATCCCACAAATAAAGTGGAATACCAACCAAACGATCGTCGTTAAGATCTTTGCAAGAACCTTGCATGAACTCAACAAACGCATTAGAAACCAAAAAGAGGTGCAACCGGAAGTTGCACCTATGCCTCACAACTCCAAATCAAGTAGAAATATGAATATACGAGTCATGGACATGCATTGAAATTTACGTTTCAAAACGGGGCAGCACTTATGCTCTAACATAAACAACATGCAAACTCAAACCGGAATCAAACAAATTTACATGCAATGAATGGCAAATGATCAACAAACATATATACAAGTCAAAACAAGACCAATGCATCAAAACCGCACCAAACCGAACATAAAAAGCCTTGAAACGGAAAAACGCGTCAAAAATCACCGACTCGGAATTGAACGAAAATCGCATGGTAACTTGCAAACGTGCCAACGGATTCAAATATGCAATCGGATTTTGAAAATTCCGCTCGGAAGTGATACTTTTTGGCCGATTTCGTCGGCTGGCAGTAGTGAAATAGTCGGAAAAAATTGTTCGAAATCGACTAAAAAGTTCACCAATGGCTCCGGAATAATCAACAAAGTCAATTTACACTATTCACATTCGCGAAAACGCGCTACGGTTAGGAAGTTACGACCAAAACATATTCTCGACACGCGATACATTAACAACATCAACAATTAAGCCTCAACCTATCCTATTTCAAATTTGCATATTGAAACAAGCAAGAATTTAAAAGTCAAGCACTTCAATCAATATCAAGTCACAATAATTAACTCTCTTAAGAATTTTATCAAACATCTAACATGCATCGATTAGTCTATGTCAATTTTAACAATCATTTCCAATCATGCACCACAACAATTATTAGGATAAATTAATCAAGAATCGATCAATAATCAAATCATGAATCAATGCACATAATCTCCACAAGATTAATTCAACTTCAAAATTCAATTCAAGAAACAATTCAACAATTATTCATGAATTAAAGTTTAAGAAGCTTACCGAATGAAGAATCGACGAAGAAATTGCGAATCCGAAGGAAGTGAGACGCGATCATGAACGGAGGAGAGGAGGAGAGGCCGCGCGGCTGCCGGTGGCGGAAGATGGTGGTCTTATGGTGGTGAAGTTGACCGGAGGTGGTGGTTCGTGGCGGCTCGGCTACCGGAAGGTTGATCGGAATTGTTGCGTTCTTGAGTTCTTGATGAAGTTGTTGTTGTGTTCTTGAGAAAGAATTGTGAGAATGAACTTTGATCCTTTAGAGAGAGTTTGTGAGAGTTTTTTGGTGTTTGTAAATTATGATTGAAGTTATCAGACAAATTGTGGGTCAAAAGAATATATAATGGAGTGTAAAATGAAAGGCAAAAGGTAGAATTTCAGCTTAAGTGAAAATAATAATATCTTCGGCAAGAAATTTTGACTCTGAGCCTTTCACAATACTGTCCGCCTCTGAATCACGGTTGCAATGCAAAAATAACGAACGTCATACGATCAAAATCGAGTGTGATCGATACGTTTAAGCTGCAAGACGTCACTGAATAAGTTGTTTTTTCGGCTTATTTGGTGTCCGCTACTCGAAAATGTGACGAGGTCAACCTCTTCGGAGCATAATCTCGACTCGACTTTGTCATCAAAGTTGTAGATATATGAGTCAGTGAACTGGTGTTAAAATCTAAGCTCAACCGGACAAACGACGAGGGAGATATGAATTTTCTCGTGAAACCACTTTCAGCCTTTTTCTTCGGTTCATCACTTCAGTTTTGTGAAATAAACCAAAACGATAATCTTTAGAGCACCGTTCAAACTCGCATTTGTCTTTGAACTTGAAGAGGATAAAATTTGTGAACCAACGCTTCAAGAACGGGTGAAATCCGATGAAAATTGACCGAGTTATGAATTTTACAAAATCTGACAGACAGTGCACTGCATCAAAGAACCTTACTGGTAATTCGCATTTTCGAGATCCTTCCGCTCGGACCGAACCAAAACTGAATTCATATAATAAAGATAACATCTAAACGGAATTTTAGGCACCAAAACGACATCAATTCGATAAACGATCCAAGAGTTATGAATTTTTTAGTGTTCAAAACTCACCGGTTCAGCACTGTTTTTCACTATGTCGACTCTAAAGACTCGCACATTCTGAGATCTTCTTCAAAGAATTAGTTCTCGGCCAAAACCCAAAAGTTGGAAAGGATATCAAGACGGAACTTTTGGCATATGAATCTCTCAGACATGTTAACCCAATCAGAAGTTACGAACTCTTGAATACCGCTAGCACAGTTAATCGGCGAAACCGAAATTTCAGAAACAAATAAATCCCGCCATTTTCCTTGATGAATTGGCCTCCGAGCCGAACACAAAAGTTGTAGAGAATACCGAAACGGTCTAAACTATAGAGTTTCAATCCAAAATGAGTTTCCGAGCATAAGTTACAACTTTTGCAAACTACACCATAAAACTGATGTTTTGCTTAAACTCCTCTGAATCAACCGAGAACTTTTGGTTTCTTCTAAGATTCTTGTGCACATTCCGCATGAAAAAATAAAGGCCAGTCGCAACCTGTGAAAGCTCAAATGGATATGTATATTCATGTATGTTTATGATGAAATTGTGATCTAAATGCAATGCAATGTATGAAAGGATATGCTAAATGGCATGGAAATGAGAGGGCAAATTTTGAGGTATTACAGCTGCCCCTATTCAATCATCTGCAGACCTGAATGAATAATTGCAACAGCTTTTTGACATTCAAGGTATGGAGTGATTGAATACTCGAATAAAACCTGAAAATTTGCACACTGAGGGTAATGGAAATGCCATCTGCCCATTTATTTATTTATATCCTTTCTTGTTTTTGACCTCTGAATAGGTAGCGGGGAAAGAAACAGGTGGAAATATGCTGGGAAGAATGCCATCCTCGAATGACAACTCACACGGGATCCTCGGATCCAATACAAAAAACCATCCTGGAATAGAAACACAATGGCATACCGGCCGCAGGCGATAACCATCAACGACAAAGACTGACCTCGGACAGACTTTGCAAAAGAGACAAACTGACCTCGATCAATAAGCTCAAAAAGAAATGAACTACTATCCTCGGATAATAGCAACAATAAAACAAACAAGACCAACCGCAGAAGGACTTGAAGAAAAGAAATGCCATCCTCGAATGACAAATCAAAAGATCCTCGGATCTAACACGAAACCATCCTCGAATGGAGACGCAAAGGTATACCGGCCGCAGGCGGTAACCAAACACAAAGCTGACCTCAGACAGACTTTGCAAAAGAGACAAACTGACCTCGATCAATAAGCTCAAAAAGTGAACTACTATCCTCGAATAATAGCCACAACAACAAGACCAACCTCGGAAGGACTTGAAGAAAATAAATGCCATCCTCGAATGACAAATCAAAAGATCCTCGGATCTAACACGAAACCATCCTCGAATGGAGACGCAAAGGTATACCAGCCTCGACTGATAACCAAACACAAAGCTGACCTCAGACAGACTTTGCAAAAGAGACAAACTGACCTCGATCAATAAGCTCAAAAAATGAACTACTATCCTCGAATAATAGCCACAACAACAAGACCAACCGCAGAGGGACTTGAAGAAAAGAAATGTCATCCTCGAATGACAAATCAAAAGATCCTCGGATCTAACACGAAACCATCCTCGAATGGAGACGCAAAGGTATACCGGCTGCAGGCGGTAACCAGAAACACAAAGAAAATAGGACAAGATGGAACGAGATCGTTGTACATAAACGAGATCCCAAGCAAACAGGACCATTATACAAAACGGGAACCTGCAACGCGAATGTTGGGTAGGACCAAGTCACAGAAGATGCCTGTTATCGAAACAAGACTTAACGCAACATCAACCGATTTGCGACTCAAATAAGATCAACCGATCTAAAACGGAGATAGTATCAACCGATCCACCCCGGAAAGCGAGAATGTAATATCATCTGATTTACAACTCGAAGAGAAATGATATCAACCGATTCATGACTCAAATAAGATCAACCGATCCAACTAGGAAATGGTATCAACCGATCCATTATCCTCGCACTGAGACGAGACCAAAAGGAACAGGATCATTGTACTTAAATGATAACCCGAGACGCGACCGTTGTACTGAAACGGAGACGCGGAAAAATGAGACTATTGTACTGAAACAAGACTCAAAGACGAGACCATTGTACTTAAATGGAGACTCGAAAGGAACGAGATCGTTGTACTTAAACGAGAGCCCAAGACGCGACCGTTGTACTGAAACGGAGACGCGAACAAATGAGACTGTTGTACTGAAACAAGACTCAAAGACGAGACCATTGTACTTAAATGGAGACTCGAGAGGAACTGGATCGTTGTACTTAAACGAGAGCCCAAGACACGACCGTTGTACTGAAACGGAGACGCGAACAAATGAGACTGTTGTACTGAAACAAGACTCAAAGACGAGACCATTGTACTTAAATGGAGACTCGAAAGGAACGGGATCGTTGTACTTAAACGAGAGCCCAAGATGCGACCGTTGTACTGAAACGGAGACGCGGAAAAATGAGACTGTTGTACTGAAACAAGACTCAAAGACGAGACCATTGTACTTAAATGGAAACTCGAAAGGAACGGGATCGTTGTACTTAAACGAGAGCCCAAGATGCAACCGTTGTACTGAAACGGAGACGCGAAACAAATGAGACTGTTGTACTGAAACAAGACTCAACCGGGGATAACAACAAGACGTGGTAGAAGTAACCACCCTGGGAAACGAAGCTACATTCTGTGAGGAATACTTCAATCTGATTGGAGATGTAACGGGTCTTATGTAATATACCTCAAAAATGGCCCATGCTGGTATGCATATGTTTGGATTTATGGCGTAATGCACCATGATGATGGAAATGCTATGCTTTGGAGGATGCAAATGCGATGATGATGCAAATGACAATGCAAAGGAGATCTCCTGATAAGGAGACTGCAGGTATCCCAGATAACTTGACTGGGGAGAAACGATGATCACTACATTGACCTGGTTCATCTTAATGAGGAGGAAACAACTCTGTGGGGAAAACTGTTAATAATTCACCGGCTTTGAACAGCCGCCACTGCCAAAAATAAATTGGACTTTGAGATTGGAGTGTCAAGATCCTGCTGGAGATGGACTCTTCTTGAACTCTGGTGAGGAAGTGAGGACCTTCTGACTTGGCGGAGAACCAAAGGCATGACACTGTTGAGGAAACACCTTGTTGGGGAGGAAAGAACTCCTTGTACTGTTGAGGATTGCCCCTGTCTGACGGGAAACTTCTACTTGGGGATGACACCCACATTTTGCTGCCTTATTGAGAGATTTCAACTTCCACCTCTACTGGGGATGATGGAGGATGTCAATGATAAAGCTTCCCGATGAAGATAAGAGCTCAAGTTGCCACTTGCTGGGGATAAGAGATAAATCCTCTCATGTTGGGAATGAGAGATGTTAGGCGTCTCATGCTGGTGATGAGAGACAATGATACCCTTCTTCTCAAGAAATAACCTCCCATGAGACTTGCTAAGGAATCTTGATCGATGAAGTCCGCAGATGAAACAACTCTTGCAGTACTGTGCCGACACTGGCCTTGCCCCTAGCCCCGGGTTGATAGGTTGTCAACTAATCATGAGTGAACAATCGTTCTTTGAAATTTTCAACTCGCCTCAGATTAAGGTCTGTCAGAAGTAAATGTCTCAAGAGGATTTTACAGAAAACATGGCATATGAAATGCCTTAGTGTCTTCAAACTCTTGGAGAGATTCGTTGGATCTCGAAATAACTGCCCCAGACTTCATGGTCTGTGCAAGAATTTTCCTCGCGAGGATTCATGAAAAACCTCATATCACTGTGAGATATTCTGCTCCATTATTTTGAACTCTGGATAGGTGCCTCTGATTAACCGTCTTCAGGAGAAAGTACCTCCCATGCTCTTGGGATGGCCTGCCCCAGTACGAGCCTCGAAGTGATCACCTCTGACGGACTGTGCTTTGAAGAAAACACCTATGCCAATCGTTCTTTGAGAGATTGGATCTCGAAGTGATTGCCCCAGTTTGGCTGAAATTTGAATAATGCCTCCGCCTGATGGCTCTTTGAGAGATTTGTATCTCGAAGGGATTGCCCCAGCTTGGCTGAACTTTGAAGAGATTGCTCGCCATGATTTCACCAGATTAGTTGGCTCTTACCACGACTGTCGGGAAAGTCCCTACTCAATGGAGTCTTCTTGAAAAGTGCACCTCGATAGATTGTCCTTTGGAAGTTTTAGACTTCTCAACTTGGCAAGATTAAGCTTCTGGACTGAAGTTTCATGTGTGAATTTTTATGATGCCCAACAAATATATGCAAGCAGTAAATGTTTATTCTAAGGATGAAAATTCTAATGCAACACACATGTTAATCTTGAAGTTTTACTGAAAAAGATGTCACAAACCTTTGTGAGCGAATCATTAGTTAAGATTCGACATTAATTTTTTTTTTTGAATAATAGAAAGCATGCACATGAAACACCAACAAAGATCTTTCAACACCACTCATAGGAGTCAGGAATGCGGTCTCGTGGTAGTACGCTCTAAAAAATAACCTTGTTTCAGTTAGGACTTTTGAGGGTTGTATCGTGGTCTGGTTCACGGTTATAGAAACAAAAGAGATAGGCTCGAAATTTATTTGTGCCCACCCATCTTCGTGATGTTCTCCATTCCTATTTTCAGCTAGCTTTCACAAGCGTTCACCTCTCAAAAAGGGTTTTGTGATGGTTGAGGAACCAATTACACTAACGGTGTAAGCACCAAACAGGTTGTTGTTGGGAGTCAGTCACCCCTTAGTCTTTCGTGTCTGTGCCACACGACTTTGTTCTTGTTTGAGGATCTTTCTTGTGTAATCCTTTTCGTTTTTCACTTTTGCATTCTTTTTCTTATCCCTAACTTTTGCCTGGACTAATTCTTGTGAATCTTTGATTGTGAAGTCCAGCGGGATGCCCTAATTTTTGCCTAAGTCACTTGTTTTCAAGTTTCGACTTAGCGGGCTTTCTCATTCATTTTTTTTCAATTCTTCTTTTTTTTTGAACAAATCGTGTGACACTGTTTGTCTTGATTGCTTTGAAAGGGTCGTGACTGTCCCACTTCTTGGTTGTTGAGGGATAACCATTGTGGTCTCCGGTCTTTGGACCTCTTGATTGGGATAACCATTGTGATTCCTGGTCATTGGACCTCTTGATTTTGTACAACGAAAGGTAATGGATCCTCAGATTTGCACTCCTTTTCGAAATTTGAACGATCGGTCCAGCTAGCTGACACCTACCCTGCCCCTGGGTTAAATGCAAGGGTTTTTTCATGCGAAAATAAACTCCTACTTCAAGGCTCAAATGGGTTGGCGAGGTTCTATCTCCCTTATATCTTCGGTGTTTAGGACTTGAAACAATGCCTGTACATCGTCAACAGGGTCTTTCTCAAAAGCACACAGTTAGAGATTTTTGCGTTTTCATTTCGTCGTCCTCCCTGATAGAGTTTAATCACAACAGTTGGTATTACAATGCACATACACAAAATCATGAGTGAATACGAATGGATTACTTCAAGAGAAACATGTGCATTTTATTATGGTTATCATTCAAAAACAAATAAGTTTCATGCATGCATACAAATGTTTAAACAAACAATATAAACTACAAATGAAAATGCAGTAAAGAAGCTGAACATTTCCGTCATTGAGGAGACTTGACTCCGTATGGACTTATTGCTTCTGAAGAAGCCTTTGCAAATTGGGAGACCCATTTGATGAGGAGACTTCAATATGTGAGCAGACTTTCTGGCATGATGACCTTTGAGTCGATCAAATTCGGGACCTTGTCTTCACCTTTACCTCTGAAAGACTTGCAATCTTCAATTAAAAGGCCAGGTGCCCCAGAATGGCAATTATACTTGGAATTGAAACCCCAAAGGAAGCTTTGTCAGAGATGATCCTGATGCGTCTAGCTCAACCAGCTCGAATTTGAGTAAATAAGGAAACTTGTTACACGTACGACCTCAGAATATGATCAAACTTCTTCTCGAGTTGTTCTGGCCTTTACCCATATGCTTTGGTCCTAAGACTCTCTTAGGAAGCTGAGGTTGGATGCAGACAAACGACATCTGGGGGGAGAGGTTGATAAATGAAGTTGATAAATAAGGTTGCTCGGAAAGATCTCAGGTGATCTCCTGCCTACGTATCTCCATTGACCAATGGAGAATCAGAGCAGCGTAGTTCCCCTCAATAGGGATGAAAATAGCTTTGTTCAGAATTTCCATAACCAAGCTAATCTGAGTCTTCATCTGGTTAACTTCCTCTTTCAATAGTTTCTGATTCTGAAATAAAGCTTATACTTCAGCCCTGAATGGCCTCAGCTGGGTCTTCCTTTCAGTTACCACCGCCCAGAGTTGCTTCAAATATATACCTTGATGAATGTGATTCAAGTTGTCCATTCTGATGAGAAGTCAAGTCAGGAAAAGAATCTGTCTCTGAACACCTGTCAAGAATGCAAGGATGTATGCAAATGCCATGTTCAATTATTTCTGAGGAATCTATCTGCTTTGATTCAAGTTTTGATACAGAAAAATCCAACAACATGATTCAGATATATGATCCACATAAATAATTAAACATGTGTGCAGAAATGCTATGATGTCATGTATGCAACAGGCATGTGATCAATAGTCTGATGTTGGTGTCGGTGCTGAGCAATGAGTCAAGTGTCTGAATAGAACCATAACAGTAACACCATCTCTGTATACAACCCCATAACTGAGAACCCAATAACTGTAGAACTGGATCACATAATTGAACAGTCACTGATGGTGTTGAAGTTAAACAACGAGCCAAGTGTCTGTAGAGAGTCATAATAACAGGGTCATAATGGTAATCACAGTAACATTTTCTCTGAATAGAAATCCCAGATCTCAGAATCAAAGAACCATAGAACACTGAACAATACTGGAAAAATGGGTATGTTGAAGTTTAGGGTTCCTGCAAACCTGTAAACCCCTCCCAATCTCACGGGTGTGCTACTCGGGTCAACATCACGGACTCTCAAAGCCGAATAGCAATAATATGTTCACCATTTCCGAGAAATGGCTCATGACCAAATCAGGGAATCGGTTTAGCATTATGTACTACGCAGGGAGGTCTCAGTTGAGTCCGGAAAAACAAGCATCCCTCACAAGTCTCCAGCTTCAAGTGTAATACCTCAAAATTTGCCCTCATATTTATTCCCTCTATTGGCTCATCAGTTTGCATTCATCGGCATTTCTCATCAATTCCTTAGCATCATAATAGTGCATTGCATGGATTCATAAGGCATGTGATTAGGACCCAGGGAAATTAGGGTTTCATACGTTATCTGTATCTGTCAGAGGTTGAAATGACAGAGAATATTCACTGGACTATGATTCTACTCCGAATGCGGTTGCTTAGTTGTGTCTCAATTCAGATGGGGGTTTGATTTAATTTGGATCAAATTGTCGGAAGATCATTACAATTGCAAGATTATTTTGGACCACCGGACTATCTCTTGGACAGGGCATATTCAAGGATCATGTTGTCATGTGCGGAGATTCATCTGTTTATCGAGCGATGCTTGGTGTGGAGTTTGGTTTGAATCTTCAGTTTGTCGGTGATTCATCTGGTTTTGAATGGTCATGGCATGTTTTCAGGCGATTCAAAAGGGGTGTGATTTATCCGGGAAATTATGCAGTGGTTCAGAAGTGGTCGTGTTCATGGGCTTGTGGAAAAATTCAAAAGAGGCTGTGGGCCAAAATTGAGATTTCGTATCCATTCACTGCTTTGTTCTCATTGTTATAAACCACCCCCCGATTATTCCATTCCATCTTCACTTCAACACGTTTCCTTTAATTCATCTTCATTTCTCTCTTGTTCACTTTCATCATTTATCTTTTGTCCGTAATTCGTTTTGAACCATTTTTCATTTTTTATAGTTTATATCAAACTCATGTTTTCTCCTTGTCCATGTTTATACCATTTAAACTCGATAACAATTTCGTTCTAGAATCATCATAAATTCCTACCAAAAAGTAATAAGAAGTCATTTTCTTTTGTTTCATCCTAGTATCCAAATTACCAAGCCAATTTCCAATTAGTCATCTTAAGGTTCAAGTCCATGTCCAATAAAATCCATTTCCAATATCTTGTATTTTTAATCAATATCTTTTTTGGGTTATATTTCATATTTTCAGGCCCATTCCAAATCCATTGTCCATTAACTTTTCTCATGTTGAAGTGAAATGCCATATTTTATTTTTACATGGTTTGCAAGTTCAATGAGATGTCATATTGGTATTTTAGCTAGGTACTTTATATTTGAGTTCAATCCTATGGCAATCTAATTAAAACTGTATAGTCCAAAGTTGTTGACCAAGTTGGACATAGGCAAGTTTCCAAGATGACTGTCATTTGGGGATGGAGTTAGATAAAGAAGTACAACACTTGGATGATTACAAAGTGAATGCAAATTTAGCAAAACCATACAATTATGAGAATTAATATAATGATTGACAAAAAAAAAAGTCGCATAGAGGGCCAGAGATGGTAGCTGTTACATCAAAAATTTGGGAGAAATTTGGTAGAAGTTTTCAACAAGTAAAAGTTCTAGCTACCAAGCTTAAGAATATTTCTCAACTATTTATAAGGAAATAACATGAACAGGTTTTATTAATCTTTATCCCTCCCATTGTAATCCTCAACCATTCTTCGACACCTTCCAATCTTCAAAGAATTATAACCTGAAAATTCAAAGGGAGGAAATCAGTTGCAAAGGACTGTCACAAAAAAAAATCTAAAAAAAAACTACCAACTGAAAATTCCAACAATTCATTTAATAGTTCAAAACAGAAAAAACAGTGTCAAGGGGAAGGTTACGATTATTTGCCGTAAAAACGCAGTTTCAATGTTGTATTCTTGCAGAGAGAGTGTATAACCTATTTATGAGGTGTCTGTGGTATGGATTCTTGAATGAAGAACAAATGATGAGTTTCAAATGCCTAGTCACTACAGAGTACAAGCATTACAATATCAACTTACAGATTTTTATCAAGACTCACTGATAATATTGAAATTGTGACTATAAGCTTGTTTTGATGTAAACTGTGATATACTTTAAACGATACTCTCCGGTGTTAGAACGATAATCAATACATGTTGGTCAACTCTCAGGTCTCTTCATATAACCTATCTCTAGATTGTGGCTTCTGTTACACACATGTAATAAACTCATAACAGTTGAGTAACCAAATGATAACTAGCAAACCCTAACAGAATTTCAGTTATAATTAACCGAAACCGTAACAGAATTTATCAAACCTCAAGGAACAAAAGGTGTTGCCAAGATCAGAAAAGAAAAGAGGCAGAAAGAATGAAGAAATTTATAACTAAAAGTTGCAACCATAACCGAATTCAATCCATACCTGAAGAACCTTCTAGATAAATCTTTGAAATCCAGCTCTATAAATCAGAGCATTCTCACTCCATTTGGCTTCTTCTTCAATTCATGAGCCTCTCATACCTCTCTAAATCTTCTTCTCCTTCTCCATTCTTCTCTTCCAATCTTCATCAACTCTTCACCATTTTTGATAATTGGCCATCATCTTCATGAACCTGTGAATTCAGAGAAACAGGTATTCAAAACCAAATCATAAGCAAAGGGCCTAATGGATCAGAATTATGCAAAAGATGAGGAAGATTGATTCTGGTAGAATTTTCTTACCTAAAGCAAATCCTCTCATCAATTTCAATCTGTAATCTCCATCTTCTACGATCTATTGTTGCATCCGTATTATGGTTACGACTGCTATGTCAATCTTCGCCATTCGTATCTGTGACGAATCTGCAAGCTCTTTGATGAATTGGTCTGCAGCAAGTCAAGAAGGTAGCTTGTAGGTCAGTACAGTTCTGAATTTGAGAGTACACAAGAATTCAAAGGAGGAATACGCAGCTCGACGAGAAATCGCAAACACCGTGCGGGCCGATTGTGTCTTGAGTGTTCATCCGCAAACGTTTGTTGAAGCTAGGGCTGAGCGTGTCACTGTTGGCTCATCAGAGACGAAGCAAGTAGAGTGGCAATCGAACGGTTCCACCGCCAATCTTCGACGGCATCAGAATCAACAAATTTGCGCACCAGCCTTCTTGACGGTACTCGCATCGCCGCGGCCTCAAAGTCACGTTAACGGGTAAGTTTTTCTCCGTTTCTTCGTTGATACCGATTAATGGCCGATCGATCTCGCACGGCGATATGAGTGAATATGCCTTGTTGAATTCATATCCTATTTGTTAAGGTCCGGTAGCTTGAGGAATTAGGTTGTTAGTCTTCGGTTTTCGAGGGAAGGGTGGTTAGTTCATGGAGTTTGATTTAGGGTTACCGGCGGCGCGGGGGTTTGAGGAGAGGGAAGAAGGCGAAAGGTTGATGGCGAAGCAAGGTTATGAGGTGGTGGTGTTGACGAGCTCGAGGAAGAAGGAGATATTTGTGGTGATGATTGGTGTCGAAGGAGAAAAGGAGAAGATGAGGTGAAGAGTTTTCGGCGGCGGCTGGGAAGAGTGAAGAAGGGGATTAGGGTTAGGGTGATCCTGATCTTTGATTTTTCTTCTTTTATTGTTTGTTCTTTTTTAAGTTTAATTATCTTTAATTAAGATTTTAGTTTTTTTATCATAAGTTAGTTTAATGAATTATCTTAAATTAAGATCTTTAGGAAATGTTAGTTTAAGATTAGTTTATCTCATTTTTTAATTAGGATTTTAGAAATATTATAATAAGCTATAGTTTAATTCATGAATTTTTTAGAGAAAATTATTGTAATAAGTTTAGTTTATTTTATTTTTTCCTAAGTTAAGATTTTTAGATTTAGTTTCATTACAAGATTAGTTAATTCATTCTTAAATTAAGATTTTAAAAAAATATTATCATTTAATTCATTTTCTAAGTTAAGAGTTTATAAGAAATATTATTATTAGATTAAGGGATTAATTCACCATAAATATATTTAGTCCATTATGAATTTTCATTTTTTTATTGATAGTGGGCCTCAGAATCGCTATTTACACCCCCTGCGTGAGCCCATTAAGAAAAAAAACTACTAAAAATATAGCTTTCCACACCTCCCTTAATTACCTGCATTCTGGGCCTCACTCATATGGCTATTCGCACCCCTTCATTTTAGGCCCAGTATTGAAATCAGCATAAAAACCACTAAAAGCACCCCACTGTATTATTTCTTTAGAGTTTAATTTCTAGTTTAATCATAGTTAGAAATAATTCATTAAAAAATAGGAAAAAGCATTAGAAAATTCCCCAAAAATTAAGATGGGTTAATAATTGAATTTAGAAATTTAGGATATTTTTATTTCCTGAAATTTATTTATTTTTGAATTAATTCTGAATTATTCTTTATTGAATTTCTTCTTAATTGTGCAGAATTTTGTTTATTTTATTTAAATGACTTCCATTAACTTTTTTAGCCCACTCTTTTTTCTGTAATTAGAAGACCCCTAATAGCTCTTAGAATATTTTTATAGAATTTTTAGGAATTTTTACCTTAGGTTTTGGTAATAAAATCTTTAGGAAATAATAGTTAAGTCTTAGCTGGAAATAATTATTTGTTAGGCATAGAAAAAATAGAAATTTTTAGGATCCCTCTTAGTATAAGATTAGAGATAATGTTAGGATCCCATAGTTTAATTTTCATAATTTTTCTAGAAGATTTAATATTTTTTTAGAATATTAGTTTTAGGCCTAGTTATGCATAATTCCTTTAGTTTAGGCCATTAAGAAATATAATATAGTCAATACAAAAAAATAATAATAATATGGATTAGATTTAGCATTTTAATTTAATATTAGACTTAAGTTTAGTTTAATTTGATTTTTTAGAATGAGGCTTAGCTTAGATTTAGTACTTAGGCTTAAATTTTATTTTCCATGTAGAAGTAGAATAAATAAATAGACTATTTTTTTAATTCATGCCTTTAAGGCATTTTTTTTAGAATTTTGTTCCTTATGTTTAATTTCTTTGTTTTGCTTTATCTTGATTTTACAACTTGTATAGGATTCTCATTTGTTCTTAGAATCAACTTAACTTCATTAAGAAGTAAGTTGAATTCTAGTAGTTTTAGGTTTCCATTAGGAATAGAAAACCTCACTAACCATTAGGACCACTTTGTAAATACATAACACATTAGGATTGAGTCTTAGTCCCTTAGATTTTTCCTTTTATCAACTTGAGTCATTCTCTTTCTCATCTCAAAAGAAAAGCAATAAAATACTTAATAAAAACCGAACAATCTTGTACGACACGAGACTTTGTTGCGGAGTGTTTATACGCGTCCTGTTTCGGGGCGAGGTGTAAATACTTCCCGCGATGGATAGGTCTTAGTGCAAGACCGTTCACAAACAAATTCAAAACATTTCCTTTAAAAGATAAAAACAAACAATAAGCGACTATCCTGCGGGAACTTCTCTTCTCATCTCTTTCACTCACTACGCGAACTCGCGGCGACTTGTCTCGCATGCAAGACGGTTAACGCACTCGTACCAGACGAGCCTGCAACACCTGAGCATAGACATACGCAGTTCCATCTGTAAAAAACACAAGCAAATAGTTCCCGCCTAGGTTAGGCGAACTACGTCGACTCTGATCCTCATTATCCCGATGAGGTACGTAGGCAGCGGGGTAGGGCCCGTTCGAGCACATTCTTTATTTTCCCTACATTTCCCTATTTCATTCCATTTTCTTTTCCAATTCCCTTTCTCATTTCATTTCCATTCCAATTAGCGGTTTTATTCAGCAACAGTTATTTTTTCACACCCTTTGAAACAAGCAAGCAAGCGTGGATCCCGTCGGGTACGACGGACGATCTGGGGTGCTAATACCTTCCCAGGTCGTAACCGACTCCCGTATCCAGATATTTGGTTCGCAAGGCCTCGTCCTTTTCCTTCTTCCTCAGGTTTGTGCAACATTACCTTTCCCATTCTTTCGGGATAAAAATGTCTGGCTGGCGACTCTAACCTTTCCGCGCCACTTTCGCGTTTGTACTAGGATGAAAATCCCGGGAGCGACATCAAGCACTGAATCGAGAAACAATAGTACATTCATCCCGAAGGGTACAATACTATCGTCATACGAACAATTTGCTTTAACTGAATTCCTGTGAAAGAACCAGGCCATCCTATGCGAGTTCCCAATGGTCCCTCGGATGCGAGTGGGTTTGCCAACAAATGTGGTCTGCCACTGTCATCACTGGAGAGGGATGTTTCCACAAAGGTTCTCAATGATCGGTCCCCTGACTGCACATAACTATCAAGGTAGCGCATTAACCCAGAAAGATTCCGGTATCAATACATTCCCGAAAAGGTCGCAAGTCAAGGTGTGGAACTCACTACTACCAACATAGCAAGATGCCATGAAGCCAAAGTGGAACCACTCTAAGTCCTAGGGTGCACTCGAGCCCCGGTTACGAGCTCATCTCACAGTAACCCCATCCCACAGAAAAAATGAAAACCAGCACAACCAGACAGTCCAGTATAATATGATGTATGGAAAATAAAATACTGAAAGCGGTAAATAAATGCGGTAAAGTAAAGCTGTAAAGTAAAACTGTAAATAAAACAGTAATGCTAAACTAAAACACACAGCCATAAACAAATAAACACCCGAAGAAACAAAACCAAACAGGCACTAGGATTGACTCTACAAGGGAAACCGGAAGAATCAGGTTAGTCCCCAGCAGAGTCGCCAGCTGTCGCTCCCGGGATTTTCATCCTAGTACAAACGCGAAAGTGGCGCGGAAAGGTTAGAGTCGCCAGCCAGACATTTTTATCCCGAATGACTGGGAAAGGTAATGTTGCCCAAACCTAAGGAAGAAGGAAAGGACAAGGCCTTGCGAACCAAAGATCTAAGTTCGGGAGTCGGTTACGAATTGAGAAGGTATTAGCACCCCAATCCGTCCGTCGTACCCGACGGGATCCACGCTTGCTTGCTTTGTTTCAAAGGGTGAGAAAAATATGCTGCTGGAATGAAATAACCGCTAACTGGAACTGGAATGGAAATGAGAAAAGAATAAGGAAAGAGAATGGAAAGAAATAGGGAAATGTAGGGAAAATAAAGAGTGTGCTCGAACGGGCCCTACCCCGCTGCCTACGTACCTCATCGGGATAATGAGGATCAGAGTCGACGTAGTTCGCCTAACCTAGGCGGGAACTGTTTGTTTGTGTTTTTTACAGTTGGAACTGCGTATGTCTATGCTCAGGTGTTGCAGGCTCGTCTGGTACGAGTGCGTTTACCGTCTTGCATGTGAGACAAGTCGTCGCGAGTTCGCGTTATGAGTGAATGAGATGAGAAGAGAAGTTCCCGCAGGATAGCCGTTTATTATTTGTTTTTGGCTTTTAAGAGTTTTGTATGAATTTGGCACAAGGAAGTGAATTCAAACTCTTTTCCATGGAATGTACACTTGACTCTACATTCCAAGATGGAATAATAGAACAAGCATACCCAGCAAGGAGAATTTATCCAAGACTGGTTTCCTAGGATTAGGATTTAAGTTTACTAGCTTGTTGAACTTTATTAAGTGTTTTTGTTGCTTTTGTGAAGAAATGTCTTTTAAATTTTTCTTTGTGAACAATTCCTTGATGAGACTTGTGCATCATGATAGACAAGCTTACACCACTCCAAGATGGAATGAATGCAAGTGCTTCATGGAATAAGGCTATACACAAGGAATCCTTCCATTTATTTGTTAAGTGTTTTTTTTGGATTTTTGTTTGAAGATAAGAAGAGAATGACTCAAATTGAAAAAGGTAAAATCTAAAGGACTAAGACTCAATCATAATTTTGTTATGTATTTACAAAGTGGTCCTAATGGTTAGTGAGGTTTTCAAATCCTAATGAGAAAAAGGAAAAGAAGAAAAGAGAACTAGAAACTAACTTACTTCCTAAGGAAGTTAAGTTGTCTCTAAAGAAAGGGAAAACCTAAAAGCAAAACACAAGTGCTAAGGCAAACGCAATTAAGATGCATAAGAGATAGGAATGAAGTAATGCTTACCTCAATCTTCCCCCCCTACAAAACAAAAGTTAGCATGACAATGCATATTGAAAATAAAATCAAAGCATGAAAGCGATTAAGTACCATAAACGTCCTAGAATGGAACTAGGATTAAAAATAAGACCTAAGTCTAAAGGTGAAGGTACCTAAAGGTTACATGACTTCTAAAGTCAGTAGCTACATGTTATAGGTCCCTAAGTATGCTAGGATACCTCACAAGATTAAACTATGTCAAACTATGTACAAAAAGTTCACCTAAGTTCACATGAATGCAAATTAGGGTTTATGGATGAAGTATGAATGCGTATGGCTTACAAGCATGAATTAGTACATAAAATGAACATCAACGTCATTAGTTAATGCTTATGAAGATGGATTAATGAATATACAATCATGGATGCAATGGATTAGGCATATGGAGCAATGAGAAGAAGATGTGAGATGAAATGGACAAAAATCGCATAAGATCACACATGATGCAAACTAAGGAAGAATGGCATGTGAATATGCATGAAATGATTATGGGTCAGTAGCATACAAGGCATGAGATGCAATTAGAATGCATGAATAGGCATTGATGATTTTCACATAAGTCAAGTTAACAATTAGAGGAGAGGAGACATGAGTTTAGATTAAAATTAGCTCACATAAGTTTGCACTTTGAAACACTAAAACAAACCAAATGAGTATGGTTCCAAAAGTAGTATATAACTGGAATTAAGGACATAAAAATGACCTATAATCAACTCATAAAAGCTACCAAAAAGTTCCCAAGCAAATGGCATGAATGCCTTCTTAAAATTTAGGTTATACGACGTATAAACACATGAATCAACCTAAGATCTAGGTGACATGGAAAAATAGCAAAATGCCTTTAAAAATTATGAAATTAAATCCCTGGAATAATAAAGTAATTATCTCACATTGTCCAAAAGGATTTTACAAAATTATGCACCAAAGTGCCAAAACAATTACTTGACTAGTAAGGTAACAAACCATTATCACCAAAAACAACTCCACAAAGTGGATCAAAAAGGGCATCTAAAAATTATGAAAAAAATGCCTAATGAGCATCAAAATGTCACAAATTACAGTAATTAATCATACACAAAAAATAGGTCTCACACCTATGGGGAAAAATCGATTTCGGTCCCTTATGCCAAAACCTTCCTTTTTGGGACAGCTTGTGATCTAAAATCCAAATAAAATATTGAAACCACCCAAATCTGGAAACAAAAAATATGACAAATTAATTAAGAGGATGAGGATCACTCATGAATTTTTCCAGAATTTTATCACACATAAAACTATTTTTAATAATTGCGACGAAACGGGCAAAAACGATATTTTAAGGGAAAGTGAAAGGAATCGAATTCTCTAATTCGTAACCTAATCCCTAAACTCCGAAATCGACACATACCAACATACATCAAAAATCACAAATAAATCCAATGCCTCAGGTGGGAGGGCTCAATATGCACCTTAAGTTATATGATCCTAAGTCGCATACAACTAGAATGATGCATTAAAATAGAGAATCGAGATTACTTACTTGGTCGAAGTGCCGATTCTTTCACATAAAAGAAATCCAAAAAAAAAACTTCAAGCCAAGCCTTGTAATCTCCAATGAGCAAAATAAATGCTCATCTTCCATAATTGCTTTGTGAAGATCCCCCATAATCGAAACAAAAACAACGGCACAAAATATCATTTGAATCCAAAGGTATCCCACAAATAAAGTGGAATACCAACCAAACGATCGTCGTTAAGATCTTTGCAAGAACCTTGCATGAACTCAACAAACGCATTAGAAACCAAAAAGAGGTGCAACCGGAAGTTGCACCTATGCCTCACAACTCCAAATCAAGTAGAAATATGAATATACGAGTCATGGACATGCATTGAAATTTACGTTTCAAAACGGGGCAGCACTTATGCTCTAACATAAACAACATGCAAACTCAAACCGGAATCAAACAAATTTACATGCAATGAATGGCAAATGATCAACAAACATATATACAAGTCAAAACAAGACCAATGCATCAAAACCGCACCAAACCGAACATAAAAAGCCTTGAAACGGAAAAACGCGTCAAAAATCACCGACTCGGAATTGAACGAAAATCGCATGGTAACTTGCAAACGTGCCAACGGATTCAAATATGCAATCGGATTTTGAAAATTCCGCTCGGAAGTGATACTTTTTGGCCGATTTCGTCGGCTGGCAGTAGTGAAATAGTCGGAAAAAATTGTTCGAAATCGACTAAAAAGTTCACCAATGGCTCCGGAATAATCAACAAAGTCAATTTACACTATTCACATTCGCGAAAACGCGCTACGGTTAGGAAGTTACGACCAAAACATATTCTCGACACGCGATACATTAACAACATCAACAATTAAGCCTCAACCTATCCTATTTCAAATTTGCATATTGAAACAAGCAAGAATTTAAAAGTCAAGCACTTCAATCAATATCAAGTCACAATAATTAACTCTCTTAAGAATTTTATCAAACATCTAACATGCATCGATTAGTCTATGTCAATTTTAACAATCATTTCCAATCATGCACCACAACAATTATTAGGATAAATTAATCAAGAATCGATCAATAATCAAATCATGAATCAATGCACATAATCTCCACAAGATTAATTCAACTTCAAAATTCAATTCAAGAAACAATTCAACAATTATTCATGAATTAAAGTTTAAGAAGCTTACCGAATGAAGAATCGACGAAGAAATTGCGAATCCGAAGGAAGTGAGACGCGATCATGAACGGAGGAGAGGAGGAGAGGCCGCGCGGCTGCCGGTGGCGGAAGATGGTGGTCTTATGGTGGTGAAGTTGACCGGAGGTGGTGGTTCGTGGCGGCTCGGCTACCGGAAGGTTGATCGGAATTGTTGCGTTCTTGAGTTCTTGATGAAGTTGTTGTTGTGTTCTTGAGAAAGAATTGTGAGAATGAACTTTGATCCTTTAGAGAGAGTTTGTGAGAGTTTTTTGGTGTTTGTAAATTATGATTGAAGTTATCAGACAAATTGTGGGTCAAAAGAATATATAATGGAGTGTAAAATGAAAGGCAAAAGGTAGAATTTCAGCTTAAGTGAAAATAATAATATCTTCGGCAAGAAATTTTGACTCTGAGCCTTTCACAATACTGTCCGCCTCTGAATCACGGTTGCAATGCAAAAATAACGAACGTCATACGATCAAAATCGAGTGTGATCGATACGTTTAAGCTGCAAGACGTCACTGAATAAGTTGTTTTTTCGGCTTATTTGGTGTCCGCTACTCGAAAATGTGACGAGGTCAACCTCTTCGGAGCATAATCTCGACTCGACTTTGTCATCAAAGTTGTAGATCTATGAGTCATTGAACTGGTGTTAAAATCTAAGCTCAACCGGACAAACGACGAGGGAGATATGAATTTTCTCGTGAAACCACTTTCAGCCTTTTTCTTCGGTTCATCACTTCAGTTTTGTGAAATAAACCAAAACGATAATCTTTGGAGCACCGTTCAAACTCGCATTTGTCTTTGAACTTGAAGAGGATAAAATTTGTGAACCAACGCTTCAAGAACGGGTGAAATCCGATGAAAATTGACCGAGTTATGAATTTTACAAAATCTGACAGACAGTGCACTGCATCAAAGAACCTTACTGGTAATTCGCATTTTCGAGATCCTTCCGCTCGGACCGAACCAAAACTGAATTCATATAATAAAGATAACATCTAAACGGAATTTTAGGCACCAAAACGACATCAATTCGATAAACGATCCAAGAGTTATGAATTTTTTAGTGTTCAAAACTCACCGGTTCAGCACTGTTTTTCACTATGTCGACTCTAAAGACTCGCACATTCTGAGATCTTCTTCAAAGAATTAGTTCTCGGCCAAAACCCAAAAGTTGGAAAGGATATCAAGACGGAACTTTTGGCATATGAATCTCTCAGACATGTTAACCCAATCAGAAGTTACGAACTCTTGAATACCGCTAGCACAGTTAATCGGCGAAACCGAAATTTCAGAAACAAATAAATCCCGCCATTTTCCTTGATGAATTGGCCTCCGAGCCGAACACAAAAGTTGTAGAGAATACCGAAACGGTCTAAACTATAGAGTTTCAATCCAAAATGAGTTTCCGAGCATAAGTTACAACTTTTGCAAACTACACCATAAAACTGATGTTTTGCTTAAACTCCTCTGAATCAACCGAGAACTTTTGGTTTCTTCTAAGATTCTTGTGCACATTCCGCATGAAAAAATAAAGGCCAGTCGCAACCTGTGAAAGCTCAAATGGATATGTATGTTCATGTATGTTTATGATGCAATTGTGATCTAAATGCAATGCAATGTATGAAAGGATATGCTAAATGGCATGAAAATGAGAGGGCAAATTTTGAGGTATTACACATATCTTTTAGAAATTTCAGGTTGATTGTGAGAGGAGTTAATGACTCTAGTGTGGCTATCTCATTGTTCAGGTTAAGGGCCCGAGCAATAGACGTAATGAGTCCTCCAAAAACAATCGGTTCTGCTTTATTAAGAGTCAAAAATATGTGAGCAAGCATAAACGGGACCAAATTAATTCGCCTGTTTATGAGGTTTCCTTGTAAAAATAGAAGCTCCTTTGCTCGGATTTTCCCGGCCAAAAATAATGCATGCCAACAGATATCTAAAGAATCTGATGGTCGGGTTATGGATGGTCGAGGCGAGAATCCCTTCAAAAGAAGTTATTACATTATCTGACAATCTCTGCCAGAAGGGAAATGCATTGACCGACCATCCTGAATCCAAAGGGGCCTCACAAATAACATCTTCCCAATGAGGGATTCCTAACAGGTCTGTTAGTTCGTCAGTACTGTACTCATATTCAATACCAAACATTCTAAATTGGATAGTACCGACTGTACTAGCAGTGTTAGGACTGACATTATACATTAAAGAACTTAAAAACTCGATTGTCAGTTGCTCAAAGGTAGGCTCTTGGTTTTCAAAAATAGTGTGCAAGCCAACAAAATCTAGCAAATGGTAAATACTATGGTAGATACCCAAGTATAGAGACAGTTATCATTCACGTACCTCGTTGAGAGAATTTCTCGACTTTGCAGCTTTTGAATATTCTTTCTCTGCCTATCCCCGGGTTTTCCTTCACGGAGAATGTATCCTTCAAACTCCATTGCTCTGCTCCTTGAATGAGTTTGAAGATTGTGGAGAGTGGTATAAATATAAAGTGGTAAAAGTGGGGTCTTTGTGGATTTTGATGAGTGGAAATTAAAATGGAAGTTGGA
Source organism: Lathyrus aphaca (assembly GCA_963966055.1). Taxonomy (NCBI): domain Eukaryota; kingdom Viridiplantae; phylum Streptophyta; class Magnoliopsida; order Fabales; family Fabaceae; genus Lathyrus; species Lathyrus aphaca. The sequence continues at coordinate 120,583,091 of OZ014521.1, read as the reverse complement.
AGGGTTTAGTGGACAGTGGGTAAATGATAACGGTGAGAGCTTTTATGGGGTTTAATGGAGTTTTTGAAGAGGAAAAAAATGGGTTTTGGAAGGTTAAAGGGTAAAAAATGGTGGAAAAAGGGGTTTTGTCCCAAATATACCAGGACGCCATGGTGGGCACCATGTACCCATGGCGGGCGCCACAAGAGTATTTTCGAAGCTGGGCCAATTTTTTAATATTTTTGGTGGGTTTTAACATACCTTTTCGTCTTGGGGGTCCAAATAACATTTGTTTTCTAAAGCATGGGACTTGCACAATTTTTATGGAAATAAATATCAAACATAAAAACAAATAAAATTTCTATTATATATATATATATATATATATATATATATATATATATATATATATATATATATATATATATATATATATATATATATATATATATATAATAGAGGAAAATATTAACACACATAATACGTGTATATATATATATATATATATATATATATATATATATATATATATATATATGTGTGTGTGTGTGTGTGTGTATATATACACACACACACACACACACACACACACATATATATATATATATATATATATATATATATACATATATATATATATATATATATATATATATATATATATATATGTATATATATATATATATATATATATATATATATATATACATGTATATATATACATATATATATATACATGTATATATATATATATATATATATATATATATATATATATATATATATATACATATATATATATATATATATATATATATATACATATATATATATATATATACATATATATATATATATATATATATATATACATGTATATATATATATATATATATATATATATATATATATATATATATACATGTATATATATATATATACATACATATATATATATATATATATATATATATATATATATACATACATATATATATATATATATATATATATATATATATATATACATACATATATATATATATATATATATATATATATATATACATATATATATATATATATATATACATATATATATACATATATATATATATACATATATATATATATACATATATATATATATATATATATATACATATATATATATATACATATATATATATATATATATATATATATGTATATATATATATATATATATATATATATATATATATATATATATATATATATATATATATATATATATATATATATATATATATATATATATATGAAACCAAAGTACATAGGAAACATAACAAATGCGATAATATGGAATATGTCCAGAAATGCGAAAAAATAAAATAATGCATAAATACTAAATACTGAATAGTAGAGTAATAGGTCAGGGCAACATGATCAAGTAGCAGGCTCCTCTACCTGGTGTAACACGGTGGGAGAACTGACTTTAAGTAATGTTGCGGATAGCAAGAGTCGCCACCGACTTTTATTTTATCCAAAAGGAAAGGTTATAAAAGAACAGGAAAGACCTTAAGAGAATATTTTGGGTCCGGGGGGTAGGTTATGAAAAGGGAAGGTATTAGCACCCTTTTCATCCATGGTTATCCATGGGCTCTTAGGTACTTAAGCTCACTTTAAATTGTTTTTGAAAATGTAGTGTGTGAATAGAAAATTTTTCAGAATAGTTTAATAATAATCCATGTACGGATGTGTAAAAAAACTTGTTTGAAAATTTGTTTGAAATTGTTAAGTTTGAAAAATCTGTGAAGTGAGCAAGTACATAAGAGGAACCTACCCTAAAATTTACAGTCTTTCTTGTTCTTTTTTCCTTTCCTTGGTAAGACTATCCCTACTATTAAGGAGTAGGTTGTCTTTACCTTGGATGTAAGGGACATGTGAGGGACATTCTGATTATGAAGGCAACTGTGGGGTGTAATAAGCATACGGGAGGGACTATCATCATTTTTCGAAAGGGACTCGATCCGTATAGGCAACCATGAGGGACTTGATGATTTATCTTTTGAAGGGACTTGCTTTATACACCCCACTTGACCATTATTCGTAGGCAACTTGAGGGATAACCTTAGGAAGTGAGACGGCGATTAAAATCGACTTACGTGTGTGTGAGTGTTTATTTTAATTATCTTATGATTAAAATTATCTAAATTTATTTTAATATAACATACATGTTTTACACTCCCTAATTACTAACCAAAAATAATTAAATAATTACAAATTTTACATCCAAGAAACAATTACAAAATTATAATAATAAGCAAAATAATTAAATAGCAAAAATAAATAAAATATAAATAAATAAGCAATAAACAATAATAAAGAAAAATAGGGGGTTAGTGATAAATAATAATATTAAATAATAAGCAAAATAAAATAAGAGAGGTTAGTGAATAATAAAAATTAATTGAAATAATAACATATAAAATTAATAAAGCAAAATAAATTATATGATTAGTGATAACAATAATAAACAAAACTTAAATCAAAATATAAGAATAAGAGGTTAACTATTTAATATAAACAATTATATAGAAAAAACATAACCAAACAATTATTTTTTTTAATTTGCAAATTATTAAATTATTATTTTTTTAAATATATTATAATTATAAAATTTAATTATTATAAACATATATTAACATTTATTTTTTAAACAATATATACATGTTATAAAAAAAATAGGTTTAAATATCATATTTACAATGTTAATCATGTTTATAAAAATTTAGTTCTATTAATTATTATATTTACAAATTATTTTAAATCATACACAAAAATATAATTATTATAAATTAAATTGTTTCTAAACATTAAAAAGAAAATAATTTGAATTTCAAGTATATAAATAAATTAGAATTATTTTAAATATCACAAATTAGAAAATAAATATAATTAGGGTTTAATTGGAAAAGATTTTTTAGGGTTTGAAAATTTGGGTTTATTTATATACAAAATTTATTCTAATTTATATATACATATTATATATTAAACACAAAATAGAAAAAACATAATTTATAAAAATATATTTTTGAAATTAAAGATAACATACATATTTTATTATTATTTTCATTGTTTTAAAAACATATATAATATATTTAATTTTAATATTATAACACTTAAAAACAAATAAGAAAAAAAAGTGTGGAAACTTACCTGGCTGGGTTTTGAACCCAGGCCAGCTTGATTTCCAGTAATAAGAACAACCATCAGGCCACTGGCGCGCAGGCAATAAATGAGGAGGAAGAGTTCCTTTTGTTGCTTGCTTGCGAAAATCCAGAAAAATAAGAAACAAAAGGCCTGGGGTGGGAGTTGAACCCAGGTCCTTTGATCATTCATACGCGTGCCTTACCGCCCGGCTAGAAGAGCCCATCTGGCTATTGAATGGCAAGAATACATAATATATTATGTTGGCCTTTATCCTGAAAAAATTAACAAAAACAATGCCTTTGGCCAGGAATCGAACCAAGGTCTTCATATCATACACAGGCAAAGCTTACCACCAGGACGCACGCGCGTGTGTGATAACAAAACAACAACACAACATAAAATATATTATCATTATTTGAATTTCTGGGCGCGCGGGAACAGCCTTCTTCTTCCTTGAGACCTTCGAATTTTCTTGCGAAAATAACTACAAGTTTTCCTGCGAAAAAATTATTCCCAGCAAAACCTACAAACATCAACAATCAACAAAACTGTACGATTTTGCAAAATTAAAACCATCATCATGATCCAGACATTCACACGATTAGTTCCATGTTTTTAGAATTGATTTATATTCACTAAATCAAAAGTCCCTAAACCTAGGTCAAAACCCTAATAATGGCATCTCACGAATTAGGTACTGGTTCTTGATCTTTCCTGCCCAGAAACAGTCTACACAACATCATAAACAACATTAGACAATCAAAATTCGTTTAAATGCAGTGAATTATGGTAATCGAAAAAAAGTTTCAAGCATGAACAATGCTTCGGGTTTATCATTAGGGCATGGTTTGAATGCTTGTGAATGATGATTCATGATCCATGATGTCCAAGGAAGCCAACCATGTTCTCAAAATACCTTGTAATGCTCTGAATTGGAAAACCCGAATGTGACTTTTGGAAGATTTTTTTGAATGATGAACTTACACTATGGCTGCTGGAATCCGTCCCCTTGTCATTGGTTTCTATTGCATACTTATATGAGATCAAATTTAGGTCAAAAGATGATGGATTTGTGGGCTTTTGGGAAGACTTCATGGTGAAGGAATGTCATGATCTTAAAGTGTGAAAAAATCAAATATTTGCCTTCTAATTTGGTCTAGCACGAATTTGGACAAGATCAAATCATATTAAACAGCATTGATTAATTTTTAAAAGAAGAATCATGTCCAAACTTTGATTTTTAGATTTTATTTTGATTTAATTTGATTTAAAATGAATAAAATTCAAATAAATATCAAATAAAAATATAAAAATCAGAATTTCTCACCATTGGGTCGTGCATGATGTTGTGACATGGATTGGGTCATAAATTGGGCAGCCCATTTGGAAAGAATTACTTCTAAGCCTCCATTTTCAACATAAACCATCACAAAATTGCCCAACTTTGCAAGGGCATATCTCCCTCAATTTTAAAGGTATGAGGATGTTCTTGGACTTTTTGGAAAGCTTGAAGAGTCCTCTAAACAACCCCATTGGTTTCAGGTCCATATCATTTACCAATATCAAGTTATGCCCTTTTGAAGTTGTTGACTTTTGAAATGACCTATAATGTCTTAGATCATATCTTCCAAATGAAGCATTTTTGGGCTTAACCTTCAACATCAAAGTTGTAGAGAATTCAATTTCCTTCCAAATGAGCTTTGGATGGAGACTTGGTGATGAAGTATGTGAAAGTTATGGCTGGTCAAAGTTCAGTTGACTTTTACTGAGGAAACCCTAATTTAGAAACTCCTGATTATTGATGATCTGGAATCTCCTTGATGAATCATGATCAACCCTTGATAAAATGATGAATTTTACTTCATATACTTGATGTTGGCAAAAAATCATGAAGTTTGACTTTGGTTTGACCACAGTTGACCTCAGTTTGACTTTTTTAACTGCATTGACTGATTTTGACTTATCTGATCATCTGACTGAGCAAACTTTTGAGAAAAGTCTTGCAACTTGTCATGGGGGTTCTTACAAACATATAAGATGTTATGAAACTCACTTGAGGTATTGAAAGTCCATTTAGCCTGATTAAAGTCAAAACCCTAGTTTTGGATGCACTGCTTAGGAGGTGCATTGTCTGAGGGAATTGTCAACTCCTTTGACCAATTGTGAACTTTGTGAACTTTGTGGATCATCATAAACTGTCTTGTGAACCTCATGGGAGGTATTGTGAAGCCTGTGAACCTCGTGAACCGCATGAAGTGGCTTTGTAGACCTCATGAACCTCAGGAAAGCTTTGTAATCATTGTGAATCTTGTGAACCTTGTGAACCTTCAAGAAATAATTTGTAGACTTCTTGAACCTCATGAAAGGCCTTGTAAATGTTGAGAAACTTGTGAACCTTGTGAACCTTCTTAGAACACAAAGTCTTGTATTGTGAGGGCAAATTTTGGGGTGCAACAGCTGCCCCTGTTCAATTTTCTGAAACCTGAGGGGTTAGATTGGTATATTTGCCAGTCGTGACCTGGAAGGTTGAAGGGGATTGAACACAAAAGCCCAAAAATTTGCACTCACCAGTGCATAGAGTGATATTGATGGTTGGTTGAATATGATTGAGTGGGCTTAAAGATGCCACTAGGGGAAAGTTCTTCAGATGTATTTCTTGGAAGATAAAGCAGTCCAAGATATGGAGGTATAATGAAAGCTTCCAGGAGTCTGGAGCAGTCCTGAGGTATTGATGATATGCTTTCAGGAGACTGGAGTAATCCTAATGTAACAGCATGTCTTCAGGAGGATAGAGCAATCAATAATGATAACCCTAAAGCAGTCTTGAAGTAATAATTTCAGGAGGATAGAGCAATCAATAATGATAACTCTAAAGCAGTCTTGAAGTAATAATTTCAGGAGGATAGAGCAATCAATAATGATAACTCTAAAGCAGTCTTGAAGTAATAATATGATTTCAGGAGGATAGAGCAATCAATAGCTCTAAAGCAGTCTTGAAATAATAAGATGGCTTCAGGAGGATAGAGCAATCAATAGCTCTAAAGCAGTCTTGAAATAGTAATGTGATTCAGGAGGATAGAGCAATCAATAGCTCTAAAGCAGTCTTGAAATAATAATGTGATATGTCTTCAGGAGGATAGAGCAATCAATAATGATAACTCTAAAGCAGTCTTGAAATAATAATGTGATATGTCTTCAGGAGGATAGAGCAATCAATGATGATAACTCTAAAGCAGTCTTGAAGTAATGATTTCAGGAGGATAGAGCCATCAAATAATGATAACTCTAAAGCAGTCTTGAAATAATAATGTGATTTCAGGAGGATAGAGCAATCAATAACTCTAAAGCAGTCTTGAAGTCACGAGAATTTATCAGGAGGATAAAGTAACCCTGAGGTGACAATAAAGCAGTCCTAAAGTAATAAGAAGCTTATCAGGAGGATAAAGTAACCCTGAGGTGACAATAAAGCAGTCCTAAAGTAATAAGAAGCTTATCAGGAGGATAAAGTAACCCTGAGGTTACGATAAAGCAGTCCCAAAGTAATAAGAAGCTTATCAGGAGGATAAAGTAACTCTGAGGTTACGATAAAGCAGTCCCAAAGTAATAAGAAGCTTATCAGGAGGATAAAGTAACCCTGAGGTTACGATAAAGCAGTCCCAAAGTAATAAGAAGCTTATCAGGAGGATAAAGTAACTCTGAGGTTACGATAAAGCAGTCCCAAAGTAATAAGAAGCTTATCAGGAGGATAAAGTAACCCTGAGGTTACGATAAAGCAGTCCCGAAGATCATAAGTTTGTTTGTTGGATAATTAACCTGAAAACAAGGTAGCATTCTGTATAATAACATTAGTTTATGCTTTATGTATGCATGTATAACATGATGTGCTCAAGTAATGTACTATATGTTTATGGATATATGTGCTATGGTATGATGTAAATGATGTATGTATGATATGATACTTCCGGAAGCGTCTGGATATCTTTGTATAACAACTGCTGGCCAGGGAAAATAAATCCCGATTCGTTGTTTGAAGAATATATAACCCTCTGTCTGCTGGGGATAACAGGGTATAGATAACCTCCCGTCTGCTGGGGATAGTAAGGTATAGATATAACCTCCCATTGTTGGGGATAGTAAGGTATATATAACCTCCCATATGTTGGGGATAGCAGGGTATATATAACCTTCGGTCTTCGTTTGGTAGTAGAGTAGATACAACATCCCGTCTTCGTTCGCCGTACCCTTATTGGAAAGTAATTTCCCGAATATCTGTATGAGGATAAAAGAGATGGATATAAATTCCAAGGGAGATGAGACTTTTGGAAGATAGATTCGTCCTACTGAGGGTTTTGTAACTGTCTTGTAAAGATGAACCGGCGAAGCTTCGTTGAAATCCTTCCCTCGTTCGTCCTTAGTAAATACTATTACTGTATTTTCATGCATTTCTGGTAAACATTAATCATATTAAGAGCATACATGCATTTCTGGTAAACATCAATCATATTCAAAAGCATACACACATTCAAACACAACCAATGGACGTTTCGCTTATGATACAAGTAAATCTGGATTCAGAGGGAAAAGTAAAGCTGAACTTGAAAACAGAATCGTTTCAACTTCGAGAGTGTATAACCAATTGGATTTATGGATCCTGAAATTCTTTAACTTTCCTGAGTACCTTTCCAGAAATCCTCATAGCTGGATCTGAATACATGATATTGACACCATCTGATACTAATGGCGTAGACAACTAATTTCCATCATGGTTTCAGCTGAGAATCCAATATCAAGGTAATACAATGAGAGGAATGTGTCTTCAAACTGTAATGGACCATATACGCTCCAGGTATTAGATTTGAAGAGAAAGCATTGCCCCTTGGTTGAGGATGAATTGTCCCATAATGGAAGTATCTGTAATGAGCTATCTCAAGAGAAACAAGCAGAATGCCCCATAAGCATATGCCCCTGGCATTGTGAACTCTGTAATGTCACCTTTGGTAATTTAACTGTATGAGGAAAAGTGCCCCTGGCATTGTGAACTCTGTAATGTCACCTTTGGTAATTCAACTGTATGAGGAAAAATGCCCCTGGCTATTAAGCACAGATGAGTCTGGACCTAATTGCCCCAACTGAATTGAACAGTAACTTGGTATGCCTCTTGACTGGGAAACAGTGACTATGCCCTTGGCATTTCAGATAGATGAGGAGATCTGCCTCTGGCTGCTTAAACATAGTTGAATCTTGTCCTGATTGCCCCAAATGAGTTAGGAAGTATCATGGCCTGCCCCCTTGATTGGGAGGTCATGACTATGCCCCTTTGTATACATGGACTTTGATCCAGGAAGCAACTTTGTTTATCGGAAGGACTTTGGTTCATTGAACATTCATCCTGTAAGCTTCTCCATTTGTCAAACACTTAGGTATATGCAAACAAATATATTAAAAAAATGCAATGCTTATGTCTGTCTTGAAGTTTTGAAACAGGTTATTTTAGAAAAATCTTTTTTTTTTTTTTTGGGAAAACTGTGATATTAACTCAAATTTTATGACAAGCCCTAAAGGAGTCAGGATACCTTTTTGCAGCAGTACGCTTTCGAACTAACCATGCTTCAGTTAGGACTTTTAAAGGGTTGTAACATGGCCTGGTTCATGGTTTAAGAAACAAAGGATAAAGGCTCGAATTTTATTTGTACCCAACCCAATCTCCATGATGTTCTTCAGTCCTATGCTCAGTTAACTCATGCATTGAAGTTCCATAGCAGTTTGGAATTGTAACACCGATATTTGTGATGGTTCAGAAACCCAAAAATTTTTTGAACATTCAGCCATCTTTCTTTGTTGAGGGTTCATAGTGACCTCTTTTTTTTTCTTTTGACTTTATTATCCCTTCTTTTTGCCTGAACTGCTTATTTCAAGGTTACAGTCAGCGGGATGTCTTGATGTTTTACTAAGTCTCCTTCATAGGTTTTGACTTAGTGAGCTTTTCTTTTGCTAGATATTGACTATTAGGTTTAATGATTACAGTGAACCATCATTCATTGTGTACAACACATATAAATGGCATATTTGAGTTAACTGAGTAACTACCCTGCCCCATGTTATGAATAAGGGTTTTAATTTGTGCGAGAATAAAAACTCCTGCTTCATAGGCTCAAAAGGGTTGACTAGGGATTAACTTCCTTATACCTCCACTGTTTAGGAATTGAAACAATGCCTGTACATCGTCAGCATAGTCTGTTCAAAAGCATACTGCATAAGATTATGGTATTGTTTTCGTCATCCTCCCTCTACAGGTTTATAGCTTTATCAGGAGTTAAATATCACAGGATAGAAATAAGAAGCATAATTCAAAATATAGTGGAACGAATGGATTAATTCAAGACAAACATATGCAATGCATTAATGAAAACAAAAGTTTAACATAATAGCAAGTGTTCAAACAAATAAAAGAAATTACAAATGAAAATTCAAATGTTGTCCCATCCAGTTGGCTGAATGTCCTCAATTGCAATCTGTGAACTTTGAGGAGCAGTATACTTCACCATGAAATCAAATTTACCACTTGGATGTCCCAAGGTGCCCCATATTTCAACAGGAACATGTAGGCTTTCTTTCTTGCAACCTTGGGCAACTTGTCTTGCAGCTTCGGTGTTTGCTGGATGATAGTAGAACTCAACTTGACCCTCTGGAGTAACCTCTAGGATTCCTTCGTCAATCAGGTCTTGGATCTTTTTCTTCAATGCCCAACAGCTATTAGTATCATGTCCAGGACTGTTGGAGTGGTACTCACACCTTGCCTTGGGATTATAGCGAGGAGAGGAAGTTTTAGGATTTTGAGGAGGATTTTCCAAGGAAATTAGCTTCATCTCCAACAAGCATTGCAGAACTTGTGACATTGGAGTGCTGAACTTGATAAACTGCCTTCTATATTTCTTGTGTTGAGGTGGATTAACCTTATCAGGTCTTTCAACAGAAGAACAATCAATGGCAACCTGTTTCTTACCTTCTTTTATCCTCATCTTCCTTTCAACCAAACCAGCTTGTTTTAGATCCCTGACTCCATTACTTTGAAGTTTATGGACAAAGGTTCTTAGCTCTTCTTGCCCCTGAGCTAATCTTTGAATAAGAGCCACCTGGTCATTCATCTGGGCCCTCATTCCTGTCATCTCAGCTTGTAGTTGTTTCAGCTGATCATCCTTGTTGTCCTCAGGATTCTTCTTCTTAGCCAGCAGTGTCTTCAATTCATCCTGCCCCTTGGTCAGGTTCAAGATCAGCTCTTGGAACTGTGCATTTTGTGCCTGGAGATCCTTAACTGTTTGTTCAAGAGCCATTGCTGAAATAAACAGCGAGAACATGAGAAACCTGTGCACAATTATAAACCTGTGATGTAATGAAATGGTATGTGAATGCATATGCAATGTTTTCAAGGACCGTAGGATTTAAACTTGCTTAAACAAACATGAAGGTAAACTTTTATGAAATAAGTACAAAAGATGGGGTTTTAAGTCTCCCATGGACGTTTCCTCTTTGTGTTGAGGTACGAGTTGAGATTCCGTTCCTCATGAAGTTGCTTTGTTAGTTCCAGGATTCTTTCTTGGCTTGCTTTGTAATGAGCCTCGAAAGTATCCCTTTGCTCCTTCAGTTGGATCCAAGATCTCTGTAAGTCTTCCATGTCAGTAGGCATGTCTGGGTGAAGGATGGTATAAGCAGTGTCTCCTTCAGCAACAGGTTCCATGGTAACTGGTAGGACGGCAGGATATGGCATCATGAGTGTCTGAGCACGAGATCGTACCCATCTGAGATAAGCCTCCATAGGAATAGTGTACTTAGGCTCCAGTGTCTTGCTGTCAACCCTGTTTACCTTTCCCCAAGCTCGTATGAATCTCTGACGGTAACCCTGAAGATCGTTGTCGTAATCAAACACAATGCCCTGAATCAGCATGTCATGTGGACCATCATTCCGGGCGTAACCAAACTGTCGTAAAGCTAGAGAGGGGTTGTAGGTGATGCCTCCTCTTATGCCTAGAAGTGGCACATTAGGAAACTCCCCACAACGGTCAATGATGGTGACATTCTCCATAGATCTGGAGCACCAATGGATATCTGAGTGAGAAAGTGACATGATCCTCTTGGACCATCTGAACCCTTGCTCATTCTTCATTACTGAGCGAGGAAGGTGAGAAATAAACCACCTAGAAAGCAAAGGTATGCAGCCCATCAAAGTTCCTCTTGCCCTTGTAGTACGGGTGTGAAGAGAATGTAGGATGTCTCCAAGCAATGTAGGCACTGGATTGTGACTCAGGAATATATTGATGGCATGAACGTCTATGAACTGATCTGGATTGGGGAACAACACTAAGCCATATATCAGCAAGGCTAAGATCTCCTCAAAAGCATCATAGCTCATGGCCTTCAAGAACATTTGAGCTTTATCCATTAATACCTTGGCAAGAATACCCTTGACTCCACTTCTCGTCTCTAGAACAATGTCAGACTTCTTCAGATGTAGAGCTGCAGCAATAACCTCTGGTTTAAGTTCCTTCTCCAAGCCTGTGAAGGGTCTTTGATCCAGAACAGGTATACCCAGAAGTTTAGAGAACTCCTCCATGGTTGGAACTAGCTGATAGTCGGGGAATGTAAAGCAGTGGTGCTTAGGGTCAAAGAACTGAAACAGGACACTCATCATGTCTTCATTGAACCCTGAAGTGACCAGATCCAATAGGTGACCATGTCTCTTGATGAACCGGGAGTGATCAGACACTTGAGAAACCAACTCTTTAAGCTTGGGAGATATCCCCACAAAGTTGATCCTGATGGTGTTTCTACGAGCCGAAGCCATGACCTGCAACAAAGAACAAAGATAAATCCCTTGGTCCTTGGAATGGTTAGTGAAAATGCTATGCTTATGATGCATGATGATGTCATGATGTTATGCTCAATCACAAACATGTGGCACACACAAACAAGTCACACCATAGTCTTAGGTTCAAAGGCTTGCATGAGGTTTAAGGTAAGTACCCTCCCCTGAAGTTGGATGGTTCATCCTGTCCTACAAAAGTAACCGGGTTCTAAGGGGTCTCAATATCATTGATCCTTCACAAGGGTGGTTGATCAGAAGGCAACTTATTTGCCAACCAAAACCCTCCAAGTTTAAGATCTCAATGAGCGTAGTATCGAGGGTCAACCAACTTCAGTCTGCACCAAAGCCGGTTACCTCACTACTTTCTAAAGGCCAAGATGGGTTAACTAGGGTTCTAAAAGTTAGTTAGTGCATTGACAACATATGGCAGCCTCAATATTATCCTCAATTTGACTTAAGGAATATAAGCACCAACCAAGAAGTCGCACTAACTATGGCCACCAGATCAACCGTATCGATATACGTCGTACAGTTTCCTTGGTCTATTGCCATTTACCTAAGGTACACTAGATCCGGGTTAGGACCTTTCACACATAAGAGCACCCCAACAAGTAATATAAAGCAAACAAATCAAACAATATTAAAGTGATCTTAATTCCTAAGGGTACCCCTCTTAAATTTAAATCCCCAGCAGAGTCGCCAGTTCTGTAACACGGTGGGAGAACTGACTTTAAGTAATGTTGCGGATAGCAAGAGTCGCCACCGACTTTTATTTTATCCAAAAGGAAAGGTTATAAAAGAACAGGAAAGACCTTAAGAGAATATTTTGGGTCCGGGGGGTAGGTTATGAAAAGGGAAGGTATTAGCACCCTTTTCATCCATGGTTATCCATGGGCTCTTAGGTACTTAAGCTCACTTTAAATTGTTTTTGAAAATGTAGTGTGTGAATAGAAAAATTTTCAGAATAGTTTAATAATAATCCATGTACGGATGTGTAAAAAAACTTGTTTGAAAATTTGTTTGAAATTGTTAAATTTGAAAAATCTGTGAAGTGAGCAAGTACATAAGAGGAACCTACCCTAAAATTTACAGTCTTTCTTGTTCTTTTTTCCTTTCCTTGGTAAGACTATCCCTACTATTAAGGAGTAGGTTGTCTTTACCTTGGATGTAAGGGACATGTGAGGGACATTCTGATTATGAAGGCAACTGTGGGGTGTAATAAGCATACGGGAGGGACTATCATCATTTTTCGAAAGGGACTCGATCCGTATAGGCAACCATGAGGGACTTGATGATTTATCTTTTGAAGGGACTTGCTTTATACACCCCACTTGACCATTATTCGTAGGCAACTTGAGGGATAACCTTAGGAAGTGAGACGGCGATTAAAATCGACTTACGTGTGTGTGAGTGTTTATTTTAATTATCTTATGATTAAAATTATCTAAATTTATTTTAATATAACATACATGTTTTACACTCCCTAATTACTAACCAAAAATAATTAAATAATTACAAATTTTACATCCAAGAAACAATTACAAAATTATAATAATAAGCAAAATAATTAAATAGCAAAAATAAATAAAATATAAATAAATAAGCAATAAACAATAATAAAGAAAAATAGGGGGTTAGTGATAAATAATAATATTAAATAATAAGCAAAATAAAATAAGAGAGGTTAGTGAATAATAAAAATTAATTGAAATAATAACATATAAAATTAATAAAGCAAAATAAATTATATGATTAGTGATAACAATAATAAACAAAACTTAAATCAAAATATAAGAATAAGAGGTTAACTATTTAATATAAACAATTATATAGAAAAAACATAACCAAACAATTATTTTTTTTAATTTGCAAATTATTAAATTATTATTTTTTTAAATATATTATAATTATAAAATTTAATTATTATAAACATATATTAACATTTATTTTTTAAACAATATATACATGTTATAAAAAAAATAGGTTTAAATATCATATTTACAATGTTAATCATGTTTATAAAAATTTAGTTCTATTAATTATTATATTTACAAATTATTTTAAATCATACACAAAAATATAATTATTATAAATTAAATTGTTTCTAAACATTAAAAAGAAAATAATTTGAATTTCAAGTATATAAATAAATTAGAATTATTTTAAATATCACAAATTAGAAAATAAATATAATTAGGGTTTAATTGGAAAAGATTTTTTAGGGTTTGAAAATTTGGGTTTATTTATATACAAAATTTATTCTAATTTATATATACATATTATATATTAAACACAAAATAGAAAAAACATAATTTATAAAAATATATTTTTGAAATTAAAGATAACATACATATTTTATTATTATTTTCATTGTTTTAAAAACATATATAATATATTTAATTTTAATATTATAACACTTAAAAACAAATAAGAAAAAAAAGTGTGGAAACTTACCTGGCTGGGTTTTGAACCCAGGCCAGCTTGATTTCCAGTAATAAGAACAACCATCAGGCCACTGGCGCGCAGGCAATAAATGAGGAGGAAGAGTTCCTTTTGTTGCTTGCTTGCGAAAATCCAGAAAAATAAGAAACAAAAGGCCTGGGGTGGGAGTTGAACCCAGGTCCTTTGATCATTCATACGCGTGCCTTACCGCCCGGCCAGAAGAGCCCATCTGGCTATTGAATGGCAAGAATACATAATATATTATGTTGGCCTTTATCCTGAAAAAATTAACAAAAACAATGCCTTTGGCCAGGAATCGAACCAAGGTCTTCACATCATACACAGGCAAAGCTTACCACCAGGACGCACGCGCGTGTGTGATAACAAAACAACAACACAACATAAAATATATTATCATTATTTGAATTTCTGGGCGCGCGGGAACAGCCTTCTTCTTCCTTGAGACCTTCGAATTTTCTTGCGAAAATAACTACAAGTTTTCCTGCGAAAAAATTATTCCCAGCAAAACCTACAAACATCAACAATCAACAAAACTGTACGATTTTGCAAAATTAAAACCATCATCATGATCCAGACATTCACACGATTAGTTCCATGTTTTTAGAATTGATTTATATTCACTAAATCAAAAGTCCCTAAACCTAGGTCAAAACCCTAATAATGGCATCTCACGAATTAGGTACTGGTTCTTGATCTTTCCTGCCCAGAAACAGTCTACACAACATCATAAACAACATTAGACAATCAAAATTCGTTTAAATGCAGTGAATTATGGTAATCGAAAAAAAGTTTCAAGCATGAACAATGCTTCGGGTTTATCATTAGGGCATGGTTTGAATGCTTGTGAATGATGATTCATGATCCATGATGTCCAAGGAAGCCAACCATGTTCTCAAAATACCTTGTAATGCTCTGAATTGGAAAACCCGAATGTGACTTTTGGAAGATTTTTTTGAATGATGAACTTACACTATGGCTGCTGGAATCCGTCCCCTTGTCATTGGTTTCTATTGCATACTTATATGAGATCAAATTTAGGTCAAAAGATGATGGATTTGTGGGCTTTTGGGAAGACTTCATGGTGAAGGAATGTCATGATCTTAAAGTGTGAAAAAATCAAATATTTGCCTTCTAATTTGGTCTAGCACGAATTTGGACAAGATCAAATCATATTAAACAGCATTGATTAATTTTTAAAAGAAGAATCATGTCCAAACTTTGATTTTTAGATTTTATTTTGATTTAATTTGATTTAAAATGAATAAAATTCAAATAAATATCAAATAAAAATATAAAAATCAGAATTTCTCACCATTGGGTCGTGCATGATGTTGTGACATGGATTGGGTCATAAATTGGGCAGCCCATTTGGAAAGAATTACTTCTAAGCCTCCATTTTCAACATAAACCATCACAAAATTGCCCAACTTTGCAAGGGCATATCTCCCTCAATTTTAAAGGTATGAGGATGTTCTTGGACTTTTTGGAAAGCTTGAAGAGTCCTCTAAACAACCCCATTGGTTTCAGGTCCATATCATTTACCAATCTCAAGTTATGCCCTTTTGAAGTTGTTGACTTTTGAAATGACCTATAATGTCTTAGATCATATCTTCCAAATGAAGCATTTTTGGGCTTAACCTTCAACATCAAAGTTGTAGAGAATTCAATTTACTTCCAAATGAGCTTTGGATGGAGACTTGGTGATGAAGTATGTGAAAGTTATGGCTGGTCAAAGTTCAGTTGACTTTTACTGAGGAAACCCTAATTTAGAAACTCCTGATTATTGATGATCTGGAATCTCCTTGATGAATCATGATCAACCCTTGATAAAATGATGAATTTTACTTCATATACTTGATGTTGGCAAAAAATCATGAAGTTTGACTTTGGTTTGACCACAGTTGACCTCAGTTTGACTTTTTTAACTGCATTGACTGATTTTGACTTATCTGATCATCTGACTGAGCAAACTTTTGAGAAAAGTCTTGCAACTTGTCATGGGGGTTCTTACAAACATATAAGATGTTATGAAACTCACTTGAGGTATTGAAAGTCCATTTAGCCTGATTAAAGTCAAAACCCTAGTTTTGGATGCACTGCTTAGGAGGTGCATTGTCTGAGGGAATTGTCAACTCCTTTGACCAATTGTGAACTTTGTGAACTTTGTGGATCATCATAAACTGTCTTGTGAACCTCATGGGAGGTATTGTGAAGCTTGTGAACCTCGTGAACCTCATGAAGTGGCTTTGTAGACCTCATGAACCTCAGGAAAGCTTTGTAATCATTGTGAATCTTGTGAACCTTGTGAACCTTCAAGAAATAATTTGTAGACTTCTTGAACCTCATGAAAGGCCTTGTAAATGTTGAGAAACTTGTGAACCTTGTGAACCTTCTTAGAACACAAAGTCTTGTATTGTGAGGGCAAATTTTGGGGTGCAACACCTGGTCTGATCCACGAAGCGCAGCGATCTCTCGACGAAGCTCTCTGATTTCCTGGTATAAAGAGTCTGCCTCAGTAGCGTGGGTAAGATCGAATACCTCAATCTGCAAAGCAAGGTTAGCTACCTCCTGTTTGAGCCTGACAGTCTCTCTGCGGAGCTCATCAATCTGGGTGCACAAATCGGGTGGCTGCAAAGACATATTGTTAGATAAAACAGTGACTTTGGGAGAAGGAGGTGTAAGAGTATACTCAACAACAAGAGGTGATCTAGTCTCCTCAACAGTCTCTCCATAACCCTCTAAAGCATAACTCCAGTTAGCTGGGTCGTGAACACTAGTCATCATCGGATCAGGTAGTGTGAAGTAATGTATAGCCTCGCTATCAATCAACAATCTGAACTGGTTGGGGTTGCAAGAGGCTCTCCTCGTCAACCCCCTGTCTAGGCAGAAATCGATATCCATGGTGATATAGCCACAGAAAATCATGAGATGTAACAACTTGCGAGATATGCCCAATGCAGAAGCAATCTGAGTGATAATCCCTCCCACATGAATAATGCCCATGGATGATCCGGCGACACTACTAAGGCTTTTCAGCAGAAAGTTTCCACATGCCACAGGGCGTGACTGGGTCGCACAAAACAACAGAAATATCTCCTACTCAGTAAGCAAATTTTTAACATCTGGTAAACCAAGGAAGGAGTATGCTAGGATCATCTGGAAATACCTCAGTGCAGGGTTGTGGATAACTTGGGATAGCTAAGCGGAATGATCCTGGCTCCCTCCACCAGAGATATCGCTCCAGAATTTCTCCACTTCCCTACTCATAAAGTATCCCATCGGTGTCTCAGGAATAGCACCGGGGTAGTCTGAAAACCTAACAAGTCACCAAACTCCTTATTAGTGAAAGAGTACTCAGTCCCAAATAACCTGAAAATAGCACATCCATCAGGTCCGGCCCATGGGTCATAAGCAAATGAGCTGAGAAACTCCAAAGTCAGGTTCCTGTAGGTGTTATTCATGTCATCGAACTGATCCCATTGAAGCTGGTGGCATAAAAATATGACGCTCGACTCAATCCCTAAAGCTTCCATGCAAACCTGATATGGGTATCACGTGGGTGCCATAGGACGCCCGAGGTGAACAAAGTAACACTCCCTCTGGGTATCAACTCTGAAAGCTACATGCATATCATCTAAATTTTGCATCTTGCACAAGGTTAGGAAAAAGGTCCTGAAAACACAAACATTTCAAATATTAGTCCTGACAGAACATGATAAAAGAAAAGAAAAGAAATAAAATGCAAAGAATAAGGTAAATAGGATAAGAAAACCATGGGTTGCCTCCCATGTAGCACTTGTTTAACGTCATTAGCTTGACGACTCGAACTTATACATCTTTTGTAGGAATTGGTGGATCACTTAGAGTGTGGATGTAGTAGGTTGTTGGAATGTCTCCTCCTTCATAGAGCTTCAGTCTCTGTCCATTGACAATGAATGGTTTACATATCTCATTCTTGATTTCAACAGCTCAAGATCTTAGAATCTTAGATACTTCGAAGGGGCCAGTCCATCTCGAACGAAGCTTCCCTGGGAAAAGTCGTAACCTAGAATTGAACAAGAGAACATGATCGCATATATTGAAGTATTTTCTTATGACTCTTTTGTCGTACAAAGCTTTTGTTCTTTCTTTCTATATAATGACATTCTCGTAGGCTGACTGTCTGAGTTCTTCCAATTTGTGGATGTCGAGGATACATTTTTCACCAGCAGTTAGGTAATCCAAATTGAAAGTTTTAATGGCCCAATAGGCTTTATTCTCTAACTCAAAAGGTAAATGATATGATTTTTCATAAACTAGTTGGTAGGGGGTCGTTCCTATAGGGGTTTTGAAATCAGTTATGTAGGCCCATAACGCTTCTTTAAGTTTCTACGAACAATCTTTTCTAAATATAGAGACAGTCTTTTCAAGAATTTGTTTAATCTCCCTATTAGACACATCCACTTGTCCACTAGTTTGTAGGTGGTATGGTGTTGCTACTTTATGCTTAACTCCATACTTGCTTAAAAGTTTATCAAATATTTTTGATATGAAGTGTGATCCTCCACCGCTTATAACTAAACGGGGTGTTCCAAATCTAGGGAATATATAATTTTTAAATAATTTGATTACTACTCTGGTGTAATTTGTGGGTGCGGCTATAACTTCAATCCACTTAGACACATAGTATACAACTACTAAGATATACTTTTTTCCTAAAGATGGTGGGAAGGGTCCTATAAAATCTATACCCCATACGTCAAAGAGTTCTACTTCTTGGATATTTCTTAGAGGCATTTCATCACGTCTTGAAATATTTCCTGTACGTTGGCATCTGTCACATTTGACAATGCAAACATGGACATCATGCCACATGGTAGGCCATAATAGGCCATCTTGAAGAATCTTGGCGTAGGTTTTAGAGGTTCTCGCATGTCCACCATAGGGTGCAGAGTGACAATGCTTAATTATACTTTGTACCTCATCTTCTGGAACACAACAACGAAAAATTCCATCTTTAGCTCTCTTGAAAAGACGTGGTTCGTCCCAATAGAAGTTTCTTACATCACTAAAGAACTTCTTCTTCTGGTGGTAATTGAGATCAGGGGGTATGGTGTCAGTAACTAGATAATTAACAAAGTCTGCATACCAGGGTACGTTACTCACGGATAAGGATTTTTGAAAGTGCTCATGAGGGTCTGGGTTATCATCTTTAATGGTTTCTAGTTTAGCTATTAGTCTATCGTAGGCAAAATTGTCATTTATGGGTACTAAGTCAAGATTCAAGTATTCTAGCCTAGAAAGATGATCAGCTACTACATTTTCAGTGCCTTCTTTATCATGGATATCTAAATCAAATTCTTGTAGTAACATAATCCATCGAAGTAACCTGGGTTTGGCATCCTTTTTACTTAGTAGGTAACGGATGACAGCATGGTCGGTGTAAACTATAATTTTGGCTCCTACTAGATAAGATCTAAATTTGTCTATAGCGAAAACTACAACCAGGAGTTCTTTTTCAGTTGTTGCGTAGTTGAGTTGGGCGGCGTCTAGGGTTTTACTAGCATAATAAATTACGTGTAATTTCTTATCTTTCCTCTGATCTAGAACGACTCCAACAGCATAGTGACTAGCGTCACACGTTATCTCAAACGGTTCTGACCAATCAGGGGGTTTCATAACAGGTGCTGAAATCAAAGCTTGCTTCAAAAGATTAAACGCTTCGCTACATTTTTAATCAAAGATGAATTCAACATCTTTCATTAAAAGGATAATTAAGGGTTTTGTTATTTTAGAGAAGTCCTTGATAAAACGTCGGTAGAATCCGGCATATGTCCAAGAAAACTTCTTACTTCCCTGATAGTCTTTGGTGGTCTTAGATTCTCTATGACTTCTATTTTATCTTTATCTACCTCTATACCTTTTCGGAGATTATATGTCCTAAAACCATCCCTTCGGTAACCATGAAATGACATTTTTCCCAATTTAGCACAAGGTTTACCTCCACACATCTTTTCAGGATTTTCTCAAGGTTGACAAGACAATTTTTGAAATCAAATCCACAAACCGAGAAATCGTCCATAAATACTTCCATGATTCCATCTAGATAATCTGCAAAGATTGACATCATGCAGCGTTGGAAAGTGGCTAGAGCATTATAGAGTCCAAAAGGCATTCGTCTGTAGGCAAAAGTTCCAACATGGCATGTAAATGTAGTTTTCTCTTGATCTTAGGGGTGAATAGGTATTTGGAAGAATCCTTAATATCCATCTAGATAACAAAAGTAAGAGTGTCTGGCTAGGCGCTCCAACATCTAGTCTATGAACGGTAAAGGGAAATGATCCTTCTTGGTCGCTTAATTCAAGGAATGGAAAAATTTCCGTGATCTTTATCCTTTTTTGCTAACTTATTCTCGACAATATAATTACATTCCAAGGGTTTCGGATCGTCGAGTCTATGTTTGTTGGTAAAGATGTCTTTGAGAAACTTTGTGTAAGAAGGTATTTGGGTGATGACCTCTGTAAAAGGGATTTCTACGTGAAGTTTTTCTATAACCTTAATGAATTTCTGATACTGGTTATTGATCTGGGTCTGTTTTAGTCTTTGCAGGTATGGTATTGGTGGTTTGTATGGCGGGCGTGGTACATAGGTTTTGTCTTTAGGTTCTTCTCCTTTTTATTGACTTCCCTGTTTTCCAGATTCCTCTAGTTCCTTCTCTTCATCTCTCTTAGAAGTTTTAGGCTCACTCAATCTTGGGTTAAAAGGTTCCTCATAAGCGGCCCCACTTCGTAGAGTAATGGCATTTGCTTGTCCTTTCGGGTTCTGTTGAGGTTGTCCAGGGAATTGTCCTCCAGGCGTAGTCCAAGGGGCTTGGTTTAAAGTTACCTGAGAGATCTGGGTTTCAAGCATCTTATTGTGAGTGATTATTTGGTCAACCTTGGTTCCTAACTGGGTAATTAATTTGTTAACATGAACGTTTTGCTTTATGAACTCCTTGTTTTGTTGTGTTTGAGTAGTGATAAAATTTTCCATAATTTTTTCAAGGCTCGGTTTTGGAGGCCCAGGTTGCATAGGTCGATTTGATCTCGGGGCTTGGTAACCTTGTTATCTCGGAGGTGCGGTATTTAGGATATGGTTATTATTTTTATATGAGAAGTTTGGGTGATTCCTCCATCCTGGGTTGTAGGTGTTTGAAAATGGGTTCCTTTGGGTGTAGTTCACTTGTTTAGAGCTGGTCTCATTTAACAGACTGCATTTCGCAGATTGGTGTGCTTTCGTCCCACATATCTCACAATCTGACGAAACTACAGATGCAATATTCGGGGTTGTACACATATGATCAACTCTAAGGGCCAACGCGTCCATTTTAGCTTGCATCATGTCTATAGAGCTTAACTCATGTATTCCTCCTTGAGCTTCCTTCTTTTCCACCATCGCTCGTTCTACTCCCCATAATTGATGGTTTTGGGCCATATCTTCGATAAGGGCACTAGCTTCAGGGTAAGGTTTGCTCATCAGCGCACCACCTGCGACGACGTTGATGGTCATCTTAGTGTTATAATGATGTCCATTATAGAAGGTTTGAATGATTAACCAATTTTCTAAACCATGATGTGGACATGCTCTTAATAACTCCTTATATCTCTCCTTAGCATTGTGAAACCTGAACCATACCACCATCAATCGAGATCTGACACAAACTGTTCTAGTTTCCTTAAACGCTATAATATTAGAAGGAATCATTACCATCAGACGTAGGGACACATGTTGAGATGTGCATGTGAGGCGTTGAAAGATATTTAATGTGCATCTTCTCAATAACATAAAAGTTTCATAAAGGCTCATCTATTTTCTTTTGCCAGATGTTGAACTGAAGACAAACCCAATAAAAATCTCGTTATATAACGTAAGAACAAGGACTTGGGGGCAAGCGTTATAGGCCGCACACAAGGCCCACAAAGAAGCGTTGAAGAAGAAGGCGTATGAAAATACTGGACTCTCACCCCTGTCGAGGACACAAGATCACAATCTCACAGTTGAATCTAATTGAACGACAATCTACACAAGATGTTGAATCACATGTAGAAGATTTTAATCGCCCATACTATTTAAAGATCACTTCACACCATTTAATGTATTCAATCCATTTATACTCTAAAATTACTTTTCACTCACTCATTTACTTGCTTATTAAAATGTTAATCTTATAGGTTCACTCTTCTTCGCCGCACTCGAGATTTGATCCACTGTACTAGAAGAATGATTCCTTGAATTTGAACTATATTCCGCAACTTCACAATTTATCTCCGATTAACAATGAATTTGAGTATGATAAAGAAAAGAGATAAAGTTTATGTCGATACCGATTAAGTGAACATTTAGATTGATTTGATTCTAGAAAAACTCATTCCTATTCAATTTTTAAAAAAATTAAGTAATGTAGCTAAACAATGGACAAACATATTATCTTATTCAATGAATCTAATAAATATTTTTTTTTATAATTTATATAAATGTTAATATGTTAATCATGTGTCAAAAAAGAAATAATATGTTAATCCTCAAATCAATAATAAAATAAAAAAACGTAAAATCCAAATAATGTTATTTAAACTACAATATCCAAAGGGGGTTAAAAATAAGAAAAATCATTTAAATAAGTGGTTTTTAAGAAAGTCAGAGAAGATAAAAGTAGGAGTTAAAGTCAAATATTTTCCTCACAATAAATATATTCCAAAACAAAAAACCCAATTTCTTAGGGTGGTCCCAGGCAACAAAACGGGCCCCACAAAAACATAAACGCGAAACATCGCTGCATACGAACTCCACGAAAATCAACCAAACCAAACCTCCGAGCCTACAAGCTTTATAGAACTAACCAAACCTCAAGCAGAGTCAGCAAATTCATTGAATTCGCATCTCTTTCTTAAAAACCAAAATATCAGCTACACATTTAATCCAAATTTCCCCAATCACCTACATTTCACACTCTAAAAATCACAAAAATATTACTACTAATTTATAAAGTAAAAAAATAGATATAGAAATAGAAATCCCAGACAAGAACATTTAAAATTTAAAAACATAAGATAACGCGAACACCTTTATTTAAGGTTGACAGGAACAACCTACACACACTATCTATTCCACTCACAAATCACACCGTTCGTTCATAAAAAAGAAAAACAAATCTCATTAATATTCGAGAAGATAAAGATAATTAAATAACTTTTTTAAATGGAAATTAATATGAAAGGTTGTGATGAAATTGAAATTGTACTAGTCAAGAGCAACTGTTGTGTTGATTTATTATTTTGGATTTTCGATTGGGATTTATTTTTAATTATTTGTTTTTCTCTCTTCTTTTATTCTTCCTTGTTCTTTCTTTTCAATTTCTCATTCACGCTTTTTTTTTTTTCTCTTCTTTAATTATTATTTCGATCTCTGAAAGATATCGAAATCTTGTGTTGTTCCGTTGCTTGAGAATCACGGAATTTTGATTTAAAAGAGAGAGAAAATGAGAAAATATACCGAATTGATTCTTTTGCCAAACCCTAGTTTTTGTTTTTTCTTCTTTTGAGGGTTCTTGCGATTTCTAGGTTTTGTGAAAAGAGAGAGAGAGGAAAGTTGCGATCTTTGATTGGTTTGAGTCGAGTCGATGGAAGGGGAGGGTAGTTCGGAGGGGGAGAGTGATCTGAAAAGGGGTGGTGGCAGCGATGAGAACAACCACCATGGTGAAGGCAATAACAAGATTGTTCCTTACAATGAAGGACATAGCAAACCTAAAAGACAGATGAAGACGCCGTTTCAGCTTGAAACCCTTGAGAAAGCTTATGCATGTAAGTTCCTCTTTGTTCTTCAATTTCACAAATTAGGTTTTGGTTTTTTGTGTTTTAATTCTTGATTTTGAAGATTTTTGGTTAATTTTGTGATGTTTTTGGTTTGATTAGTGGATAATTACCCTTCGGAGCCTGTGAGGGTTGAGTTGTCTGAGAAGTTGGGGTTGACGGATCGGCAGCTGCAGATGTGGTTCTGTCACAGGAGATTGAAGGATAAGAAGGAGTCGGCGGCTCCTAAGAAGGAGTTGGCGGCTCCGAAGAAGGAGTCTGTTGCTCCCAAGAAGGAGTCTGTTGCTCCCAAGAAGGGGACAGCGTCGCGTAAGCCAGCGTCCGAGCCTTTGCCGGATTCTCCGGTGGATGAGCTTAGGTTAGGTTCTGATCATGGTAATGGGTATGGATCAGGGTCAGGTTCAGGTTCGAGTCCATACACCCGGTTCGAGCCTCGGAATGCAACCCCAGTTAGTGTTGTTTACTATGAGTCCCCACAGGCTGAAATGGAGCTTAGAGCAATCGCGTGCGTGGAGGATCAGTTAGGCGAACCATTGAGGGAAGATGGGCCCATTCTAGGAATAGAGTTTGATCAATTGCCACCAGATGCATTTGGGGCGCCCATAGGTATAAATGATAATGCTTCTTATCTTCCCTGATTACTGAATGCTGCAGTTTTTTTGACACCATTTGTTATTGAAAGAAGTTGCTTGAAAGTTGAAACAATAATATAATGGTATAAATTGTTTGTGATCTGTGCATACTACACCGTGTTTGGCTACTAACACTTTCATTATGTTTTTTGGATCAGCAGTTCCAGAACACCAGAAGAGACCTCGTCTTGCCTATGACAGTAAAATATATGGAAGACATGATGCTAAAACAAACAAGGTGGGTTTTCTTCATTCTATATTATAACAAAATAGTATTTTAGTCAATCAAACGAACCTTGTCTGAACTTGGAGGTAGCTTTAATGATTGAGTATATGACTACATTCTTTAAGTTTAAATGCTTGTCTTTCATGTTAGGTGCTCTGTGTATTTCTGTATTTCTTGTGCTTTTATATTTACCAGCTTTGAAATAGGGATACACAACCTTCTATATTCAATGTTTTAAAAATCCAGTTGTTGTCTTATTCACACACATGCATAAAGATGATCGAAGATGAATAAGACAACATCTGGATTACAACATTAAACTAAGTTCATAACCATAACAATAAATTCATAAGTGGGGAGGCACTGTTTGAAGCCATTAACATGAAAAAACAACTGAAACAAGGAACTTACACATCACAAGCAACAGAGGAATACACTCGGTGGCAGTTGCCGGAAACGGAAGAACTTGCACAACAACAATGGCGCTTTATTAAAACCGAGAAACACACTCAGTGGCAGCCCTGGAAAAGTGGAAGTGTTCTTCCGTAAACAGGGTAGATTGCGCAAGGAAGATGAAGAAAACTGACATTTTTTTTTTTAATTTTAAAACTGGGGTTCTTAACCTCACCTAAACATCTTAGCATTAAAGAAATCAGTTTTTTATTGCACAAACTCGACCCAAATTGGGTATAATATTTTGCAGTAATCTGGCTCGCGAATTCTGTGATCCTGCGGCAGATTCCATCAATCCCAAAAGCTATGATCTTTACGGCATCACAACATGTAAATACCATTCTGAATCGTATGACCGTGCGATTCTACAATCAGACTCGTGATTCACTAACACTGACTATTATAATTTTTTTTAAAAATACTCACTTTTATTTCTTAGCCATATTTTATTTAGATGCTAATTTTGTACAAGGAAATTGGAAGAAGGGAAAAATGATGAGTTATCCCGAGTTTTTGCTGTCAATTGCATGTTTAGACTTAGGCGTTTTCTTGTTAAGTTTGTATGTCTACGGTGTTTATTTTTTGTAGTATCTTTTCTCGTGAACTTGTAGATAATCTTTCTAAATGCTCTTTTGACAAAAATATTCTTCTGTCTGTGTTTTAGTTTTTTACTGCTTGATTTCTCTATTTAAGCTTGACTTGAATGAACTTTATTCTAGGCTATGGCAAGGCCTTTCCCTGAATATCAACATTCACCAAATCAGTCCGGTGCTATATCTGATGCTTTTGAACAGTTCAGCCAATCTCATTTAAATGTTCCAAAGGAGGGTCCATCCAAAAAGCCTCAGTCTGTGCTTGGAAATGAACGGCTACCAAGAATACATGGCATCAAGGGTCATTCTTCTCGTGTCTCTCAACAAGACAAGCAAAGGAGTCCCTTCCAATCTCCTCAGGACAATGACATTGCCCCCTCACGGGAATTGTACACAAGTACGGTGAAAGTTGGAATGAACTCCCACCTCACAGATAGCCAAACTGTTGGACCAGAAAATACCTATGCTTCACCTAGTGGACAAATTTTGCAAAACAATGCAATGCATATCGATAGGAAACGAAAGGTATATTTGAGCTATCCGTAGTAGTTAATGTTGTAGCATTGCTCAGTCTTCAACTCTTCAAAGTAATCTACTATTTTCAAAGGATGATTTTTATGTTTTTTGATTGTATGTAGGGTGATGATGTCAAAATTACAAAGGATGTTGAAGCAAATGATATGAGAATCCGGAAAGAGCTCGAAAAACAAGAAAACCTCAGACGAAAGGTTTTATTGAGATGAATTTAGTTTAACCTGTTGTCACACATTTTGTGCAGGTATAACAACTTCAAATTTGCACTTTTTAAAAACTAATCCCTACTTTTCCCTTCTATTTTTTTTTAGAATGAGGAGCGAGTAAAAAAAGAAATGGAGAGACAGGATCGTGAAAGAAGAAAGGAAGAAGAGAGATTGATGCGTGAAAGACTGCGTGAAGAGGAAAGAACAAAACGAGAGGAAAAACGTGAAAGTGAACGAAGGGAAAAGTATTTGCTGAGAGAAAATTTAAAAGTAATTTTAAGTTCAATTGGGTTAGCCTTATTTTGGCCAATATTTAGAAATTTGATAATATATATGTTCTATTTCCGTATGTTTTATCTTAAAAAGGCTGAGAGAATGAGGCAAAAAGAAGAGCTTCGAAAAGAGAAAGATGAAGAGAGAAGGAAAGCTGCTCTTGAGAAGGCAACTGCCCGTAAAATAGCTAAGGAATCCATGGAACTTATTGAGGACGAACAGCTGGAAATGATGGAGTTAGCTGCCTCAAGCAAGGGGCTTTCCTCTATTATCCGTCTTGATTATGATACTTTGCAAAACATTGAGTCATTTAGGGGTGAGATATTTATTTTTTATTTTTTGTAACTTCAAATTAAATAATTTGATTGTTCAGTATTTGTCTAGAGATATTGAAAAGGAGAATGGATTTCTAATACTGAAACCTTGTTAATATATTGTAGGTTCACTGTGTCTTTTCCCACCCGAAAGTGTAAAGCTAAGAAAACCATTTGCTATCCAACCATGGATCAATTCAGAAGAGAATATTGGCAACCTTCTCATGGTATGTTCTCATCACAACTTTTCTTCCTTATAACGTACATGCACAACCATGTACAAAATGCGTAACTTATCTGATGTGGATGTGATTTTCGGTAAATGTTGCATGTGACTTTGGCCTTCTGCAGTCACTAGAAATCTATTCTGCTGTCTAAATTGAAAAAGTTATTTTTGTGTATGGAGCTTGTTTGTAGGATTAGCAGTTCTGTGGATGCACTGATTTTCTTATCTACATATTACACTGTCTGTTTATTCTTGAATTGGCTTATTGCTTGGTTTGAGGCTTGAAAGCTGTGGTGGTCTGTTTCAGGTTTGGAGGTTTTTGATTACCTTTGCTGATGTTTTGGAGTTATGGCCTTTTACTCTTGATGAGTTCGTGCAAGCATTTCACGATTATGTAAGTCGGTCTTGCCTTTGCTTGTGATATTGTTTGATTAGTTTAACTATTTTGTGCACTATATTTTCTCATTCTGGGTGCACAAATTACTTATCCCAGGATTCAAGATTGTTGGGTGAGATGCATGTTTCTCTCCTTAAGGTGATAATGAAAGACATTGAAGATGTTGCAAGGACACCTTCTTCAGGATTAGGAATGAATCAGAATGGTGCTGCTAATTCTGGAGGCGGCCATCCAGAGATTGTGGAAGGGGTCAGTTTAGATATTTCTTAAATTACACTTGTCCTTTATTCAGAGTCATAGTGGTTTTATTCAATGAAATCCAGTCCTATAACTGCCACTTTTTATGATAGGCATATGCTTGGGGCTTTGACATACGGAATTGGCATAGGCACCTAAATCAATTGACATGGCCAGAAATTTTCCGACAGCTAGCATTATCTGCAGGATATGGACCGCAGTTTAAGAAAAGCAGTATTCCATGTTCACGTGCAAATAATAAAAACGAGGTTCATTTTTCTTTAATTCTCTTTTTAAAATTTCAGCTGCTATATTTTAGTGATTTTAAGAATGAGAAATATAGTTTAGATATAGCTTCAGTTTCTTACGAGCTTATATGTTCAACTGGTACCTTTGAAGTTTGTATTATCAAGTTTTTCTTGGCATGCATTTGAATCAACAGTTCAATATTTATATGGGGGTATTAATGTTATTGCCCTGTCTAAGTGGATCACATTCTATATCTAATTACAGGGAAGAAATTGTGAAGATGTCGTTTCTGCGCTTCGTAATGGTTCAGCAGCTGTAAATGCCGTGGCAAAAATGCAAGAGAGAGGTCTATTAGGTCCTCGGAGATCTAGGCATCGGTTAACTCCTGGAACAGTTAAATTTGCAGCATTTCATGTTCTCTCACTTGAGGATGGTGATGGATTGAATGTAATAGAGCTTGCCGAAAAAATTCAGGTGAGTTTCATATCCCATATTAGATGCTCTTTATTGTCAAGTCTGTTCTTAACTTGTGTCTGTCTACCTATCAGAAATCTGGTCTTCGGGACCTGACGACCAGCAAGACACCAGAGGCATCAATTTCTGTTGCTTTGACAAGAGATGCCAAGCTTTTTGAAAGAGTAGCCCCATCAACTTATTGTGTACGTGCTGCATTTAGGAAGGATCCTGCTGATGCTGAGTCCATTCTTTCTGAGGCAAGAAAGAAAATTCAGATATTTGAAAATGGGTTTCTAGCTGAAGAAGATGCTGATG
This sequence comes from Lathyrus aphaca, assembly GCA_963966055.1. Taxonomy (NCBI): domain Eukaryota; kingdom Viridiplantae; phylum Streptophyta; class Magnoliopsida; order Fabales; family Fabaceae; genus Lathyrus; species Lathyrus aphaca. The sequence goes on along the minus strand of OZ014521.1, from coordinate 120,553,656 downwards.
ATGTTGAAAGGGAAGAGTCAGAAAGTGAAGTTGACGAGGATCCTGAAGTTGATGACTTGGTTAATCCTTCAAGTGTTCACAAAACATCTGAACTGTTTAATGATTTCTCATCAAATGGAAAAGAAAATCAAGGTCATGATGGAAAACTTAAAGAGGAGTTCCATAAGGATCTACCATGTTTTCCTGACAATGGTTCCAAGAATGCTGATTATCCAAGTGCTATTTCTGGACAACCTGTTGCTTGTGAAAATCTAAGTGCCAGAAATCTAGGCGAAGATAATATGGAAATTGATGAAAGTAAGTCTGGAGAGTCATGGATTCAAGGGCTTACTGAAGGGGAATATTCTGATCTCAGTGTAGAGGAGCGATTAAATGCTCTTGTTGTATTAGTTGGTGTGGCAAATGAAGGAAATTCAATCCGTGTTGTTCTCGAGGTAAGCTTTATTCCATAAATATATTCTCAACTTGATTTGTATTTATTTATCAAATTGACATGAAGAGTTGTGTAGGATCGTTTGGAAGCAGCAAATGCTCTGAAGAAGCAAATGTTAGCAGAGGCACACATTGATAAAACTCGCGTGAAAGATGATAATGTCAATAAGTCAGATTTTCCTTCTATCAATGGTATCAAGGTTGAAACACAGCTTGCATGCGCTGCTGTGGAAAGCAATCCTAGCCCAGTGCTTGATATTAATATTTGCAATAATAATAATGAGGATTCTCCCAGCAAAGTAGAAAATAAAAGACCTGCTCTTGTTGGACAAAGTCTGTCTGAAAAGCTCTCATCAGGTCAAGATCTCTGCATAGGTCCTGATAATCCTCAGACTATGTTATCTGCACAATATTCAAAACGGTCACGATCTCAGTTAAAATCTTATATTTCCCACATAGCAGAGGAGATGTACATCTATAGATCCTTACCCCTCGGGCAAGACCGCAGACATAATCGATATTGGCAATTTGTGGCATCTTCTTCTTGCAATGATCCTGGCTCGGGCAGGATCTTTGTTGAATATCATGATGGCAAATGGAGGCTTATTGATTCCGAAGAGGTAAACTGTTTGATTGTCTTGTAGTATATTTTAATTGTTTTTTCTTTCCCAAATAGGCTGTTCCTTGTTTTGCCGATCATTTCATTATTAACCTCCATAGATATCATAATTCATTCCAGGGTTTTGAATTTAAATATTGTTTTCGCTTTTGCTGTAGTAGTTCTACTATAATATATTTAACTAATTCTATGCAGGCTTTTGACACACTTCTGAATTCATTGGATTCACGTGGGATCAGGGAATCACATTTGCGTCTAATGTTGCAAAAGATTGAGAATATATTTAAGGAAAATGTTCAAAAGAATGCAAAATGTGCCAAAATTGGGAACACATATGAAATACGAGTTAAAAATGAAGCTAATGAAACAGATTCCAGTCCTGATCACCATACTAGTTCTGACAGTCCCAGCAGTACCCTTTGTGGCTTGGGCTCTGATACTTCAGAAACTTCGTCATCCTTCAGAATTGAGCTTGGAAAAAGTGAGAGCGATAAGAAAGCTGCCTTGAGAAGGTATCAAGATTTTCAACAATGGATGTGGAAAGAATGCTATAACCCATCAATATTATGTGCAACGAAATGTGGAAGAAAGAGATGCAAACCTCAGGTTGACATATGTGATATCTGTCTCAACCTTTATTGCTTGGAAGACTCCCATTGCAATTATTGCCACCTTACTTTTCCGTCAAATGATGGATTAACTGTTTCTAAACATGCAATTCAATGTGGAGACAAGTTAGCCAATGATATTTGTATTTCGGAATCTCCTCTTCCATTGCGAACAAGGTTGCTTAAGGCTCTGCTGGCTTTTATTGAGGTGAGTTGATAATATACTTAGATACATCCCTTTTTACCTTGACCGTTTTTTCTTTTTGGGGGATATATTATATTGACATTCTGATTTATAGGTATCTGTTCCACCTGAAGCATTTCAGTCAATTTGGACCGAGGATATTAGGAGGCTTTGGGGTGTAAAGTTGAGCAGATCATCTTCTGCCGAGGAACTTCTACAGGTTTGCCATTTCATTGAGAAACTTATATTCCATATCTCTGCAACATTTTAAAGACTGAGAATCAATTATTAGGACTTTTCAAAATCTAACAATCCATATTTCAGATATTGACTCTATTTGAGAGAGCACTAAAGCGAGACTTTTTATCACCGCCATTTGCTACAACTGGGGATATGTTGGGGTTGAACACTATGTTGGAGAGTGCAGCACTTACTTCTATGGATCTCATGTCAGTTACTGTTCTTCCATGGGTTCCACGGACCACTTCAGCCGTGTCTCTCAGACTTTTTGAGCTTGACACATCAATCACCTACGTAAAGCTCGAGAAACCTGAGCCCTATCAGGAGAAAGAAGCTAGATACATAGTGAGTATTCTGTTTTTGCTTTTAAACTTTTGCAATGTGGTCAGTAATCCCATGAAAGATTGATTAATTTCTGAGACATTTATTGAGCAGATTGGATGTCAAATTTTGGGGGGAGAGGTTGTGACTATTTTGCTGGAAAATATCGCACCATTCTAATTCCAACATTAGTCATCTAACTTGTTTTTCTTTCTTGCAGAAGCTTCCTTCAAGATATGCCTCTGTTAAATCAACTAAACCGGCTGAACCATCATATATGGACTGTGATGAATTCATGAAAGTGAAGTCTGCCCCTATGAAAATTGTGCGAAGCAGCAAAAAACGGGCACGAGTGAATCATGACAAAGGAAGGGCTAAAAAGCTGTCTAAAAGAACAAATGATTCCCGAAAAGATAATGACCACCTCAATATTAAGGTCACTGAGAATCTAAGTCAAAGAATAAAACAGCAGGGACAAGGATCACAAGGACTCACAGGTGGACGTGGCCGCCGGACAGTTAGGAAAAGGAGAGAGGAGAATAGGGTTGTTGACGATTTGTTGATGAGCGATAGGGCTGTCATTAATAGCCCCAATTTTAGTAGAGAACCATCGAGAATCATGGATGAGGACTGGAGTGATGAGAAGGCAAGTCCCATCCCAAGGGAAGCTGCTGAGATGAGTAGCAGCAGTGAAGAGGATGAATACGATGACAACACCCAGGCAATGGAATCTGATGACAATGTTGAAGCAGTTGAATATGGTCAAGGAAACTGGGAGATAGGTTTTAACGGTACCCCCAACAGATGGAATAGGGATTTGGTTGGAATAAGTGATGAAGAACAACACTTGGAGGCTTCTGAAGATGACAATGGCATTGAAGGGAATGAAGAGGAAGAGGAAGAGGAAGAAGAGGAGGAGGAAGAGGAGGGTTCTGAAGCTGATGTTATTATGAGTGATGGTTCAGATGTTATGGCAAATAGAGTTGTAAACGATGAAGAAAGCTCAGACTCGAGTGACTCGGAAGATTATTCTGATTAGAACATTACTACTTTTTATTTGATCAGCTAGAAAGGATTGCATTTCATGGCTGCGTTACTTTTTTTGACACTGCAGCTTTTTACAAGGTGAGGGGGAGACTTGTGCAGTTATGCTCCAGATCATGTCATGGCTGGCTCCAAAGGTTTAGTAGGTTAATAGAATTAGTGTATATTATCCATATTCTTGTACTTTTAGGCATTTTCACGCTGTTTTTATTTTCTCTTGTATACAATTGTCTCTAGTTCCTCTCTTCATATAAATTTATTAATCCTGAAAAGCTATTAAGTTTACAAGGTTGTAGTGGAGAAAATAATTGTATTTCTTGCCTCTCTAAGTAGAAATAAGAAATAAACTGATACCTTGCAGCAAAATCATTATATCTTATCTTTATTTGTACTCTTTCTTTAAAAGGAAAATGTGAATACCTATCTGTTTGAGAAGTCTCCAAGTTTCAATAAGTCTGTAGACCAGTGTTTTAAAAACCGGTCGGACCGGTCGAATCGGGAATCGGCCAGGTAATCGGTCTGATTCAATTGTTGGATCGTTTATGTCATTGAACCGGTGCGAACCGGTGTAAATCGGAAAAACCGGCGGTTTAATTGCAATTTCTTTTAAAAATTAATTTTTTATTATTATTTTAATTAAAAAATTAAAATAAAAAATGAAATAAAAAATAAAAATAAAAATAAAAATAAAATAAAAAAATAAAATAAATTTTTTATTATTATTTTAATTAAAAAATTAAAATAAAAAATGAAATAAAAATTAAAAATAAAAATAAAAATAAAATAAAAAAATAAAATTTAAAACATAGTAATGATATCATTGATGAGGAAATTATTGTGGATGCAGTTAATTTTACTACAAATCATTTAATATTAAAGAAGAAGATCTCAATACTGAAACAATTTTCCCTCCTTTAAACTAAATTTGATACACATTTGAGTTATTTTGTTATAAACTATTTAATTAAGTTATATTGTAATTAGACTTTGTTTGCAATTCGATTTTGTAATTTTATATTATTTTATTATGTGTGATACCTTTATTTAAAATTTGAATTTAGATTATGAATTTGTGAATTTATGATATGATATTTTAAAAAAATTAAGTGTTATTTATATTTTGTAGAGGCTGAATTATCTGATTCGATCGGTTTTATACCTATATAGTTTTCTTATAAAGATCGGTCTATTTAACCGAGTTATCCAGTTTAATCCGGTTTGGTCATGCGGTTCGACCAGTGACCCAGTGGTTCAACCAATAAACCAATAGCCAGGCATGGCAACAAGCTGATGCGTTTCTTCATAAATATATAATTTAGCCAAGAGGAAATAAAAGAAACAATTTGAAATTGAGTTTAGTACATTCAAAGTTAATATTTCAAATTTCAAATAAAATAGTCAAAATATTATATTTCAAAACATGGACTGAAAAACAAAATGAATCTGAAGCTCCAACAAGTAAACTAGTCAAAATATGAAGGTTGTGAAGACAGACTTCTATTAATCGAACAATTCTAATGAGAAATTGGGAATTTCGAGGAAAAGGAGGGGAGAATTTTGAAAAATGGAAAGAATTGAGAAAAAATAAGGTTTTGTTTGGGAATTTGGAGGGAAAGGAGGAGAGGATTTTGAAAACTATAAAGAATTGAGAAATTGGGAATTTCGAGGGAAAGGAGAAAAAGGAGGAGATGATTTTGAAAAATATAAAGAATTGAAAAAAAATAGAAGGATTTAGGTTGGGAGGATTGATTTTGAGAGATTTACTTTTATTCAAAAATCAAAATCCCTTAAATTGAGGTAACTAAAACATTATGTTGGAGATGGGGTTCGGAGTCTTTACAAAACCATACACTCAAAAAATGTAAACATATTAAGAGAATTTAAACCAAATTATAATTCTATGATTTCTCCTACAAAATTTTTGCCAAAACTTTATTTCTATTAAGTGAATAATAATAATAATTAATTATTTTAATATTAATTCAATAAATAATAAAAGAACAAATCATTATCTCATCCAATAATAACTCAATCATTCTTATCTAATAAAATTAATAATAATAAATTAATAACTTTAAAACCATCCACCACTTACAAATTTACTTATTTTTCTCTCGAACTCACATCTCGTATTTTTTATTTAATTATTAATTATATTAATTAATTAATAAAATTAAAATAATTCAAAAATAATTTAATTATTTTACTTTCCACGGAAAAATGAAATAGAAAAACACTTTTAAATCTCTCTCCATTTTATTTCTATAATTATAAATTAATTAATTATTTCATATTCGTATTCTTTAAAAATTAAAATTAATTCCATTATTCATTATTAATTAATTAATTCATATTCATATTTCATTAATTCCCCACTCTCTACGTTAACTTTCAATAAATCATTAACTTCCCATTCACTCCATTAACTTTCAATACTCCACGTTAAAAATATTAATTTCCATTATTCTCCCTTAACTTCATTATTAATAACCTCACACTTGGTGTATTATAATTTATAACTATTTTATTAGTTGTTTTTGAAAGTTCTTGGTTTGGCTACATATGTAGAAAAACATTATAATTTGTCTTGATGTCTTGTAAGATATCCTTGACATGCTTGGAGATCTTCTGGTATGCTGTGTTTTTGTGATGTCAGATCAGATGTTGTAACATTCGTCTTGACAATTCTGGAACCTTCTAAATACAGAAAGTTTTGATTTTATTTATGTATAATTTTTAGCAGGTATTTGGTCGTTTGATTTGCTCCAGGTTGTGCGAAAATCAAGGGAGTGTTGTTGTAAAAAACAGAAGCTGATATACGTTAGTTTTTGGAGATTATTGAAGATCTTTTCTTGCTTGATTCATGTGATTTTTTTGAGGAAGGTTCTGATTAGATCCAGGTCTATTCAGAATTCTATATTATTGGATGTTTAACCTAGTTACTCTGTACGAAATATTGTGTATTTGTGAAGCTGAGTGTTTTTTAGTTTTTAAGGTTTCCTTGTGTGTGTTTCTTTGTGTGCCATTCATACATCACCTAGATGTTTGAATTAGACTATTTTTATTGAGTTGTAATTCTGTCCACTCTAAGCTTTTAAGCATGAGTGTTTGTTCTTGATTGAAACTTTTATGCAAGATCATGTTTTTTGTTTGGAAGAGTGTTCTTCTATTCCCTTGAAAGGTTTTGTTTGATTATCACAGTGTGTGATTGAGGGGAAGTGAGATGGTGATTTCTCATATCTAGATGTTGATTTCTAGGTAGAAGTTGCACTGGGTAGGTTCAAGTGAGAAGTTGTAAGCTAGGACTGTTTAGGCTTTGAATTGTTCTACTAATAGTGAATTTCTTTCCTGGCTTGGTAGCCCCCAGAGTAGGCGTGTTTGCACTGAACTGGGTTAACAATCCACTGTGCTTTTACTACTTTTCTTTATACTGCTTTTATCTTGTTAATACTCAGATAGAAATATCGTGACACCACCTTCGACATCACATATCTGATACTAGAATTTCAATTGATATCAGAGCAGACATCCAGTTCTGTATCTGGGTGAGATCCAGGGAAGTTACTTTCTAGTATAATGGACAAGGACATGGGGTTTGTGAATAAACCATCCATTATGGATGGAACTAATTATGATTACTGGAAGCCAAAGATGGTTTCCTTCTTGAAGTCTTTGGACAACAAGGCTTGAAAAGCTGTTCTAAGAGAATGGAAACATCCTGTTATTAAGGACAAAAATGAGAATGATACTGCAGAGTTGAAGCCAGAAGAGGACTGGTCTATAGAAGATGAGCTTGCTTCGGGAAATTCTAAAGCCTTGAATGCCATATTCAATGGAATTGACAAAAACACCTTTAAATTGATCAATACTTGCATTGTTGCCAAAGATGTTTGGAATATTCTCAAAACTACTCATGAAGGTACCTCAAAAGTCAAGATGTTAAGACTTCAGCTGCTCACCACAAAATTTGAAAATTTAAGGATGAAAGATGATGAAAATATTTATGATTTTCATATGAATATCCTTGAAATAGCTAATACTTCAAGTGCTTTTGGAGAACCAATATCTAAATAAAAGTTGGTGAGAAAAACTCTCAGATCTCTACCTAAGAGATTTGACATGAAGTTCACAACCATAGAAGAAATCCATGACATTAGCATGATGAGATTAAATGAACTTATTAGATCTCTTCAAACTTTTGAGATTGACATAAGTGACAAATATGACAAGAAAAATAAAATATTGCCTTCTCTTCCAACACTGAAGATGAAGTAGAAGATTGTAATCTGAATCCTGAGGAAGGTCTATCTAATGCTATAGTTCTTCTAGGGAGAGATTTCAACAAAGTAATGCAAAAGATGGATAGGAAGTCAAGACCAAATGTCAAGAACAACTCATCTGACATCAATAGGTCAAATGATTATGGTAGAAAGACAAAGGTTGAAGAGAACTCTTCTCAAGGAAAAGGAGTTCAGTGCTATGGATGTGAAGGTTATAGGCACATAAGATCTGAATGTTCCAGACATCTCAAGAATCAATAAAAGGGTCTTACTGTGGCTTGGTCTGATGAAGATACTGAAAGTGAAGCTGAAGAAGAATCTGCTAAGAATGCTACTGCTCTAACTAAGAGATATTATTCTGATTTCAGTGATAATGAAGTCACATATGATGAGCTAGCTACTTTCTATAAAGAACTATGTATCAAAAATGAAGAAGTCTTCCACAAAGGAGAAGAACAAAATAAAATCATATCACAACTGGAGAATGAAAGGAAGAGCTCTTGGAAACCATCTCCAAGTTGGAAAATGAGGAATATTACTAAACTCCCAACTTGATCAAATGACCAAGTCTGTCAGAATGCTGAATAGTAGTTCAGAGACTTTAGATGAGATTCTACAAATTGGGAAGTTATCTGGAGATGTGACTGGTCTAGAGTTTGACAAAAGAAAAGAATCTGTCTCAAATCTTGCTGCCTCTGAGTTCAAACCAAAGATGTTGCATTAGGTGTCTCAACATCATAAAAGAAGATCTGGTTCCCACATAAGAGAAAATTACCATAAATGAAGGTGTCATTATTTGGAATGTTTGGTCACTTGAAGCCCTATTGTTTCAAACTCTCTGGATATCTTAAGCCCGTCCCTCAGTGTGTTCTAATTCAAAACATACCTAAGGTCAGAAAGCAATGGATTCCTAAGATTGGTACCAACAACTTGATAGCTCATACCTCTCTCAGAGTTTCAGCAAAAAATGACTGGTATTTTGACAGTGGATGGTCAAGACATATGACATGAGTCACTAATCTGCTGGTGAATATGAGACCACATGCTACTAGTTTTATTACTTTTGGTGATGAAGCCAAAGGTGAAATCAAGGGAATTAGACAACTGGACTGCTCAGGAGTTCCTAGACTTGACAATGTGCTACTTGTAAAAGGGCTGATTGTCAATCTAATTAGCATTAGTCAACTATGTGACCAAGGAATGAAAGTCAATTTCTCCAAATCTGAATGTCTTGTTACAAATGGAAAAGGAGAATTAATCATGAAGGGAGTCTGATCTAAGGACAACTGTTATCTATGGGCATCTCAAGAATCAAGTTATGTCTCCTCTTGCTTGCTTGCCAAAGAAGATGAAGTTAAACTATGACATTAGAAACTTGAACACTTGCATCTGAAAGGCATGCAAAGAATCATATCCATGGAAGCTGTCAGAGGGATTCCTAAGCTCAAGATTGAAGAAGGAAAAATTTATGGAGAATGCCAAGTAGGAAAGTAGACTAAGATGTCACATCAGAAGATTCAACATCTTACCACCTCAAGAGTCTTAGAACTTCTTCATATGGATTTGATGGGACCTATGCAGGTAGAAAGTCTTGGTGGAAAGAAATATGCTTATGCTCTAGTGGATGACTATTCAAGATACACTTGGATAAATTTTATCAGAGAAAAGTCAGAAGCTTTTGAAGTTTTCAGAGATCTCTGTCAAAAACTTAAAAGAGAGAAGGAAGGCAATGTTATTAGAATCACAAGTGATCATGGGAAGGAATTTGAGAATGCCAAGTTTGCTGAATTTTTCTTCTCTGAAGGAATTAGTCATGAATTCTCATCTCCCATCACTCCTCAGCAAAATGGGATTTTAGAACACAAGAACATGACTATACATGAATCTGCTAGAGCCATGATACATGCAAAACAATTACCTCATAATTTTTAGGCTGAAGCAATGGATACTGCATGCTAGGAAAGGTACTTCAGCTACTCTGCATGAATTATGGAAAGGAAGAAAACCTACTGTGAAGTACTTCCATGTCTTTGGAAGAAAATTCTACATCCTGGCAGATCGTGAACAAAGAAGAAAGTTAGACCCAAAGAGTGATGAAAGAATATTTCTAGGTGTTCGTTGTCGAATTGGCGAACAACCTCTGGTTTTCCAATCTCACTGAATTGATTTACTTGCAGGACCAACCACACAAATCCTAGAATACATGTGCAAATTTATATGAAATTCTGAACTCTTAGAGTAAAAATTTTCTTTTGATTCTTTAAGACTATCACACTATATCTAGTTTCAACATCATTTAAAACTCTGCTGAGATAATAGATGGCCATTTCGACGCCATTTTGATCCTCTTGACACAACATGCTTCCCAAAGTTTTGTCTGATGCTGAGATATATAACCTCATATTTCTCCTTCTACAAGGGGACATCAAAACTGGAGGACTAGCTAGATACTCCTTGATCTTGTCGAAGGCATCTTGCTGTTCTAGCCCCCATGCAAAGTCTTCCTTCTTTAGTCGAAGTATAGGAGAGAAGGCATGCGTTTTTCCACTAAGGTTGGAGATAAACCTTCTGAGAAAGTTGATTTTCCCTAGCAGAGACTGCAATCCCTTTTTTGTTGATGGAGATTTCGCTTCCATTATGGATTTGGATTTGTTTTCATTTATTTCGATCCCTTTCTTGTGGACCACAAAACCTAAGAAATCACCCGCATGCACACCAAAAGCACATTTAAGGGGGTTCATTTTTAAACCAAACTTCGTCATCCTTTCAAAGGATTGTCGAAGATGATCTAAATGATTTTTTTTCCTGAAACAGACTTGATTACAATATCATCAATATAAATTTGCATGAAAGTTTCAATAAAATCATGAAAAATTGAGTTCATAGCCCGTTGGTAAGTTGCTCCAACATTTTTTAAACCAAAGGGCATTACTACCCATTTGTAAGTCCCTATTGCTCCAGGACAACGAAATGCTGTTTTAGAAACATCTTCTTCTGTAATAAAGATTTGATTATAGCCAAAGTATCCATCTAACATACTTAAGTACTCATGGCCTGCTGCAGAATCTATTAGCATTTCTGCTACTGGCATAGGATATTCATCCTTTGAGGTAGCTGAGTTCAGGTCTCTAAAATCAATACACTCCCTTATCTTGCCATTTTTCTTAATTACATGCACTATATTTGCAATCCATTCGACATACTTGGTTGTGCGGATGAATTTTCATTTTAGAAGTATTTCAACCTCTTCTTTTATTTTCGACAAAATTTATGGTGCAAAGCGTCTTGGAGTCTATTTTACTGGCTTTTCCCCCTCCATTATTGGTAGTTTCAATTCGACCAAACTTCTATCTAGACCAGACATCTTATCGTAGTACCATGCGAAGCAATATTTGAATTTTTTCAACAGACAGACTATTTCGACCTTGATCCTAATTTACCTAATCATGTCTATAACCTAAGAAAAACTCTATATGGATTAAAACAAGCCCCTAGAGCTTGGTATGAGAGACTTACTGAATTTCTTGTTGAACATGGCTACATAAAAGGTAACATAGACAAGATTCTCTTTGTGAAAGAAGGAAAAAAGCTCATGATTGCTAAAATTTATGTTGATGATATTATGTTTGGTGGGATGTCTAAGGAGATGGTTCAACATTTTGTTAAACAAATGCAGTCTGAATTTGAGATGAGCCTAGTTGGTGAATTAACTTATTTTGTTGGTCTTCAAGTCAAGCAGATGGAAAACTCTATATTCATATCTCAGAGTAAATATGCCAAAAATATAGTTAATAAGTTTGGAATGGAGAATGCTATCCACAAAAAGACACCTGCTCCTACTCATCTGAAGTTATCTAAAGATGAAAAGGGTGTAAATATGGATCAAAATCTCTACAGAAGGATGATTGGAAGCTTATTATATCTAACAACAAGAAGGCTTGACATTGCCTTAGCTGTAGGAGTTTGTGCTAGGTATCAAGCCGATCCCAAAGTGAGTCACATCAACCAAGTGAAAAGAATCTTGAAGTATGTCAATGGTACATGTGATTATGGTATGCTATACTCTCATGGTTCCAATTCTGAGCTAAGTGGTTATTGTGATGTTGACTGGGCAGGATGTGCTAATGATAAAAAAATCACATCTGAAGGATGCTTCTTTTTGGGAAATAATATGATATCTTGGTTCAGTAAGAAGCAAAATTTTGTTTCTCTTTCCACAACTGAGGGTAAATACATAGCAGCTGGAAGTAATTGTTCTTAGTTGGTTTGGAGGAAGCAAATGCTGACAGAATACAATGTCTCACAAGATGCCATGACATTGTATTGTGACAATTTGAGTGCTATCAACATTTACAAGAATCCTATTCAACATAGCAGAACCAAGCATATTGATATTCATCATCATTTCATTAGAGAATTGGTTGAAGAAAAGACTGTTGCTTTAGAACATGTAGCCACTGATTTACAATTGACTGACATTTTTACTAAAGTTTTGGATGCTAATTAGTTTGAAATCCTGAGAGGTAAGCTAGAGATTTGCATCAATGAATGATCTATAAAAATTAAAGCCGTGTAGGAAAATTTGTCAAGATTTTTCAGTTCTCCTAGTACAATTGTGTTATTTTGTTCCTATTAATGATAGATGGATCAAAAGTGTGAATCCCGATGGTAACATAAAGATTAAGACAAGGAAAGAAAAATTTGTTGCTGTTGTTTTTCTTGCTAAGAATAATTTGAAGATTGTTGTTGTGTATGGAAATGACTCAGGCTATAATATTGAAGATGATGTTGAAAACATTATCCCTGTAGAAAAAAATACTGAAAAGAAGACTGATGATGTTGCTTCCAATGCTGATATGGGAAACTGATGTGACCTCTCTCTCTCTCTCTTTGTTGAGTACTAATTCTATGTTATGGGGGATAAGCTGTTGGTGTAGTTGTCATATTATGGCTAAAAAGGGGGAGAGTTAGCTAAATCTCCATTATTTTTTCTGTTGATGTGTCTGGTTGAGTGGATAAGGAGGGTTACTGTTCTGATTGGGTGTTGTGTTACCAGGTGTTCTACTATGTGCAACCAAAATGTTGTTTCTTATTTCTTCTACTGCTTTGATCTCGGATGGTTGGTTCCTTCTGGTTGTCTGATGCTGATAATGTTTTTAGCCACAATTTGCCAAATGGGGAGATTAAAGGTTCTTGGTTTGAGTTTTTAGGGTTTCCTTGTGTGTGTTTCTTTGTGAGCCATTCATACATCACCTAGATGTTTGAATTGAAATGTTTTTATTGAGTTGTAATTCTGTCCACTCTAAGCTTTTAAGCATGAGTGTTTGTTCTTGATTGAAGCTTTTAAGCAAGATCAAGTTTTTTGTTTGGAAGAGTGTTCTTCTATTCTCTTGAAAGGTTTTGTTTGATTATCATAGTGTGCGAGTGAAGGGGAGTGAGATGGTGATTTCTCATATCTAGATGTTGATTTATAGGTAGAAGTTGCACTGGGTAGTTTCAAGTGAGAAGTTGTAAACTAAAACTGTTTAGGTTTTAAATTGTTCTACTAATAGTGAATTTCCTTCCTGGCTTGGTAGCCTCCAGAGTAGGTGTGTTTCACCGAACTGGGTTAACAATCCATTGTGTTTTTACTGCTTATATTTATACTGCTTTTATCTTGTTAATATTCAGATAGTTATGTCGTGACATCGCCTTCGACATCACGTATCTGATACCAAAATTTTAGTTCTTTCACAAAGAAACGAAAAAAAAGAAATTATTATTTACATGCTATGTTAAAATGGTTATTTCCCCTATCTTCTTCAATTTTAATTAAAAACTAATATTTACACTCCTTAATTTCTCTACAAAATGGAAAAATAATTTGTAAAAAACAAACAAAGAAACATACTACAATTGAATATGAAAATTGAGAAAAAGAGTCTTATTATAATAAGACTCTTTTTCTCAATTTTCATATTCAATTGTAGTATGTTTCTTTGTTTGTTTTCTACAAATTATTTTTCCATTTTGTAGAGAAATTAAGGAGTGTAAATATTAGTTTTTATCTTGCAATAAATTGTAGTTGTATGTTCAATGTGGAGGAGAAATTCTCTATAAGTTTTACTATTTACAATATCATTTCTCCATATGATTTTTTATTGATTTTGACATGCATAAATATATAATGAATGAAATAATTGTACATAGAATTAAAATATTCTAATAGGTTGTTTAACTTTCTATTTTATTGTTTAATAAATTGTAGTTGTATGTTCAATGTGGAGGAGAAATTCTCTATAAGTTTTACTATTTACAATATCATTTCTCCATATGATTTTTTATTGATTTTGACATGCATAAATATATAATGAATGAAATAATTGTACATAGAATTAAAATATTCTAATAGGTTGTTTAACTTTCTATTTTATTATTATTATATTTATTGTTTGATTCTATTTCTCTCATCTTATTCTCTTATATTCTCGTTACTTTTAAGAATGACAATTCAAATTTGAATGTTAAGTCCTTCTTCAAGGTGATCACTAGAGGAAAAAGAATAAAACAAATTAATTTAATTTTTTTACAACAATATTTACCTATTTATTTTAATTATACATTTTTTTTAAACTTTAGTATGAGAAAATGGTGAAGAAAAGATTTATCGCACAAAAGTTTTTCGAAGATGTTCTACCTTCTTTTTCATTGAAAATATTTTGGAAGATATCAAATTTAAACTAATAACACATAAATTTAATTTGAACATCATTGGATTAAGATTAATTTATTAATTTAAGTTTTTTTTTTGAAAGTTATGTTATATTATAAATAAAATATTTTTTTTTTCAATTTTATCATGAATATGAATATTAATTTAATATTACATATACGTACATCCATGGTTAGAGATGACTAGTAAATAAATAATCTTAATTATTTATTAAATTCCCACCAAAACCTATAATAAATATTAATTAATTAATTCAAATAATAAATTATATAAATAATATAAAAATTAATTAATTAAATAATAATAACTTCATAGATTAGTTAAATGCTATAACCCTACTAATCCCACTATTTCATTACCCATTAAAAATGATTAAAAACTTTATAATCAATAAGAAATTAGTTAAATTAGAAGGACAAATAATTAAAAATAAATAATATTAATTATTTATTTATAAATAAATAAATAAATAAATAAATAATCATACCATTCACCAAACCCTATTAACTTCTCTTCACCACTCTCTCTTAACTTCTCTCCACTTTCCTATTCACAATTTCTCTTAAACACAAATTATTTACGGTGGTTTCATTTTATTGTAAATTTCATTTTTATTTTATGTTCATATTTTAGAACCGTAGTAGGTAGTTCATAATAAAAACCAAAGAGTAACAAAAAGAGATTTTTTTTTTAGAATAACATACATTAATAATTTAATTCCCAAAATAACAATCACTACGCCAAAAATGACTTTTAACAGCGCATCTTAGACAACGCTTTTAAAAGAAAGCGCTGTCTAAGGTTAAAATTAAAATAAAACACGGAAAATGTTCCAAAAAAGTAATGAAAGCGCTGTCTAAGGGGGGGGGGGGGTCTTAGACAGCGCTTTCTAAAAGCGCTGTCTAAGCCCTTAGACAGCGCTTTTAGAAAGTGCTTTTAAATATAGACCTTAGTCAGCGCTTTTGATAAAACGCTGTTTAAAGTATTTAAATTAAAAAAAAAATTAAAACCAAAAGCGTTGTCTAAGGGGGGGGGGGGGGGGGGGGGTTTAGAAAGCGCTTTTGGAAAGCGCTGTCTAAGGCATACCTTAGAAAGCGTTTTCCACAAAAGCGCTGTCTAAGGTCTAATTAAAATAAAATTTCAGACTTCTATTTTCGTTCTCTGTTCTTTTGTTTTCCCTCCTGCGAACAAACCCTAACAGCGAAACCCATTACAGCGAACTTGAATACACTGTCATCCTTAGGTTTCATTCTTTGAACGTGTTTGAAGAATCGTACATTTGGGTCGTTTTTCATTTCTTCGTTTCTACTATTCTTCATTTCTTCATTTGCGGTATGTTCTACATTTCTCCATTTTTCGTTTCTACTGTTTATGTATTTTTCTTGTTTAAGTTGTTTTGATTCATAAAATCTGAGTTTAGTGTATTATTCTTGTTTAAGTTGTTTTGATTCATAAAAATTGAGTTTAGAAGGTACATTGTTGTTTTGATTCATAAAAACTGAGTTTAGTGTATTATCCTTTGTTTAAGTTGTTTTGATTCATAAAAATTGAGTTTAGAAGGTACATTGTTGTTTTGATTCATAAAAACTGAGTTTAGTGTATTATCCTTTGTTTAAGTTGTTTTGATTCATAAGGTACATTGTTGTTGTTTTGTTTGATAAGTAATAATGTTGATAATAGAAAAATGTTTATAATAGAATAATGTTTATAAGAGAAAAGTAATGGAAGAAAAAGTTTGATTCTTGTAATAGAAAAAATGAAAGTGATGAGGTAATTAAAGTTGTTATGTTTGATAAGTAATAATGTTGTAATAGAAAAATGTTCTTACTTGAAAAATGTTGTAATACAAAAATGTTTGTAATAGAAAATGTTTATAGGTATAGTTATAGGTATATTCTAATAGAAAATTAAAGTTAGTTATAGAAAAATTAACGTGTTATAGGTATAGTTATAGGTCTATTGTAATAGAAAAAGTTTGATTCTTGTAATATAAAAAATGAAAGTGATGAGGTAATTAAAGTTGGTATGTCGGCGTATCGGATACGTTATTGAAGTTTATATTAACATTGGTTATGTATACGTTATTGAAGTTTAAAATGAATTGAACTTTAAAATTGTTAGGATATTCAAAGATACTACCTTAGTTATGTATTTTCGTCTGGATTGATTGTTTACCTTAATAAGTAGGAAAACCATGGATAAAACATGGATCTGTGCCGATCGAATGACCAAAGAGTACGAGAGTGGGGTTGCGGAATTCGTTAAGTATGTTGTTCAACACGCTGAAAACCCTAGACGAATGCATTGTCCTTGCTTGCGTTGTTGTTATATTGGTAAGGTTGACGCACATGGATTGAAATCGCATTTGCTGAGGCATGGAATTGATCAAAGTTATCAGTGTTGGATATTTCATGGTGAGAAAATTAACGAGAATGTTGAATCGAGTGGAAAAAGTAATACGACCTATGCTTCATACGACAAAGACACGGAAACATACGATTGTGATCGAGTTGAAGAGATTGTAGAAGCACTGGAAGAAGATCTTCATGATTGTCCTAAAATGTTTGAGAGGATGGTAAGCGATGCAGAGAAACCGTTGTACAAAGGTTGCACTAAATTCTCAAGACTGTCTGCGGTATTAAAGTTGTACAACTTAAAGGCGGGCAATGGATGGTCGGATAAAAGTTTCACAGAGTTGTTGGCCCTTATGAGAGAAATGCTACCGAATGATAATGTTCTTCCTAATCGAACCTATGAGGCAAAAAAAATGTTGTGCTCTATTGGCATGAGCTATGATAAGATACATGCTTGTCCTAACGATTGTATTTTGTTTCGTAACGAATATGCAACGTTAACTGAGTGCCCTAAATGCGGTTTGTCTCGATATAAGAAAAGATTATCTCCCGCAAAAGTCTTATGGTATTTTCCGATAATTCCAAGATTTAGGCGCATGTTTCGTAGTGAAACCGATGTAAGACATCTTACTTGGCATGCAAATGAAAGAATTATTGATGGAAAGTATTGGCATCCGGCTGATTCACCACAGTGGTCGAAGATTGATAATGATTATCCTGAGTTTGGATCAGAAGCAAGAAACCTTCGATTGGCATTATCTACTGATGGAATGAACCCACATGGTCTTCAAAGTATCTCACATACCACATGGCCTGTGATTCTTATGATTTATAACCTACCTCCGTGGCTATGTATGAAGCGTAAGTACATGATGTTATCTATGTTAATCTCTGGGCCTAAACAACCAGGGAATGACATAGACGTATACTTGACACCTTTGATCGAAGATTTAAAGATTTTGTGGGAGAACAGTGTAGAGGTTTATGATGGATATAGGAAAGAAAGTTTCAATTTGAGGGCGATGTTGTTTGGCACAATTAATGATTTTCCAGCATACGGGAATCTATCTGGGTATAGCATTAAAGGTCAACGTGCGTGTCCTGTTTGTGAAGACGGAACCGATACGATTCGATTGGAACTTTGCCAGAAGAATGTGTTTCTCAGTTATCGTAGATTCTTACATTCTAAACATCACTACCGTGGGTGGAGAAAAGCATTCAATGGAGACACCGAACATCGTAGAGCTCCACCCGCATTGTCAGGTGAACAAGTTTTTGAAAAGGTGAAAGATGTGCGTACTGAGTTTGGCAAGCCTTTTGCACATAAGATTGTGAAAGGTGGGTGGAAGAAAAGGTCGATATTTTTTGAATTGCCATATTGAAAGTCTTTGTACGTGAGACATTTTCTCGATGTTATGCATATTGAAAAAAACGTATTTGAAAGTGTTATCGGTACATTACTCAATATAAAAGGCAAGTCTAAGGATGTCCTTAAAGCAAGGGAGGACATGTTAAAAATGGGAATGAGAACTGAATTAACACCCGTGAAGAAAGGAAGACGAACATATCTACCACCTGCTGCTTTTACTTTATCTAGAAAGGAGAAATTTTGTGTGTGTAAGTCTTTGAGTGAAGTTAAGGTTCCAGAAGGATACTCATCAGATATCAGAAGACTTGTTTCTATGAAAGACCTCAGGTTGAAGAATTTGAAGACACATGATTGCCATGTTATAATGGAACATTTTCTACCGATAGGTATACGTTCTATTTTGCCAGAAAAAGTAAGAAGTGCCATAACTAAATTGTGTTTTTTCTTTAGGTCAATCTGTAGTAAGGTGATCGATCCCGAGATCTTACCAACACTACAAAAAGAGATTGTAATTACCTTGTGTGAGCTTGAAATGTATTTTCCTCCGTCTTTTTTTGACATAATGGTTCATTTAGTTGTTCATCTTGTGAAAGAGACACAATTGTGTGGACCAGCTTATATGAGATGGATGTACCCTGCTGAACGGTACATGAAAATATTAAAAGGGTACGTGAAATCCCGAAGTCGACCAGAGGGTTGTATTGTGGAACAATACATTGTTGAAGAAGCTGTTGAGTTTTGTACTGAATATTTGTCTAACGTTCAATCGATTGGACTCCCCAGAGCTCAGATTTTCGAAAAAATGGAAGGTAAAAAATTAATTGGGAAAAAAATTGTGACAATATCAAGGGATGAACGGGATCAAGTTCATTTGTATGTTCTGCACAATAATAATGAGGTTGAGCCATATGTTGAAATGCACAAGGATGTACTCCGAAGGTTAAATCCGAACAGAAATGAAAATTGGATAGTTATAGAGCACAATCAAAGTTTCATACAATGGTTGAAGGATCATATTTATTCGAAGCGCTCTTCAGATTCTTCTTCGGTAACAGAAAGGTTGAGATGTTTGGCATATGGTCCAAGTTTGCATGTGTTTTCTCATAGCGCATACTCAATTAATGGATACACATTTTATACCAAAGAACAAGATGATAAGAGTACTATGCAAAATAGTGGTGTCACCGTGCTAGCTGAAGCAATGCATATATCAATATGAAGGACTTAAACCCCAAATATGCAAATTTGTCATATTTTGGAGTTATTGAGCACATTTGGGTGTTTGATTACGAGAAGTTTCAGATTCCCATCTTTGGTTGCAAGTGGGTGAATAGTAGTGGCATACGAATTGATAAGTCTGGATTTTTGCAAGTTGATCTTACTAGGGTGGGGTACAAAAATGAACCTTTTATTCTAGCATCTCAAGCTAAACAAGTGTTCTATGTGAATGACCCGAAGAGTACAAAATGGTCTATAATGCTTTTCTCTAACAAAGTGACTGATGATAGCGGTGTCGATCAATGTGATATTGATGTTGAGAATGAGTCATGCATTAGACGGAATAAGTTGAATAGAAATGATGAAGTTGAGGATCTTATACCGGATGAATCATATATAAGAAACGATCATAATGAGGGAATTTGGATCAATTCATCCGTACGCATTGCTAAGAAACAAGTGATTAATATTCCAACAAAGAAAAGAAAGAGATGTTAGTGACTGAGTTAAATTATGCATGGTTTCTTTATTTTTTTGTTTTCAATTGCTTTGATTATAAGTTATATCTGATAATGCATGATTTCGTTATATTTTTGTTTTCAATTGCTTTGATTATAAGTTATATCTGATAATGCATGATTTCTTTATTTTTTTGTTTTCAATTGCTTTGATTATAAGTTATATCTGATAATGCATGATTTCGTTATATTTTTGTTTTCAATTGCTATGATTATAAGTTATATCTGATAATGCATGGTTTCTTTATTTTTTTGTTTTCAATTGCTTTGATTATAAGTTATATCTGATAATGCATGATTTCGTTATATTTTTGTTTTCAATTGCTATGATTATAAGTTATATTTGATATTTGATGGTTTCCTTGGTTTATTACAGGTTAGACATGGCTAATGACCAACATGAGGAAGTTAGTAAAAAAGTATCCGCGGAAGAAGAAATTCGAAGAGGCATCACAGTAATGAGAAGGGTGGTCCAAGGAAGATCTCGAGGCATCATACTAGATGTCTATTGGAGCCACCAGGGAGAGCTTATAGAACCTAATGGGCATACCTTAACTAGTTTTATCGGTGCACTAGTAAGGAATGAAATTCCCATTACCTGTGATGATTGGAGAAACAAAGAGCTGAATGACTCCAAAGAAAAAATTTGGAGTGAGATAAAGGTACAATCATTTGGCCCTTAATTATACGGTATCAATTATGTTTTTTCAATTACCGGTACTAACTATCAATCTGTATGTTTTTCTTAGCGATGTTTTAACATCGAAGAAGAAAGAAGAGGTTTTTGTATGAAATTGGCCGGAAAGCTTCTAAGAGGCTTTCGAACATTTTTATCATCCAAGTTCCTTAGGGATGCGGATGGTAATTATGTGGATGCGGAGCTTCCTAAAAAATATGAAAGTTTGATATCAGCTAAAGAATGGGAAGCTTTCAAATCCAAAAGACAAGACCCAGTTTTTAAAAGAATAAGTGCCACAAATCGGGAAAGAGCATCAAGTCCCGCATATCCGTACCGAAAAGGACGTGTCGGATATGGACGCTTAGAACAATCCATGGTAAGTATTTATAAATTGCGATAACAAATTTGTTCATCATATATTAGTTTTATCTGATTAAATTGTATGACTTATGTGTAGCTGCAGAAGGAGAAAAGTTCAGAAACATCTCTTCCTGCACATGTTTTGTGGAAGGAAGCCCGTGTGGGCAAATCTGGAGTTCCTCAAGAAGAAGTTTTACACGTATACCAGAAATGTGTAAGTATAACATTTTTTCATTAATTGAATAACATTTTTATACACAAATATTTGACAAGTATACGGTATTCATCTGATTTTTCAGGAGGCGCTATCTCAGTCTTTATCTCCCGATGATACTAGGAGCATACTTAGTCAGGCATTAGATGTCCCTGAGTATTCTGGTCGGGTGAGGGGTAAGGGATTTGGAGTCACTCTGACCTCCCTTAGTGTTAAAAAAGGAAAGGCTCCTAGTAATCGGGAGCTTCATGCAAGATTGGAAGCCATGCAAGCTGAGCTTGATGCATTGAGGAGAGAAAGAGAGGCTAGCGCCTCAGCATGTTTCAAAGATGGTTCGGACAAAGACAGTATCAACTGTACCTTTCAGCCTAACATTCCAGAGGTAATTACATATAATTGTCTTAAATTGAACTATTCGCTCAAATTATGTATTTGACATATATACACATTAACAATTTCTTATTATTATTGGTTTTAGGGCATTTCCCATTGTCAGCTATATTTGTCGTCACCATACTATCGGATGGTTGGCAAGGGAAAAGTGCATAACGTTAGCGGAGTATTACTCCACACTAGAGAGCTCCCTGCTGGATGTTTGAAGGTATCGGTTGATATTGCAGTTGAGCCAAATGCATCATTACCATATCCTAACGATGATTCAGATGCAACAACGGTGAACGAAGCAGTAGGTTCGTTTGTTGCATGGCCGACAAACCTCATATGCGTAGGATATGAGGTATGCCTAAAACCTATGTTAACTTTAATGTGTATATTCAAAGTTTTTACGCGCATTTTACGTACATATTTTCCTTGGTTATGTTAAATAGACTCCCACAAAATCCAAATCAAAAGATAATGCGATTCCGCGGCATACCGAGTCCGTGGTTTCAAGAAAAGAGGTAATATACACTTATATGACATATATTCATGGAAGTTGTTACATTCTTAATTTGATCTAACTATTTATATGACATGTAGCTTCAAGAAAATGAGGTTAGCAACGCCTCCGCACAACAAAAAAAGGAGGTTAGCAACACCTCCACACGGGTAAAAAGTGCTGGCGCTAAGAAGACCGTAGCTAGGAAAAAACCTACCACCAAGTATAGGTCGTGCCTCAGGACATTTCTAGAGATGACCGATATACCGACCAGAGGTGTTCGGAATGTACATATGGAGGTAGGGATTTTCGGCTTTGATTACGACCAAATGATTGGTAATGAAGACTTCATGCAAGTTTTTGGTCGTGAAGAAATCGGCGTCACCGTTGTCAATACATATATTAGGTAAATCCGGTCTACTTTGTTTTATTAATTGAATAACTTATTTACTTTATGTTTCAAAAGAGGTGTCTAATGTTAATGATGTTTTTATATTAGGTTTTTGTATGACAAATTGATGCGCCCCAATGGTTTGGACGTGTCATTCGGATTCTTAGCACCCGCGACCGTCAACTTAAGTTTAATCTTAAGTAGACCGGATACCGTGATGGAGTACGTTCTTCGGATCCTCATGGACAATAAAGATGCGGAGAAGTTGTTTTTTATACCGTTTAATACCAGGTTAGAATTTCATTCTAAATTCATCTATTATAATTTTTTTCCAAGTTAACATCTAACATTTGCTTAATCATTACAGTGGACATTGGTTGTTGCTCGCAATCAATCCTATCCGAGAAATCGTGTATTATCTTGACTCGTTAGGAAATGATTGGACAACATACCCGGATATGAAGGTCATAATTGACACGTAAGTGAGAATGTTCAAAAATTTTCTTAGTTTATGTGAATTGTTCTAATTGCTTCATTTTTATTTTATTAGCATCCTACAAGCTTTTCGGGCCCAACGAGATATCCAAACCTCAAGGAGGGGCGCCAACTCATTACATGGATTCAAGTGGCGGTATATTTTTAATTATCACATTTTTTATTATATTAGTGATGACACTTGATAAAACTTAGGATTTATCCATATTTTTTTTTATATGTAGTGTCCTCAACAACGTAATCAAATAGATTGCGGGTATTTCATGTTGAGGTTTATGCGAGATACTCTTATTTTGGGCCGATTAGAGATTCCCACCGATGTATGTATTTCTAACTTATGAGTTATTTTTATATTTACACATATCTCATATAATTAAATAGTTGAAATTAATTCAAACTATGTTATATTATTATGTAGTACTTTGATGAATTCAAGTGTGCATTTTATACAAAGGATCAAGTGGACGAAATCAAAGAGGAATGGTGTCAATTCATGATAGAGCTCAATGTTTTAAGTAATGACTTGTAAATTTGTAGTATATTGTACATGACTTGTAAATTTGTACATAAATTTGTGTAATTATATTGTACATTTGTAATATATGTAATGACTTGTAAATGTGTACATAAATTTGTATATATTTTGATACATTTAAGGCAAAATTGGTTTGAATTGGTATATATATATTTGTTAGCCAAAAATTGGTAGAAAAAAGGCCAAAATGGTTTGAAATGGCATATATAAAATGTGATATTTGTCTGCCAAAATTTGGTTGAAAACAAGTAGAAATTTTGGTTTATAAACCTGGAAAAAATGTGGTTTAAAACAAAAGCTGCAAAAATTTTCGTATACCTTAGACAGCGCTTTTGGCAAAAGCGCTGTCTAAGGGGGGGCTTAGAAAGCGCTTTTGGCAAAAGCGCTGTCTAGGGGGGGGGGGGGGGGCTTAGACAGCGCTTTTGAAAAGCGCTGTCTAAGGTATACCTAAAAAAATTAAAATAGGAGGGGATTAGACAGCGCTTTCACCAAAAGCGCTGTCTAAGGTATAGGGGCTTAGAAAGCGCTTTTTCAAAAGCGCTGTCTAAGGTATTCCTAAAAGCGCTGTCTAAGGGTACCTTAGACAGCTCTTAGACAGCGCTTTTAAGATTTAAAAAAGCGTTGTCTAAACCTTTAGCAGCGGAGGTTTAGACAACGCTTTAAAGTGCCGTCTAAGGCTAAAAATAGCGCTGTCTAAGGTCTTGTTTGGCATAGTGAATGTTTTAAAATAAATTACCAAACTAACATAGTTTGCATGCATGTTCACCAAGTTGATTGGCGAACAAGTTCATTTTCAACCTAATTCGCCAAATGGATTGGCTAGCTTCAATTTTTTTTAACTAATTCGCCAAATGGATTGGCGAATAAGTGTTAATGTGGTATATGTATTCGCCAAATAATTTGGTGTAAGTGTTTAGGCTTATAAATTTTTTTCTATAAATACATATGCCCGGTTAGAACTCACACACACCAAATTTATCTCACTCCTTCCTTACAAACCCTATCTCATTCATTCCTTTCAATCTCTCCCTCTTACAACATGGCTTCTCCTCGTCCATATAGTTTTGCATCGACACCGTCTTCCTCAACATCAGAAGAACCGCTTCCAAAATTTGATATTTTGAAGAAAAATGCTTTGGTGTTTTTCTCGGCAACAAAGCCTCCTTTGAAGATGCTGTTATGGGACCCGCAAACTTTGGAACACTTGCATAGAGAATTAACCCGCTGGTTAGAAGGAGAGATCGACCACAAAGAAAAGATAGTTAAAATTGAGAAGCGGGTTGTGGAGTCTGGTGTGACGAAATGGAGAAAAGTTGTCAATGATGCAGGTGCTCTTTCGATGATGTTAGGCGGAGGTGAAGTTGTCCTGATGGTTCTGATAGGCTAGATATGTTGAATGTTCCAGTTGTTTTATTTATGTATGGTCATGTTTGAATTTATGTATTTTCTAGTTTTATTTATGTACGGTCATGTTTTGAATCATGTATTTCCTTGTTTTATTTATGTATGTTCGTGTTTGTGGTTGTATGATTTTACTGATATGAATGAAACGAACTAGGCTTCTATTTAAAATAAATACGGTTACAATGGTTTAATTTATGATGTTGAGCTTGGTCCAACGTTGGGACATTTTTTACGATTGTGACCGGGCTGACAACATGAACTACACAGTCTCACCATCTTATTCGCCGTATCCATTTCGGTGCGAATACGCGTGCTGTTAGGACGCCCTTTTTTCTTTCTTCGCATGTTCTCATTGTGCCAGACTATTTCCCCGTTGTAGGTGGGCCAGTAGTCCTCATTTGCAACAACCGGAAAGCTTTTGTTGTAGACGTTGCAAAGATTGTGCACTTGGTAAACAGGGGATAGTAAGTTTGAAGGGTCCAGTCGAACCTTCGAACATGCCGCTATGACATGGGAGCAAGGCATGCGAAAGGCTTGAAATTTTCCACAGTCGCACCAATTGTTATCAAGTTCTACCCGATAGGATCCCCTCGGTCTCCCTTCGTTGTGATCCATGATCTCAGCAAAATTGAAATGTCCCTTATTGCGGTTAAGCACGGTGACCACATGTGTGTTAGATTTGGATGCTTCGTCTTTTATGAATGTCATAAAACTATCGCTGAACACTTGACCAGACTGTAGGATTAAACTCCACTTTGAACGCTTGGTGTCAAAAAGTGCTCCGAGCCAAAAGTAGGTTGACCTCACCAAAGCGGTTATCGGTAGGTTGCGGATTCCTTTGAAAACAGAGTTCATTGATTCCACGAGGTTTGTTGTCATGTGACCCCAGCGTTGTCCTTTGTCGTAGGCCCTGGTCCACTTATCCAAGGGAATCTGGTTTATCCATCTGAATGCATCTTCATTTGTCAGTCTGATTTCGTCACGATAATGTTTGAATGACGGTTCGGTTAATGAGTACCCTGCGTTCACGACCTTCTTCCGCAATGTCTTGTCTTTGATCTCTCTCATTAAGTTTTGCGCGATGTGTCTAATGCAATAGACAAATGTTGAATGCGGTTCCTGCCAGCCGTTATCAACATTCTTCCATGCACTCTCAATTGATGCATGTCTGTCCAAAATCAAACATAAGTTAGACTAGGGAGCCACGTGCAAGCGGAGATTTTAAAGGAAAAAACTCCATCCCTCGGAAGTCTCTCCCTCAACTATAGCGAATGCAATTGGGAAGATATTGCTGTTGCCGTCCTGTGCCACTGCCATCAATAGAGTTCCTTTGTATTTGTCGTAGAGCCATGTCCCATCAATTTGGATTATAGGCTTGCAGAAGGCAAAACCCTTTATACATGGGTCAAAAGCCCAAAAGAGTCAGTGGAATATGCCATTTCCAGTAACACAATGACTTTCTGAAGTATACGCCGGCAAGGTCTCAAGGATGACAACGGTCTCTGGTGCATAGTGCTTTAGTGCCAGCAAAAACTTTGGGAGTTCTTTGTACGAGTCCTCCCAATTTCCAAATACAACGGCAACCGCCTTAGTTCTAGCAATCCATGCTTTCCTGTATGATGGAGTATAATTGTGCTTCTGTACTATGAGCTTAATTATCGTGCTGACCTTTACTGAAGGATCGTCGGCAACGATTGATAGGATATCGTTGCATATTAGCTGAGAGCTCAGTTGCCGATGATCCTGCAATGAGTTGGTTATTACACAAGTATGCTCCGGTCCCATAGAAGCAACCTTCCAATCTTCACTTCTCTTTCTGTATGATGCTGTCAATCGAAATGGACACGCCACGTTACGACAACGTATCATATATAGTGTAGGATTCGTTCGGTCGACCTTATAATCAGCTGATAAATCCATTTGGTAAAATTTTATAGCTCGAACGCATTCTTATTTTGTTCGAAAATGGTCACCCTCCTTTAATGCACCTTGTCTTTGTGGATACAGATCATAAAATATGTCTGAAGATAGGCCTTCACTTCCCAAGTTCAAGTTTGTCATATGTGGAGGAGGACGATATACATGACTGGCCGGGACCTCGTCTTCATTGACCATTTCATCAACTACTGCCTCCTCTTGTTCCTCGTCCTCATCAACAACATCAACTTCAGCCAAATCATTGTCAGATTCGAAAAAGACTTGCGAAGGATCAATGGTCTGAGACATTTGTTGTTGGTGAAGCGTAACATAGAGCTCGATATCACTGAAACCAGAATACTCATGGCTTAGAAACATAGTACGAACACTTTCGTCATCAGATTTAGTTAATTGGAAATACATGACCTGGTTATCCTCATAGAATACTGGATTTTTGTAAATAATAACGTCCACTGGACCACGCTGCATTTTGTTTTCCAATCTCTTTTTTAGATGAGCAAAATTGGATTGTCGGGTTATTGAGAACCGAGTAACCTCGGTTTTACGAAAGTCGAAACCAGAATGGTTACATTCAAATATTTCGCCATTTATATGGGCGTTGATCATATACTGGGGTAATTGAGACATAGTTCATATACAAAGACACTTTTAGATACGAAAATGTTTTGAAGTTTATGGTACAAACAAGATATGAAAATAATCTATAAATATTAAAGTTAAAAATTATTTTATGGATATATTTACTGTTTTGAATTAATGTGTACTAGTTGTCTCATAGGCTTATCTCCTGCACCTATAGGGTTATCTTCTCCACATATAGACTATATTAATTTTCCACATATGTTTTATCTTCTGCACATATAGGTTTATCTTCTGCACATATAGACTATATTATTTTTTCACATATGTCTTATCTTCTGCACATATATGTTTATCTTCTGCACATATAGACTACATTATTTTTCCACATATGTCTTATCTTCTGCACATACTTCTTAAATGTATTAACTTAATAAATGTATTAACATAATAAATATTAACTTAATAAATTTTAACATAATAAATAGTAACATACTTCTTAATAAATAAACCCTAACTTATACACACACACACACACACACACACACACACACACACACACACACACACACACACACACACACACACACACACACACACACACACACACACACACACACATATATATATATATATATATATATATATATATATATATATATATATATATATATATATATATATATATCATACTTCTTAATAAATAAACCCTAACTTACATATATATATATATATATATATATATATATATATATATATATATATATATATATATATATATATATATATATATATATATATATATATATATCATACTTCTTAATAAATAAACCCTAACTTACACACACACACACACACACACACACACACACACACATATATATATATATATATATATATATATATATATATATATATATATATATATATATATATATATATATATATATATATATATATATATATGTAAGTTAGGGTTTACTTATTAAGAAGTATGATATATATATATATATATATATATATATATATATATATATATATATATATATATATATATATATATATATATATATATATATATATATCATACTTCTTAATAAGTAAACCCTAACTTACATATATATATATATATATATATATATATATATATATATATATATATATATATATATATATATATATATATATATATATATATATATATAAACCCTAACTAACACATATATATATATATATATATATATATCATACTTAATAAACTTAATAAACCATATATATATATATATCATACTTAAATAAACCCTAACTAACATATATATATATATATATATATATATATATATATATATATATATATATATATATATATATATATATATATATATCATACTTAATAAACTTAATAAACCCTAACTCACGTATACACGTTCGCCAATCAGATTGGCTAGGGCACACCCATTCGCCAATCAGATTGAAGAACCAAGGCACACGTAAACCTATTCGCCAAATGGATTGGCGAAACCCTACACGCATTCGCCAATCAACATGGCTACTGAACAATACCTGCAAAAGCTAAAAACACAACAGAGATTCGTGCTTGCATTTTCAATGTCCTGCCATTCTTCTTTGGTCAAGATTCCATTGAACATGCTGCACAAATAGCTTTGCATGTGAAAGCCAACTTGGTGATCCTTCAAGACCTTCATTCGCCAATCAGAATGAAGCTTCACAATCCACAACATTGGTGTTGAACCAATCAGAGAACATGCAGGTGTTAGAATACAAATTCGCCAATCCAAGTGGCGAATATGTATAATTGTGTTTGTTTGAATTCGCCAATCAATGTGGCTAATGCATGCAAATATTTTGAAAAATAATTCTATAAATTGGTCCTAGGCATAAATCACACAATCAATTCATATATCACACCAACAACTTCTAATAGTCTCATAATTATTCCTAGGCATTTTTTACAAAATATTTTCAATGGCTTTACTAACAATGGTAGATCAACATCGAGGCACAATCGAAAATATCGAGTCATTTGTAAGTTTTTTCTTCGTATATTTTTCTACACATATATTTATATATACTTTTTACTCATGCATATTTTAACTTATTTCGAATAATATTTTTACAGAATGTAAAAAGATTTCGGTGTCGGGTGCACAACTACATAGAGTTTGATCCGATCATTGAACCGTATCTACGTTCATGCGGATTTGGTGAAGTCATAAAGGTGCACAACAATTCTATAGACACAAAATTCATTTTGGTACTACAAGAGAGGTGGAGGCCAGAGACACACACCTTTCACCTGCCGTTCGGTGAATGCACGGTCACATTGGAAGACGTCTACATGCTTTTGGGGTTACGTGTATCCGGTAGAGTTGTCTTTGGTAAGGTCAACCATGGAATTTCTATAGTAGCGGACTTGCTGGGTGCCCCTCTCATTGACGAGGAGCAGCCAACAAATACTCGTAGCAGGGGTTCAAGTATTAATCTAGGAGTCCTTAGAGCCCACTATGCTAGTTTTATTTTAAACGAAGAATCAACCGAGTTAGAAAAAATTCAAAAAACTCGGTGTTATATTATGCTTTTATTCGGTCATTTTTTATTTCCCGACGGTACCGAAAACACAATAAATATGATGTATTTACCATTGTTGCGAAACATCAACAATGTAAATACATATAGTTGGGGTTCAGCTGTTTTGGCACATTTGTACAGTAGCCTTTGTAAAAATGCCGCAAAGGATACTTGTACATTTTTTGGTTGTGCATTTTTGTTACAAGCTTGGGGGTATTCAAGACTGCTGATGCTCGCCCCACGCAACATGAATCCATGCCCGTTCCCCTACGCAAACCAGTAAGTCTACTATTAATTTTTATTTCCAAACATATTAAATTTTAAATATTTAAATTGTTATTGTATCTAAATGCTTTTAAATCTATTGTGCTTAGCTGGTCCGATCTTGGGATGGATTATAGTAGAAATCCAAGAAGTTCCATAGTTTTATATCGCAGTTTGTTAGACCACGTGGGGATCGATCAGGTATTGTCATATATATAAAATATCTTTTCTTTTTAATGCATATTATTCACTAAAATAATTTTCTACTAAACGAATTTTTTTACGTAGTTCATCTGGCGGCCATATTTAGCCCTCGACCATGAGCCTAACCCAGAGGATGCTGAAATTTGGACAGCAAAAACACCAATCATCCGGTTCACTACGATTGAAATGCACCAAACAGACCGGGTGAAAATGCAGTTCGGAATGCAACAGGATATTCCGGGCCCTCCGACATGTTTGGGAGAATGGCATTTGAAAAGAGTAAGTGACATGTGAAATATGGAAGATTGGAGAGACTTTGCAAGGGAATTACGTCAACAATGGAGGGATCGACGTCAACATGTCCTAACTGACCAAGTGCTGCAAAATTTCAAACCAACTAGAGAATATTTAGTTTGGTTTAGGTCAGTTACTACGCAACAATGGGTGTCTGATAACCCATACTTGATTGACCCGCGCTCGCAGGCCGCAACATACGCCCAACCACCAACCCCACAACATGACTACCCCACCCAATTCCAGCCATCGACTTCAAACACCCATAGACCATTCCTCCAAACACGTAACCCCTACATGCCATAAACCCAATCACAACAATAAGAGCCTTACCAACACCAATATACCCCCGACAACACCTTCATATCCACACCAACCTATAGCCCCCCACCTTTGTTTCGTTCTCAAAACGAGGCAATATCCTCATTTGGTCAAGCTTATCGTCCTCACCCAACCCAATCCAACCCAGCCCAACCTATCCGACCCAGCTTTGAAAACATGGGCACACAACTGAGTTACGGCAGCGCCTTTGCCAGCAACCCTCCACGTAATTGGGGACAAGCAGTTGCAAATATAACAGAATCATGGACTCAACAACAACCGCCTCCACCAAACACACAAATACAAGCGGAACCTCAACCACCTCGTGGTAGAGTTCGAAGACGGGGTCATCCCCGTGGATGTGGTACTGGGGGACAGTTAGATCGGGCGGGAAATTAGTTTTTGTACTGCCGTTATTGGATTATTAATAATAATTTTCTTTTATATTATATTTCTCTTTGTCAGATTCTCTAATTTTCTTTTATATTATAATTTTCTTTTATATGAATAATTTTCTTTTAATATAATTTTCTTTTATATATATATATATATATATATATATATGTATATATATATATATATTTTCATATATAATATATATATATATATATATATATATATATATATATATATATATATATATATATATATATATATATATATATATATATATATATATGAGTATACATAGATATATACTTATATATATATATATATATATATATATATATATATGAGTATATATATATGTATATATATATATATATATATATATATATATATATATATATATATATATATATATATATATATATATGAGTATATATATATTTATATATATGTATATATGAGTATACACACACACACACACACACACACACATATATATATATATATATATATATATATATATATATATGAGTATATATATATTTATATATATGTATATATGAGTATACACACACACACATATATATATATATATATATATATATATATATATATATATATATATATATATATATATATATATACTCATATATATATATATATATATTTATATATATATATATATGAGTATATATATATATATATATATATATATATATATATATACTCATATATATATATATATATATATATATATATATATATATATATATATATATATATATATATATATATATATATATATATATATATATATGAGTATATATATATTTATATATATGTATATATGAGTATACATCGATATATACTTATATATACTCATTCGCCAATTGGTATTGCTATTTTAACACAACAATAATACTCATTCGCCAATCCATTTGGCGAATTAGTTAAAAAAATTTTGAAGCTAGCCAATCCATTTGGCGAATTAGGTTGAATATGCACTTGTTCGCCAATCAACTTGGTGAACATGCATGCAAACTATGTTAGTTTGATAATTTATTTTAAAACATTGTTATTTTGGGAATTAAATTATTAATGTATGTTATTCTAAAAAAAAATCAAAAAAAGATTAGGAAGAGACATTTAGAACATTATCAATTAATTACTTTAATGTGTTATCCCCATGCCATAACTAACTTCCATTAGTTTTTCATAATAAAAATAAAAACATTTAATTTATGTGTAATGCCAATTTGTATGGCTCAAGAACACGATTAATCTATTCTATTTCTATTTACTATTAGATTCTATTTCATATTTATGTTTTATTTTCATTTTGCAGATATAACCATGTTAAGATTATAAACACCATTTTAAATTTCTTTTATTTTAAAATTATAACAAATTGTTTTTGTTTTGCGATATAACCATGTTAAGATTACAAACATCATTTTAAATTTCTTTTATTTTAAAATTTTTAAAAAATAAAAACAAATGTTGGTGATCTATTAAAATTATTTATTAATTTCAACAAATTTTTATGAACAATAATAAATCTATAATATTAACTCAATATCACATGTGTTTGTATGACTTATTATTTTTATATTTAATTTTCTCTTTTTTACTTCATTTATTTTTAAATAAAAATAGTGAAAAATATAATATGTTAATTGTCTACTAAACTTATAAATTAATTTTATTATATATATTTATCAATAATAATAATAATAATTCAATGATATATTCCCATGCCATAAACGACTAGTTTATTTGAGAGAAGAGCACATTTTCTCAATAATCCTAAGAATGCATGCCATGCCACAAATAATCTACCATATAAGAAAAATAATCCTAAGAATGCATGTCATGCCACAAATAATCTACCATATAAGAAAAACTATCTCGTATAAATTTATTCTAATGTCCTTTTATACACGTATCGCTCTCTTGATTTAATTGAAAAAATTATACAACAACCATATTTCTTTCTTTCGTTTTGTTCACTCATATTTTCAAATATATCTCTCTCTCTCTCTCCTACTCTTTATTTTTAAATTTTTTTGCATTTCTTTTACTTTTTCCTTACTTTCTTATTGATTGTTCTCTTTCACTTACTTTTTTTATTATTATTTTTCTTCAAATGGTGAATAGTTCCATATATAAGAAGAAGGAGACGAGTATAGGGATGTCAATACAGACCGTCTGCCCCGCTCCACCCCATCCCGTCAAAAACCCGCCAAAAAAATAGCGGGGCGTGTATACCCGTCAAGGTTAACTGGACATGAAATTCAAGTCTGCCCCGTCCCGCCGACGGGTTAGCGGGTGGTGAGCTTACCCGTCTTCTTTTTTATTTTTATTTATTTTCCATTTCTTTATAAGCTATTTTTAAATTTATTTTTTGTTTTTATTTTTTGTATTTTTTATAGCTATTTTTAAATTGTAAGAGACGAGAAATCAAACTAATGTGATTAACAAGAAACAAAGCCAACTATAAAGAGAAATAACTTCAATGTTAGTAAAACTATTGTGTCGCATATATGATAATAGAGAAATTCTTATTAGTTGAATATGTTCATTACATAATATAGTTTAAAAATAGATGTATATGTTAAGAAATAGTGAAAACTACTTTGCATATAGTTTGGTATATATGAATGTTCCAATATATTTAAATGGAATAGAAATTTCACAATTAAAAATATTTACATATTATAATTAAAATATTAAATTAGAGTATTCTATATATGTTACAATATAACAATGTCATGTGTTTTTTCTCTGCACTGTGTATTATATATTATGTATACATTGCATTATAGAGAATTTGTCATTGCGATATTTTATTCGTTAGAGTTTTTATACGTAATATAAATAAATATCTATATTAGTACTGTATATATACAAATTTACATACTTTTTTTAAACTTTCTATATGAATACATATAACAATAACTCATTTTAAATTTGAATTGGTTTACTATAATTTTATTTCAATTTTAATTATGACATACATATAAATGCATATCATACTAAATTATAATCCTATAACTTCTCCAATAAAAATTTCCCTCCAAAATCTATATTAAATAATAAAAAAGATAAAAATAAATAAATACAAACACTACTAATTAATAAATAATAAATTAATTAATAAAAACATCCACTAACTCCGTTAACTCAAATTATTTCTCAATTTTTTTAGTTATTAATTAATTAAAAATGGCTAAAATAATACTAACACATTGCTTTCTTCTTATTTATTCTCTTCTAATTAAAGTATAATCCTATAACTTCTCCAATAAAAATTTCCCTCCAAAATCTATATTAAATAATAAAAAAAATACAGACACTACTAATTAATAAATAAATAAATAATTAATAAATAAATAATTAATTAATAAAAACATCACTCATCCACGTAAAATACAAACATTATTAATTAATAAATAATAAATTAATTAGTAAAAAACTCCACTCACCCACTCTTTAAGACTATTTAAAAAAACAGTAAATATTATTTCTATTTAAATAAAAAGTAAATCTTATTAATTATTATTATTATTTTTAATTAACTATTATTATTAATAAACATTTTTCCCACTAATAAAAATAGTCACGTTAGCAAGTAACTGATTGGCTACATAGGTGAATAAGTGGTTAGTTTTATTCTTCTTATTCGTTAGTTCTTGGTATAATCCGGAATTTTTTTTAAAATAATCTAGTTTTATAAAAATATTTTCAAAATAACATGTTTCAAAAAAAATACTAAAATGACTTAGTTTGCCAACATATTCGCCAAACCAATGGATGAACATACATAAAGTATAAAGCAATTTGCCAAATGAAATGACGAACGTGTGTTGAGTGCAAGTGAATTCGTCAAACCGATTGACGAATTGGTTCAAAATTTCTACATGTTCGCCAAACCAAGTGGCGAATTGCCTCAAGATTTCTACATGTTCGCCAATCAGTGTGGCGACCATGTATAGAAACTAAATTATTTTAGTATTTTTTTTTAAACATATATTATTTTGGAAATATTTTTATAAAACTAGGTTATTTTAAAAAAAAAATCGTATAATCCATCCACTACTCCATTAACTCAAATTATTTCTCAATTTTTTTAGTTATTAATTAATTTAAAATGACTAAAATAATACTAACACGTTGCTTTCTTCTTATTTATTCTCTTCCAATTAACTTTTAGTTTATTACTTAGTCATTTTTCACATTACGCACCCACTAATGCATTATTAAAAACCTTTTTAAATTTAATTTTCTCTCTCTTTTTCTTCTAATTAATTAATTAATTAATTAATAATTAAATTAAAATAATATTGCATTCCACTTACTCATTCTACTAAATCACAACATCAATATTTATTCCACTAACTCATTCCAACCGTTTAAAATATAAATTTAACTTTCAAGTTGGTAGAGTAATCTCATTTTCACATTGAACTCAATAATGCAATGCTGTAATTTTTTTTTAAGACCAATCAATTTTTAAGTTTGAGAAAGCAAATGAGACAGTACAGATTGGTCCTTACTTCAATTTTGCAAGGCATAACATGTCATAGAAGAAATTATTACATATGGATATTCTTCAATTTTTGTTGTTTTTTAATTTTTATTTTTGTTTTTAAATAAAAATGGAACTTCAACCATGATTTTTCTTGATTTTATTTTTTAACCTATGTTTTCTTTTTTCATTTTTTTGCCAGACATAACATGTTATAGAATAAATAATTACATATGAAAATAAGATATTCTCCATTTTGACACTTACTCCAATTTTGCAATAGACTATTCATCAAGGTTTGTTTCCACACGTTCACTTTATTTATCTATCTCTCTTTATAAAGTAATAGTAAAGAATAAAAATTGGAACTTCCATCCAGGATTTTACTTGATTTTATTTTTTTACTTATGTTTTTTTTTTTCATTTTTTTTTGGGTATAGCATGTCATAGAAGAAATAATTACATATAAAAATAAGATATTCTTCATTTTTTTCATTTTTGTTTTTGTTTTTGCAGGTATAGCATGTTATAGAAGAAATAATTACATATGAAAAATAACATATATTAATCCTTTTTGATGTTTAATTTTTATATTTCATTAATTTAATAACTTTTCTTCCTAAAGACAAAAATATGAATTGAATTGTTTTAAGGATCTTTTATTCTCATTACACGATACTGTACTTATACACAAGAGAGAATCATTTGTGATCCTACAATAAAGGAGACTTAATGTACATGCTACTAATAAGGTAACAAATAAAGATAAAATAAAATATTCTAATCACATATGATTTGTATGGTTAGTACTATTAAGTCTGCATTAAGTGACTTGTCTAACTCCCCCCCTCAAACTTGTGGGTGATGTAATTACTCCAAGTTTGTCTCTTAATAGATTGAACCTTGAGTGAGTGAGAGCTTTAGTGAGGCAGTCTGCAACTTGATCTGCTGTTGGTACATAAGCAATTGTGACTTCATTTTGCAGTACTTTGTTTCTGATATAGTGCACATCAATTTCAATGTGTTTGGTTCTAGCATGCATCACAGGATTTGAAGCAAGAGCTTTGGCACTCAAATTGTCACACCACAAAGTAGGCTTTCTTAATTGGGGCAATTTTAACTCCTGCATTAGTGAGCATGTCCACGTGATTTCAGCTGCCAAATCTGCCAATGCTCTATATTCTGACTCAGTTGATGGTCTTGATACTACCTTTTGCTTCCTTGAAGACCATGATACTAGAGTTTCACCAAGGAAAACACAGTGCCCTGCAATTGATTTTCTATCGTCTATGCTTGTTGCCCAATCTGCATCTGAGAACCCTGTAATGTCTAGATCAGTTGATGTTTTGATATGTAGGCAGTAATCAATTGTACCTTGAAGATATCTGAATATTCTTTTTATGCCTTGCCAATGGTCCATTGTAGGACAACTCATGTACTGACTTAATTTGTTGACAGAAAAAGCTATATCAGGTCTTGTGTTGGTTAGGTACTGCAGTGCTCCCATGGCTTGTCTGAATAGAGTTGCATCTTTCATTGGTTCCCCCTCAATGGTAAATTGTCTACCACTTACCATTGGTGTTGGACAAGCAGCGACTTTTTCAAAGTTAAATCTTTTGAGCAAGTCTCTAATGTATTTGGATTGCTTTAGGTACAAGCCACTACTGTTTCTTTGTACTTCAATTCCCAAAAAATAGTGTAATTTGCCAAGATCCTTTAATGAGAACACAGTGTTTAACTGTTTGATAAAAGCTTCCAGAAATTTGTTATTGCTACCTGTGATGATGATATCATCAACATAAATGAGGAGAAAGGTAGTGTGATCAGTACCTTTGAGAAAGAATAGTGAAGTGTCACTTTTGGTGTTCTGAAATCCCCAACTTAGCAGTGCATTTTTGAGGCTATCATACCATGCTCTTGGTGCCTGTTTCAAACCATAAATTGCTTTTGAGAGTTTGCAGATGTAATTTGGATGCGTGGAGTTGAGAAATCCCTCTGGTTGATGCATAAAGACATGTTCTTTTAGGTAGCCATTTAGAAATGCATTGTTTATGTCCAATTGTCTGATGTCCCAGTTGAGATGAACTGCTACTGATAGGATGATTCTGATTGTGCTAGCCTTTGCCACAGGACTGAATGTTTCATCATAGTTTAATCCAGCTGTTTGTTGAAAACCCTTAGCAACTAATCTCGCCTTCCTCCTTTCAATGGATCCATCTGCTTTGTATTTGGTTTTGAAGATCCATTTTGAGTCAATGATATTTTCTTGGCCTGTGTATGGTACTAGATTCCATGTGTGATTGGACATGAGAGCATTGTACTCATTAGTCATTGCTTCCTTCCAAAGTGGACTAGTGAGTGCCTCCTTCACATTTATTGGTTCAGTTTCTTGTATTTCTGATTCACTGAGGCCAATGTAGGGTAACTTTGGTTTATGAATACCTGCCTTGCTTCTAGTGTGCATTTTGTGAGTTGCCACTACTTCATGTTGATCACTGATGTTATCACTTGTTTCAACAGTGTCTTCATTTGATGCCATGGTTTCAATGTTGTTTTCCTCTACATTGATTGAGTCACCTTCATCTTGAATAGTGATTTGTTGCTGAGTATCAGTACTTGTAGTTGGTGAGTTGTTGTCTTGACTTACAGCTGGTGTGGGAGTTTCCTGATTTGCAGTTGCATCTGTTTCATTTGTTGGACTCAGATTATCATTACCTGCACGACATAGAGGAAATAAACTGTATAAATGGTCAGTATTGTTTATCTCTTCCAATGGCCTTTTTGTATTGAGGAAACCATCATGAAAAGGGAAGTGATTCTCATTGAACACAACATGTCTTGAGATAAAAATTCTTCCATGGGAGTTGAGACATTTATAGCCTTTGTGAGAGTTGCTGTAGCCTAGAAAAACACATCTTGTGGTGTGGAATTGCATTTTATGTTGATTGTATGGTCTGAGACAGGGATAACAGGCACATCCAAAAGGTTGTAAGGCTTTATAGTCAGGTTCCTTTTTGGTGATTAGGGTGTAGGGACTTTCATTGAAATTTGTTGTTGAGGGCAACCTGTTGATCAAGTAGACTGCAGTTGAGAAAGCATCCCACCAGAAGGACATTGGCATTTTGGCCTGAGCAAGTAGAGTTAAGCCTAGCTCAACAATATGTCTATGTTTTCTTTCAGCTCTACCATTTTGTTGGGATGTGTATGGACAAGACATTCTAAATTGTATGCCTGCTTCTAATGCTTGTTTCTGAATTGGTTTGAATTCACCACCACCATCACACTGGATAGTCTTTATCTTTTTGTTCAGTTGATTTTCCACCAAGTTTTTAAATTGAGAAAAAGCATGTATGGTTTCAGATTTATGTTTTAAGGGAAAGATCCAAGTAAATCTGCTATAATCATCTATGAAATGGACATAGTATTTAAAACCAGAAGTGGAATTTATTGAGGAAGGACCCCATACATCAGTGTGAATCAAATCTAATGGCTCAAGGGCATGTGAGCTAGAAGACTTAAATGGTAACAGATGCATCTTCCCA
Source organism: Lathyrus aphaca (assembly GCA_963966055.1). Classification (NCBI taxonomy): domain Eukaryota; kingdom Viridiplantae; phylum Streptophyta; class Magnoliopsida; order Fabales; family Fabaceae; genus Lathyrus; species Lathyrus aphaca. Next base: position 120,514,153 of record OZ014521.1, on the reverse strand, counting down.
AACTGACAAGCTTCACAGAAGGTAGGGTGGTCACTATCACTAGGTGGTGTCTTGATCTTGCAGTTTTTCAAGACTTTGTCAAGCACTTTATTGTTGGGATGTCCAAGTTTTCTATGCCAGCTTTCCTTGACTGAAATGTAGGCGCAGGGGTCATTGGACTTATTATCTGTTCCTGTGAGTTGGTACAATCCATCTTTAAGTCTCCCTCTTAGGAGTGCCTTCCCTGTCATTTTGTCCTTCACAAAGCAGCAATCAACATCAAACTCAACAGTGATGTTATTATCATGAGTTAGTTTTGATATACTAAGCAGATTTTTGGTAATGTTTGGTACATACAGCATGTTATGCAATTTAAGTGAATTTAGATTGGATGTACCAGTTCCAATAATATCCAACTTAGCACCATTTCCAACAACAAGAGAATTCTTACCATTATGCTCAGTTAAATTTTCAAACTTGTCTGTTTGATGTGTGACATGATTGCTTGCACCACTGTCAAAGTACCACTCATAGTCTTGTGCATAGTGAGGTGAGGCCAGATATGCACTGTGTGGATCACTTTTGTTTGAATCTGTTGATGAGTTAGAGTATGATTTATCAAACCTGTAGAAGCAATTCATTGCTATATGACCTGTTTTGTTGCACACTTGACATGTTGGTTTGAACACTCTTCCTCTGCCTCTGCCTCCTCTATGATTTCTGAAATTGGAAGCTCTCCAATTTGAATTCTGTGTGTTTGGGTTGAACTTGCTGCCTTTGTATTCAGTTCTATTGGCTACATTTGCAGAAGCATTGAGAGATATGCTTGTGAGTTTGTTGAGTTGATCGAGCCTGCTTTCAAAGGCTAAGAGTTGAGCTTGTAGATCAACCCAAGTGAGTGATGGCTGATCTGAGAGTTTGACTACTATAGGGTTGTAGTCAGAGTCCAAACCATTCAGGATTTGAATGATTAGATCTGAGATTGTGACTGGATTACCTGCAAGCTTCAGCTGGTCAGTTAGTTTTTTCATCTTAGTCAAATACTCCTCCATTTTTAGATTTCCTTTTCTTGTACCATGAAATTCGGATTTCAAGTATGTGATCTGAGATCTGGATTGTGCACCTGCCAAACTTTGAGCCTCATCCCAAAGTTGTTTGGAGCTTTCACAGTGCATCAACTGTGTTGCAATGTCGATGGTCATTGAATTCAATAACCACCCAAGCATCATTTGATCATCTGCCATCCATTCTTCAAAGCTTGGATTTTTGGTTTTGTTTGAACCGTCGGTGATGATGAGCTCTTGAGGACATTCCTTTGTTCCTAGTATATAGCCATCTAGTTTACAACCCCTAATGACAGGTAAAACTAGTGATCTCCACAAGGGAAAATTATTTCTGTCCAGCTTGACAGAAACTGTTGTTGGTAGCTCATTTTTCTTTGAGTTTGCAGCGGTTGTCATTTTTAGGTTTTTAGTGGATCTAGAGCTTTCAGAGCTTAAAGCTCTGATACCAAGACAAAAATATGAATTGAATTGTTTTAAGGATCTTTTATTCTCATTACACGATACTGTACTTATACACAAGAGAGAATCATTTGTGATCCTACAATAAAGGAGACTTAATGTACATGCTACTAATAAGGTAACAAATAAAGATAAAATAAAATATTCTAATCACATATGATTTGTATGGTTAGTACTATTAAGTCTGCATTAAGTGACTTGTCTAACTCCTAAGAATTTCCCTCCAAAATCTTCCACATCTCCCTTTTATTTCTATATTTAATAAAAAATAATAAAAATTTAGCATTCAACTATTAATTAATCAACAAAAAATTTTAAATTAAAATTAATAATAATTTTTTTTATCAACCCACTATCTCCACTAACTCATTTCTCAAACAATTATTTTACATATAAAACATTTATAACTTAAAATCAAAATTAATTGACCAATTAATTAATTAACAACTATAATAAGAGTGTTAAATATTAAATTTATAGTTTTTTCCTTTTTAAATAATATTTTTAGAATTAATAATAATAAAATTTATTTACTCACTATCTCCACTAACTCATTTCTCATATCATACAATTATTTCACATATTAATTATTAATATTATTAAATTAACACTCTCTTTACTTTAAATTGAAACTAATAATAATAATATTAATAAATATACATTCAACCATAAATCTTGCACACCTATTTACTCATGTTTTTATATTTTTTTTTTTGAAATAACAGATTATATCATATATCTCAAAAAACAATGAATACACGGCGATCTACCGATCCAGCCCAACTAAGACATATCGACAACCAAACAAAACACACACATTTAGCACATCAACCTAGCTAAATGGTGTTTAATTTTTCCCACCAGCCAACCCCTATACACAATGTTGGCTTGTATTTCTTTTCCTATATTTACACGATCATCATTGTTCTAAAAAATAACTCGATTCCTAAACATCCATGTGCCATAAACAGTCTCCGCAAATGCGACCTTTAACAATTCTTTTCTCCAACACTTACCTTTTACCAGCTGACACATCCAGTTCAGTTCAGTTTCCCATTTTTGCGGATCGTGCCCGATTTCTAACAACTGAAGCACTTCCGCCCATATCATCTTCGTGCTTCTGCAAGTAAACATCAAGTGATTGATATCCTCATTCTCCTCATTGCACAGACTGCAAACAGTTTCATCCAACAAGTTCATATTTTTTAATCTTACTTTGGTTGCTAATCTATTTTGACAGGCCAACCACAAGATCGTTCTCGCTCTAGGTCGAGCCCTATTCCTCCTCAAAACTGCATACCAGTCAGGCCTACCATTGTCCTCAATCAATGCTATGTATATTTGATTCATGGAGAACTTGTGCTTTCTCTTCATTTCTTCCCAATGTTGCTGAACCGAGGCAATCACATTTCTTTGCTTCATTATACTTTTCAGGATCCAGGATGTGGTATTATTCACTATGGTATCATTGACCTCAACCCCTTTAATGAAATATGCATGGATCCATTTCACCCACATATTCTCACCCTGCATACTAATATTCCATAAATATTTTAACAGAACCACAACATTCCACACAGTCAGATTTATAATATCCAGTCCCCCATTTCTAGCAAGTCTGCACACTAACTTCCATGTCACTGGATTTTTCTTTTTCATTTCAGTTTGCCCCATCCAAATGAAAGTTCTACAAATGCTATCAATTTTCTGTATAACCTTCTTTGGAAGTAAGTAACAACTCATCCACTAATTTTCAATTGAGTGAATTATGCTCTTCACCAACTGGATCCTTCCTGCAATGCTGAGCAACTTTGTAGACCAATGTTTGGTTCTGTCAACAATTTTCTCAATTAAAGGAAGATAGTGGATCAGATTAAGCTTTTTGCTTGATAGAGGTACCCCCAAATATCTGACTGGTAACACTCCCATGGCATAGCCTGTATACTCCTGCACTTCCTCCATAATGTTCCTCTCCATACCTCCACAAAAGAGTTTGCATTTGCTGGGATTGACAAGTAACCCTGTTGATTGAGAGAAAGTCTGAAAAGCTGAAAGCATGAGTTCCACAGACTTCTTATCACCTCTGCAAAACAAGAGGTTATATTAATATTACTATTTTAACTAATTAATTATAATTTATTAAATTAATAAAAGACAGTGGATTTAGTGGGAAGTTATCAATAAATAAGTTTTTTAAAATGTTAGTAGTATATATACAACAACTATCTCCACTAACTCATTTCTCATATCATACAATCATTTCACATATTAATTATTAATATAATTAAATTAACACCCTCTTTACTTTAAAATTGAAACTAATAATAATATTAATAAGAATACACTCAACCATAAATCTCATGTACCTATTTACTCATGTTTTTATATTAATATTAATATTATTATTTTAACTAATTAATTATAAATTATTAAATTAATAAAAGACAGTGGGTTTAGTGGGAAGTTATCAATAAATAAGTTTTCCTTAAAATGTTAGTAATAACAAGTTGAAATCTTTTATATCTATGGTGGGATTGAATCTTCTCATTTTCTTTTGGTTGAATCAATGTTTGAGATTTCTTTTGGTTCAACCCTCTTTCTTTTTCCTAATTTAATGGTTGATTCGCATACAAAGAAAAAACAATAGTACAGATGAAAATGAAAGAGAGAAAAAGTTGGATCAATGCTTTAAGCATGATAGAAACATAAGAGAAAGAGCACGAGAGAATATTCAAATCTGCATACCTTATAACTCAAATAGAAGAATAACAATTGTTCTTTTTTTTTTAATTAAAAAAAACATTATATATTTCAATAGGTCATTACTCTTCATTTTAGTGTTGCATTGGTTTTCTTTTCCTTCTATTTATAATTATTAGTTTTAAATTTTTTCATATTTTTGTAATCATTTATACATTTCGACTCTAACAAATAGATGTAGATGATTTTATCTTCAGATATAGAGAAACGAAAATATATGTTAACATAGTATTATTGCATTTAATAATTTATTTGTTGTGTTTGATATAATTTTTTTCTTATTATATGATTTGCAATATAATGTAGGTTTTCTTTCCAATAAAAAATGTAACTAAGATATTTGATAATTTTTATTAGTTTCTTTTTCTTCGTAATTTACCGTAAAGGGTATATATTTTACCGTGCATCGCACGAGTAGACGACTAGTTACAATAAATTTAAAAGAAATTACAATAAATTTTTAAATAGTTGTTTCAAAAAATTTAGCGGGCTAGCGGGCCAACCCCGTCCCATTATGTATTTCGCCTGCGGGGTTTTTTGTTTTGGCGGGACGGGCAAAATGGGTTGGCGGACCCAAAATCCCAACCTAGCCCGCGACATGCACGCCAAGTTGAATGGGCATAAAAGTCTAGCTCGCCCCGCCAAGGTGACGGGTTGGCACGCGGCGGGCTTAGACGCCTTCTATTTTTTAAATATTATATATATATATATATATATAATATTTATAAAATAGAAGGCGTCTAAGCTCGCCGCGTGCCAACCCGTTACCTTGACGGGGCGAACTAGACTTTTATGCCCATTTAACTTGGCGTGCATGTCGTCCTGCTATATTTTTGACGGACATTAAGCGGGGTGGGGCGGATGACCCGTTTTGCCACCCTTAGTGAACAGTATCCGTGAACAATGATTTTAAAAGTAGTGAAACGAGTTGGTTAATACAGTTTAAAAACTTGGTTAATGCAGTAATAAAGTTGGTTAATAACGTTCAGGCATTAAAAATAATTTTAGCAGTCACCAAAATTGATTAATATAATATAAAAACTTGTTTAATGCAGTAATTAAATTGATTAATAAATATTTAGAAACATAAAAGAAATAAAAAATAATTTTTAATATTATTTTAAAAGAAATATATATTATTATAATATTTCACTATTTCCCGTATTGATGAAGAGTGTACTATTTTGATGTAAGAATAATTTTTTTTTTTATTAATGGTAATAATAGTGGTAGTATATTGAGATTACAAATTTTGTGATGGTTCCGTTGGTGTTTCAAGCTATTTTAGATGGATGCTGATGTTGAGTTCCAAAGCTATAACTATTTTAGTTTTCTTTCTATTTGTTCTATTAATAATAATAATAATTTTTATATTGCAGAAAGCAAAAAGGAATAAAGCAGGAAAGCCAAAGGATTCTCATCAGAGAAACTATGAATTTAAGTGAATATTTTTGGTATTATATTTCCTTTTGATCTTCCTCTTTTTCCTTATAATATTTCATATCCAAATTGTAGGTCGGTTGATTCTTTCCTTCTGAAATTTCATGTGTTTATTATACATTTTAGAAATCTAAGCATCTTATAAGCAGTCATTAATTATATATGTTTATGATTCAAGTAATATATATATATATATATATATATATATATATATATATATATATATATATATATATATATATATATATATATATATATATATATATATATATATATATATATATATATATATATATATATATATATATAATCCATTTATTGCTTTGATTTTAGAATGTTCAAACAGTTTTTCAAATTTAGTTTATATTTCATATCCCAATAAACTACTCTTTTTTAAAATGTTCAAACAGTTTTTCAAATTTAGTTTGTTTAACTAAATTATTTAAAAGTTGTAGTTCACTTCATAAAACTTTTAATTAAGATAAATTTAAATTGCTATTATTTTGTTTCATAATCAATAATATTAAATTTTTTAAAGCATAACATGATTAATAAATTTTATTAGACTTTATGAGAAACAAAATTATACTTTATTAGACTTTATGAGAAACAAAATTATGAGAAACAAAATTATAAGTTACTATAATTTTGTGTCTTTATAATAAATTTTATTACACTATGAAAATATTTCTATTTCTTTTAATATTATTTAGTATTTATAATTTAATCACATTCATTCATTTGAATCTATAAATGATAATTATGCCACTTTCGTATTATAGTTACCATTAATTAAAAAATGGAATTTTTTTTGACATTGTTATATGAAATTGTGATTTGAAATATCTAATGTATATTGTCTGAAAAAAATTGAAGTTATATTATGAAAAAGAATATTTGTACACTTAAAATCGTTGTTTATAATGTGCCTCTTTGTTAATTTAAGACATGTTAATGTATTCCTAAAACTGTAAAAGTGTATAAAATAAAAAAACTAAGAGAAAATGACATATTGTGACAAATAAGTTGGTAAAATTTAGTATTCAAATAATATAGTTGTTTTTAAAATACTTTGTTATAGGAAAACTTCTAACTGATTTGTTTCTAAAGATTCAATAATAAATTTAAATAGTATTGAATTGATTTAATTGAATTAAAAAACCTTATATTTAAATATTTAAAAAATTCTTAAATCAATAATATTTAAGTTGTAGTTAAAATTGAGTAAAAAAAGTTGTACTTAAAGTTAATTACAGAGTTCATATATTTCTTAATTTTTTTTTGGGATAAATATACAAAATTAGGGCGTGATTTGGTTTTCCCCCTTTAAGTTTTTTTTTAATAGAGACCCCCTCATAAAATCAAAAATCAGATTTTATCGTCCCCTGTTACCCTCAATGATGACTGGGTTGCTGACTGTACTTCATTGAGGGTAATAGGGGGCAGTAAAATCTGATTTTTGATTTTATGAGGGGGGTTTTATTAAAAAAAATTAAAGCTGATAAATTAACTTAAATATGTTTTTAGAATAATAAATACTATTTTCACATATTTAACAAATGCATTTGATCATTTCATGAGATTTATTAAAAAGTGTTTAAACTAACTAAATAGTAGCATTGTAATGTTTTTTAATATATACTCTCTTTATTAAAAAATATTATAGAGACCCCCTCATAAAATCAAAAATCAGATTTTACCGCCCCTGTTACCCTCAATGATGACTGGGTTGCTGACTGTACTTCATTGAGGGTAATAGGGGGCAGTAAAATCTGATTTTTGATTTTATGAGGGGGTTTTTATTAAAAAAAATTAAAGCTGATAAATTAACTTAAATATGTTTTTAGAATAATAAATACTATTTTCACATTTATTATAAAAACATTACAATGCTACTATTTAGTTAGTTTAAACACTTTTTAATAAATCTCATGAAATGATCAAATGCATTTGTTAAATATGTGAAAATAGTATTTATTATTCTAAAAACATATTTAAGTTAATTTATCAGCTTTAATTTTTTTTAATAAAAACCCCCTCATAAAATCAAAAATCAGATTTTACTGCCCCCTATTACCCTCAATGAAGTACAGTCAGCAACCCAGTCATCATTGAGGGTAACAGGGGCGGTAAAATCTGATTTTTGATTTTACGAGTTCTGATTTATCACAGATTCTAGTAGATATAATATTTTTTATATTTTAAAAATATGTATTTCATTTAAATATTTATCTTTATTAACTTATATATTTATCTTTATGTTTCTTTTTTATTTTTCTATTTTTACAATTAAATTTATATATTTTCTTTAACTTATAAATTTATAAATTTATAAATTTTTATTTCTTTTTTTCAATAATATTTTGATATTTTCTGATTTCTTTGAATTTACATAGTTAAACGGTGATATTTTCTTAATCCTAGGATTACACCAATGATATTTGTATTTGCTAAAATATATAATCAGGGTAACTTTGTATTTAGAGGACTGTCCGTGGTGTTTATGATTGTTGATGGTGCTTAGAGATAACTCGCATAGAGTGATAAAAAGTTATGTATATTTGTTTTTTGGATTGAAAAATGTTTCGATCTCTCTCAACTTAAGACCGGGGTATTATAGAAGTTTTTTGGGCCTGAACTACAGAGTGGTTACCTTCACTCATCCCTCATAAAGATGAAGAGTAAAATAGTAGTTTTTCCTTAGATCTTGGAGACGACAATTATCCTCTTTAACACTTTCTTCCAGTCCGCTATGATGGGACACATCATCTCCCACATTCACTGGACAAATGGGTAGTGAGAGTGAGTTTAGGAGGACTAAAACCAACCAACGGACATCTACTAAGATCCATGTAATCTCATGACCCATTTCAGACGACTTATGGATTCGTAAGGCAAATCACCCTTTGTCATCATGTTTTTTCTTTTGTAGGGAAAATTTCAAGGCCATACAAGATATTTTTAAATAGAAAAGACCTAAGTTTTTTTTATAAATATATTTAATTAAATATGTTTAGTCGCATGCCATAAAAAATCTTTTAAGTCTATTAAACCGACTTATTTTAATAAATATATTATTTTTTATATTTTATATTAAAATACAAAAGTAAAGTTTAGTTATCTTAAAGAACTTGTTAAAATAAGTTGAAAAATCTTTATGAATATGTCATAAGTTGTTTTCACAAGTTCTGCTAAACAAATATTCTCATAAAACTCATGCTTCTATGTAAGCTCAAATAAGTCTATATAAACAAATATTTAATCTCATTGTACTTTTGATTCTCTAGTATATTTAAACATTAATTGAATTGCTTATTTACATATGTTCAAATGATTTAGACTTTTTAAGTAGTCTATTAGGCTAACCAGACATTCAAAAAGTCCAAACTCAGACCGAAAAATGAGCCTCTGATAGGCTATAAGGCATACTTAGACTTTTTTTTAGCAGGTCAAACTTAGGTTTGACAAAGCCTAGTTCTGTTGAGAATATAACAATTGTGAGTAGTGTGGGTAATAGTTCCATATTGGTTGGAAATGTGGATACTGAAACATTTATAAGTGAGAGAATCCACCTACCTATCTCCTTAAGGTTTTGGGTGAATACATGTGGTGTGTCTCACAAAGGTGTTGCTTAAACAGAAGTCCCACTATGTTCAATGCTCTATAGTGAAATTTTTTCACAGTAAATGGTATCATGAGCCTTTGGTTCAAGAAATGGACTGACTTACTTGTATCTAAAGTCAACGACGTCACAAGGATTGTGAGTACATGGTGAGTAGAAATCATTCCATTGAAGAAGGTCAAAGACGCCACAAAGGTTATGGGTAAGAAACGTTCCGTACGATACAAGAGTTTGTGAAAGTAAGAAGAGCTTCCACTTGAGGGAGAGCATTGTGACTCACACTCAACATGCGATACAAGAGTTTGTGGAAGTAAGAAGAACTTCCACTTGAGGGAGAGCATTGTAACTCAAGAGAATATAACAAGTGCGAGTAGTGTGGATAATAGTCCCACATTGGTTGAAAATGTGAAGACTTAAAACATTTATAAGTGAGAGAACCCACCCACCTATCACCGTAATGTTTTGAATGAATATATGGTGTGTCTCTCACAAAGACGTTGCTTAAAAAGAAGTCTCACAATGTTCAATGCTCCATAGTGAAAAATTCCCCCAACAAGTTCGACCAGACTATTCTCATCCCTAGACAAGTGTGATGTTCCCTGGTCGTATATCATTCATCTCCTTCACACTCTCCTTCGTTGGGCAGCGAAGGTGTGGGCACTTGAGCCAAAAATCGAAATTATTGAACCGTTGATCCATTCAAATCCAACCTTTTAATTATTTTTGAATTCGATTTTATCGATTTTGGGTGGATGTCCATTTTTTTCCACCCCTACTTAGTACATATATGTTGCTAGTTTCACATTAGACTTATTCAACTAATACCCATTTTTTTCCATAACTTTTCCTTTATTCCCTCTCCCAATTGAAGATTGTGACAATTTAATCTTTTACTTTTTTGGTGGTGTAGTCAACTAACTCACCCATAAAAAAAGAGTAGTCCACTAACTGTTTACACTTTTTCTTTGGTGAACTCAACTGTTTAGATTTTTGCTTTATAAAATCAGCATACAATATTCTAGGCGCAACTTTAGCGGGTTTAACCAAAATGATCATATAACACACAAATGACATGGAAGCTTCTTAATTTACTTTCACCATCTCTTTTTATATCTCCCTCTTTTTCTTTTTCTTTATTTATAAAATTTTATATTTATCTATGAATTAACAAATTTTAGTTGCATTACATTCACATGATGGGTCACAGAAGTAGTTGACATGCAAGCTACAAGACACCATATTTGTAACCTAAAGGTGTCTTAGATTCACCAACTTATAGATTTTAAGTACCTAAAGTCCTATTTTTGAGAAAATTCTAGCTGAAATTACTTACCTTCTCTCACCTACTAAGATAAAAAAAAAAAAAAAACTCATCAACTACTTGATAGGACATGGATAAAAAACTAATGACCAAAAACAACTAAAATAATTGAAGGAAAAAAAAAACACAAAGAGTTACTAATATGTTTCTTTGTTCTCTATTAATTATATGTTAGTGTGTTTGTCAAAAGTTAAACTTTTCATTAATTGAAGTTTACATTTTTAAGATATACTTTAGCTTTAATTAATGAAGAAAACCAATGTGACAAAAGCAAAAATAATGCAAAGTCAAACTCACTGCCGAACCTTCACTGACTTTGTGCTCTGAGTTGAAGATTTGATAGAGAGCCGCATGCACTTTCACACAAAAAAAAGCACTTAAATAATAAGCGCGTTTGGATCATGAGTCATCTATGTATATATCCCAAATGCAGTAAAAATGGTAGGTGTAGTCCATAACCTAGACAAACTATAGTTGGCACATGGAGTTGGCACCAAATGCAATTATTTTCAATATTTCATGTCCCTACCCACTCCACAATCCACGCATAATTACTTCCCCATGCTTTTCTTTCCTTTTTGCTTTAATTTTCCATACCACCCTTGTGCCATAATCATCATCCAAGCTTCACTTTTTTTAGAACACAATCATCTTCTCCACTATTTTGAGCCATACATATATACTTATGTAAGTCTCAATTTAATTTACTTTAATCTACCTAGGGATTTTCTTGCTACTATAGCATTTAGAACATGCTTGGGTTTGCTTAGAAGAAACGAAATATAATGTGGTTTATTACATGTTTAGCAATATGTGGATAAGAATAACAAGAGATCTTGGGTTATATATTCTGATAATGAGTGACATCAGAGCGGAGCATGCTAGGGCTGTTATTGGATCATGGAACCGAAAAACTTTCTGAGAATTAGTTTATCGAAATCTGATCATTGGACTGACCGAAATGTTATTCTGTCTGGGAATGGATAATTATTTTATCTAGTACCGAAAATAGACTATATTGGATACTTTTATCGGATATCTGAAGTATAGGTCCGGTTTCGATCCAAAAAATTTGTTCATTACTATTTCGATCCGATTCTGAATTACTCGATTAGTATTTCGGTCCGATTTTCAGGATGACAAATTTCCGGACCGGACCAGACCAAAAACAACCCCAGAGCCAACCAAGGCTCAAGAGGTGCAATTGAACCCCCTTAATTTTGAAATTTTACATTATATTTTAATATATTATACATTTTACACCCCCTCAAAATATCTCTTTGCACCAACAAGCACATGACTCTCTCTTTCTCTTTCTTCTATTAATAATATAAGACAAACCACATTTTTACAAGATATATAAATAATGAAATATTTATCTCTACATAAATATAATAATATTATTATTATTATTATTATTATTATTAATAAATAATATTTATATTTATATTTATATATTTTTTAAGATTAAATATGTTTCTGATCCTCTTAAATATTCAAATTTCCTTTTTAATCACTTAAAATATTATTTTCAAAGAAGAATCCTCTAAAAAAATTTCATCCACGCTTTTGGTCCATAATATTAAAATCGTCGCTAAGTAATAAATTATTGCTAAAAATGTCGCTAAATTGTAAAAACCGTCACTAATTTACAAGAGAGATCAAAAGTATGAATAAAAGATTATAGAAGGATCGTTCTTCAAATATTTTTAAGAATTAAAACTGAAAATTGAGATATTTTAGAGGATCACAAACATATTTAATCCTATTTTTGAAATCTTACATTCTCAGGTCCCCCATCCTTTAAATTTAATATATTGTAGTTCTTAAAATCATTAATAAATAAGAAATGAAATTGCACCCATATTATTAGTTAGCATTATGGTTTTATATTGATGTCTACATCCAAACACTATTACTATTGCACTATAATTGGCAATGGTTGATATTTGTAAATAACATTTAAAATAGAATATTTTATAATATGTTTTGTAGCATATTTCTTTTGTCATTGATACATACAATTCTATAATGAAGTGCAATTTAGTGACACGGTTTTGCTAAATAAGAATGCTATGTTGACATTAAGTATAGATAATTTCTTACGGCATCTTAAAAGTTTTTAAGGCACCCAAATTTTCTTTTTTTGTCTTCAGTTTTTAGATATGTACATCCAGACGCACCACTTTTTTTAAAAAATATTGATATGTTCTGGATGTGTATATCCGAAAAGCTCCACAGGATATACACATCCGAAAAATACCAGAATTTTATTTTAAAAAAAAAGTTTTCTTGACTGGTCACAGATGTTAATTTATCGTCGTAACTTAATATACATTCGAAAATATCCATATATAAAATAAAATGATATATATATATATATATATATATATATATATATATATATATATATATATATATATATATATATATATATATATATATATATATATATATATATATATATATATATATATATATATATATATAATGATACTACTGTCAAAATACAATACATAAATGTAATAAAAATATAATACATAAGAAAAAAGACTATTGTGTATGTCTAAGGATCACTCCTAGCTCCCCCGCTCCTCTGCACTTATTCGTTGTCCTGGCTCGATGTATGTAGTATTGAAGTGCCCCCGAGCAATCTAAAGAATCCTATCCATGAAAAGTCTGCCACCAGAGCCCTTAGGGAGGTGACCGTCCGCAATGACCTCCCACGTATGATCCTACGTAAATCTGACGACATCGAGGTAGGACATCATGCGTATGATCCAGCTGAGACTGGTACTCCTATAATATCTCCTGATGAGCAGGTCTGGGTGGCGATACCTCAGCAGTGGGCACCATACCATGCATTGGTGTGAGACTCTATAGAACCACAAGATGTACCCGACAACAACACTTTAGTCTCTAGGGGCTCTGGTCTCCCGAGCCTCTTCCGGTACCAAGTGGTTCTGGAATTCAACATATATCCCATCTATCTCCATGCGGGTCAAGCCTAGAGGAGCATACTCCATAGGCATCTTGGGGAAAGTTTGCGTGTAACCGAACTGATGCAAGACGCGCTCCGGCAGTATTGTACTCAAAATTTTTCCCTCCCATATTCAAGACAATGTGTCTTAAGAGGTCTCATAATAGTCACAAGATTCTCAATTGGTCAAAGGGATTGAAGGTTTCATCAGACAAAGTCTCCTCCTGAACAATGGATCTTAAAACTAGGGTTTTGAGTTTCCCCAAGAAAAATGGACTTCCAAAGACACAAGTAGACTTCATAACATTTCACATACCTTAAAGAATCCTCATGTCAAGTTTCAAAGCTTTTCTCACAAGTTTGGCCAGATACCAAAAAATCAGTTAACTTGGTCAAAAAGTCAACTGTGGTCAACATAAAGTCAAACTTCAATATTTTTGGTCAACATCAAGATTATGAGGTAAAATTCATCATTTTATCAAGTTTTGATCATGATTCATCAAGGAAACCTCATAATCATCAAGAATAAGGAGTTACTAAATTAGGGTTTTGTGTAGGAAAAGTCAACTAAACTTTGACCAATCATAACTTTCACATACTTCATAAGAAATTTCCCATCCAAATCTCATTTTGAAGGAAATTCAATTCTATACAACTTTGTGTCTCACAAGCCAAGTCCAAAAATGCTTCATTTGAAAGATATGAGCAGAGACATTATATGTCTTTTTGAAAGTCAACAAAAAGTCAAATTTTTTCCAAAGCTCATAATTTTAAAATGGAAAATGATATGGACATAGGACTAAAAGGGTTGATTAGATGACACTCTAAGCTTTTTAAAAAGTCCAAGAACACCTTCATGGGTCAAAATTGAAGAAGTTATGCATTGTCAAAGTTGAGAAATTTTCAAGAGGTTTATGAAGCAAAAAGGGTCTAAACTCAAGTTTCTTCCAAATGGGCCCATATTTTTCTAACCCAAACTCAATTATAAGATCATGCACGACCCATAGATCATAATATCTGATTTTTTTATATTTATTTTATATTATATTGGATTTAATTCATTTAAATTCAATTTTAATTAAGACAAATACTGAAAAATCAAATATTTGATCTTAGGACTATTTTAGGATAAATATTTGATGTTTATGATCATTATAAGGATCCAATTTCGTTCAAAACCAAAATAGTATGTCTTAATACCAAATTTTGACCAAAATGGAAACTTCCTAACTTCATCCTCAAGCAACCTCAAATCCATCAACAAGGCCCAACTTTTTAAACCTATTTCCTTCTTCTATATAAACTCATGACCTTCACCAACCTCAAGGACGGAAATTCTTGCCTCAAGGAGAAACAAGACCGAAAAAAGAAAAGAAAAAGAGAACGACGATATATGGTAAATGAGGTAAACCGATCACTGTTATAAAGAAGTTTTACAATAGCCTTTTTCAAATACGTACGTAGTTTTGTTTTCTTCGTAAAACTTTGCAATGACCTTTTCAAATATGCACATAATATTGTTTTTTTTATAAATATAGTAGGTACATGTTATTATATATATATATATATATATATATATATATATATATATATATATATATATATATATATATATATAATATTTTATGTTTATAATAAGTTTAATATAATATATAATATAATTTTGTTTTAGTTTTTTTTACTATTCAGATTAGATCGTGTCGATACGCTGTTTACACATTTGTGTGTATGATGCATGGCACTTGTATTGATCTGATTCAGTTGCGATGATCGCAATTTTGCGTTAGCAACATTGTTTTTTTTTTCTTCTTTTATTTTATGTTTATTTATATTCGTACAATTTTTGATCCCTATTGCGATGATCACTTTGGGTGTAACAAGCTATTAATGGATTTTATCGGTTTATGTGCGATGTTCTATATTTATTCTTGTATTTCGATTTTGCACGCGTCTGACGGTTTTGCAAGGTGACAATTCACCTTTAACGCTTACCGATTCGCGTTTCGATTTAAATTTTTTTCTATTTTATTTAATTTTATCATGCCATTGTTTTATTTATTTATTCTATTTGCGATGACCGTTTACGCGGTAGCAATTTGTCTGTTATTTTAATTTTTGTTATTTTTCAACGATCCAACGTCGTTATGTCTATTATCGTAATTGTATTTTTATTTCTTATTTATTTATGTAGAAATTAATTAATTAAAAAAATATCAAAATAAATTAATCAAGTCTCATTTTGTTTTTGTAAATAAATTAATCAAGTCTTTTTTTTGTAAATAAAAATAAATACTTTTTAATTAAATTAATAATTTAAAACTTCAAAAACTCATAAGAACCTTATTTTCTTAATAAATTTAATCAACCGATTTTTATCGAATCATCCAAAATTTCTTCCTCCTCTATTATTATCTCTTTCCCGATTTTATTTTTTCGTCATTTATTCTTTATTAGAACAAGTGTATAGGTTTATTATCTATTTTGTAATATTTAATTTTCCGTATTTTATTTCTCGCACTCCCCAGTTTAAATCATGTACCCCTCCCCATGATGTAATAGCTTAGGAGTTATTTTTCGCTTTTAAATTCCAAAAAATATTAAACTGTGTGGTTAGTAATAATAGAGTGTGGAAAGACATGTATGCTAAATTAATTGGACCTAGCCCACTAAATTCAAGATAAATGACTGAAATTGATATTCACACACATAAGTCGATCATTATACGATTGTCATCTGCACCCCTAGGGTTACTCCTCTTGGTTGCTTTAAACAAAGATAGGTGCCTCAGTGGGTGCATCACGAATGTAACACCCACTTTTCCCATTTTCAAAAATAACATAAATTTCCACGAAAATCAGAGTTCAATTAACAAAGTGAGTGATTACACTTCAAAAACTTTTAATAATTCGATTCATTTTATCATAAGCAGCGGAAATATGTTTTCAATAACAATTGTGCTCAACGAAATAACAATCCAACAACATAAAACGAGTCATCTAGTTTATTAAACCAATACGTAACTTAACAAAGTTGAAAAACAAAGTAAAATAGCATAATCTAAAAATCCCCATTGCCGTGTTACGTATCAGAGCGCCCTAGGACTCGAACAAGCAACACCAGAGCACTTCTCAGGTACCTGGGTTATATGTACTTCCGGAGAAGCACAGACACAACAACACAAACAAAGGGGTGAGAAACAATTTCATATCATAATGGTGCAAACAACATATTTGAAGAAGTAATCACACACCAACGATAACATACAACACCAATCATACGTTCAAATAAATATATATGCAATGTGACTCTATACACAATGCAAATGCGGTACCGACTTCAACCAATGTCCATCGATACAGACCGGATGCATCGCTTACGCTCCTACTGAGACACGATCATCCCCCACCTATTGATTCCCAATGAATCCAAATAACCACTTACGCTCCGTCCGAGACATGGTTATTCCCCTGTTATGTATGCGTATGCAAAACTCGATTCACACATATAATATCATAAACATGCATAGACATAATTATGCTCACACGATCCTCTTGATCCTCATCATTCATCAATCATCATATAAACACAAAGCGTACATTTCCATAACCAACACAAGTCAATGGTCTTTAAAACATATTTACTAAATAGTGGTTGTCAGGTCCTATGGTTGCTACTAAACATTATCTTCAACGCCTTAAATTAATGGTACGAACCTTAACTAGAAGAATGGGACAAAACTGAATCGAAATATCACAATTTTTCCAAATGCAGAGGCCTGACACGACCCCCCGTGTCCCCTGACACGACCCGTGTCAGGTGGCCTGAAGCGCACTCCTGAAAACTCAACTTTTAATGAAAGGCAGGGGGCTGACACGGTCGCTCGTGTTGTGTGACACGGCCCGTGTCACACCTCTTGAAGGTCCCCTCCCCAAAACCCATTCAAATATCATGTTCCCGTGGCCTGACACAGCCACCCGTGTCCTGTGACACGACCCGTGTCAGGGAGCTTGCGCCAAGAATTGCATTTTCACCAAAAAATCACTTTTCCCCCATCTTTGATACCAGTCTAATTTCGGTTCTTTTTACATGGATTTTTCACTCTCAAACAGTCCCATCATGGTTCTTAGGATCAAATTATACTTATAACATCATCTAAATTATTAGCCTAACTTTTACTAATCAAATTAGGAAAAATCATAGTTCTCTTCATCTTCCCCAATCATCTAACATCTTCAACAACCATAACCCTATTCACATATCACAATACATACACAAACAATTCAATAAACCTCAAACATATATCAACAATCATCATATTATTCATAAACATATAATAAATCCATCAATTCTAATCCAAATTCATAAATCCCTAAGGGAGTAAGGAACTCCCAATTACCCTTCTATGTTAGGTCACCAATATAAAACCCTTTCTCCCCCTTACCTCAGATTCAATTGATCCTTGGAGAAATCTTGATCTTCAAATCCTACGATTCTCGATCTCCCTCTTCTTCTCCCTTTTCTCCAGAGCCCTCTGTTCTTCGTCAAAAAACACGATAATGAGAAATGTATCGTGTTCTCCCTTTTTCACAATATAACCAATTACCACCTTACCCCTTAGATCTCCAACTTACTCTTTTATTTTATTTTATTAAATAATAATATTATAATAATAATACACATCATCATATTATCATTATTTAAATAAAATACCTTCTCCCCTATAATTTCAAATATCTCACCATAGTCTTAATATTTATTTTATAAAAATAATTTATAAAATCGGGGCGTTACAACGAACATGTTCAGTAGGTGCATCACGAATAACCTCCTGATGTGTGGGTGATGGAACAATAGCAGGTGCTGGAACATGAGTCTCCCGGCGTTGCCTGCCTGCGGGCCCCCTAATGGACCAACAGTAGTAACCCAACGCCACCGAGATGTAGAAGCGACGACTGAGGTGGGAGTGGTCTGAACATGTGATGTGAAAGGTTATGGTGTAGGATTTACCTCTACTGTAGGGGCTGCTGGGAAATCTACTTGGGCATCCTTTGCGTCAGATGCCTCAACTCTAGCATGCGTCCGCTCACATCAGACATATGCATGTTGAGCTTGTCGGTCATGTATCATACAATCCTCTCTGTCAGCCATGTAATCTACAAAGCATAATAAATAAATTAGAATTTTATAAAAATAATAAATAAAAAACAAAAAAAACAAAAAAAATGAAAATAAGTATCTTCCGGATGTGCACATCCGGAAGTACTTGGAATTTTTAATGTTGGGTTTTTCCCGGATGTGCACATCAGGAGGCATCAACGTTAGATTTTTCCTGATCTACACATCTGGTACATATTTTCATGTTTGAAAACGCAACTATGGTTACTGTACCATAGAAAAGAGAATTTTAATGTTCTGATAGGTCATTTCAAGTAGCATACAATACCTACATTGTCTCTAACCTATGTTATTCACACAACCTAACAATTTCTTCACCTAAATGTCTACTCTAAATCGATTACTCGTAAATAAATCTGAAACTCTAAAATTCGAAAACTTATCGATTAAATTGAGATACAGAGATTCTGGAGTGTCTTGATCGATGTAGAAGTTGCTTTGCGTCGAACTCGAGTGAAAAAAGTCGGGATTTGTGGAAATGAGAAATTGAGAGTTTGAGAGAGTTTGGAATGTGAAAAGTGAATGGGGAGAAGCTCTGGCGCGGAGTTATAAGAAATTATTCCGGATTTGTACATCCAGAAGTATTCCTAATATGCATATCCGGAAGTATTCCTGATATGCACATCCGAAACAATTTTTATAAAAACTGGTGCATCTGGATATGTACATCCGGAAACAGGGAGTAAAAAACATAATTTCGCGTGGTGACTAAGAAACTATGAGGTGTATTAAGAAATCCTTTAAGTTTAACACTATACCGCATATTATCGTTTCAATTGCATGATTTTTTTATTATTTAATTTTACATTATGGAAAACAATAAATGACATTATAACTAAACTTTCTCTCTTATATTTTTATTTTCCATTTCCTTTTCTCTTCTCGTAATATATTTTCTCGCCCACATATAAGAATCTTTACATCTTAAATTCTTCAATTTATTTCATCATTTCTTTAGTGTTCAGAAATAGGTTAATGAATTTGTAGACAAAATAAATAAATTACAAATAATAAAAAGTTGGTTAATTATGGGTATGAAATTGAATAATATAACTCAAATGTTGGTTAATGAGTTCTCATAAATATAAAGTTGGTTAATTGTGTATAAAAACAAATTAATAAAATTCAAATATTGGCTAATGAGTTTTTAGATATTAAATTACAAATAAAATAAAGTTAGTTAATACAACTTAAAAATTGGTTAATAAACTCCCAAACATAAAAATATATAAAAGTTCACACATAATAAAATTCTATTTAGAGACATAGAACTTCCTGAATAACTAAGACATTAGGTTCAACTCAAAAAGTAATATTCTCAGAATTTGAAAAGATTAGATGAAATATAACTGAACAACCTTCCAAATTGATTCCCACAAGTATGAGTACAAGCACTCAAAGATAGTCTAAACACCAGACATATCAATGATGTCGACATACTCAGAAGTGAGATATAACACCTACCAGAATGCAACTACCTCTGAAGATATTCAATATGCTTCTTTTGAGTTGGTGAAAGAGATTAATTTACATACTGGTCATCTCTACACCATCAACTCTATAGTAATATATTTCTCAAGTATATTCTATAGACCTTCAACAACCCTTTATCAAGACCAATGAGTTAAAAATATGTTTAGCTTTTCCATCATTTAAATTAAGTGGAATCACCCTTTAAATATGATAGGAAAAACAATATAATATTTTTCATGTGGCACTTGATTCCTCCTTGAAGAAGAGATATAATTTTCTTATTAGATCATTATTTGCGCCACTATTAAATGTTAAACATATATCATGCTCTGATACCAATTGAAGGTGTGAAAAGAACACAAGAAGGGGGGGGGGGTGAATTGTGTTTCATGTTTTCTTATTTTAGCTTCTAATCAGATTTCAGAATCTGAACTCGTGTTCAAATCTTGTTTTAGTTCTTACCAGCGAATGTTAACAAAAGTAAATAAATAACCACAGAAGATACAAAATATTTATCATAGTTCCTTTCCTAACTAAGAGTACTTCAGCCCCCTTGCAACACAATAGCTTTTCACTATAATCAAAACATGATTACAATCGCTTATGCATTCTGCATAAGTCTTTACATGCCCAGACCCTCTGCCTGAGTATATTTATCTATCAATCTCATTGATTAAGACTTTCACAGCTTAGTCACTTAAGCAAGAGACTTACGTGACTCAATCATCTTGACTCGAGACTTCCTTGCTTAGGCCCTCAACCCAAGACTTCTGCTCACATCCTCTGATCGAGTCCACTGCTCCAAAGGTAACTTTAGCCGAGACTTCCTTGCTCACATCCTATGAGAGAGTCCACCTACTCCAAAGGTTATCTCGATTGATACTTCCTTGCTCACATCCTCTGATCGAGCCCGCCTGCTCCAATGGTCATCCAGATTGAGATTTCCTTGCTCAAGCATCACTCAAGAATTCCTGCTCACGCCCCTCAGACAAAGACTTTCCTTTGCTCAATCAACCTAGCTGAATAAGACTTTTAGAGCTCAAGCGGTTAAGCACAGAGACTTGCGTAGCTTAAGCATCTTGGCTCGAATCGTGTAGCTTGAATCTCAATGAGACAAGATTTCTGCTCAAGCA
The DNA here is from genome assembly GCA_963966055.1 of Lathyrus aphaca. Taxonomy (NCBI): domain Eukaryota; kingdom Viridiplantae; phylum Streptophyta; class Magnoliopsida; order Fabales; family Fabaceae; genus Lathyrus; species Lathyrus aphaca. The sequence continues at coordinate 120,492,747 of OZ014521.1, read as the reverse complement.
CATAACAAGAATCTAAACTGCTGAACATGTTCAACAAAATAGAAAACAAGGTGTACATGATACAAGAGATACGAGAAATGACCATAACCAGGGCCGGTCCAACACATTTCGAGGCCTAAGGCGAAACTTAATATTAGATATTTTTTAGATAATAATTTTTTTTTTACAGAATAATTTTTTTTTAAAATTAATGTATTTTTGATTATTTTTAGAATATAAAGTCATTAATTACTAAAATCAGTTTCAGTTAATATTTTCTTTTTAATTGATAATAAAATTCATTCATCTAAACAATCATCTCATCATTAAAAAATTATTATAGAAAATATATAATCAAAATTTCTATAAAAAAAGTTTTAAATATCAAGTTTTCAAGAAAAAAAATTTAGAACTTTGTTCTATAAGTGTGATTTTTAAGTTAACAATCATATTGATCATATTAAATTGAGGTTATTAGTATATATTTTTAATAGGTTTAATTATTTAATTGACATAAAATAATAATAATTTTTTTGAAAAACTAATTAATTAAAATTATATAAATAAAATATATAAAAGGATTTGAGGCCTTGGTGGCCTACCCCTAGGGCCGGCCCTGACCATAACAATGATCTAAAGAACTTAAGATTTCTAAGATATTCAATGGTAAGAAATCTTAAGGCTTTTACAATTAAAACCAACAAACAGAAAATCTGAATATACAATAGAGTTGATAATTGCTTAATCTTGCTACTCCTTCTTTTGGAGAATCCTAGTTAAAGATTCAACTTGCACTGTAACGCCCTAAAATTCATAATTTTAGTTATTGGTAATTATTTATGAATATATGGCATGTTGTGATGTGTTCTGGTGTTGTTATGATGAAATTGTTGATTTATAAGATTAAATGGATATTATAAGTTATTTAGTTGAATATTATTATTTGATTAAATAAAATGAGAATTAGAAGTGTGAGGGGTATAATGGTATTTTGTGGAGAATTAGTAAGGGTATAATGGGGAAAACATATTTGGTGTCCTAGGGGTAAGATTGACAAAAGGAAGTTGAGGGTTTTGGAATACGATCAGTTTTTACGACCGCATTTGGAAGAGAAGAGAGGCTAAGGTTTGGAGAATTTTCTGGAGTTTTTCAGAAAAGACCGTAGAAAAGCTTCACTATAAGGTATGAGGAGTATCACTTTTCAATGTTTTTGATGTAAAGTTTAGGCAATGGGGATGATTGGGATTTTAGAGGAAAACCTAGGACTTGATGAGTAGAATTGAGGGATTATTGATGAATTAATGTGTGTTGTGTGTTGTAAATGATGTATGTATGTTAGTTATAGGTTCTATACTGAAATTTGTGATTAAAAATGATGAAAAACTGGGTTTTAAGTGGAAAATCGTAGCAGGAGTTTGTTGTCATTGTATAGTTGGGATGCTGAAATCTGCCTTGCCCGCTTAGCGAGCAATGAAAACTGTGAATTTTATCCAACCCGAGAGGAGGCCGCTTAGCGAGCAAGGGGGTTGCTTAGCGAGCCCTGAAAGTGAAAAATTAATGATTTAATTGCAGAAAATTGTCTGATGATGTGTAAATATGATATATTGATGTCGTGATGTATTATACTTGTTTCTATGATTTATGTTGATGTTTTAGTGATCATTTTAATGATAGAACTGAAGTTAAGTTGTAAGTTGATTATATGTCGATTATTAACATGAATGTTGATGCAAATGTTGAATTATGTTGATTATGTTGAATTGTTGTATCGTTGTATTCATGACATACCTATGTTGTTGGAAGCTTCGATCCCATAGTGTGGATCAGGGTTATGTTGATTATGTTGTGCTCCATTGTGAAGGGTAGATGACCTAGTGTCCATAACATGTTGAAATCGATACCACATGCATTTATGAAGTTGCATTTCATTCTTGGTGGCATAGCATGATGCATATGTGTTGAGTAGATGTTTGATGAGTTTTATGATGTGATAGGTGAGAATTATGATGTATTGCTATATGACGAATGTTGCATGATTATTTTTACTTTATGTCAATTATATTAATTCGTGATTACTCACCCTGCCTGTCTTTGGTGATGGTCTATTATGCCATCTTGCAGATACTCTAGAATAAACTTGGTGTGTGGATGTAGCTTGAAGTGTTGTTTCTTTTTGTCGTTTATTTAGTTAGGCGTGGTGTCCTGCTCTGTGTCATGTAACATCGGGATGGGAACGCTTGATAACCGCTGTGTTCACTTTGTTTTACTTTTGAGTTAATGATGTTTTGAATTAAACTTTGATTTTTCTTTATATTATTGATGAAGTTGATGACTTATTATCCGCTACGTAATAACGTTGGTATGTTGATGTGAATACATGTTGTAACCCGTGTTACAAGACATGACAGAATGATGATGTTTTTTTTTATGTTTGTTAAAAGAAGAAATGTGATACCCTTTTGATGATACTCTGATTTTATTGAATAATCATGTTATATTTTGATGTGGGGTAAAGGGTGTTACAAGCACCTTCAGCCATATTTATAGCCTTTATAGAAATCTAGCCATTGAAAGAGGTAAGTTGATCAAGTGTCTTTGTATTTGCTCAAAGTACAAGAGATGTTGAAGATAGATACACAAAAGATTTTGAACCTAATGTGTAACATGTTTAACCTTTAAGTCTTTAAGAGATTCTATACTAATAGAGCCGCTAGGAGCAGACATCCGTAAAACATGTCAAATTTTTTCGAGTCTGGCAAACTGTAGACTTTGGCTGACAAACTGATTAGACAATGCAACTTGCTTTCAACAATACAAATAACTTCAACTTTATCACCAACTTTGAATGGTACCAAAAGCTAATATACAATTACTAAGTGTAGTGATTTGTCTAAATGCTGAAACCTCAACACTAGAGTCTGCGCCAAGCCACATCAACAAATGTTCTTCAGACTCTACCACTAGAAGCTAGCAATGCAGTAACTTCCAAGTGTGTTCAAGTATACCATATTCTGATATTTATGTACATGATATTTATGTACATGTAGTACTTGCATATATGAAACACACATCAAATAAATCATTGTTCTTTCAATACTTTATTATCATCAAAACCCAAAGAGAATATGTCATGATATATTGTTCTAACAATTTGGAAGCTGAAAGTGTCGGGTAAAATGCTCGTGTTTGGTTGGAGAATTATGCGCAATATTTTCCCAACTAGAATGGAGCATTTTAGAAGACATGTTAATAGAGAAACTTGTTGTCCCCACTCATTTCGTGAAAAAGAAATCTGTCTTCACTTGTTCTATCATTGTTCGGTGGCGATAGATTTATGACGTATGATTTCAGCTTAATTGGAAGTTGAAATTAACTGTGTTAATAATTCTATGGAGGCTTTTTTGAACTCCTTCACTTTGAGTCTCAAAGGCAAGGTTAGTAAAAAATATAGTGGATTGTTTTGGATTCTAATCTATTTGATTTTTTTGGCTTTGTAAAATTGCTATGGTCTTTCAAGAAGGGGGTTGTTGATGTCTTGAAAATGAGTGGTAGTGAAATTTAAAGATTTTGATGATTATAATTTATTCGACTGGAGCATTATTCTCTGTCTTTTTAACCAGAAATTAATTATTTTCTACATTTATTTTATGTCTTTTGCCTTAAAATAAACCTACGACCTCCAAGTCCCCGTGTTAGCAAGTGAAAAACATGGTTAGTTAGTATACATTTTGGTCTAATAGTAAGGTGTCCAATCCAACATGATGTCTCTCTGCATAAACAAATAACCATAGTCTCCCCTCTAATGCCAAGAGTTATATATAAAGTCAGCTTTGTTTAGATAATAATAATAATGTATGTAGGGTGCCGTTCTAGAAAAGTCTCATGAAAAATTAAATCATACCCTCCATATTGGCCTAAACCTTTATTATATATAACCCCAAACCCTTATTGGCCTAAACCTTTATTATATATAACCCCAAACCCTTATTGGCCTAAACCTTTATTATATATAACCCCAAACCCTCTTTCGCTAGGTTTATTGCTCCAAGATTTTCAATTTTAATGACTAAGCTTTGCATATAAATAAACAGCCTTGTAAATCGGCAAGAGTAGTAAAATGTTGTATAATAATATGCTCTTAGACCAACAATGAATAACATAATACAAAAATAAATACATGAGGTGGAGTCTTAAATATTACTTCATCCATTCTAAAATAAATGTCACAAATATTTTACATAAATTAAGAAGATATAATAAATAAAAGAGAAATATTTGTAGTTTATTATTGCTATTAAATGTAGTGTATTTTAATTATAAAAAAATGAAAATAAACAATAAATTAAGTGTATTAAATAAAGAGTATAATTAAAATATAAAAAATTATGATTTATTGGAAATTAAAAGAGACAAAAAAAAGAGTAGAGTAGATCAGCATATTAATATTAAACAATGAACAACTCCATAAACTAGAGAAACCCCACTTATTTATATACAAATCTAAAAACATTAAATGTACAATTTCTCTCTTATCTACTTTTTTCTTATTCAATATTAATTTTCTAATTCATATAAAATCCATCCAACAAATCTTTAAAAAAGGTAAAGAAATGGACCATTTTAGTCGGTAAAAGTTTCTCTTAGAATAGGTGAGGAGGGGACCACAATCATCACAAAACTCTCTCCTCCCATTTTCACCTATTAAGTGGAAAATTTTGAAAGTAAAAAAAAAAAGACTTCTATATATAATGATATTTGAACAATCACACTCCTCACTCCTCACTCTAAAAATTCTAAATCACACTCCTTCCCTTCTTTCTCTATCATCAATGGCTCCCATCTCAAAACTCCTCTCTTTCCTTTTCCTTACAACCCTTTCATTTTCTCTCCAAATCCATGCCAGGGAAAGTCAATTCTTCAGCAAAGTCACTCATGTCAACAACAATCTCAACGAACAACAAGTTCCCAATCCCAACAACAACCAACAACCATTCAACAAACCAGAACAACAACCGGTTTTCATCCCAGAAACTGAAAACAGTTATGGCTTATACGGTCATGAATCTGGTCTACACCCTCCCACAACAACCTCCTCAAACAATGTTGTTCCCAACACTTACCAATCATATGAAAAAACATCCTCATCACAAGATGAAAACAACAATGTTAACAATTACTTCACCACCTCCGAGAAGGATTCTTATACCAACAAATACCCAAATGAAATCAGTGACACAAAGCTCTCAGCAACTTCTTACAACAACAACAATTACGATAAGTATTATTACAACAACAACAAATACGCTTCTAACGAAGTTACCAACACAAAGTTCCCCGAACAAGGATACAACTCCATGGAAAACAAGAACAACAACAATTACGACAAGTATTATTACAACAACAACAACAACAACAAGTATGCTTCGAATGAACTTAGCAACACAAAGTTCCCCGAAGAGCGATACAACAACAACAACAACAACAACAAGTATTACTATAACAACAATTACAACAACGGTGAAAGACAAGGGATGAGTGACACAAGAGTTATGGAAGGTGGAAAATACTTCTATGATGTAAGCTCTGAGAAATACAATCCAACATTATTCAATGGAGACTCATCTAAAGGAGTTGTCAACTCTGAGAATTGGTACAACAAAAAGGGTTACTTTGGTAACAACAACAATGTGAACGGTTATGAGAATAACAAGAATTCTATGAATGGTTATCAGAATCAAGAGGAGTTTGAGAGTGATCAAGAAGAATTTCAGCCTTAAGATTGGAACAGAGGGAAGAGAGTTCATTGTTATCCTCTTTTGAATTTTGGATGTGCTTGTTCAATGTTTTAATGTATTTTAGATTCAAAATCACAAAAAAGAAGAAGTTTAAAGATAGGGTAATTAATATTATGGATGGGTTTAATTTAGTGTTTTATTTACTTGGTTGGTGAAAATTATATTAAGTCTGTATTGTTACTTATGAAATTGCACAGTGTATGTATGTTATGATTTATGAAAGCATGTTTATTTTGTGCTAATAGTTATCATTTATCAAGAACATGTTTTATTATTACTATTATTATTATTATTATTATTGTGAAGAGCTACATTGTTTTTTTTCTTTCTATCTATCTTACTTTATTTTTCTTCTTTTTTATCATTAAAAAGAAAAAGCTAGAGATTTGTTTTTCTCTTAGAAATAAAAGGATTAAAGAGAAAAAAGAGCAAAGACAGATTGTAATCATGATTTAGTGTTAAAATGATCAGTGGTGGTCCATGTTGTCTTATGCTTACCAACTTAGATAATGATTCTTAGATACCATTTTAGAACAGAGTGATGAAAGGAGCATCATACAGTATTGAATTTGAGTGGCAAGTGTCCTTTGTGAACAAGTTAATGGAGTCAAAGATTAGCAAGGAATAATACAAATTAATAGTTCACTTTAGACTGCTAAATTGCCCTTCATTAGCTGGATGAAATGTTCACTTAGTTCAATCATCAACAGGTTTATTTTTTTTATTTTTTATATAACCAACAATTTATAGTAGCAATCTTCATATCAAGATTTCTTTCCATTATTAATAATTTTTAGATTTCTTTTCTATCAATTCATACTGTATTGAACTTGATCACTTCACACTTAAGTGTCAAACTACACGAGTATCAACAGCGGTATCCTAGGTAACATGAAACATGTGGACAGATAGAACAAGTCAATTTGTTCTGTTTTGTTCTTTATAGTTCCACTCTTTCAAAATGGGAATCAAAATATTTAACCTTTTCTTTTTATCCTATTTGTTTTTTAATTTACACTAATCATAGACTAAAACTCACTATCCTAATCTAACCTATGATGCAGAACAAGATTAAAAAGCTGGCCACCTATAAATTATATACTGATCACTATTTCTTCCACCAAAAACAGAGAGATCCTCTTGTCATTATGCTGAGTCTTGAGGATGGTGAATTGTAGTTGAAGAGGATGGTATTGGCATCTATGACTATATCATAAATTTCCTTGGATCAATAACTCTATCTAAAAAATAATTCACAAACAAAACTTTATATTTTTTCTAATAATAATTTGGCTGAAATTTCATCCTTATAGATGAATAATAGGTATCATATTGTTCAAATTCTCTAAAGTCGAGTTTGAACTTGTGCTTATGTAATCAAATAAGTGAGTTATTATTTTTTATTTATAGAAACTGAATATTTTCTGTATATAACTGTAGAGACTAATTTTTCGAGTTGAGAATGACTATTATTAAGAGTATTATATCAGAAATATATAAGTGGAGATAATCCTCATCCTACAAATCGGTTTTGTAAGATTGAGTTAGGCTCAACCACGTTTTTAAATTTGATATCAAGATTTTATTTAAGATTTAATTGACCATTTGCTATTAAGTTTCTGCTATCGGACCATCAACAATTTATTTCCACGCTCCATATATCGTGTCATGAACGTAATAAAGTGTGTTAAGAGACCCAAATCGAATAAGATATAATTTAAATATATGATTATAATGTGATTATAAGCGAAGACAATCTCTCACTCTACAAATCAATTTTGTAGGATTGAATGTCAAACGAGACTCTTACCAACCACAATAATAGGTGACCTTAACCTAACAATTTTATTTTTATTTTTACCTATGAGGGTAATCGGAAGCAAAAGTCTATGGTGTTAGTTATTAATGGTAAAAGAATAATTGTAGGCAGGTAATACCAAATGTTTTATCTAACCAAATGTCATGTTTAATACAAATGAATGAATTTCAACCAACCTAACTAACCAAATAAAGTATTTCATTCCTTTTCCTTAATTTAGGCTACAATTGAAAAATATATAATTTATGGTTATAATTTTTTATACAATTGAAAACATAAATCTCTTATAATAATAATGATAGTAAAAATAAAAGCGGCATTGTTCAAGCAAATCAGGGACTGTTTTTTCTCCGTGATTGACGGTCAAGGGGATAAAATAAAGATTAAAAAAAAAAGTCATTGTGTTGCTTTCCACTTTATTTAATTTTGTTGTTGTGAATTTCCACTTTATTTACTTTAATATTAAGATTTAAAACGATTGCATTTGCATGAATTTAGTTAAAGACTAGTAACTATTTTTTTTTTTTTTTTTAGAATAGTTTGTGCAGACTAGGATGCATGTAACAGGCTATATGCTTCTCCAGTGGGCTACAGGAGTCAAATAATTTCATTTTCACAGCTGTGAAAAACACTATATACGTTGTTGAAATAGACAACTATGTTCCAAAAAAAAAAAAATAGTGCCAACTAGAGATTCTCTTCGTAACAACTGGTGTTGTGTTCAACACATTTTGGTAAGTTGGTAGTGACCTGATCTATAACTAGTTAAATTGATGAAAGATATTATGGGACACAAAAGGACATATGGTAGTTGAGATTGTTAGGTTTTGGATGAATTGACCCTATAACGTAAAAGCCAATGCCTAGTTTGGATAACTACTCTATATAGTGATTTAATGTTTCAGAATTTCTTAAGACACCTTTTGGTGTTATTAGACACTTTGTGCTTTAGAAAATATTCAATATTCTGGTATCGTTGAATTTAGTTGGGTACCAGTATATTTAATCAATCAAAATTTATTATTCAATGTCACATTGTTTTATTATTTTATTTTATTTTAAAATAAATTAAAGTTTTACCAAAATTTATACTAGATGTACCGGTATCCAAAATTACTTATCATGAATACCTAAGAATTTGTCTTAGAAATTATATTTCAGATTCTGGATTTTGATTTATTTCAGAGATGCAACTCCGAAATATATTCCGTAGTCATATTTGCGGATAAAAACTAGAGACAATATACACAAAAATGAACATTAGAATAAAAAAATCATCATTCATAAAATAAAATGGACATTATACAATGATGATTTCAACATAAAATTAAATACTACATTTCAATGTCTCGATGGATGCTTGCACATATTCAAGATATCATGGACCGTTCTTCGTATCGTCGCTTCCAACTCGAGTGAAATTTTCTCTTCGAAAACGAAATACGTTCGCCACATCACCATAACATCATCCCGATTCTTGAGCTCAAATTTGCAGAACATGACATTCCCATCATTGTCAACTGAAGGCGAATGGTACTCGAGTTTCACAACTTTTCTTCTATCTCTGTAAGGTAGAAGATGATGGATCTCGTCGAGGGAGGTGAGATCGGTGAGCTCGAAAGTCCTCCCGGGTGTTTTGCCCTTGGAAAATGAGACATTTGCGACATACCAACATATCTTTACTTCACACAACTGAGACATTTTAAGTTTGTGTGAAACATAACACATGAAACCCCAAATTTATAGAAGACCTAGGTGAATATGGACCACTCAATTACTGTCAATATTTTTCGAAGATATATCTACTGAACGAAACCATATTACCTTGTTCCGGAGATCCGGAGATGCATCTCCGGAACTTTCCCTGAACCTATTGAAACAACATAATTTTAGAATCTTTCGGAGATACATCTCCGACTTTTCCAACTACATTTTCGCAATAGAACTAGATGGCATACAACACATAAGAGTCAATTACAAAGCAAATGTTCATAAACATCAAATATAAATAAAAAGTGACTATTATATTGCACTTCAAAAAAATACATTTAGTTGTCTGATTATACAAGAAATCAAAACACTACTACAAAAAAACTATTTAATAGCATTTTATTTTGTTTTTGATAGCGCTTAAAAGCGTTATTAACCACGTTGCTATTGTAAATATTTTTGTTTGATAGCACTTTCAAAGCGCTATTATAGTACTGATAATTGATAGCACTTTAAAAGCGCTATTATAGTACATGTGTCGTCAACTAAATCTATAGGTGACACCACCTTGGACTTTTGTGCATTTGTTTCCTTTTGAATGTTGTTCAATCTCTGAAATTCATGCATCATTTCCATAAAATGATTTGGTCACGTCTCGGCATTTGCGGTTGAATGAGTCATCCATTCCGGTGATGTAGGTGGTATGAGACATCCCGATTTCATGTATACTTGAATAAAATGACTTGATTTAGAAAGCCATCCAATACACATGATGCATTCATTTGGATTTTGGAGTGGTGAGGTGCGTAGTGGAAAAAAGGTTTTTGAAAATCCGTAGCATGTCAGGTCAATGAAACCCTATCATATGTACATGCAATTAGATGATCCATTTCAAGGAAGGTCATTCATTTTGACTACGATGCCGAACCACTCAAGCAAGGAACAAGAGACTCATAAACCACATAGAATTTTTTTCATTCTGTACAACGTGTACGATTCTCTATGCGTCTTCAACTCTTAGATAAGTTGATGACAAACAAGTGCATGACTATCCTTTCCTCTACCAAGCAAAGCTGAAACGACTCGGTAACCGCAATTGCCACCCCCTTTAATATTTACAATACAATCAATATATTTGTGCATAAAAACCGCCAAGCACTAACCCACTAAGTGTCGGGGGTTACATAGATCAAATTCTATCATAATGTTATGTCAAATATCACATTTCTATTCAAATTGTTAATCTTGAAATCTTTTTTAATGGCTTCTCTTATATTTTTTCTAGATCTGCCTCTTCCTCTAGTATGTCTGACCTTTCACCATTTGATCTACTCTACTTATCACAAAATCTATGAGTCTTATATCTACATATTCAAACTACTTAAGTCTATTATAATATATTTGCTACCCTAATAGTCTTTCTATTATTGTCATTTCTAATCTTATCTTATTTAGTCTTACCAAACATCTAATACAACATCCTCATCTCGTAAGCACTTACTTTATTTTCGTGTTAATTATTAACTATCCAACGATATGTTTCGTACAACATCAATGACCATACAGTTATCTGATCTATCCCCTTAAGATCGGACGATACTTTTGTATCACATTAAATCCTAAAAATTGAGGTCTAACTTTGACATCAATTTCTTAAAAATATATGAACTTAAAACTAAGTAGGCACCCTAAACTAAAGATCTCAAATTTTTCACTTTTTTATCCTCCAAAATTATTATTTTTTATTTTAAAAAAGACTCAATTTTTTTTTATAGAAAAAGTATATAATTATTTTTGGTTTTTGAAAAAAAAATCTAATAAAAATTGTATTTTTAATAGAAAAAATTGAAATTTTAAAAAATATATTTTTATTAAAATATATTTTTGAATTATGTTTTAAGAATTTTTTGATTCAAAACTATGTTAAGGATTTAGGCTCAGTTTGATAAAAATAGTGGTTGACTGATAAGCTAGCTGATAGCTTATAGCTGATGGATGATGACTTATAGCTGATGGATGATGACTTATAGCTGATAAGCTAATTGAAGTGTTTGTAAACTTAGCGGTTATTAGCTGATAAAATAAAATGACATAAAAAATATTTAATAATTATTATTTTATTTTAAATTACAATAATTACAAAAGATAGTAGTGAAATTTAGTTAAAATAATAAGGGAAAAAGTGGAAGAAAAAAATAATAAGCTATAAGCTATAAGTTAAAACGCTATTTGATATAACATCTGAAAAATAAGATATAAACTAATAAAATAAGCTATAATCCCGTGATGAAAAGACTATTATCAAACATGTACTTTTTATTGTCATATGAACTTATAAGCTTTAAGTTCAAATAATTATCCAGGGATAATTTTGTCAAAAGTTCATTTAATACTATCTTGAATTTTACAAGTGTAAATTAAAAAAATAAAAACATTTAAAAAGAACGGAGGGAGTAAGGTCATATATTAAAATAGAATAGGTGTTACAACCAAAGGACCACAAAAGATTAAAAAAATGTCCCATCAAAAGTCTAAAGAAAGATAGACTTAACATATTCTTTACAAAACTCCCTCTAATCCCAATAGAGATACAAGAAAAAGAAGACAAGAAAATTGTACTAAGAACTAAATTAGTAAAATAATAAGCACAAGAATTCACTTCACTAAATATGTGCGTAATAATGAGACTGTTGAAAACAAAAGACTAGTACTCTCAAACCATCTATTTCGAAGACCACAAGGAATCAATCTATGGTTGAAGCAAACTTTGACAACCAATGTACAATCTGTTTCAATTCAAAGCTTTCGCCAACCACGAGACTTAGCAATATCTACCGCTCTTAAAACAACCACAAATTTAGCAGACATTGACAAATCGGTATGAAGCTTCTCAACAAAGGTAAGCAGAAAATCTCCTTTGTTATTCCTAAAAAATAACTACACACCCACTAAAATTAGAGCTCAAACAATATGCACCGTCGCAATTACCTTTAAACCACCCTAGATTCGGAGGTCCCCATAAAACTTCAACAATACTATGAGCATGAGGAGGATAAATAATGACATAAAAAGCTTTGGTCAGAGCAATATCAAAAATCGAAATGGTCGAATGATTTGTAGCAATATTATCGGACAACAGAGTCTGGTTTTGAATGATACTGATTGAATTCCTTTAAGTTTGGTTGCAAATCCTCATGCTTAAGCTTGTTCCTGATGGTCCAAATTTGATTTATCGTAAAAACACACGCTGCCTTCTCCACCAAATCGGATTGATTGGAGCCAAGCTTAATACAACGATTCAGACAGTCTGCCAAACACAAAATCTTAGCAAGAATATCGGCTTTCGCAAAAACACATTAGAAAAATCAGTGATAATAGTTTTTCACACTGGCTTTATACAGATAACAACAGAAGGTCAACTGGATATTGACACCTATCTTTGAGATCATCCTCCATTTCTGCATTCAACTTGAATTTTATGATTTATATTTTATTTGTATTATGAATTTAAAATATTTAAATTGCATGAGTTGTTAGTATTATATCGTCTCCAATTTGAGTCAGATTGAATAGTAGTATAATTTCATGTTTTTTAAAGGCTTAATACCCTTTTTAGTCCTGTCACTATAGGTCAGAGTCTAAGTTGGACAAACGTGAAACTATTTAAAAACGTATGAGACCAATTTAAAACTTTTAAAAAAAAAAGGATCAAATTGGACTCTGACCTATAGTTACAAGACTAAAAAGGATATTAAACTTTTTTTTTTTTAAATGATTGTGCCCTTAATAATAGACCTCTTCCAGAGTTGAAAAATACGAAGAAAAGGATTTACGATAGCAATTGATTTGAAACATATATGTGCAATAATAATGAACACATTAGTTAATTCCATATGAAATTAAGGAAATTCAGACATTTTAATATCATATTCCATCTCTTACTTAAAAGGAAAATAAATTAAGCTTTAGTCCAAATATTTCAACTTTTAGAAATGTCTGAATTTTAATGTTCTAAATGTTTACAAATACGTAGAAAGTATCACATTTTTAATTTTTAATTTTAAAAACAGAAAATGTAATTTACAATTTGGAAATTTCAAAGGAGAAATGTGTAAAAATAAAAATTTTAAATTGAATTTATATTAAATTATATTAATGATTTGGAGATCGATAATATAAAATTATTTTATATTATCAACGTACATTTCATTTTCTCTTTTAATTTTAATTTTTTTTATAAATATCTAATAAATTATTTATATTAATATATAAATATAATTAAATGTTTGGTGTAAGATAGATTAGTATTTTTTACGATTTAACTCAGTTAATACATACTAAATGAATTACCACACTCATTCATATTTATATTTTTAAAGCTTTGAATTACTTAAAAAATATGAAAGCAAAACTTTTTGGTTTTTTTAGCTTACATTTTGCATATTTCAAATTTTAGATTTTTAGTTTACATTCTGCATATTTCAAATTTTCAGAAGAAAATAAAAGTAAATTTTTTTTTTTTGACAAAAATGCAGTAAAAGGAAAATGGTGAAAACAACTAAAACTAAAGTATATTGGGATTATTAATTTCTTATAGAGGGGTGTAGGATCTAGAGGGTGCAGGTGCCTATATAACTTATGTGTTGACGCATATGGATTTTATTCACTTTTAAAACAAGTCATGGCCCCATTCTATATAAATGTTTTCTTATCCAAAAACTTAAAAGGGTAAAACAAGTCATGGCCCCATTCTATATAAATGTTTTGTTATCCAAAAACTTAAAGGGAAATTCTTATGGCATCCTAAATATTTATATTCCATATAAAATTTCATAAATATTTTCTATTTTTGAGAAATATATCCTCGGATGCACTCAGATGTAAGTAAATGTTGAAATATTTTAAAGATATATTTTTGAAATTTTTTTGAGCATAAGTTGTCTCACTCTTCTCCTTCCTCATTTCACAATTTTCTTCAACCATAATTTCAAACTCTCAATACACTATCCTACACCAAATCAAATGTCATCAAATAAGGTTTAAGGGAACTCAAGGGAACATCAAGCTTTATCTATAACATCATTCAACTTCATCAAAATCATCAATTTCAAGTAAGTTTTTCGAGTTTTTGATAAATGTTTGAGTTTTAGTGTAAATGAGTAGAAATCAATGATAAAGTTAGAAATGTGTAGAAATCTCATGTAACATAGTTTAGACATAGTGTATAAGTTATTTGTTGGCTGAAAATGGTGATCAATTTTTTTTCCAACTTGCATGTGGTACATTCGCCATTGGCGTAACTTTTGAGTTGCAAAACATTTCGGAGATGCATCTTCGGAATTCTATAGGAAATGTCAGAGATGAATCTCAAGAATGTTTCAACGTTTTAGTTTACTGGTGCTACCGGAGACGTATCTTCGGAATTTCCAGCAGTAATTGTTTTTATTTTCTTGCTTGTGTGTGTCATTTGCGTGCATTAATGACATGTCTTACTTTAACTTACATGCATTATGGTTGACAAAATTGAAAGACTGAAGCATGATATGGTTGTTCAGCACACTGTAATACCTCAAAATTTGCCCTCTCATTTCCTCAACATTTTGCATAGCATTTTGCATATATGGATTCATAAAATAACCAAAAACATTGCATCATATATAGCATAGCCGAGGCGTGGGTATGTGATCAATGATCGGAGCAACCGAAAGTTATGAAGAGGCTACCGAAGGGCCACAAAGCTTCTCAACCTTATGCAAAGGGTTCACAATATCCCACAAGTCTTCACTTGAAGCCACAAGTCATGGAAAGTTTTGGTTTGATTGAAGGAGGCAAGCAGTGCAATACTTCTTGAGGGAAAAGAGCCGAATTAGGGTTTCATTTCTACAGGGCTTCTACATAAATTTTTGAGTCGAAGTGGATTTCTTTGACTTATATATGATGTCAAGTGCCTAGGGTTCAAATCTCGTCCACAAATTCATTTTGGAAGGGGTTCGACTGGCCGGACGACGGAAAATCGAGGAATTGGAGAAAAGGCAATCGGGCTAGGTAAAAAGGGTCGACTCCGGACTTTTAAGATCGAGATCGTGAAATTAGGGTTACAATGATCCTATGGTTCAAACTTGATCAAGAAATGATGGAGGAATCATAGAAAAACCAAAGAAAAATCATTTGAAAGGTAGTTAGTTTCACCATTTCCCTCCACCTTTCCTTCCACTTTCTTTCCACACTTCCTTTCATTCTTTCCGTCTCATTTTTCCACTTCAATTCCACTCCATTTCCCTTGGAAACTTCCACCACCTTCCACCATTTTCTAGAGTGTTCCAAGGAATATTCCCTTTTCCAACCCTAACCCTAACTAACTTCCAAACCTAATTTTGGATCCCAAACCTAATATTTGGGCCCCAAACCCAAACCTAGCTCCTAGCCTAGTCTCTATTTAAGCCATTTTCATCCAAACAAAAAGGGTTGAACACCATTTTCCAATCTCACTCTTTGATAAGCACTTTTTTCTCTCACTTTTCCTCTCCCTCTCACCAAAGCTTTTTCAAATAAGCTCTTCAAGTTTCACATTGAAACTTGAAGATCTTGAAGCTTAAGCCTCCAACCTTCATATTTTGTGGATTGAAGAAGGATAAGCTACTGAATTTTGTGAGGATTATCGACTTATCAGAAGCACACGAAGATTCAAGCTCAAGAACGCATTTATTTTGCGATTTCTTGGTTTTCGGTTTTCTCTTCGATTCAAGCTCCGATTCTTGCAACAATCACCGAAGCACTCCTCCGCTTCGTAGGTTGGTGATCTTAATCATTTCTTCTTTAAGTTATTCTCTCCATCTCGCCATTTTTGGCATTCTTTAAGTGCTTTTCGCTTTGTTTAAAATCAATTCCGTTTCGATTATGTTTGCTTGTGATTTGTGATTTTGGTTGAATTTGGATTTAAGGTGTTAATAGATATAGGTTCTACCATGTGTAAATAAGCTCCAATTGAGTAGAAATTTGTGTTAGCATGATTAAGTGGGGGTTAGGATTGTTTAGAAGGAAGATTGTGGCCAAAAGCACTTTTTTTCAAAAGCATTTTTCACTTTTTGTTCAGTGTTAACCGGTTAACGCATTTGGTTAACCGGTTAACGCATGCGTTTTTGGCCAGAATGCTGTATTTTTCTGCCCGTTAACGGGTTAACCTATATGGTTAACCGGTTAACGCTGTTCATTTTTGGATTTTTAGCCTATTTTCTTTCTCAATCTTGCTTCCTAGTGCCTCTAATGTTCATGTATGTTTAGGTAGTGATTTTAGGGAATTTTTGGGTCCATTTCCAGTAGCCAATTTATTTTTTTCGAGTCGTTTCGACATGATTCCATTTACTTTTCTATGTTTTGTGTTAAAGGTGCAAATGTGATATAAGTGATTCTTGATGTTGTTTGCTACACTTTAATCATTTGTTTCACATGTTAATTGCTTGCTTAAATCCAACATATGTTTCATGATTATTGTCATTGCTTGCTTGATTGATAAAGTGATTAAATACCATGTTGATTTTTTGCCAAAAGTGATTAAATGCTTCACATGTTCATGCAAGTTTCTTGTGCTTAATTGACCATATCTTAACATGAGTTCAATTCTGATTTTATGCCATGCATGTGTAACAATTGATGCTTGTAGTGATACTTGTTCAATCTCATGATAAAATGCTCATGTGTGCAAAATGAAAAAAGTATGTTTGTTCTTGATTGATCATTGTCATTTTTAATCAAATAAATGATGTAAATAAATTCACATGTTTGAGTTCATTTTGTGATGCATGTAGATTCATGTCAAGTGACATTAATGTGTTGTTTATCATTCACTTTGTGCACATAAATAAAAATAATCAAATTTGGATTTTGCATTTCATAGCTGTTTTGTATATAGCTGCTGTAAAATACTTGTTTGTTATATTAGTATGATGTGTGTGACTTTCTACACCTACTTTTTCATGTTGCATGCTGGCTGTAAAAAGCTGGTGGGTGTTAGGCTTAGTTTCATAGCTGTTTGTGTATTAAGGGGCTGTAATAGGTGTTGTATTTTGGTTTTAGCATTTTTCTAGTTCCTTTAGGATTAAAATAGAGTCTAGTTTAGGTCTAAGGTGCCTTAGGATTTAATTAGGATTTAATTAATGTGTGTTTGCCTTATTCTTTTTAATAAAAATGTGCATTAACACTTGTTTTGTAGTGGGGAAGATTGAGGTAAGTTTACTCCACTTTATCCTTTATTTTTTATGCATTTCTTTTAGGCTTTTTAATTCATTTTTCCTTCCATGTTTGTGATTGGTAGGATTCCCCATTGTTAGGACCAACTTATCTTCCTTAGGAAGTAAGTTGCATCCTTTTTCCTTTTTTTCTTTTTCCTTTTTTCCATTAGGATTAGAAAACCTCATTAACCATAGGACCTCTCTTGTAAATAAATCAATAAAATTAGGGTTGTGTCTTAGTCCCCCTTAGTTTTTCCCTTTTTGCAATTTGAGTCTTCTTTCTCATCTTCAAACAAAATCTAAAAAAATACTTAACAAATAAATGAAAGGATCCTTTGAGTATAGCCTTATTCCATGAAGCACTTGCATTCATTCCATCTTGGAGTGGTGTAAGCTTGTCTATCATGATGCACAAGTCTCATCAAGGGGTTGTTTCACAAAGAAAAACTTAAAAGACACTTCTTCACTAAAGAAACAAAAACACTTAATAAAGTTCAACAAGCTAGTGAACTTAAGCCCTAATCCTAGGAA
Organism: Lathyrus aphaca; assembly: GCA_963966055.1. Classification (NCBI taxonomy): domain Eukaryota; kingdom Viridiplantae; phylum Streptophyta; class Magnoliopsida; order Fabales; family Fabaceae; genus Lathyrus; species Lathyrus aphaca. The sequence continues at coordinate 120,474,685 of OZ014521.1, read as the reverse complement.
ACCAGTCTTGGATAAATTCTCCTTGCTGGGTATGCTTGTTCTATTATTCCATCTTGGAATGTAGAGTCAAGTGTACATTCCATGGAAAAGAGTTTGAATTCACTTCCTTGTGCCAAATTCATACAAAACTCATAAAAGACAAAAACAAACAATAACCGACTATCCTGCGGGAACTTCTTTTCTCATCTCATTCACTCATAACGCGAACTCGCGACTACTTGTCTCGCATGCAAGACGGTAAACGCACTCGTACCAGACGAGCCTGCAACACCTGAGCATAGACACACGCAGTTCCAGCTGTAAAAAGCACAAACAAATAGTTCCCGCCTAGGATAGGCGAACTACGTCGACTCTGATCCTCATTATCCCGATGAGGTACGTAGGCAGCGGGGTAGGGCCCGTTCGAGCACATTCTTTATTTTCCCTACATTTCCCCTTTTCTTTCCATTCTCATGTTCTTACTTCAGTTCATTTCTCATTCCCATTCCAGTTAGAGGTTCATTTGTTCAGCAACTTTATTTCTCACCCTTCGAAACAAGCAAGCAAGCGTGGATCCCGTCGGGTACGACGGACGATCTGGGGTGCTAATACCTTCCCAGGTCGTAACCGACTCCCGAACTCAGATCTTTGGTTCGCAAGGCCTTGTCCTTTCCTTCTTCCTCAGGTTTGTGCAACATTACCTTTCCCATTCATTCGGGATAAAAATGTCTGGCTGGCGACTCTAACCTTTCCGCGCCACTTTCGCGTTTGTACTAGGATGAAAATCCCGGGAGCGACAGCTGGCGACTCTGCTGGGGATTAACCTGATTCTTCCGGTTTCCCTTGTAGAGTCAATCCTAGCGCCTGTTTGGTTTTGTTTCTTTGGGTGTTTATTTGTTTGTTGCTGAGTGCTTTAGTTTAGCTTTACTGTTTTATTTACAGTTTTTACTTTACAGCTTTACTTTATCGCATTTATTTACCGCTTTCAGTATTTTATTTTCCATGCATCATACTGGACTGTCTGGTTGTGCTGGTTTTCATTTTTTCTGTGGGATGAGAGTTACTGTGAGATGAGCTCGTAACCGGGGCTCGAGTGCACCCTAGGACTTAGAGTGGTTCCACTTTGGCTTCATGGCATCTTGCTATGTTGGTAGTAGTGAGTTCCATACCTTGACTTGCGACCTTCTCGGGAATGTATTGATACCGGAATCTTTCTGGGTTGATGCGCTACCTTGAAAGTTATGTGCAGTCAGGGGACCGATCATTGAGAACCTTAGTGGAAACAACCCTCTCCAGTGATGACAGTGGCAGACCACATTTGTTGGCAAACCCACTCGCATCCGAGGGCCCACTGGGAACTCGCATAGGATGGCCTGGTTCTCTCATAGGAATCCAGTCAAGGCAAACTGTTCGTATGACGGTAGTAATGTACCCTTCGGGATGAATGTACTATTGTTTCTCGATTCAGTGCTTGAAACTGGGGACTTATGAGGGATGCTTGTTTTTTCCGGACTCAGCTGAGACCTCCCTGCGTAGTACATAATACCAAACCGATTCCCTGATTTGGTCATGAGCCATTTCTCGGAAATGGTGAAAGTATTATTGCTATTCGGCTTTGAGAGTCCGTGATGTTGACCCGAGTAGCACACCCGTGAGATTGGGAGGGGTTTACAGGTTTGCAGGAACCCTAAACTTCAACATACCCGCTTTGCCAGTGTTGTTTTATGATATTATCTGGTGCTATATGGTTCTTTGATTCTGAGATTCAGGATTTCTATTCAGAGAAATTATTACTGTGATTACCATGGTGACCCTGATATTGTGACTGTTATTATGACTCTCCACAGACACTTGGCTCGTTGTTCAGCTTCAATACCATCAGTGATTGTTATATTATGTGATCCAGTTCTACAGTTATTGGGTTCTCAGTTATGGGGTTCTATACAGAGATGGTGCCGTTATTGGGGTTCTATACAAACAGTTGGTTCACTGTTCAACACCAACATCAGTTTTTTGATCACATGCCTGTTGCATACATGACATCATAGCATTTCTGCACACATGTTCAGTTATTTCTGGGGATCACATATCTGAATCATGCCATTGGACTTTTTCTATGTCAAAACTTGAATCAAAGCAGATAGATTCCTCAGAAATAATTGAACATGGCATTTGCATACATCCTTGCATTCTTGACAGGTATTCAGAGACAAATTATTTTCCAGACTTGATTTCCCTTCACAATGGACAACTTGAATCACATTCATCAAAGTATATATTTGAAGCAACTCCGGGCGGAGGTAATCGAAGGAAGATCCAGCTAAGGCCATTCAGGGCAGAGCTATAAACTTTATTTCAGAATCAGAAACTTTTGAAAGAGGAAGTCAACCAGATGAAGACTCAGATGAGTTTGGTTATGGGAATTTTGAACGAAGCTATTTTCATCCCTATTGAGGGGAACTACGCTGCTCTGATTCTTCATTGGTCAATGGAGATACGTAGGCAGGAGATCGTGCAAGATCTTTCCGAGCAACCTTATCTATTAACTTTATCAACCTTTTCCCTCCAGATGTCATTTGTCAGCATCTGACCGGAGCTTCCCAAGAGAATCCTAGGGGCAGAGAATACGGGTAAAAGCCAAAACCACGTTAGAAGAAGTTTGATCATATTCTGATGAAGTTCGTGCAACAAGTTTCCTCATGTACGCAAATTCGGAGTGGTTGAGCTAATTGCATCAGGATCATATCCGACCAAGCTTCCTTTGGGGTTTCAATGCCAAGTATGATTACCATTCTGGGGCACCTGGCCTTTTAATTGAAGATTGCAAGTCTTTCAGAGGTAAAGGTGAAGACAAGGTCCCGAATTTGATCGACTCAAAGGTTATCATGCCAGAAGGTCTGCTCACATATTGAAATCTCCTTATCAAATTGGCATCCTAGTTTGCAAGGGCATCTTCAGAAGCAATAAGTCCAGACGGAGTCAAATCTCCTCAATGATGGCAATGTTCAGCTTCTTTACTGCATTTTCATTTGTAGTTTATATTGTTTGTTTAAACATTTGTATGCATGCATGAAATTATTTGTTTTTGAATGATAACCATAATAAAATGCACATGTTTCTCTTGAAGTAATCCATTCGTATTCACTCATGATTTTGTGTATGTGCATTGCAATACCAACTGTTGTGCTTAAACTCTATCAGGGAGGATGACGAAATGAAAACGCAAAAATCTCTAATTGTGTGCTTTTGAGAAAGACCCTGTTGACGATGTACAGGCATTGTTTCAAATCCTAAACACCGGAGATATAAGGGAGATAGACCCTCGCCAACCCATTTGAGCCTTGAAGTAGGAGTTTCTTTTTGCATGAAAAAACCCTCGCACTTAACCCAGGGGCAGGGTAGGCGTCAGTTAGTTTGACCGAGCATTCAAATTTCAAAAAGGAGTGCAAATCCGAGGATCCATTACCTTTCGTTGTACCAAATCAAGAGGTCCAATGACCAGAAACCACAATGGTTATCCCAATCAAGAGGTCCAAAGACCGGAGACCACAATGGTTATTCCTCAACAACAAAGGAGTGAGACAGTCACGACCCTCGCAAAGCATTCAAGACAAACAGTGTCACACGATTTGTTCAAAAAAAAAAGAATTGAAAAAAAAATGAATGAGAAAGCCCGCTAAGTCGAAACTTGAAAACAAACGACTTAGGCAAAAATTAGGGCATCCCGCTGGACTTCACAATCAAAGATTCACAAGAATCAGTCCAGGCAAAAGTTAGGGATAAGAAAAAGAATGCAAAAGTGAAAAACGAAAAGGATTACACAAGAAAGATCCTTGAACAAGAACAAAGTCGTGTGATACAGACACGAAAGACGAAGGGATGACTGACTCCAAACAACAATCTGATTGGTGCTTAAACTGTTAGAGTAATTGGTTCCTTAATCATCACAAAACCCTTTTTGAGAGGTGAGCGCTTGTGAAAGCTAGCTGAAAATAGGAATGGAGAACATCACGAAGATGGGTGGGCACAAATAAATTTCGAGCCTATATCCTTTGTTTTTATAACCGTGAACCAGGCCACGATACAACCCTCAAAAGTCCTAACTGAAACAGGGTTATTTTTGAGAGCGTACTACCACGAGACCGCGTTCCTGACTCCTATGAGTGGTGTTGAAAGATCTTTGTTGGTGTTGCATGTGCATGCTTTCTATTATTCAAAAAAAAAAATTAATGTCGTATCTTAACCAGTGATTCGCTCACAAAGGTTTGCGACATCTTTTTCAGTAAAACTTCAAGATTAACATGTGTGTTGCATTAGAATTTTCATTCTTAGAATAAACATTTTCTGCTTGCATACTTTTGTTTGACATCATAAGAGTTCACGTATGGAATCTCAGTCCAGAAGCTTAATCTTGCCAAGTTGAGAAGTCTGAAACTTCCGAAGGACAATCTGTCGAGGTTCACTTTTTAAGAAAACTCCATCGAGTAGGGACTTTCCCAACATTCCTAGTAAGAGCCAACTAATCCGGGGCAATTATGTCGAGCAATCTCTTCAAAATTCAGCCAAGCTGGGGCAATCATTTCGAGATCCAATCTCTCAAAGAACAGTTGATCTGGGTGTTTTTCTTCAAAGCAGTCATTCAGAGGTGATCACTTCAAGACTTGTACTGGGGCAGGCCACCCCAAGAGCACTAGAAGTTACTTTCTCCTGAAGACGGTTAATCAGAAGCACCTACCCAAGGTTCAAAATACTAGGACACACTATCTCACAGTGATATGAGGTTTTTCATGAATCCTCGCGAGGAAAATTCTTGCACAAACCATGCAGTCTGGGGCAGTTATTTCGAGATCCAACGAATCTCTCCAAGAGTTTGAAGACACTGAGGCATTTCATATGCCATGTTTTCTGTAAAATCCTCTTGAGACATTTACTTCTGACGGACCTTAATCTGAGGCGAATTGAAAATTGCAAAGAACCATTGTTCATTCATGATTAGTTGGCAACCTATCAACCCGGGGCTAGGGGCAAAGCCATTGTCGGCACAGTACTTCGAGATTTGTTTCGTCGGCGAACTTCATTGATCAGAATTCCTTAGCAAGTCTCATTAGACAATTCCTTCTCCAGTAGTGCGGCAAATGGAAGATTACTTCTTGAGCAGAAAGATATCATCGTCTCTCATCCCCAGCATGAGACGCCTTACATCTCTCATTCCCAACATGAGAGGATTTATATCTTATCCCCAGCAAGTGGCAACTTGAGCTCTTATCTTCAGCGGGAAGCTTTATCATTGACATCCTCCATCATCCCCAGTAGAGGTGGAAGTTGAAATCTCTCAATAAGGTAGCAGAGAGTGGGTATCATCCCCAAGCAGAAGTTTCCCTTCAGACAGGGGCAATTCTTAGCAGTATAAGGAGTGTTTTGCCTCCCCAGCAATTGTTTCCTCAGCAGTGTCACGTCTTTGGTTCCCAGGAAGTCCTCACTTCCCCATCAGAGTTCAAAAAAGGGTCCACCTCCAGCAGGGTCTTGGCGCTCCCATCTCAAAGTCCAATTTATTTTTGGCAGTGGCGGCTATTCAGAGCCAGTGAATTATTAACAACTTTCCCCGCAGAGTTGTTTCCCCCTCATCAGGAAAAACCAGATCAATGCAGTGATCATCGTTTCTCCCCAGCCAAGTTATCTGGGATACCTGCAGTCTCCTTATCAGGAGATCTCCTTTGCATTGTCATCATCATTGCATTTGCATCCTCCAAAGCGTAGCATTTCCCTCGTCATGGAGCATTACGCCATAAATTCAAACATATGCATATCAACATGGGCCAGTTTTGAGTTATATTACATAAGACCTGTTACATCTCCAATCAGATTGAAGTGTTCCCCACAGAATGCGACCTCATTTCCCCGGGTGGATACTTCTACCAAGTATTGTTGTTATCCCCAATTGAGTCTTGTTTCAGTACAACAGTCTCACATTTTTTCGCGTCTCCGTTTCAGTACAACGGTCGCGTCTCGGGCTCTCGTTTAAGTACAACGACCCCATTTCATTCGAGTCTCCATTTAAGTACAATGGTCTCGTCTTTGAGTCTTGTTTCAGTACAACAGTCTCATTTCTCTTCGCGTCTCCGTTTCAGTACAACGGTCGCGTCTCAGGTTATCATTTAAGTACAATGATCCTGTTTGCTCGGGCTCTCGTTTAAGTACAACGACCCCATTTCATTCGAGTCTCCATTTAAGTACAATGGTCTCGTCTTTGAGTCTTGTTTCAGTACAACAGTCTCATTTCTCTTCGCGTCTCCGTTTCAGTACAACGGTCGCGTCTCAGGTTATCATTTAAGTACAATGATCCTGTTTGCTTGGGCTCTCGTTTAAGTACAATGATCCCATTCCTTTCGAGTCTCCACTTAAGTACAATGGTCTCGTTTCAGTGCGAAGATAATGGATCGGTTGATACCATTTTCGTGTAGATCGGTTGATCTTATTTGAGTCATGAATCGGTTGATATCATTTCTCTTCGAGTTGTAAATCGGATGATATTACATTCTCGTTTTTCTTGGTTATGGATCGGTTGATACCATCTCCATGTTAGATCGGTTGATCTTATTTGAGTCATGAATCGGTTGATATCATTTCTCTTCGAGTTGTAAATCGGATGATATTACATTCTCGTTTTTCTTGGTTATGGATCGGTTGATACCATCTCCATGTTAGATCGGTTGATCTTATTTGAGTCATGAATCGGTTGATATCATTTCTCTTCGAGTTGTAAATCGGATGATATTACATTCTCGTTTTTCTTGGTTATGGATCGGTTGATACCATTTTCGTGTAGATCGGTTGATCTTATTTGAGTCATGAATCGGTTGATATCATTTCTCTTCGAGTTGTAAATCGGATGATATTACATTCTCGTTTTTCTTGGTTATGGATCGGTTGATACCATCTCCATGTTAGATCGGTTGATCTTATTTGAGTCATGAATCGGTTGATATCATTTCTCTTCGAGTTGTAAATCGGATGATATTACATTCTCGTTTTTCTTGGTTATGGATCGGTTGATACCATCTCCATGTTAGATCGGTTGATCTTATTTGAGTCATGAATCGGTTGATATCATTTCTCTTCGAGTTGTAAATCGGATGATATTACATTCTCGTTTTTCTTGGTTATGGATCGGTTGATACCATCTCCATGTTAGATCGGTTGATCTTATTTGAGTCATGAATCGGTTGATATCATTTCTCTTCGAGTTGTAAATCGGATGATATTACATTCTCGCTTTCCGGGATGGATCGGTTGATACCATCTCCGTGTTAGATCGGTTGATCTTATTTGAGTCGCAAATCGGTTGATGTTGCGTTAAGCTCTGTTACGCCAACAGGCACCCTCGGTGTGGTTTTGATTCGCTCAGCAGTCGCATTGATTGCACTGATTCTATTCCGCCTCGTTCTATTTTCGCTACTTATTCAGAGGTCAAAATCAAAAAAATACATAAATAAATAAATGGGCAGATGGCATTTCTGTTGCCCTCAGTGTGCAAATTTTCAGGTTTTATTCGAGTATTCAATCACTCCATACCTTGAACGTCTAAAATCCGATGCAATTATTCGTTCAGGTCTGCAGATGATTGAATAGGGGCAGCTGTAATACCTCAAAATTTGCCCTCTCATTTCCTCAACATTTTGCATAGCATTTTGCATATATGGATTCATAAAATAACCAAAAACATTGCATCATATATAGCATAGCCGAGGCGTGGGTATGTGATCAATGATCGGAGCAACCGAAAGTTATGAAGAGGCTACCGAAGGGCCACAAAGCTTCTCAACCTTATGCAAAGGGTTCACAATATCCCACAAGTCATGGAAAGTTTTGGTTTGATTGAAGGAGGCAAGCAGTGCAATACTTCTTGAGGGAAAAGAGCCGAATTAGGGTTTCATTTCTACAGGGCTTCTACATAAATTTTTGAGTCGAAGTGGATTTCTTTGACTTATATATGATGTCAAGTGCCTAGGGTTCAAATCTCGTCCACAAATTCATTTTGGAAGGGGTTCGACTGGCCGGACGACGGAAAATCGAGGAATTGGAGAAAAGGCAATCGGGCTAGGTAAAAAGGGTCGACTCCGGACTTTTAAGATCGAGATCGTGAAATTAGGGTTACAATGATCCTATGGTTCAAACTTGATCAAGAAATGATGGAGGAATCATAGAAAAACCAAAGAAAAATCATTTGAAAGGTAGTTAGTTTCACCATTTCCCTCCACCTTTCCTTCCACTTTCTTTCCACACTTCCTTTCATTCTTTCCGTCTCATTTTTCCACTTCAATTCCACTCCATTTCCCTTGGAAACTTCCACCACCTTCCACCATTTTCTAGAGTGTTCCAAGGAATATTCCCTTTTCCAACCCTAACCCTAACTAACTTCCAAACCTAATTTTGGATCCCAAACCTAATATTTGGGCCCCAAACCCAAACCTAGCTCCTAGCCTAGTCTCTATTTAAGCCATTTTCATCCAAACAAAAAGGGTTGAACACCATTTTCCAATCTCACTCTTTGATAAGCACTTTTTTCTCTCACTTTTCCTCTCCCTCTCACCAAAGCTTTTTCAAATAAGCTCTTCAAGTTTCACATTGAAACTTGAAGATCTTGAAGCTTAAGCCTCCAACCTTCATATTTTGTGGATTGAAGAAGGATAAGCTACTGAATTTTGTGAGGATTATCGACTTATCAGAAGCACACGAAGATTCAAGCTCAAGAACGCATTTATTTTGCGATTTCTTGGTTTTCGGTTTTCTCTTCGATTCAAGCTCCGATTCTTGCAACAATCACCGAAGCACTCCTCCGCTTCGTAGGTTGGTGATCTTAATCATTTCTTCTTTAAGTTATTCTCTCCATCTCGCCATTTTTGGCATTCTTTAAGTGCTTTTCGCTTTGTTTAAAATCAATTCCGTTTCGATTATGTTTGCTTGTGATTTGTGATTTTGGTTGAATTTGGATTTAAGGTGTTAATAGATATAGGTTCTACCATGTGTAAATAAGCTCCAATTGAGTAGAAATTTGTGTTAGCATGATTAAGTGGGGGTTAGGATTGTTTAGAAGGAAGATTGTGGCCAAAAGCACTTTTTTTCAAAAGCATTTTTCACTTTTTGTTCAGTGTTAACCGGTTAACGCATTTGGTTAACCGGTTAACGCATGCGTTTTTGGCCAGAATGCTGTATTTTTCTGCCCGTTAACGGGTTAACCTATATGGTTAACCGGTTAACGCTGTTCATTTTTGGATTTTTAGCCTATTTTCTTGATCAATCTTGCTTCCTAGTGCCTCTAATGTTCATGTATGTTTAGGTAGTGATTTTAGGGAATTTTTGGGTCCATTTCCAGTAGCCAATTTATTTTTTTCGAGTCGTTTCGACATGATTCCATTTACTTTTCTATGTTTTGTGTTAAAGGTGCAAATGTGATATAAGTGATTCTTGATGTTGTTTGCTACACTTTAATCATTTGTTTCACATGTTAATTGCTTGCTTAAATCCAACATATGTTTCATGATTATTGTCATTGCTTGCTTGATTGATAAAGTGATTAAATACCATGTTGATTTTTTGCCAAAAGTGATTAAATGCTTCACATGTTCATGCAAGTTTCTTGTGCTTAATTGACCATATCTTAACATGAGTTCAATTCTGATTTTATGCCATGCATGTGTAACAATTGATGCTTGTAGTGATACTTGTTCAATCTCATGATAAAATGCTCATGTGTGCAAAATGAAAAAAGTATGTTTGTTCTTGATTGATCATTGTCATTTTTAATCAAATAAATGATGTAAATAAATTCACATGTTTGAGTTCATTTTGTGATGCATGTAGATTCATGTCAAGTGACATTAATGTGTTGTTTATCATTCACTTTGTGCACATAAATAAAAATAATCAAATTTGGATTTTGCATTTCATAGCTGTTTTGTATATAGCTGCTGTAAAATACTTGTTTGTTATATTAGTATGATGTGTGTGACTTTCTACACCTACTTTTTCATGTTGCATGCTGGCTGTAAAAAGCTGGTGGGTGTTAGGCTTAGTTTCATAGCTGTTTGTGTATTAAGGGGCTGTAATAGGTGTTGTATTTTGGTTTTAGCATTTTTCTAGTTCCTTTAGGATTAAAATAGAGTCTAGTTTAGGTCTAAGGTGCCTTAGGATTTAATTAGGATTTAATTAATGTGTGTTTGCCTTATTCTTTTTAATAAAAATGTGCATTAACACTTGTTTTGTAGTGGGGAAGATTGAGGTAAGTTTACTCCACTTTATCCTTTATTTTTTATGCATTTCTTTTAGGCTTTTTAATTCATTTTTCCTTCCATGTTTGTGATTGGTAGGATTCCCCATTGTTAGGACCAACTTATCTTCCTTAGGAAGTAAGTTGCATCCTTTTTCCTTTTTTTCTTTTTCCTTTTTTCCATTAGGATTAGAAAACCTCATTAACCATAGGACCTCTCTTGTAAATAAATCAATAAAATTAGGGTTGTGTCTTAGTCCCCCTTAGTTTTTCCCTTTTTGCAATTTGAGTCTTCTTTCTCATCTTCAAACAAAATCTAAAAAAATACTTAACAAATAAATGAAAGGATCCTTTGAGTATAGCCTTATTCCATGAAGCACTTGCATTCATTCCATCTTGGAGTGGTGTAAGCTTGTCTATCATGATGCACAAGTCTCATCAAGGGGTTGTTTCACAAAGAAAAACTTAAAAGACACTTCTTCACTAAAGAAACAAAAACACTTAATAAAGTTCAACAAGCTAGTGAACTTAAGCCCTAATCCTAGGAAACCAGTCTTGGATAAATTCTCCTTGCTGGGTATGCTTGTTCTATTATTCCATCTTGGAATGTAGAGTCAAGTGTACATTCCATGGAAAAGAGTTTGAATTCACTTCCTTGTGCCAAATTCATACAAAACTCATAAAAGACAAAAACAAACAATAACCGACTATCCTGCGGGAACTTCTTTTCTCATCTCATTCACTCATAACGCGAACTCGCGACTACTTGTCTCGCATGCAAGACGGTAAACGCACTCGTACCAGACGAGCCTGCAACACCTGAGCATAGACACACGCAGTTCCAGCTGTAAAAAGCACAAACAAATAGTTCCCGCCTAGGATAGGCGAACTACGTCGACTCTGATCCTCATTATCCCGATGAGGTACGTAGGCAGCGGGGTAGGGCCCGTTCGAGCACATTCTTTATTTTCCCTACATTTCCCCTTTTCTTTCCATTCTCATGTTCTTACTTCAGTTCATTTCTCATTCCCATTCCAGTTAGAGGTTCATTTGTTCAGCAACTTTATTTCTCACCCTTCGAAACAAGCAAGCAAGCGTGGATCCCGTCGGGTACGACGGACGATCTGGGGTGCTAATACCTTCCCAGGTCGTAACCGACTCCCGAACTCAGATCTTTGGTTCGCAAGGCCTTGTCCTTTCCTTCTTCCTCAGGTTTGTGCAACATTACCTTTCCCATTCATTCGGGATAAAAATGTCTGGCTGGCGACTCTAACCTTTCCGCGCCACTTTCGCGTTTGTACTAGGATGAAAATCCCGGGAGCGACACACACATCTGTTCGGAAGGAGCGAAGCCAACAGGTTCCTAAAGTTCTAGGTACCAGTGGTTAGGCAAAGTTGCCTACTTCTAGAACGCCGTTTACTTCAAGGGCTTGTGATTCACCTCAGACCACTCCACTTTCTTCTTCCAGTAGGAGATGAGATTCACCATCTGACGCATCACTTCCCCATCCTCCTGTAGGCGTCAGGATTCACCAGTGCCACCTCCTACGGATGATGTTTCTTATCGAGTCCCACCTCCCACGGATGTTGTTGCTGATCCAGTGCCACCTCCGGAGGTGGAGGCTACTGCGGATGTTGAGTCAAAAGCTTTTGGAGGAGGTCTAGTTAATTTTTCCTTACTTCCTCTGTATCCATACCACACTATCATACATATTTGGGATGGAGAGGTAAAATTAGTTGGATTCTTTATTTTTTACCTAAATTTTAATTGCTGACATTGATAATTCCTTACATTGATTATTCCTGACATTGATTATTTCAGACAAATTTCAGGAGCGTGATACCCAAAATTTTGTTAACCATGGGAGGAATATTGTTGCATTGCCTCAACGAAATGAGGATTGGTTTCAAACAATTATGTCTTTATCTGTCCTGAAGGATCTATGCATGACAGGTTACACTCTGGTTAACCACAATATGCTTAATGCATTCGTGGAGAGATGACACTCTGAGACCCTATCGTTTCATCTCCCACATGGTGATATGTCTATCATAATCAATGATGTCTCATGTTTGTTACATCTTCTGATTATGAGGATATTCCTGGATCATGGAAGGATGACCAAAGACGAGGCAGTCGAGATGATGGTAAAACATCTGAGGGATGATCCAAAAAAAGACGATGAAGGAGGTGGATAGGACCGGGTACTTCTGGGATCTACAAAGGGTCTATGAGTACAACTAGGGGTGTCTTGCTTGGTCTACCTGTATTTGCAGTAGAGATAGGGTTGTATATGGAAGACACAACAGGTCATAGGCAACGTGACACTATTGGTGGTAATAATTCTTGATCTTTGAATGTTTTTTTTGTCATTTCATTTCATATTGTTAAAACCATTGCCGATGATTCATGTGTTATAGTTTTTTCTCTCTATATTTTAGACTTGGATCCTCTAGCACTTCCCGCACATCTCTGGTTGAGCGAATGTGCTAGAGTACACTAAGGATATGCCACGTGTTACTACTTTTTATCTCATTCAAAGGGAACCAGACGATCGAGCTTTCATAGTATATCTTGATCATTTGGTTGCTGAGGACATGCACTTTAACAACTACGTTGATCACCATCAGACACAACCATTTGACGAGATAGGGCTATAATTTAGTTGGTTGGAACGCGGATCGCGTCTCACTACTTGTCATCTTCCTGAGCGCGTCATACAACAATTTGGATACACTCAGACCATTCTCAGCCACCATGTTATTTTTCTCATTCTGCCTTGACAGGTAGATAGATAAAGGAGATATTTGATGATTATGAGTGTCATATGGTATCGGAGGAGGCACGGGCTACCATAGCTGAGAGCAACTAGAATTACGTCAAAGGTATATCAGATGGTTCTTCAGGGTTTTACATCCGTACATGGTGCATGCTGCTCTAGGAGATCCACCAAGACTAGTGCTGGTGCGGTAAAACGGCAAGAAAAAGTTTAAGTTTGGAAGAATTTTAGTATTTGTCATATCCATAGGGATCAGTGAAAAGGAAAGAGCGTCGTTCAACGGTCTCCATGTTTCTAAACCTTGGTTTGAAATTGGATTTCAAACGATAACATGCAGAAATTAAAGACATCAAACCAAGTAAATAACACATCCTTTAGAAAGGAGAAACTTATAAGGATCAATTGATAACACATGCATTCTTCTGATCATGTTATACACAACTCAAATGTTCGTCTAATATCATCACGCCTCACCCGCAACAGAGATTATATATAACGCAAAGTCGAGAGGCCAACTGTATTGTCTCATCAGTGATATCTCACGCAACAAAACCACATTAAGAATTGATACTTACGTGAATGTTCAGCCTAAATCTATGTCTAAAGTTTATACCTAATAAATATTACTATAATATCCATATAAAACTAATGATTTGATTCATATATAACACCATGGTCAAAATACGTACACATGATTAATATGCATATTCAACTAATTTGCCAAATGTATGTGAACAAAGGTCTTCATCAATACTGTTGAAATAAGCGATAATAAGAGACATTTAGATTAAACCGTGTGTCTTGAAAAGCACTACGGAGAAATTATTATATATAGAGAGACTACAACTAATTACATGATATAGTCGATGTGGGACTATTCTATATATAAATATTCTTAACACTATATATATTTACAAATATCAACACTCCCCCTCAAGCTTGAGCATATAAGTCAAATGCACCAAGCTTGTTACATATATAATTAATTCTAGGGCTTCGTAGGGATTTTGTAAACACGTCTGCCAATTGATCGTTAGAGTTGACAAAGCTTGTAACGATGTCACCTGATTCGATCTTCTCTCTGACAAAGTGACAATCAATCTCAATATGTTTTGTCCTCTCATGGAAGACTGGATTTGAAGCAATGTGCAATGCAACTTGATTATCACAAATAAGTGTCATTGGTCTTGCTTCTTCAATTTGAAGTTCCTTGAGCAATTGTTTTAACCAAACAAGTTCACATGTTGCCATTGCCATGGCCCTATATTCTGCCTCGGCGCTTGATCTTGCGACAACGTTTTGTTTCTTACTTTTCCAGGATATAAGATTTCCTCCAACAAGTACACAATACCCAGAAGTGGATCGTCTATCAATGGGTGACCCTGCCCAATCAGCATCAGAGTATCCAACTATCTGAGTATGTCCTTTATCTTCATATACTAGACCTTTTCCTGGAGCACATTTGATGTATCTTAGAATCCGGATAACAGCATCCATGTGTTCCTGACAAGGGGAATTTAAGAACTGACTTACCACACTGACTGCAAAAGAAATGTCTGGACGAGTGACTGTGAGATAATTCAACTTTCCAACCAATCTCCTATATCTTCCGGAGTCAGATAGAGGCTCCCCCTGATTGGGTAGTAATTTGACACTTGGATCCATAGGAGTATCAGCTGGTTTAGCATTCAACAAACATGTTTCTTCCAAAATATCCATAGCGTATTTCCGCTGAGAAATCACCAAACCATCTTTAGATTGGGCTACCTCAATACCCAAGAAATAACGGAGTTTACCAAGATCTTTTGTCTGAAATTGATTCGAGAGATGTTGTTTTAACTGGAGTATTCCCTGTTGATCACTACCAGTTATGACAATATCATCTACATACACAATAAGATAAATACACCCTTGGACTGAGTGACGATAAAAAAACGAATGATCAGCTTCACTATGGACCATACCAAACTGTTGGACTACAGCGCTGAATCTGCCGAACCAAGCTCTCGGAGATTGCTTAAGACCATAAAGAGACCTGTGTAGCCTACACACCATATTCGATGACTCCCCCTGAGCAACAAACCCAGGTGGTTGCTCCATATATACTTCCTCTTCAAGATCACCATGTAAAAAAGCATTTTTAATGTCAAGTTGATGAAGAGACCAATGTCGAATGGCTGCAATAGCTAGAAGAAGTCTAACAGATTCCATCTTGGCTACAGGTGAGAAGGTATCACTATAATCCAACCCAAAAATCTGAGTGTATCCTTTGTCTACCAAGCGGGCTTTAAATCGATCAATCTTACCATCTGGACCAACCTTCACTGTATAAAGCCAACGACAACCTACTAAAGATTTCCCAGGGGGTAAAGGAACCAGTTCCCAGGTACCACTTCTTTCAAGAGCACACATTTCATCAATCATTGCTTGCCTCCATTCAGGATGAGATAATGCTTCACCTGGAGTATTAGGAATAGAAACAGAAGACAAAGAAGACAAACAAGTATACTGCAAAGGGGAAAGACGATGATAACATAAATCAATATAATGTGGAGAAGGATTTCTTGTTTGACGTATACCTTTTCGAAGGGCAATCGGAAGATCGGACTCAGGTTGCAGGATCGGATCCGGTGATGGCGAGAGCGTCAGAGGAGAGTCCACAATGACCTCAGGGACAAGTGCGACCTCAGGAACAGGTACGACCTCAGGAACAAGTGCGACTTCAGGGACAGGTACGACAGACGTTGGTTGACGACGCTGATATGTTTGAAGTGGGCGAGAAGTATGGGGGTCAACTGTAGGGGTATTTAGTGGACCAAGTTCCCTAGAATGATCGGGGACAATGACATATGGGACTTCCGGAAGAGGTGTGGGAATACGTTCCTGAAGGGGTTCCGAAGTTGCTTGGCTGGACTCGAAATATGGAACAGACTCGAAGAAGGTAACATCGGCTGATATGAGATATCGTTGTAGAGTTTGTGAATAACAACGATAACCTTTTTGTGATCGATGATAACCAAGAAAGACACACTTTAGTGATCAAGCTGATAGTTTATCAAGACCAGGAGAGAGATTGTGTACAAAACATGTGGTCCCAAAGACTCGGGGAGGAATTGGGTGAAGTGGGGAATTGGGAAAAAGGATTGAATGAGGGATTTTATTGTTAAGGACAGATGAGGGCATGCGATTTATAAGGTAACATGCCGTTAGCACAGCATCCCCCCAAAACCGAAGTGGAACATTACCATGGAGAAGTAAGGTCCGAGTGGTTTCTACGAGATGCCGATTTTTGCGTTCGGCTACCCCATTTTGTTGAGGTGTGTGAGGACAATATGTTTGATGGAGAATACCATTGCGTGACATAAAATTTTGAAATTGTTGGGATAAATATTCACGGGCATTGTCACTTCTTAAGGTACGGATAGACACACCGAATTGAGTTCTTATTTCTCGATAAAATTGTTCAAAAATAGAAAATAATTCAGATCTATTCTTCATTAAAAATAACCATGTGCAACGTGAAAAATCATCAATAAAGGTGACAAAATACCTAGACTCAAGAGTAGAGACAGTACGCGAGGGACCCCAAACATCGGTATGAACTAAAGCGAAAGGGGATGAAGCTCGTTTATTGACTCGATTGGGAAATTGACTACGGGTGTGTTTCCCTAACTGACACGACTCACATTGTAAATTAGATACTTTCGATAAACTTGGCACCAACTTATGTAATTTTGAAAGACTGGGATGACCTAACTGGGCATGGATAGTGAGTGGAGAATCATTGGCTGAGCATGTCCGAGATGACACTGAGAGGTAATAAAGGCCTTGAGACTCACATCCGACGCCAATCGTCCGTCCCGAACTCCGATCCTGCAGGATAACATTATTGTTAGTGAAGGTGACACTACAATCAAGAGAACGAGTTAAACGACTGACAGAAAGTAAATTAAATGGACAATTCGGAACATAGAGAACAGAAGTAACAGAGAGAGAAGGTAGAATTTGAATAGTACCAATCCCTTCGGATTGGGTTTGAGAACCATTGGCAGAAGTTATAGTAGGTAAGAAACCAGAGGTAGAGAGGGAAGAAAAAAGATTTTTATTACCGGTAACATGATCAGACGCACCAGAATCAAGGACCCATAGTCTAAGAGAAGATGAGAGGCAAACAGATGAATTACCAGTGTGTGCTACCGTAGCAGTAGAATAATCTGAGTTTTGATAATCCTGATACCACCTGAGAAAATCATCGTAGTTTGGCATAAATTTCTGAGGAGTAGCCATGAGTATCAGCGGAAAAAAAACTGTCGGAATCAGCCGTCGGACACGCTAGCACGGGCGGGGAAGCGGAGGCGCGAGTGGACGTGTGCGTGAGTTTTTGACGGCGGGAAAAAAGTGCGACGGCTGGATCGGAGGGCAGCGAGTCGGATGGTGAGATCAATTTTCCGGAACGTCGCAGGAAGTTTGTCGGAACAGTAACGGCGACAGTGGCGGCAGGGAGGTTATCGAAGAATTTTGAAAAGTGAGGCAAACCGGAATGATAACACGGTTTGCAAAAAAAAAAAAAATTCTCACCGGAATATAGTAGGTCAACCGGGTAAAACACGGCGAAGAAAGAATTGTCTCTTAACAGGCTCTAGATACCATGTTGAAATAAGCGATAATAAGAGACATTTAGATTAAACCGTGTCTTGAAAAGCACTACGGAGACATTATTATATATAGAGAGATTACAACTAATTACATGATATAGTCGATGTGAGACTATTCTATATATAAATATTCTTAACACTATATATATTTACAAATATCAACAAATACTATTAAGCACCCTCACAATATCGTTTGTCAAGCATTATCACGGTCTTTATTGTATTAATCACTAGATGTTATTCATACTAACAATCAACACAATACTAAAATTATGATACAAATGAATATCAACTCACAAACTATGTCAAAAGTTTGCTCATTGAAAGATGAAAATCTTAGATCTAAGATTTGAAAGAGTTTTGTCAATACCCACAAATAATAAATCAAAGAAAACAAAAATATTGAATCAAAACTAGTTTACAATATATATATATATATATATATATATATATATATATATATATATATTAGATGAAATACATAGGTATCAAGAGATTACATACAAACTTCAACAAGAAAGAATACAAAGAGAAGAAGAAGAAGAATTTCTCACGGTTTGTCAAAGCCGATTGAAGCAGATCCAACTCTATATCAACAAGATGAATCCTCTAAAGTGGTTTTCTAAGCCTCCATACTCCTAAAATGTGTTTGATGAAGTTGAGAAAAAGTTCCCCAAAAAACATAAAGTAAAAAATATCTAAAATATGACTTTATAGGCAATTTTGGGGTTCCGTGTTCGCCCAACAAAGTCTCGTTCGTCTAGCGAACATATGCCTCCTTAGCTACTACCAAAACAATTTTTTCCATGCTTTTGAGCATTTTCTGTTCGCCTATCGAATATGACAGCAAACTCAACACTTGTTTCGACCATAACTTTTGAACCGTAACTCTGTTTTACGACGGTCAGAAGCTTTGGAAAGATTATTTAATGCTCTATAAGACAATGATAATATCATTGCTTTAATACATATGAAAATGAGAGAAAAACTATTAAACTCGATGATATTTACATGATACACAATATATACACTATAATTTAAACTATACAACTTATGCACAAAAGTTGAGGTTTATTAGTTAAATTAAGCCAATAAGTGCTAATTATTCATACTAAATATCACTCTAATTTAGCACTTATCAACAAGTTCATCAGGAGATACTAGGGGAGGAGTACACTCAACTAGATCATACTGATGATGTCTTACCTAGATTTCGTGGCATAGTGGAGATTGTGTGGGCATACATTGATGAAGGTATCTTCCTTGATATTTTTGGTGTCAGGCGAGTCCTATATGCCATCATGGCGGAGGCCTAAGGGGAATTGTTATACTAGAGACATTGTTGGAGGACAATAGGGATTGATGGTCGATGAGGTATAGCAAACATAAGAGGTAAAGGAGAGATAGTCAAACACACATAGTAGTAGTCTCTTATTATTTTGTTGTAGTAATATACTATATACTTTATTTTGACGTTTTTACTACATTTAGGATCTCTAATATATGACATTTTCTACATATTTTGCTATTTTATTTTTGACATACATAATACTAGTCTCTTATGATTTTGTACATCTATTTTTTTTCCGATCGTGCATTATATTTCATCTGAACATAGATAAACAACTTATTGTACAAAATACTTATTTTGATATATTTCGGAGATGTATCTCCAGAATATTCATAAATATACATCTCTGGTACAATTCAAATACAAATGAATTTTGAGTGGGTTGTATTGAACGTCTAAAATGGTTTCGGAGATGCATCTCTGGAATATTTCGTTTATTAAGAAATAGATGTGTCCGAAAATATTTCAACATTTATTAAGAAATACATGCAGAAATATTTTGTACACATATTTTAATGACCCGCCTGATCATAAGGACAATGGTTCTACACCTTGATGATGCCCTTCACCGTTGAGGCCTCCCACAATTCACCAGAGGTGTTTCGTGCCTCCCAGGATTCACCCGAGGTGTTTGATGCGAGGTGCCTAAGATATTAGTGTTATCCATCAAATATAGCATCTCTCTCCAACTTAGTTGGAATGCGCTGTCATAATCGAGTTTGGCTCTCATGTCGTCGTAGCTTGGTTGTGTTAGTTAGGTTATGGATGAGCAGGTTAGTCGGTTTAATTGAGACATTGATTCGTTTTGGAAATGAAACAATGGTTGTTGTATTGTTTGGTAGACATATGTTGGTTGGGTGCTTTGGTGGTTTGATGTTTGGGTGCATTGGTGGCGTGATGTTTAGGTGCGTGTTAGTTGGGTGCTATGGTATGAAGTGTTGGTATCATATGCCTTATCGGTGCTATAGTAAGATGTGGCCGTGACATATGTTTGGCCTACATATCAAAGGGGCATAATTTTGCACAACAAAAATATGTGAAGGAAAAAAAATAGTTGCCCTAACAACACGCGTATCAAAATCGAAATTGATTCGCTTGACAAAATGGTAAGATTATGTTGTATATGTCGCTACCCCAGACACACACGGACACATTGTCCCAATCCTGGAACAATCTCCACAACATAATAATTATTTTATGCATTCTTGATATGCAATTTATTTTTTGTAACCAAGAAATTTAATATTGATTACAACTTCTAGTTTCAACAAAACAAACACAAACACGCTTAAAACAACAACACGAAGAATAATTAAAAGGACTTAAGACTCTAACATATCTAAGAGATTACAACCATCTAAATAACATCACATGGCCCATGCATGATAACACGTACATCATTGTCAGTTTTAACTCCCACGCACGATGTGCTTCGTTCACTACCACAAATAACACATTTCATGAAAAACTTTCACCTCACCCAAACAAAAGCTGAGTTAAAATGTCAAGGCACACCATGTTTTAATTTATTTTATAAATATCATATGTTCCCTCGGGTTTGAAATATAAGCAAGGTGAAAATAATTCAGAACATGCTTTGATTCCCAACAACAACCGTTTATGTTTTTATTTCTTTAAACATGTCGTCTTTCTTTTTTATAATTAATGATCTATTCATTCAATTATATTTAATAACTGAGGGATTATATTATCATATTTTACTATAAAAGCACACGTTAATCAATTTTTACCCTAAACCTAAATTATATGTAGCCGTTCCAAAGTCTTACACATCATTCTTTGGGATGGATTGCAAGACAAAAAAAATCAATGTTCTTCAATCTTTAATAAAACATTTAACTGCCCTTGCAATCTATCTCACATAATGATATTGATGTTGTTGCATTTTTATAATAACCTTCCTATGTTATCAATCAAAGAAAACTTTGATAAATTTGTTACTTTTCTCGGTTGACAACATTAAGAAATTTATTACTTAACACAATCATCCATTTCTCTTTCATATTCTCTTTCGTGTGAAAGAATTTACCATGAAAACATTTGCTAAAGATATAGAAATCTCTCTGGGATGTATTGCAAGCACATAAAAAAATTTCTCTTAGTTGAAACCGATAACTTATTAGAAATTTGAAAATATATGTTGTTCTTCAAGAATCCATTGTCAAAATCTTGATTTTTTAAATAATTTATTTTAGGCTTAAATTCACTTTTGGTCCCCCTAGTTTGGGTAATTTAAACAATTGGCCCCCTATTACAAAACCTGCGAATTTGGTCCCTTAAGTTAGACGCACTTTGGATTTACTTGGTCCCTTATACAATATTGATGACGTGTCATGTTTTTTAATAAGGTGGCATGTAGCAATGGAATCCAAGTCATCATTGTCATACCCTAATTTTTGACCCTAAGATTTTCCGCATCTCATCTGCATCTTGCATAAAAACAAGATCACATATAGGTTCATTTATCCTTCTAGGGTGCAAACCTATGCCTCACAGGGGATCAACGTGCTTTTACTTGCTTTCATTTGTTTATATTTAATAACTTCTAACCAAAATCCAAAAAAATATGTTGCAGTTTGCTTCTTCTTCTTCTTCTTCTCTGTGTGCAGGTTTTCAAAGACAAGGCAGTGATTTCAATTCAGATGTGGTTATTCAGTTATGATTCGATTCAGATGGACGTTTGACCTAATTTTGGTCAAACTATCAGAAGATTGTTTCAACTGCAAGTTATTTGTGCCAATGGTTTATTTCTCAGACAGTGCGTATTCAAAAATTCAAGTTGTGTTGTGTGCGAAAGTCATCAGTTTATCGAGCACTGTTGTGTGTGAAGTTCGGTTTGAATCTTCAGGTTTATCAGTGTTCATCGGTTCATCAGCAGTTCATCTGTGGATTTATTTTCCTCAGCATGAATTCAAATAATTCGGGCAATTTTCAGACGATCCAAGTGGTTGTGGTTTAAGTTGCAAGTTGTTCAGTGGTTCAGTGATGATGTTGCACATATGAGGAAGAAGAAAAAGCTTAATGTCTTTCTGCGTTCTATTTTTTTTCTATTGTATTTGTTCTTTTTTAATTTTTTTATAAAAACTGAGTTGTTGTTTGGGCTTGTAAGACCATTTGGATCCACTGAATTTCTATTCACTACTCCTTCATCTACGACTTACTCCCTGGCTTTTCCATATATATTTTTTTTAAGATTTTCATTAATAGTTATTATTAGTATTATGAGTTTTCCTAAAAAATAATAATTCTCACATTTCTTTCTGAATTTTAAAATTCCTTTTCAATTTGGTTAAGTTTCTTTGAAAAACCTTTAAAAGATTTTTTTTTCTAGTTTGTGTTTTTATGAATTATGTCCATTTTCTTCTTGATTTTATTCTTTTGTTGTGTGGATCATAAATATTAGATCCATTTTCTTTCATCTATTCTTCTTTTGATCGATGAGATCTCCGATTCGAAGATTATTGGTTTTCGAAGATGTTTAATCTTCATTATTTCAAATCTATGGATGAATGATCATTTGGACCATTCTCCATACTTTGGGATCGTGATAGGTTGCATTTGATAAATCAATGTGAAATCTCGATTAAGATTAGACCGTTACCACTTTTTCTTTTCGTGCGACATGTTTTCGGAGAATGATCCATCATATCATTTCTCTAACATGTATTAGCACAAATATTTTCCACCTTAATTGGTGGTGGTCAACCTCATTTCTAGGGTAATTACTTCGTAAATTACTCGGCGATTGCTTAACATATACCTAAACTTGTCCCAAATTCGAAATAAGATCCAATTGGATCTGGTTGCCTCTCGATTTTGGTTAATCTTTTTGGTTGTGGTTGATTAAGTTCATCATACCATTATTATGTAAATATTATTATACTATTAATATACTAACATTTTAATTCATTCTCGCACCTTATCCTCTTTATTTTAATCTCTTGCTCCTTATCTCTTTTATTATGCTTTTGTTATACTATATCATTCATCATATTGTTTATGTTTATATTGTTATTCTTGTGATTTTTTCCTTTGTCCATTTGGACACAAAAAACATTAATAAAGGATTGAACATCTAAAAGACTTGTAACTTTGATCTTGGACTATGACCACTATCCTTAGCATTGGACTTGGAGTTTTGGACTTAGATTTTAGGATCATTCCTTTGCTTGAGCCATTATGGATTGGAGACTTTAGCTTGATTTGGTTCACTTGTTTATGAAGATGAAATTCTATCGCTTCGAAGAATATTCACCATACGGTTTGATCGTTCTTCCCTTAACTTTTACTTTCAAATCTTAGGATAGTCCCTTCATCTCTTTCACTTCTTAAATTTTCAAATCTTCTCCCTATTTCAAAAACCTTCTTTGTTTTCAAACTTCAAAATGTTTTCATAATTAAACCTTGACTTAGGTCAAGCGATTTTACCTTTTTCATTTAGTTTCTTAATAAATGCTAAACCACATAAGCCTATTGAAACTTTCTTTTCAAAACACTTTAAAAAATTCAAAACTCATTCAATTCTTTTTGTGCCTTCGTGCACTTTTCCTTTAACCTTTTTTTTTTATGTTTAGATATGATTCATTCTTTCTAGCAGAATTATTCGCTAAAGAATGACGACTTATCTTTACATTTTAAAATCAATTCAACACATTGTTTCTTTTTACAATTTGTACCCCGAACTACGAGGTTTTGATCTCGCATTGCACTTTGTGGGTACGTAGGTATGAGACGAACATCTCTTCAGACACAAAAATATTAAAAAAAATAATTCTTTTCTCATCCCTCCACTCTCATTTAACAAACTTTTTTCAAACAAAAAAAAACAATAAATATTTCAAAGGGCTCCCGTGGAGTACCACTGACATTTTGGGTGCGTAAAACCTTCTCAACTTGTAACCTATCCCCTTACCCGTTCTCTGCTCGATTCTTTTAGCTTTTTGCTTTTAGATTCATTAGGATTTTATTCTTTCTTTTTTCCTTTTCCTTTAGGAATAAAATAAAAGAAAGGTGGCGACTCTGTTTACTTTGAGTTAAGTTAACTAATAACTTACACTCATGATTTTATCGCTACATAAAAGTGGCGACTCTGCTGGGGAGTCAATCTCTAAGTGGATTCAGCCTACTTTGATTTATTTACTACTTTGGTTTGATTTGTTTGTTATTTGTTTGTTCTGTTTCGGTTTTGGTGATCCTCTGTGAGTGAGATAAATTCTAACTCGGATCTAAGTTGAACTTATGATAGGACGACGATATTCAAAGCGATACGCGATGGACAGTCCAAAGCTATATCAATTCGATAATCTCCACTCGGTTAGGCTCTCTTGGATTATCAATGTCATGATGAGTTATCATACGTGGCATTATTTTCCGACCTTGAGCTGATCATACTGAGGACCGTAGAACCCTTAACCCATCCAAGTCAATTTAGGAACGTAGTACGGAAACTATCCGGGTGTAAACCTAAGGTGGTTGTTACGCGATATTACACTCGGACGAGGTCTATTTTAAGAATGTTATCGGTTGGGGATTAATCCAACGTACCGATAATATTCTAAAGATGGCTGTTAACTTCGGGCACCTCTGTTAGAACCCTTTTGGTTTTCTGCAGGTACAATGAAGACAAACCTTAGTACATGCCTTTGTGGGTTGTTGGTTCTTATCCCTTGACTTCATGCTCGTGATCCAAACCTTTGACCTGTGTGCTTTGTGTGATCTTGTTTGTGGTTTTTGCATCCACATATTCATCATGATCATCATCACAACCATATCTCAAGGAAAACAATTCCGATTATTGCAAATATTGGAAAAAGCAAATATTCCTTTTTGTCAAGATTTTTCATGACCGTATTCTCGATGTTGACCATGTTTGCAAACTAATTCATCAGCACCTTCTTGAACTTAGCTATCTCTTGTTTAGAACTCCCTGTCAGCAATATGTCATCAACATACATACACACTAGAATCATATTTCCTTCAGAGGTATGTTGAACATAAATATCATACTCTAGTTCACAATTCTAAAATCCATGCTCCTCAAAAAATGAATCAATCTTCAGATTCCAAGCTCTGGGCGGTTACTTCAGTCCATACAATGCTTTATGTAATTTGTACATCATCTCTTCCTTATTCCTTTTAACAAATACAGAAGCTTGTGACATTTATACCACTTATTGTAATGAACCATTCAAAAATGTAGATTTCACATCTAAATGCATCAGAGGCCAATTCATGTTAGCAACTATTGCAATCACCAGTCTGATTGTTTCATGTCTCTCTACAGGTGCAAACACATCAGGAATAATCCAGCCCATGTTTTTGTAGAAGTCCTCTTGCTACTAACCTCGCTTTGTGTTTGCCAATTGATCCATCTAGCTTTAGCTTCACCTTGAAAATCCATCTGACATTGATGGCTTTCTTGTCCTTTGGAAGCTTAGTCAACTTCCAAGTCTTTTTTCTTTCAATAACCTCAAGTTTTTTTTCATGAACTTTAGCCAAACTTTCTTCTTGAGGGTGTCTTCTGTAACACCCTATTTCTACCCGACTTTAATTTTAAATCAGAGTTATAAGAATTCAACACAAAACATGGGATATTACATGTTTCAACTTTAAAATCCAAATAACAAAAACTTCATTAATAAGATACTTTGAAAACAATGCAGCGGTTTCAACATCAATTTTGTAACTTTAAAACAACTTTCAAATATTCAACATAAATACTTCAACATGGTTTTCAATATAAAACAACTAAAAACGATTTAATCAGCTAAATAAAATCCACAAAACAAAACATGCGTTCATCCCCCCCGAAGTGCTACATATCAGAGTGACAAACACCGACTTGAGATGACTAGGTACTCAAATCCTGGTTACCTGTACGTTACCAACAAAGGGAAACATTCAAACAGAAGGGGTGAGATATTGAATAATATAAATTGGAGTATGATAATCAATATATAAGCAAGAATTCATACAATCACACCACTTCCATTGCTAGCAACATCAACATACAACTTGCAACCAATAACCAATTAACAACGTAGATAAAAATGAAACTCAAATGTGACTCAACTCATATATGCATGTGGTACCATTGGGAGTAAACTCCCAACTTGAAAATCTTGCCAGTTTATCGAGACATCAACAACTTATTTGCCAATCCAGGCCAACTTGAATCGAGCATTCGCTCCAACTTGAAAATATGCATATGTATGCAACTATGAATGACATACAACAACAACAACATGAACAACAACTTGACAACTTAACAACATAATTCAACATTGATCAATCGACCTGCAGCTTAATAATCTTCCCCAAGATCGGGACAACACGACTTATAAATACTTATACAACTTCAACACGTAAAACGACTAATTACGGCTTAATCAATTAGATCCCTAAATTAATTATTTTTAACCCTTAAATATACTACAATCAACTTATTTTACCTTCACTTAATGTCTAAGATCAGTTCAACTCGAAATGAATGCAAAAACAGGACGAATCGCCAAAAACTGCATTTTTCTGCACCCACTCTGCCCATATGCGTAATGCCTTACTCCATACGTGTAATGCCTACTTTGTTATGCGTAATGCATGTGTACTGGGGTATGTTACGTGTAATACCTTACCTTGTTACGCGTAATTCCAGATCCATTACGCAAAACACAAGAGAGCTTACAAACCTGTCTTCTGCTATGAATCACACAACATCATCATTTCATTCAAGCCTATTTGGGTTTCTACATCGATCTTATACTCTAAATCCTCTGTATCTGTTCATCTATTAATTCTATGATTGATTTTACGAACCCTAACTTCTTTCTCTACACGATTTTTCTGCAACACTAGTCCAACAACACATATACAACAACGATTACATCAATAGAAAAACTTGCAGAACAAAAATTCAACAAGAACGACAAATTTCTCCATGAGACATCAGCACGAAAATTGACAACAACAACACATACAAAACACAACAACAAAATCATATGAAAACCCAACCTATATACATATCATCTAGTCCCAGTTATGGAATCCGAACCCCACCCTTACCTTGGATTGAAGGCAGATCGAATTCGCATAAAAAATCTCCGTGAAAATTCTCAACCTAGCCTCTTCTTGATCTTCCTCTAAGACTTGTTCTCTCCTCTTACAAAATTCTGATTACACCCTAATTAGGTCTTTTGTATAATTTCACTAATTATCACAAATCAGCTTAATTACTAATGGGCCTAAAATAACACCTCCAACTTTACTACTCTCACCACACAACTAAGCCCACTTAATATTATATTATCAATACTTATTTTATTATTCGACTTTGTTAAATTAAACAACTCAAACACAACTTAGCCATCAACTTAATATCAACTTAAACAACTTAACAACTTAACGATACAAACGACCAAAACAACACCAACTTAACAACAAATAATCGGGAAAATATGCGATAATATTTAATTAAATTAATTAATTAAATACGGGCGTTACATCTTCTGTACTTACTGGTTCAAAGTCTACTACCATGAGACACTGAATAACCTCCCCCTCATAGTCTATTTCAATATCTCGCAACAAGTCATACTCTGAAAATCTTCTCAGGATGTTTCTTACTTTTTGTGGCCTCTAACCTCGTTCAGAATCTCATTCGGATGCTGGAACCCCAGAAGTTCTATCTTCATAAGATTCTCCTTCACATGCTCTTTCTTTAGAAGGTTGACCTTCTCTAGAACCTTGACCACCTTCAAAGTTTGGAAAATTCCCAGAATCTGAATAACCACCAGAATCTGAATTACCATTAGAATCGGTATCAAAATCATCTTCACCTTCTGAGTCTCCTTCAGAGTAGAAATCAACATCAGAGTCAGACTCGCCTTCAGAGTCTACTCCAACTTCTGACTCATCTTCAGAAACTTCTAATTCTGACTTTTCTTCAAAAGTTCTCACACTAGAGTTTGATTAAGACTCATTCCAATCCTAAGCTTTTGATTCCTTTACAATGACGTCTATTATGAATTCAACTTTATTAGTTTATGGACAATAAAGCTTGTATGCATTGTATTGTGATACCTCATTAGTAACATCACTTTGCTTCTATCACCCAACTTCTATCTTCTAGCTTCTAAAACATGCTTGTAACATACATAACAAAACACCTTCAGATGGCTAACACTTTTCTTGTCTCCATTCCATTTTTGAATAGGAATTATTTCCTCCAACTTCTTCGTTGGACATCTTTTAAGCACATATGTTGCGGTGGAAACAACTTCTCATTGTAAGGTGTGAGGAAACTTCTTCTCCTTTAGTATGTTTCTCATCATGTCAAGAAAAGTACAATTTATTCTCTCAGCAAGACCATTGTGTTGAGGAGTATAAGAAACAATAACTTCATGCTCAATTCCATTCTTCACACTGAACTTTCTGAACTCAATGGAGTTATACTCATCTCCCTCATCGGTTATGAGAATCTTTAGAGTCTGACCACTCCGATTCTTAGTGTTCATTCTGAATTTCTTGAATTCAGCAAACACCTTGTGTTTGAACTTTATAAGGGATACCCATGTCATCCTTGTAAATTCATCAACAAATGACACAAAGTATTTGTTCCCACGAATCGATGCTACTAGAAATGGACCACACACATCAAAATGCAAAACTCCTAAGGCATGTTTTACTCTTGAAGCTACTTCTAATGGATATGGAAATCTTGGTTGCTTTCCTTCCATGCTTACTTTGCATGACTTCTCAAGCTTCTTAATATTTGGAATTCCATGTACCAGCTTCTTCGAATTCAAATGTCGTAAGCCTCTGAATTTCAGATGACCAAATCTTTTGTGCCACAACTCACTTTCCTTCACAACATTTGTTGTAGTAAGGAATTCTGAGTCTGAAATCCTGACATTCACCTTGAATATTCTATTCCTTACCTGTTTTGACTCTATAATAAGCTTCTGATTACATTCATACAACTTCAAAAGATTGTCCTTCATGGTAACTGAATAACCTTTCTCAATCAGTTTCCCTACACAAGTCAGATTGTTTTTCATGCCATGTACATACCACACATTTTGAATAAATGTTCTTTTCCCATTTTCAGAACGACTCTGATATTTCCCATACCTTCACTGTTAAGATCTTTATCATTAACACATCTGATCTTTGTCCTCTTTCCAGAGTCAAAGTCAACCAACCATTTCTTATTTCCAGTAAGATGATTTAAGCAGTCAGTGTCCATATACCACCAGCCTGTCAAATTTGTATCATCAGATTCAGAAACCATCAATAGCATAAATTCATCATCAGAATCTCTTCTGGCTACATTTTCTTCTTCTGACTTCTTTTACTTGTTTGCCCAACAATCAACAAGATAATGACCAAACTTCTTAGAAAAATAACACTTGATCTTCTTCTTGTCACCTTTATTTTCCATACTGAGCATTCTTCTGCATATCAGAAGTTGAGGTTTTAGAATTCTGAACACCATTAAATCTTCTCCTAGCTTCTGATCAAGACTGCTTCTAATGCTTCTTACCAAAAGCTACTTTCAGAGCATGCTTCTCTACTTCTCTTTCAAAACTTCTCCCAGTCAGACGCAACTCCCTTGCTTCTACTGCTTTGCGGCTCTTCAATTTTCATGGTGTCTAGATCCTTAGAATATTCTATTTCTACCATAATGTAATTAAACTAAGAAGTATGAGATCTCAATACCTTCTCAATGATTACTTGTTCAGAAAGGGTTTCTCCATAAGCTTTCATCTCATTAATGATCATAATCACTCTGGAGATGTACTCAGATACCTTTTCATTGTTCTTTATGTTAAGATTCTCATACTGCTTTCATAGAGACTGAAGCTTCACCTTTTTCACTAATGCGTCACCACCGTAACACCTAACCAATGTGTCCCACGTAGCCTTCGCCGTCATCGAATCAATGATTTTCTCAAACACGTTCACATCCACACACTGATGGATGTAGAACAATGCCTTCTAATCTTTCTTCCTCAAATCACACTAGGTATTTCTCTATGCATCAGTTGTATTTTCTAGAAATGACACTGAAATATAACCA
Organism: Lathyrus aphaca; assembly: GCA_963966055.1. NCBI lineage: Eukaryota > Viridiplantae > Streptophyta > Magnoliopsida > Fabales > Fabaceae > Lathyrus > Lathyrus aphaca. The sequence continues at coordinate 120,444,555 of OZ014521.1, read as the reverse complement.
TCGTTGACAAGATCAAGAACATCTTGAGGGCCAAACAATACATTCATCTTAATCATCTAACGATTCCAGTTTTTGCCATCGAACACTGGAAGCTTGGTGCTTAGACTAGCGTTTTCGTTCAACTTCAACCTCGTGCAAGTCACTCAGATCTTACCAAACACAATGTTTCCCAATCCCGAAGAATTTGAAAATGTGATTCTGTTACGATTTCATTCAAGATCCAACACAAATTCAAGAAACAAAATCAATCACACAACACCTCACCGTTTCACTCGTGTTTCCCGTATGAGAGAATATATTTATTGCTCTGCAATGACAATTATAAAAGTTGTAAGAAAGATAGATGGATGGATAATTAATCACAGCTACCACTAACCTATTCATACTCAAATATTGGGATCACATAGCCAACATATTAAAATACTAAATTATCCTTCTACAATTGGTGATAGTAGGGGCAACAAAACCGATTAGATATAATTTCTATGAGTGATCTAAATTTCTCACTGATTTTTTTATAGAATTCAAATTTCTTACTATATTATGCTTATTAAAAAAAAAACTTATTTCCCATAACAACAATAAAAATAATCAAATATTTTCGGCAGGTAAATTATTTTTGAAAGTGGGACCCTTGAGTCTTAAATGTGGAACTTTTTAATAAGAAATAGTATTACTATTTCAGTTAGGAGACACGTAAATTCTCAATTAGTTTCACACTCTCTCTCGAACAATAACATTCCGTTTTTCTTCTGTGATCATATCAGTTTCCCATCAACTTCTTTCAAGCTACTACCATGGTGGTTTCACAGGTAATTCTTTCCATTATTCTCCTCAAATAACAACTTAACAACACATTCAAAATATATTAGCTTTTTCTTCTCCATTTTCATCTTTCATTGATCCACCCAGTTTATCATATAATACATGTATTGTTGTTTTCATGAATAAATATGTTATGTTTGCACTTTGCAATTTGCATTTTGCACTGAGAAGTGTTTGCTGCCACTATAGTTATGGTTTCTATGTATAATGTATGGTTCTTTCTAATTTACATGTTTCCAGTAATAATTATCAATTAATATGATTTTCTGCTGAGATTTTAGTTATTAGCTTAAAGTAATGTTGATTGCAATTTGCAATCGTTAATAATTTCCAAATGAACTGGCATGAAGAATAAAAACCATATCTATCAATCTGTATAGACAGAAAAACTTGTACTTTTCAAATGGACTTTACTTGTTAGAAAAGATCCTTTTGTTTATAGGGCCCTTAATAGATGTGATGAAATATAGGTGGGTGTGTGAATTAACATTTCATTAAAAACCATCAAAGTTTGTTGTCTGAAGTAAATTATAAGAATGTGGATTGAAGTGAAACAACAGTTCTAATAATAACATCAACATGTCATGTACTATGTGGTGGTATCTTCATGGTCCCCTATCACAAAATTATTATTATTTGATATTTTTAGTAACTTATAGTATCACTCAAATGTGTATGATCTCACTGGAACAATGAATCTACTATATGTTTTTGCCTTTATAAAGTTTGATGTAAAGATATATTTATTAATAATTGGTGGAAATCTAGCATAGCCACATGATGTGGGCCAAATTCATAATAGATAAGGAACATAACATTAAACAAAGAAATAAGTTTAACATGTATACTATTGAATGTGAAATTGGATCTGGGAGAAATGAGCTAGCCCATATACAAGTGTTTAAATAAAGCATTGAATCATAACATGTTTTTTAATGCTATGTGTTTTTCTCAGAATGATGAGATTCCTTTTGGGTGGCCATTTGGTCTTGGTATTTTGAATATGAGACTAAGAGTTGTGGAATCACTTCCGACAAATAATCTTTCAGCTGAGCCATACTCATTGTCATTGCATATTCCTTCCACAAGTTTTTCTTCACTTTCTTCCTCCAACCTTGATACTGAGGTAATTTAATTTTCTTCCTTTTTATCTAATATTTGTAACCATTTTGGAGAAATGAAAAATGACACTAAACACTCACACTATGATGAATAGTCGACATGAGACCGACTCTGACACGTCTTTCTGTCAGTGTCAAATATTGATACATATTAGACATTTGTTAAGAGATTTTGATACCATAAACCTAATAAATGTGAATCACGGCAGATCGAATTGATACAATGTATCTCGAATTAAACAAGTTACATTGTAAACGAATTGAATCGGAGTTAAATTAGGTTGAATCATAATTGATTCAACCGATTTTTTTTTTCTATCGCGTAGTTCAATATTGACCCACAAAAATCACGATTTAGTGGTGTCACCACGTAGTTCTAGATTTAAAACATTGACCATAAATCTCATACAGCTGAATTTTCTTTTCCATTTTACCAAACTTTACCACAATAGTGGTTTGATTTTTTTTAGCATTGAGTTAATGCAAACATCCAAACCATTATAGGGTATGTTAATAAATTGCTGTTAAATTTCTAACTCCACTTTTGGTTGTAACAACCAGTCAACAGCATCATTCTTTAAAGACAGCAGTGTATCCCTGGGGCATCTAATTGGAATCAGACCAGGAGAAAGAAAACGCTTATACTTCACAAACCCACTAAGATTTGAAGAAAAAGAGAAAAAAACTTGTTCTAATGATGATACCTCTAAATCACAACAAGTTGACATGTCCTGTGGAATTTGCATTCCCTCACTACTTGATCCTCTGCTAATAAAGATTAGCAAAAGTAAGAAAAATTTAAAGAACTAGCTAGTAGAGCATGTGATGGTGTTTGTGCAATTCTGGGATCAGTTTCTACTAGCTACTCAAATAATTATTAACAAAATAATTTTTATATTGTTTTAGCCTATTTTTCCATTTTGATTTTCATAAGTTTGATGTAACTTTGTTTTTATTTTAACTATGGGAGTGTAATAAAACTGAGTTTGACATATGTGTAATTCTATAAACGATATTTACTTATATATTCTGAAAAATATGGTTATGAGTTAAACAATATTTATTTATATATTCACAAGTTTGATGTAACTTGACATGCAGCTTGTGATGCTGCCAAATCAATAAATCTTGTTTCTTATAATAGCCAAATGTATTCTCTCTAATATCCTCTTCTTCAAAAGTGTTTAAAAATATAATTAAATCATAAATAGAAAAAGTTGGCCCATTTTAAAAACACTCATTTTTAAACAAAATGTAGAAAATCATTGGCGGATACATTTTTGAGAGGTGCAGTTTTTTTTACTTCAATTAATAAATATATATTAATTAAAGAGTTTAATATGTAATTAGTTCTATAAATATCTCAATTTTTAAATTTGGTCTTTCAAAAAATTTCATTCAAATTTTGGTCTCTTTAAAGTTTTTTCCCCTAAGTTGAGATAGTTGAGAATGTGCGAAAATCAAGGGAGATTTGTTGACATTTACATAAGCTGATATGCGTTAGTTTTTGGAGATTATTGAAGATCTTTTCATGCTTGATTTGGAGTAAATCATGTGATCTCATTTTAGGAAGTTTCTGATCAGATCCATGCCCATTCAGGTTACTCTATATTATTGGATGTTTAACCTAATTGTAATGCACGAAATTAATGTGTCATTTTTGAAGCTAAGTGTTAGAGTTTTCTTTGTGTGTGTATTTTATTTATGAGTCATTCATACATCACCTAGATTCTTGAATTGGATTGATTTTTGAGTTGTAATTCTATCCACTCTAAGCTTTTAAGCATGAGTGTTTGTTTTTTATTGAAGCTTTTAAACAAGATCAAAATGTTGTGTTTTGGAAGAGTGTTCTTCTATTTTCTTTGAAAGAATTGGTTGAGTATCACAGTGTGTGATGGAGGGGGGAGTGAGATGGTGATTTCTCATATCTAGATGTTGATTTCTAGGTAGAAGTTGCACTGGGTATGTTCATGTGAGAAGTTGTAAACTGAGACTGTTTAGGCTTTGAATTGATACTACTAATAGTGGATTTCCTTCCTGGCTTGGTAGCCCCCAGAGTAGGTGAGTTTGCACTAAACTGGGTTAACAATCTATTGTGTTATTAATGCTTTTCTTTATACTGCTTTATCTTGTTAATATTCAGATAGTAATGTCGTGACATCTCCTTCGACATCACGTATCTAATACCAGAATTTCAAGTATTACTTCCTTGGAGCTAAAGACCCATGCCTAAGGGAATACTATAGATATCACAACCTTGAAGTTGAACATGATTATTCAATTTATTACACAAAACACCACATGCATAACTCCTCATCATACCGGGTATCAGAGCAAGTATCCTGCTCTGTATCTGGGTGAGATCTAGAGAAGTTACTTTATGGTATAATGGAAAAGGAGGCGGGGTTTGTGAACAGAACACCCATTATGGATGAAACTAATTATGATTACTGGAAGCCAAGGATGGTTGCCTTCTTGAAGTCTTTGGATAACAAGACTTAGAAAGTTGTTATGAGAGGATGGAAATATCTTGTTGTTAAGAACAAAGATGCGATTGATACTACATAATTGAAGCCAGAAGTTGACTGGTCTAAAGAAGAAGATGAGCTTGCTCAGGGAAATTCTAAATCCTTGAATTCCATATTCAATGGAATTGACAAAAACACCTTCAGATTGATCAATACTTGCATTGTTGCCAAAGATGCTTGGGATATTCTCAAAATTACTCATGAAGGTACCTCAAAAGTTAAGATGCCAAGACTTCAACTGCTCACCACAAAATTTGAAAACTTAAGGATGAAAGATGATGAAAGTATTTATGATTTTTATTTGAATATCCTTGAAATAGCTAATGCTTCAAATGCTCTTGGAGAAACAATGTCTGAAGAAAAGTTGGTGACAAAAAGCTCTCAGATCTCTACCTAAGAGGTTTGACATGAAGGTCACAACCATAGAAGAAGCTCATGACATTAGCATGATGAGATTATATGAACTTATTGGATCTCTTCAAACTTTTGAGATTGACATAAGTGACAAATCTGACAAGAAAAACAAAAATATTGCCTTTTCTTCCAACACTGAAGATGGAGTAGAAGAATGTGATTTGAATACTGAGGAAGGTCTATCTAATGCTATAGTTTTCTTGGGAGACATTTCAACAAAGTAATGCAAAACATGGATAGGAAGTCAAGACCAAATGTCAAGAACAACTCATCTGACATCAATAGGTCAAATGATTCTGGTAGAAAGACAGGGGCTTAAGAGAACTTTTCTCAAGGAAAATGAGTTCAGTTATATGGATGTGAAGGTTATGGGCATATCAAATCTGAATGTCCCACACATCTCAAGAATCAGAAAAAGGATATTACTGTGGTTTGGTTAGATGAAGACACTGAAAGTGAAGTTGAAGAAGAATCTGCTAAGAATGCTACTGCTATAACTAGGAGATATTATTCTGATTTCAGTGATGATGAAGTCACATATGATGAGTTAGCTACTTTATATAGAGAACTATGTCTCAAAAAAGAAGTGTGTCAACAAGGAGAAGAACAAAATAAAGTCATATCACAACTGGAGAATGAAAAGGAATAGCACTTGGAAACCATATCCAAGCTGGAAAATGAGGTAACATTACTAAACTACCAACTTAATCAAATGAACAAGTCTGTCAGAATGTTGAACAGTAGTTCAGAGACTTTAGATGAGATTCTGTAAATTGGGAAGTTAGCTGGAGATGTGACTGGTCTATGGTTTGACAAAAGAAAAGAACTTGTCTCAAATCTTGCTTCCTCTAAGTTCAAACCAAAGATGTTGAATCAGGTGTCTTAACATCATTAAAGAAGACCTGTTGCCTACATAAGAGGAGATTTCCATAAATGGAGGTGTAATTATTGTGGAAAGTTTGGTCACTTGAAGCCTTACTGTTTCAAACTCCATGGATATCATAAGCATGTCCCTCAGCGTGTTCTAATTCAGAATATACCTAAGGTCAGAAAGCAATGGATTCCTAAGATTGGTACCAACAACTTGATAGCGCATACCTCTCTCAGAGTTTCAGCAAAAAATGATTGGTATTTTGACAATGGATGTTTAAGATATATGACAGGAGTCACTAATCTATTGGTGAATATGAGACCTTATGCTACTAGTTTTGTTACTTTTGGTGATTGAGCCAAAGGTGAAATCAAGGGAATTAGACAACTTGACTGCTCAGGAGTGCCTAGACTTGACAATGTACTGCTTGTAAAAGGGTTGACTGCCAATCTAATTAGCATTAGTCAACTATGTGACTAAGGACTGAAAGTCAATTTCTCCAAATCGGAATGTCTTGTTACAGATGGGAAAGGAGAATTAATCATGAAGGGAGTCAGATCTAAGGACAATTGTTATCGGCATCTCAAGAATCAAGTTATGTGTCCTCTTGCTTGCTAGCCAAAGAGGATGAAGCTAAACTCTGGCATCATAAGCTTGGACACTTGTATCTGAAAGGTATGAAAAGAATCATATCCATGGAAGCTGTTAGAGGGATTCATAAGCTCAAAATTGAAGAAGGAAAAGTTTGTGGAGAATGCCAAGTAGGAAAGCGGACTAAGATGTCACATCAGAAAATTCAACATCTTACCACCTCAAGAGTCTTAGAACTTATTCACATGGATTTGATGGGACCTATGCAAGTAGAAAGTCTTGGTGGAAAGAAATATGCTTATGTTCTAGTGGATGACTATTCAAGATACACCTGATAAATTTCATCAGAGAAAATTCAGAAGCTTTTGAAGTTTTCAAAGATCTCTGTCAAAAACTTCAAAGGGAAAAGGAAAGTAATGTCATTAGAATCAGAAGTGATCATGAGAAGAAATTTGAGAATACCAAGTTTGCTGAATTTTGCTCCTCTGAAGGAATTAGTCATGAATTCTCATCTCCCATTACTCCTCAGCAAAATGGAATTGTAGAACGCAAGAACATGACTATACAAGAATCTGCTAGAGCAACGATACATGCAAAACAATTACCTTATCATTTCTAGGCTGAAGCAATAAATACTGCATGCTACATTCACAATAGAGTCACCTTCAAGAAAAGTACTTCAACTACTCTGTATGAATTATGGAAAGGAAGAAAATCTACTGTGAAATACTTCCATGTCTTTGGAAGTAAATACTACATCCTAGAAGATCGTGAACAAAGAAGAAAATTAGATCCAAAGAGTGATGAAGGAATATTTCTAGGATATTCTACCAACAACAGATCCTATAGAGTCTATAACTCCAAAACTAAAGTAATGATGTAGTCTATAAATGTTTTTGTTGATGATCAAGACTTGAATAAAGAAGTTGATGTCCTAGATGATGTTGAAACATTCTAGAATGCAACTCCAGCAGAAACTCAAGACAAAAGTATTGATGAACTACCTTCTAGTTCTGAGCCTAAAGATAGTCAGACCAACAAAGGTCCCTCTATCAGAATTCAAAAAGATCATACTAAAGACCTCATCATAGGAGAGTTGGATAAAGGAGTTACTACAAGATCAAGGGAGATAATCTCTAACTCTTATTTTGTGTTAAAAATAGAGCCAAAGAATGTTAAAGAAGCATTAACTGATGAATTTTTTATCAATGTTATGCAAGAGGAATTAGCTCAATTCAAGGGGAATGAAGTTTGGGATCTTGTCCCAAGGTCTGAAGGATCAAATGTGATTGGTATCAAGTGGGTGTACAAGAACAAATCTGATGAACATGGAGTTTTCATAAGGAATAAGGCAAGACTGATTGCTTAGGGATACACTCAAGTTGAGGGAATTGACTTTGATGAGACCTTTGCTCTTGTTGCCAGACTTGAATCTATTAGATTACTTCTTGGAGTTGCTTGCATCTTGAAATTCAAACTATATCAAATGGATGTCAAAAGTGCCTTCTTGAATGGTTACTTAAATGAGCAAGTCTATGTGGAACAACCCAAAGGATTCATTGATCCTAATTTACCTAATCATGTCTATAAGCTAAGGAAAGCTCTATATGGATTAAAACAAGCTCCAAGAGCTTGGTATGAGAGACTTACATAATTTTTTGTTGAACATGGCTACAGAAAAGGTAGCATAGACTATACTCTCTTTGTGAAAGAAGAAGGAAAAAAGCTCATGATTGCTCAAACTTATGTTGATGATATTGTATTTGGTGGGATGTCTGAGGAGATGGTTCGACATTTTGTCAAACAGATGCAATCTGAATTTGAAATAAGCCTAGTTGGTGAATTAATATAATATAATTTTGAAAAAGAATTTAATTGGAATGCACTGATAATGTAAAACAGTTTTACACTGTCAGTGAATGGTAACCGTCAGATCCAAAATTATATTTGACTTTTATTTTAATTATACTTAAAGTAATGATTATGAATGATTGTGATGGATTGATGATGTAAATTTTTTTACACAGCCAGTGCATAATAATTAATCCCTTTAAAAATTAATAATTATTTAATTAATATTTTAATATAATAAATTATTTTAATTAAGACTTATTTCCACTACAAAAACAATATTATATGTAATTTTAGTCCATCAATAATAAATAAATTTGTCTTTTATTTTATTGTTTATTATATTAGTCCATCAAAAATTTAAAATATAAAAAGAATTAAAAAATTAGTTAAATACCACACTTTGAAACCAAAAATATTAATTAAATACCACACTTTAATTAATTTTTTTATATTTTTTATATTTTAATATATATATATATATATATATATATATATATATATATATATATATATATATATATATAATATATATTATAATAATAATAATAATAATACAATAATAATATAATATTATCTAACACATACCATACTTATTCACTCTACCAAATAAACTTAAATATCTTTTTTTATTAGCTTTTTTTAATAGTTAATAATTAAATATTTTTTAGATTTAATATTATACAAATATAAGTTAAATTAAATTATGTATAAAAGTTTATATAAAAAGGTAAAATTAGGAAGGAAAAGTTGCATAATACACATTATGTAATTTTCTTTATACATATAGAGAATGAAGTAAGAATCCATATATATATATATATATATATATATATATATATATATATATATATATATATATATATATATATATATATATATATGTCATCTTAATACTAAGTATATATATATATATATATATATATATATATATATATATATATATATATATATATATATATATATATATATATATATATATATATATATGTCATCTTAATACTAAGTAACGATGTATTTTCAAAGAGTGACATTTGAGTAAAAAAATCACAAATATGTGCATGTGTGTAATGAATGAAGTGTGCATGTGTGTAATGAGGTGGGGTCCAAGTTGAATGGGAAAGTTGTTATTATATGAAAAAAAAAATGGATGAGGTCATAAAAAAAGGTTATTGCTAAAGAAGTGAGATGTGCATATTGTCAAAAATAAGACAAGAAAGACTATTAAAAATTGAAATTAGATTATTATTACTAATACCAGAAATAAAATAGAAAAAATACACAAACATTTATTATTAAAACAAAGAAGAAAGTTGAAATAAAATAAAGGAAATAAAAATGAGATAAATGTAAAAAAAAATAGATAAAGAAGAAAAGAAATTAGGATGAGATATCTATTAAAATAAGGAGAAAATTAAAATGAAGATGAAGTAATAGTTAAAAATGGGGATAAAATGAAGAGAAATTATTTTAACAAATATAATCGGGTTTTCTATATGAAGGATCAGATATAAATTTTAAGACATGAATGATGTAAATTGACTTAATTAAACTTATAAATGATGATCTTTTTTTAATAAACATGCATGGCCCGATATGATTTAAAATAGAGGTAGGACAAATAAGGGATATGACAAACGTCATTTTGTTAATAAATATGTGGTGCTTTATTTAAAGCTCCAAGACAGGTTGTTAAAGAGATAACTGCGATACAACATAGATTTCTTTGGTCCGGGTCTTTGGAATGCAAAGGTGTAGTGTGTTTTCGTTGGAGTATCTTATACAAATCAAGGAAATGTGGTGGTATTGGAATCAAACATGTCAGTAAATTCAACATAGCGTTGATATCTAAGTCGCTATGGAAGTTTCTTCAACACGGTGGTGAGAGTTGGAGAGTTTTGTTGGAATTCAAGTATGTTAACTTGGCTCGTAAAGTTATGTGCAATGAAACTTACGTCAAATCTAGATTCAAGTCTTTATGGTGGAAGGACTTAATGGAAACAAGGAGCTTAAGTGACGAGGTATGTTCCACAAACTTTCTATCTATTAAGCCGTGTAATGGTAGTTGTGTTCCTTTTTGGTGTTCCAAGTGGAATAAAAATGTTAGTATTAGATCTTTTTTCCCCACTTTGTTTGATTCTTCGGAAACGAAACTTTGGTTTGCGAGTGAAATGAGGGTGTGGGGGAAGGAGATTGCAGTGGACTTTTAGATCTACACAGTTCGCGGTATATCCTATGTTGGACCAGGATTTGCGTGACCTTGAATTGTTGCTGGCAGAAGTCAACACGCAAGATGAAGGTGATGATATTTGGAGTTGGCCATGTAATGATTTTTATATAAAATCCTATTATGAAATTACTATGGATACTCACTCCCAAGAGGCTTAAGAACCAGAAACTTTGTTTGTCTTGGAAATTTATGAAAAACCAACATGACATTGAAGATTAAGTTTTTCGGTTGGCGATTGGTATTGAATAGATTACCTACCCGTGCGGATCTAGTTTCCAGAAAAATAGTTGTGAATAATCATGACAAGGTATGTGTCTTTTGTTTCAATGCTTTTAAAGATTCAAGTCATATTTTCTTCACTTGTCCAAAAATTCAGTTAGTGTGGAAGAGTCTTTAATTGGGATAAAGTTCCTTAGATTAACTAAAGTAGTTGTTGCAGTCATGCTTTGCGGTGGCGCTTCAGTTTTGTTGGAAGTGTGATATTCTGTCAGTTTGCTATATTTTATTTATTACTTGTTGGAATAGTTGGAGGACGAGAAATCAAATTATATTTAAAGATGAAGTCTATAATATTTGATCTTACCTGATCAGGAGGACCTTCCAGTGATTTGGTATAACGGCCAAAGGATGGGAGAAAATGGGGGGTGTACTTGCAAGACACTCTGATGCTTAAGTGAGTAGAGGTACAATGAAATAGGTAAGTTATAGAGTGAATCAGAATACCTGACCCTTTAGTGAAAAAGGGTATTTATAGTGAGCCTCCAGCGTTGGGCCAAGGTCCTTCTTTGGGCTGGATCAGCTAGGCCCAAGGAAGAACTGCCAAGGAATGCGTGAGAAGCGTGAAGATCTAGCTAAGAGGTCTGGTCCTTGGTCCAACTACCCCTATCTTTCAGGAGATAATAAGGGACAGTTGGGTGACGTGGCAAGTGACCTGGTAGACTTGCTCTTCGTCCGTCCTGAATGAGTGCCCGTAGTATGATAAAGTTGTCCGACCGTCAGATGTTTCTGCCCTCTGCTAGGTATCCCTGCTCGAGTATATGGGCCTCTGCCCGACGTGCTGGGCCATAGTCCAATTTAGTCAGGGCGGCCCAATCCGGAACAATATTGATATTGTTTTCGAAAGGGTGATTCTATCTTCTTGGAGGTGGCTAGATGTAGGGGCAAAAAGTCCGACAATATGTAATTTTTACTAGTGATTTAAACTTCTAATTTTTTGTTGTTGTTGTTGTTGTAGTTTTGGTGTTTTTATAGGATTTTATTGTTGGTTGGTGTAGTTTGTAATTCATTGGGTTGGCTTGAAGATCCCCTAACTCTCCATTTCTATAGAAAAATATTTCTTATAAAAACAAATTGTAGTCACCATTGACAAATGTGGATCATGCTACCCAAAAAAAATAAATCTTGCTAATGTGCATTTCAAAAGAATACTACTCCGTATCAAATTATAAGAAAAATCCAATATTTCACATTTATTAAAAAAAATTTAAAACTTGATGTTTTTTTTTTAAATATGTTTTTTGAAAAGATTTAAAAATAATTTTATTGATGATTGTTTATGGGAAAAAAATAAATAAGAGAGAAATTAAATTAAATACATTTTACATTTAATTATGTTTTGAAAAGATGAATTTTTTAATATAAAATAATTATATGAAATAATTTTTTCTCTTAAAATTTATAACAAGAAAAATAAGTATTTTTTTTCTTATAAATTGGTAGGGAGAGATAATTAATATTTTGAGCTATGTTATCTTAACACTAAAGATAGTATTAACAAAATACTATTTAAAAATTAACAAAGCGAAATAGTATTGTAGAGAATTCAAGACATAAAAAAATTTATTTGAAAAGTAGAACTTATGCATTGTATTTGTGGGTATATAGATATACGGTGGTGCAGGTTTTCAAAGAGGTGTAAACTTATCATTTCTCTGATATTTTATTTTTAGTCTTTTTAGGGAACCAAATCAACAGAGAGAAGTTCATATCAAATGGATATGAATAATATACTTTCACCGGAAACCGTGGCAGTTACAACATGCGCGACGCTGCTGTTTCTCTTCCTTCTCTTTTTGTTACGTAGAAGCCATATTAATACTTCTGTAGCTTTAAAGACACCACCACCACCACCAGAAGTCGGCGGAGCTTGGCCTTTAATCGGACACCTCCACCTTCTAGGTAGCTCTCAGCTACCACACGTCACTTTAGGAAAACTAGCCGACAAATATGGACCCATTTTCACCTTACGTTTGGGTGTTCATCGAACTTTAGTTGTAAGCAGTTACGAAATGGCAAAACAGTGTTTCACTGTAAACGACAAAGCTTTTGCTTCACGTCCCAAATCTTTAGCCTTTGAAATCATGGGGTATAACTTTTCGATGATAGGTTTAAGTCCCTATGGTTCTTACTGGCGTACAGTACGTAAAATCGCCACCGTCCATGTCCTCTCCTCACAACGAATAGATATGCTTAAACATGTGATGGAATCTGAAGTGAAGATAGCAATGAAAGAGAGTTACTCGTTGTGGATAAAGATGAAGAACATGGATAGTTCTGAAAGGGTGATTACGGAAATGAAAAAATGGTTTGGAGACATAACGATTAACGTTATGTTTAGAATGGTAGTGGGAAAACGTTTTGATCTCGACGAGGAAGAGAATCAACGGATAAGAAAAACTCTGAGGGATTTCTTCGATCTGAGCGGTTCGTTTGTTGTGTCTGATGCGATGCCGTATTTGAGATGGTTGGATTTGGATGGAAAAGAAAAGGAAATGAAGAAAACAGCGAAAGAATTGGATGAGTTTGTTCAAGTTTGTCTCGATCAACACAAACGCGATAGGAAACCTGCAGGCGCCGAACTTGACTTCATGGATGTGCTCCTTTCCACCGTTGATGATCAATATTTGGACGGTCGTGATTCCGATACTACAATCAAAGCAACTTGTCTGGTACGTCATTTGCTATCGTTGACTCTGGACTAATCTATTAAATTAGTTTAATGATATATATATTAAGAATTAAATTTTATTCCATCTATATAATGAGTTGTCTAGGACAACTATTAATGCACTTTTTTATGTTTTATTTTATGTTGAGTTTTTATATTAGCAAAATGATGTATTCCAACCGAATACATGGAATATCTATCCATAGGAAGGATGATTAAAAACAAATAGACTATTGTTTCAAAGATAGCCAAGCTGACCATAGTTTTTTCACATTTTAAAAATCATCTATCTTTTTAGCCGTCTTAGTTACATTGATTACTTAACTATTGTTGGAAAAAATGAAGAAACTTGTGTCAAATTCAAACAAGACTCTAGGCAATGCTTTCAAACGGTAGATCTTGAAAAACTTAAATATATTCTGGGTATTCAACTAGCACAAGGACGAGAAGGTTTATTTATTTGTCAAAGAAATTACATATTTGACATTATTTCTAAATGAATGTGACATGCGTAGGTAGTTCCATACCTTCTTCGTTTCGAGTGGAGTAAAGTCACAAATTTGTTTTAACAAATGGACCTCCATATTCTGATCCTTAAAATACAAAAGATTAATTGGCCGCCTCATTTATCTCACTATCACAAGATCAAAACTAATGTACTGTGTTCAAGTGTTAGTCAGTTCATGCACCCTAGGTAATTGATATGAGATCCTTAGAACATCCCCATCACTAAATTCTTTAATAAGTCTTTAAAACATAATTAAGATTTTAATAATATTGACAAATATTTATGCAATTTCATAACTATCAAATTAATATATTTTATTTTAGTAATGTTATTCTTACACTCACATTTACATCTATATTGTATGTACTGTTCAAGAATACGATAAACAATATCGTGAATTATGCATGAACAATGCATTAAATAGTGGATATTAATGTATGGACATTAACGTGAAAAGTACATGAACAATGACTTTTTTTATAGTAAAACAAAATTGGTTAATGAAATTTAAAAAATTGATTAATAAAGTAATAAAGTTGGTTAATAAACGCTCAGTTATTAAAAATAGATTTTAATAGTAAAATAAAACGGGTTAATGAAAAGTTAAAAAAAATTGGTTAATGAAGTGGTGAAATTGATTAATAAACGTCCAAATTATAAAAATAAGTTTTAAAAATAAAACAAAGTTGATTAATAAAATGTAAAATATTGATTAACGAAAGTATGTTAATTACACAATTTTATATCGGTATTTCTTAATAAAAAGTAATTAAAAATTAAAATCTTAAAAAATAAAATTAACTTAAAATTTTAAAAAGTAAAAATATTTTTATTATTTTTTGTATTGGTAAACATTGAAATATGACGTATGTGTATAATTTGATCTAAGAATGTATTTTTTATTTTATTTACTACATATATAGGCAGCTAAAATCACTTAAAAACAAGGTATAATTTCTTTTTGATATTAACTATGTGTATCGTTTTTATACTAACTTGTGTGTTTTTATTATATTTTTAAGATTCTACATAAACTATTTTTTCTTTAACTCACTGAAAATACAATTTCAATCTAGGGGATTATATGTCAAGATGCTGAGCTCTTTAGTCTTTACTTTACTAATATTATAACTTTCAATTATGTTTACTATAATTATACATTTGATAAAGAAGTATGAAAATATAATGATTATTGCAATGTATTTTGCAGACATTAATTTTAGCAGGTACAGACACTACAGCAGGAACATTAACTTGGACACTATCTTTACTTCTTAACAACCTTGAAGTTCTAAACAAAGCCATTCAAGAACTAGACACACAAACTGGTAGAGAAAAGATGATAATGGAATCAGATTTGACCAAGCTAGAGTATCTTCAAGCTATTATCAAGGAAACATTGCGTTTGTATCCACCTTCACCACTAAATTTGCCTCACGAGTCCATTGAAGATTGTACTGTTGGTGGATACCATGTTCCTGCTGGCACACACCTCCTAACCAACATTTCGAAACTTCAAAGAGATCCTATGTTATATTCTGATCCGTTGGAGTTTCGACCTGAGAGATTCCTTACAAGACACAAAGATGTTGATGTCAAGGGCCAACATTTTGAGTTGATTCCATTTGGTGCAGGGAGAAGAATGTGTCCAGGAATATCATTTGGTCTTCAATTAATGCAAATAACACTTGCTACATTGTTGCATGGTTTTGACATAGTTACTCCTGATGAAGGACCAATTGATATGAATGAACATAACGGGCTCACTACAATCAAAGCCTCTCCTCTCCATGTCATTCTCAGTCCACGTTTGCCTGCCCAAGCTTTTAGTTAAACTTAATGATTGAGGAGTAAGCTTGAGAGCATCTCTAGCAATGGTATTTATCATACAAATATAACTAAGTTGGATTAATGTCTATCATACAAATTTTTACACAATTGTATAAATGCATAAGCAATGATTACATGTATCATTAAGCATAAAATTAGAGATTACAAAACCTCTATAATTCTATATCCAAAATTTAAAAAACATTTTAGTTTCTTTATAGTTTATAAACATACTAATATTATTTAATCCATTTAATCCTTTGATGAACGACAATGGATCTTTCAGTTTAACTAAAATATTTGACTTTAATTTCGATCTTGGATTTGAACTCAGCCATATACATGTGATATTATTAAAGAGTTTTATTGTTTATTATGGTTCTCCTAATTTAAAGAATTAGTCTTTGTAGACGTGTGTAAAAAGTACTGGATTTTATAATAAAAAACTAGTTACTCGATTTTACATTAAAAAAAACTAATATAAACACAATTTTTCAATATAACAATTGTTTTTCCTTATAACATAAATGCATAATGAAATATTTAAATGAATTGGATAGACACAATTATAGTATATTGTTATTTAAAAGTAATAATTAAGAATGATATGAGCACATACCTTTTAAGATCCAGTATATCAATGTTGAGAGACCAAAACATGAGATGAATAATATCCTCATTGTCGTTTAGATTTTGTACAGTATGTTAATCGTGTAATGGAATAACACTTGAATAACTAAATTGTTGATGGCAAAAATCTTTTATTGGGTTTAACTGAATAATATAACTCATCATTATTCATTCAAACTCAAAACTCAATTAAATAATTCATCAATAATTAGTGTTTAATAACATTTGACCATAATATAATTAGTAAATAATTGATTATCTCAATTCATATTTAATTAATCAAATAACTAATTTAAGAATGTTCCACTTGACAATAATTAATTATTAAAAAGATTAAATTTTATATAATCAGAACACTTATCAGATAAGTAAGTGTTCTGGACTGGGCCTCTAGTGACTACATTGGGTCGTGGCCCAATACGTCGAGCAGGTGTCCATCCACTCGAGCAAGCATTCTATGCGGTCGAGCCGACGCCTCATGGGTCGAGCATACACTTGACACGTCGGACAAGTAACATGTCCACTATCCCACTTGCCACATCACCCAACTACCCCCTATTATCTCCTGAAAGATAGGGGCACTTGGACCAAGGACAAGACTACTTGCTAGGTCTCCATGCTCCTGACGCGTACCTTGGCAGTTCTTCCTTGGGCCTCACTAATCCAATCCAAGAAAGGACCTTGGCCCAACGCTGAGGGCTCACTATAAATACCATTTTTCACTAAAGGGTCAGGTATTCTGAAACACTTCTTGCTTACCATTTTTATGTACCTCTTACTTTGACATCAAAGTGTCTTGCAGGTACACCCCCTTCCCATTCCAACCACCTTTCCTGTTCGCGCTCAATTACTGGAAGGCCCCCTGATCAGGTAAGATTAGTGGCGCCGTCTGTGGGAACTTAGTTATCCCCTTCTTCTACAACAGAAGATCAAATCTCAAATCTACCCTTATCCTTCCAGTATGGCCTGAGAACACACCGACGACCATCACCGTCCCCTCGTCGACTACACGACGGGGGACAATCTGAACTACCACGAAGTTGACGCCAGAGGCAGGCAACCTTCCACCCCGTATCCTGAACCCGAAGATAATGGGATCGAGCAACCTCAGTCTCAAATCCCATCGGTCGCTCCATTCCAGCCCATCCCAGTGCCCATCGATGGAGACATCACCATGATTGCTATGGTGAACGCCCTTAACCAGGCCAGCTCTATGCTCTACCAGCAGCACGAGAGGATCATGGCCCTGGAGGCTGATCGACGGGAAGATCGACCCCAGCAAGGACAAATGCCGCTACAACGTCCAGAAGCTGAGAAGAAACGGGGACGTTCTCCTCCGCGGCGAGGACGATGCTCGCCCGAGCCTAAGAAGAGCAGATCCAGGATACACCATGAGACTGATCGATCGAGGGCATCTCCCAGACGCGACCAAAGTCCTGACAACAATGAGTTTTCCCCGTTGAAGAGTGACGAGGAGGACCCCCCATTGCCCCCTTTCACGAGCAATTATGGAGGCATAACCCCCGCACCTGGCCATCTACGATGGGACCACTGACCCTAATGATCACGTCGACAATATCAACATTATGCTCGATTACCGCAATGACATCATCGGGCATCTCAAATGCAGACTGTTTTCAACAACTCTCAGGAAAGGAGCCATGGCCTGGTACAAAAACCTGGCCCCAGAGTCCATCACATCCTGGAGGGTCATGAAATCCACGTTCACGATGCATTTCACAGCCTCCCGACGCCATCCTAAAACTGAGGCAACCCTCTAAGCTATAGTGCAGAGGAAGAATGAGAGGTTGTGCTCGTACATCGAGTGGTTCAACCAAGAAGCCGTCGAGGTAGACACGACAGAGCACATGAAGAAATACCTCCTCGAGATAGGACTTTTGCCCGGAAGCGAACTCAGTAGAGCGGTTGGGATAGAGCCTCCTTGCATCCTGCACGAGCGCCTGCACAAAGCCCAAGATTACATTAGATAGGAATGTGGGCTGAGTTGACGTTTTGAGAAAATATATGATGAGGAAGACTTCTGGGGATTTGAAGTATCTAGCCTTGGAAATGATGAAAATGAAAAGTTAACATGGCATCAAAGCAATTCTCAACAACAAATGACTTTTCTCCATAATAGTCGAAAAGACCTTTGTTGGGGGGCAATTCGCAGACAGGTGTCACTCCCGGGATTTTCATCCTAGTACAAACGCAAAAGTGGTGCGGAAAAGGTAGAGTCGCCAGCCAAGAATTTTTATCCCGAAGGAATGGGAAAGGTAATGCTGCACAAACCTAAGGAGGAAGGAAAGGACAAGGTCCTGCGAACCAAAGATCTGGGTTTGGGAGTCGGTTACGACCTGGGAAGGTATTAGCACCCCAAATTGTCCGTTGTACCCGACGGGATCCACGCTTGCTTGTTTTGTTTCAAAGGATGAGAAATAAAGCTGCTGAACAAATGAACTGCTAACTGGAATAGGGACTGAAATGAGAAAGTGAACAAAGAAAAGAGGTCGAAAAGAAAAGGGGAAATGTAGGGAAAATAAAGAATGTGCTCGAATGGGCCCTACCCCACTGCCTACGTACGTCATCGGGAAAATGAGGATCAGAGTCGACGTAGTTCGCCTAACTAAGGTGGGAACTTTGTTTGTGTTTTTTAAGATGACGTTGCCATAGCTCTAGCTCAGGTGTTATCGGCTCTGACTCGAGGGTGTTTATCGTATCGTTGTTTGAACTGTCGAGGCAAGTCGCATTCCTCCGCAAAGATTAGGAGATGAGAAGAGAAGACACGATGTCTTTGTTGGTTGTCTTTTATGAGAAGTGTTTTGAGTGTTTTTGCTTGTGAAGATAGTTTATGATTAAACTTGTACATCATGCTAGACAAGCCCATACCATTCCAAGATGGAATGAATATGAGTGTCACATAGAATAAGGATATGCACAAGAGACTATTTCAATCCTTTATTAAATGTCTTTTGGATTTTGTTTGATGATGAGAGAAGAAGACTCAAATTGGAAAATGACAAAAACTAAGGGGGACTAAGACCAACCCTAAGTTATTTATTAAAATGGCGGTCCTAATGGTTTACGAGGTTTTCTATTCCTAGGGAGCAAAAGGAAAATAAGAAAAGAAAAATGATGCAACTTACTTCCTAAGGAAGATAAGTTGGTCCTAACAAAAGGGAAACCTACCAATCACAAATATGGAAGGAAAAAGTGAATTAAATGCATAAAGGAAATGCATAAAAAAATATTAAAAGGATAAGGTGTAAGGAAACATATCTTTCTCTCCCTACAAAACAAAGATTAGTGTGCATTTTATTAAAAATAATAAAACAAACTCACACCAATTAAATCCTAATGACTCTAGGACTCAATCTAAACTCTATCTTAATTCTAGAGGAACTAAAAAAATGCTAAAACAAAAATTCAGCACCTACCACAGCCCCTAAAATAACAACAGCTACCAAAACAATGCATAACACAAAGCCGCTTTTTACAGCTAGCATACAACATACAAAAACGGGTGTAGAAAGTCACATATAACATGAACAACATAACAAAAAACATGTATTTTACAGCACCTATATGCAAAGTCAGCTGTGAAATGTAAAATGCATATTTGATTATTTTCATTTTTTAATGCACAAACTCAATGAAAAATGTACCAATTAATCATGAATATGCCTTTGAACATAGATCAACATACATAATTGAATGAAAATGAGCATTTTGAGGGATTATGCAAGAATGCACCACATGATTCATTATGCAACAAGTATGCAAAATGTGACACATGAACATGGCATATGAACATAATGAGCATTGATCATGAATATGCAACATGATAGATCAACAAGAATGCCAAGCTCAATGCAAAATTCAGAATTGAATTGATGTGAATGATATGGTCAAACATGCAACCAAATACAACCAAATGCACATACATACATGATTATGTGAAATGCAACATATATATTGATACAATAACATGCAAATGAGTTGACGAATTGTGCGAAAGATGCAAAAACAGAATGCAACATGATTATTTACATGACAAAAAAAGTGTGCGGACATAGCAACAAAGTGCAAGAAGTCAAATTATACACAAATGAACACATAAACACATAATATGCAATATGAACGGAAACGCGTCGAAACGACTCGAAATGGGGGAATGAGATGTCGAAACCGACCTAGAAAATTTCCTAAAATTAGTACCTAAACATGTATGAACATTAGAGGCACAAAGAAGCAAGAATAAGAAAGCAAATAGGCTAATATTCTGAATTTCTACAGCGTTAACCAGTTAACCAAATGGTTAACCCGTTAACGCACCCCAGACAGCACTAAAAATGGCCAAAAATGCATGTGTTAACCGGTTAACCAAAGCGTTAACCGGTTAACACTGAACAGAAAGTGAAAAATGCTTTTGAAATAAGTGTTTTTGGCCACAATACTACTTCTAAACAACCTTAACACACATCTAATCATGTTAACACAAATTTTTACTCAATTAGGGCTTATTTACACATGCTAGAACCTATAACAAGCTACACCCTAACTTCTAATCCATTAAACTCCACAAATCGCAAGCAAAACGTAACAAAAACATAATCAACCACAAGTAATACGAAAAACACTTAAAGAATGCCAAAATGGCGAGATGAAGAGAATAACTTAAAGGAAAAGTGATTTTAGACCACCAACCTACGAAGCGGAGAAGTGCTTCGGTGGATGTTGCAAGAATCAGAGCTTGATCGAAGAGAAAACCAAGAAAACCGCAAACTACGCCAAAAATGACTTTTAACAGCGCATCTTAGACAGCGCTTTTAAAAGAAAGCGCTGTCTAAGGTTAAAATTAAAATAAAACACGGAAAATGTTCCAAAAAAATAATGAAAGTGTTGTCTAAGGGGGGGTCTTAGACAGCGCTTTCTCAAAAGCGATGTTTAAGACCCCCCCCCCCTTAGACAACACTTTTAGAAAGCGCTTTTAAATATAGACCTTAGACAGCGCTTTTGAAAAAGCGTTGTCTAAAGTATTTAAATTAAAACCAAAAGCGCTGTCTAAGGGGGGTTTTAGAAAGCGCTGTCTAGGGCATACCTTAGAAAGCGCTTTCCACAAAAGCGATGTCTAAGGTCTAATTAAAATAAAATTTCAGACTCCATTTGTATTTTCGTTCTCTGTTCTTTTGTTTTCCCTCCCGCGAACGTTGAAACCCTATCAGCGAAAACCATAACAGCGAACACGAATACACTTCCATTTTTCGGTTTCAATCATTGAACGTGTTTGAAGAATCGTACGTGTCTCGACATTTGGGTGTTGACTTCATTTTTCGTTTCTACTGTTCTTCATTTCTTGCGGTATGTTCTTCATTTCTTATGGTTTTTATAAGTTGTTATTAATCTTTCTACTGAGTTTAGAAGTAGTTTACTAATGTTGAGAATGTGCATAATCTTGTTGACTGAGTTTAGTGTATTATTCTTGTTGAAGTTGTTTTGATTCATTCTAGCTATTTTTGTAAAAACTGAGTTTAGAAGTTGAGTTTAGAACCCTTATTGTAGAAACTGAGTTTTGACTCATAAGGTACATTGTTGTTGTTATGTTTGATAAGTAATAATGTTGATAATAGAAAAATGTTGATAATAGAATAATGTTGATAAGAGAAAAGTTTGATTCTTGTAATAGAAAAAATGAAAGTGATGAGGTAATTAAAGTTGTTATGTTTGATAAGTAATAATGTTGTAATAGAAAAATGTTCTTCCTTGAAAAATGTTGTAATACAAAATAGTTTGGTAATAGAAAAATGTTGTAATAGAAAAATGTTTGATAATAGAAAAATGTTTGATAAGTAATTAACGTTAGTTATAGAAAATTTAAAGTTATAGAAAATTATAGGTATAGTTATAGTTATAGGTATAGTTATAGGTATATTCTAATAGAAAATTAAAGTTAGTTATAGAAAAATTAACGTGTTATAGGTATAGTTATAGGTATATTGTAATAGAAAAAGTTTGATTCTTGTAATAGAAAAAATGAAAGTGATGAGGTAATTAAAGTTGGTATATCGGCGTATCGGATAAGTTATTGAAGTTTATATTAACATTGGTTATGTATACGTTATTGAAGTTTAAAATGATTTGAACTTTAAAATTGTTAGAATATTCAAAGATACTACCTTAGTTATGTATTTTCGTCTGGATTGATTGTTTACCTTAATAAGTAGGAAAACCATGGATAAAACATGGATCTGTGCCGATCGAATGGCCAAAGAGTATGAGAGTGGGGTTGCGAAATTTGTTAAGTATGTTGTTCAACACGCTGAAAACCCCAGACGAATGCATTGTCCTTGCTTGCGTTGTTGTTATATTGGTAAGGTTGACGTACATGGATCGAAATCGCATTTGCTGAGGCATGGAATTGATCAAAGTTATCAGTGTTGGATATTTCATGGTGAGAAAATTAACGAGAATGTTGAATCGAGTGGAAAAAGTAATACGACCTATGCTTCATACAACAAACACACATAAACATACGTTTGTGATCGAGTTGAAGAGATTGTAGAAGCACTGGAAGAAGATCTTCATGATTGTCCTGAAATGTTTGAGAGGATGGTAAGCGATGCAGAGAAACCATTGTACAAAGGTTGCACTAAATTCTCAAGACTGTCTGCGGTATTAAAGTTGTACAACTTAAAGGCGGGCAATGGATGGTCGGATAAAAGTTTCACAGAGTTGTTGGCCCTTATGAGAGAAATGCTACCGGATGATAATGTTCTTCCTAATCGAACCTATGAGGCAAAAAAAATGTTGTGCTCTATTGGCATGAGCTATGATAAGATACATGTTTGTCCTAACGATTGCATTTTGTTTCGTAACGAATATGCAACGTTAACTGAGTGCCCTAAATGCGGTTTGTCTCGATATAAAAAAAGATTGTCTCCCGCAAAAGTCTTATGGTATTTTCCGATAATTCCGAGATTTAGGCGCATGTTTCGTAGTGAAACTGATGCAAGACATCTTACTTGGCATGCAGATGAAAGAATTATTGATGGAAAGTATCGGCATCCGGCTGATTCACCACAGTGGTCGAAGATTGATAATGATTATCCTGAGTTTGGATCAGAAGCAAGAAACCTACGATTGGCATTATCTACTGATGGAATGAACCCACATGGTCTTCAAAGTATCTCACATACCACATGGCCTATGATTCTTATGATTTATAACCTACCTCCGTGGCTATGTATGAAGCGTAAGTACATGAAGTTATCTATGTTAATCTCTGGGCCTAAACAACCAGGGAATGACATAGACGTATACTTGACACCTTTGATCGAAGATTTAAAGATTTTGTGGGAGAACGGTGTGGAGGTTTATGATGGATATAGGAAAGAAAGTTTCAATTTGAGGGCGATGTTGTTTGGCACAATTAATGATTTTCCAGCATACGGGAATCTATCTGGGTATAGCATTAAAGGTCAACGTGCGTGTCCTGTTTGTGAAGACGGAACCGATACGATTCGATTGGAACTTTGCCAGAAGAATGTGTTTCTCGGTCATCGTAGATTTTTACATTCTAAACATCACTACCGTGGGTGGAGAAAAGCATTCAATGGAGACACCGAACATCGTAGAGCTCCACCCGCATTGTCAGGTGAACAAGTTTTTGAAAAGGTGAAAGATGTGCGTACTGAGTTTGGCAAGCCTTTTGCACATAAGGTTGTGAAAGGTGGGTGGAAGAAAAGGTCGATATTTTTTGAATTGCCATATTGGAAGTCTTTGTACGTGAGACATTTTCTCGATGTTATGCATATTGAAAAAACGTATTTGAAAGTGTTATCGGTACATTACTCAATATAAAAGGCAAGTCTAAGGATGGCCTTAAAGCAAGGGAGGACATGTTAAAAATGGGAATGAGAACTGGATTAGCACCCGTGAAGAAAGGAAGACGAACATATCTACCACTTGCTGCTTTTACTTTATCTAGAAAGGAGAAAAAAATTTGTGTAAGTCTCTGAGTGAAGTTAAGGTTCCAGAAGGATACTCATCAGATATCAGAAGACTTGTTTCTATGAAAGACCTCAAGTTGAAGAATTTGAAGACACATGATTGCCATGTTATAATGGAACATTTTCTACCGATAGGTATACGTTCTATTTTGCCAGAAAAAGTAAGAAGTGCCATAACTAAATTGTGTTTTTTCTTTAGGTCAATCTGTAGTAAGGTGATCGATCCCGAGATCTTACCAACACTACAAAAAGAGATTGTAATTACCTTGTGTGAGCTTGAAATGTATTTTCCTCCGTCTTTTTTTGACATAATGGTTCATCTAGTTGTTCATCTTGTGAAAGAGACACAGTTGTGTGGACCAGCTTATATGAGATGGATGTACCTTGCTGAATGGTATATGAAAATATTAAAAGGGTACGTGAAATCCCGAAGTCGACCAGAGGGTTGTATTGTTGAACGATACATTGTTGAAGAAGCTGTTGAGTTTTGTACTGAATATTTGTCTAACGTTCAATCGATTGGACTCCCCAGAGCTCAGATTTTCGAAAAAATGGAAGGTAAAAAATTAATTGGGAATAAAATTGTGACAATATCAAGGGATGAACGGGATCAAGTTCATTTGTATGTTCTGCACAATAATAATGAGGTTGAGCCGTATGTTGAAATGCACAAGGATGTACTCCGAAGGTTAAATCCGAACAGAAATGAAAATTGGATAGTTATAGAGCACAATCAAAGTTTCATACAATGGTTGAAGGATCATATTTATTCGAAGCGCTCTTCAGATCCTTCTTAGGTAACAGAAAGGTTGAGATGTTTGGCATATGGTCCAAGTTTGCATGTGTTTTCTCATAGCGCATACTCAATTAATGGATACACATTTTATACCAAAGAACAAGATGATAAGAGTACTATGCAAAATAGTGGTGTCACCGTGCTAGCTGAAGCAATGCATATATCAAGTATGAAGGACTTAAACCCCAAATATGCAAATTTGTCATATTTTGGAGTTATTAAGCACATTTGGGTGTTTGATTACGAGAAGTTTCAGATTCCCATCTTTGGTTGCAAGTGGGTGAATAGTAGTGGCATACGAATGGATAAGTCTGGATTTTTGCAAGTTGATCTTACTAGGATGGGGTACAAAGATGAACCTTTTATTCTAGCATCTCAAGCTAAACAAGTGTTCTATGTGAATGACCCGAAGAGTACAAAATGGTCTATAGTGCTTTTCTCTAACAAAGTGACTGATGATAGCGGTGTCGATCAATGTGATATTGATGTTGAGAATGAGTCATGCATTAGACGGAATGAGTTGAATAGAAATGATGAAGTTGAGGATCTTATACCGGATGAGTCATATATAAGAAACGATCATAATGAGGGAATTTGGATCAATTCATCCGTACGCATTGCTAAGAAACAAGTGATTAATATTCCAACAAAGAAAAGAAAGAGATGTTAGTGACTGAGGTAAATTATGCATGGTTTCTTAATTTTTTTCTTTTCAATTGCTTTGATTATAAGTTATATCTGATAATGCATGATTTCGTTATATTTTTGTTTTCAATTGCTTTGATTATATGTTATATTTGATAATGCATGGTTTCTTTATTTTTTTGTTTTCAATTGATTTGATTATAAGTTATATCTGATAATGCATGATTTCGTTATATTTTTGTTTTCAATTGCTTTGATTATAAGTTATATCTGATAATGCATGATTTCGTTATTTTTTTGTTTTCAATTGCTTTGATTATAAGTTATATCTGATAATGCATGATTTCTTTATTTTTTTTGTTTTTAATTGCTTTGATTATAAGTTATATTTGATATTTGATAGTTTCCTTGGTTTATTACAGGTTAGACATGGCTGATAACCAACATGAGGAAGTTAGTAAAAAAGTATCCGCGGAAGAAGAGATTCGAAGAGGCATAACAGTAATGAGAAGGGTGGTCCAAGGAAGATCTCGAGGCATCATACTAGATGTGCATTGGAGCCACCAGGGACAGCTTGTAGAACCTAATGGGCATACCTTAACTAGTTTTATCGGTGCACTAGTAAGGAATGAAATTCCCATTACCTGTGATGATTGGAGAAACAAAGAGCTGAATGACTCCAAAGAAAAAATTTGGAGTGAGATAAAGGTACAATCATTTGGCCCTTAATTATACGACATCAATTATGTTTTTTCAATTACCGGTACTAACTATCAATCTGTATGTTTTTCTTAGTGATGTTTTAACATCGAAGAAGAAAGAAGAGGTTTTTGTATGAAGTTGGCCGGAAAGCTTTTAAGAGGGTTTCGATCATTTTTATCATCCAAGTTCCTTAAGGATGCAGATGGTAATTATGTGGATGCGGAGCTTCCTAAAAAAATATGAAAGTTTGATATCAGCTGAAGAATGGGAAGCTTTCAAATCCAAACGACAAGACCCGGTTTTTAAAAGAATAAGTGCCACAAATCGGGAAAGAGCATCAAGTCCCGCATATCCGTACCGAAAAGGACGTGTCGGATATGGACGCTTAGAACAATCCATGGTAAGTATTTATAAATTGCGATAACAAAACGCAGTGGATTGAGAAGCAAAAGGGTCACGAATTCCGCAAGCCAAATTTCCTGCATCAAAACGCAAAAGAGCAAGGCATTAAACGCAGTGATGAAAATGCACAAGCAGATAAAGCAAAACGCAGAAAAATTTCAAAAAAACTCAGCAAAGGAAGCACGCATTCGTGATCCTCCAAAACGATTCCGGAAATGCACAAAACGGCAACCAACTCTCCATTTCAAATCAGCCTCTTCACCTATAAATAAAACCCTTTCTTCACTTCAATCTTCAAGCTTGAAAAGCCCTCCGAATCCCTGCCCAAACGAGAGTTAACGCTTCATTTTCATCAATTCTTTTCCTTCAAATCATCTCCATTAATCTTCCAATCTGAATTTCGAATCCACCCCAAATAACCTGCAAATCAAACTCATAGTCATCAACTCTGACCAACAACAATAGAAAACGAAATTACAAGAAGAAGAGAGGGATTCACCATTTTTGCTTCGAGAGAGAGGGCCGTGATTTGTGTGATGTTATTTGTTCGGTGACGAGTGTGAAGAAGGCAGTGTCGGCCGTCTGTTTTCATCGGAGAAGAGGAAGCTCTGTTTCCGACGATTTGCTGCTGTTCTTGAAGGTATACCGCCGGCGTCGTATGATGAAGAAGAGGATGAATCGTTTATGTTCTTTATTTTTTTGTGTGTTTAATTTTGTTTTTACAAAGATTTTAATAAGATTTGGGCTTATGTCTCATTTAGGTCCATTTTAATTTTCTGCAACCACAGATCCATATTGTTGCGGATCCCCCCCCCCCCCCATTCAGTTTTGTTTTTTTTTCATTTCTTATTTAGTTTTTTTTTTATTTTTAAAAAAGGTGAAATAAGGTTGATGTTTTTTTTACAATGTTTCTTAGAATATTATTAAGAGTTTTTTTTAAGAAAATTTTTTAACAAGAAAATTTACAAAGAATTCTTTTATTTTTTATTATGGATCTTTTTATCCATTTTCTTTTACATCCTTTTTCTCTTTGGTCGATGAAAATCTCCGATTCGTAGATTGTTGGTTTTCGAAGACGTTTAATCTTCATTATCTCAAATCTATGGATGAATGATCATTTGGATCATTCTCCATACTTTGGGATCGTGATAGGTTGCCTTCGATAATTCAACGAAAATCTCGATTAAGATTAAACCGTTCTTTTTCTTTTAGTGCGACATGTTTTCGGAGAATGATTCATAATATCATTTCTCTAACATGTATTAGCACAAATATTTTCCACCTTAATTGGTGGTGACCGGCCTCATTTGTAGGGTAATTACTTCGTAAATTACTCGGCGATTGCTTAACATAGACCTAAATTTGTCCCGAATTCGGAATAAGATCCACTTGGATCCAGTTGCCTCGATTTTGTTATCTTTTGTGGTTGTGTTTGATTAAGTTCATCATACCATTTATATGTAAATATTATAATAATATTAATATACTAATCCTTTAAATTCAATCTCTCGCACCTTATCCTCTTTACTTCAATTTCTCTCTCCTTATCTCTTTTATTATGCTATTATCATATTATATCATCTATCATATTGTTTATGTTTATATTGTTGCTTGTGATTCTTATTTTGTCCATTTGGACACTAAAACATTAATAATGGATTAAACACCTAAAAGACTTGTGACTTTTAATTTCGGACTATGGTCGCTATCCTTAGCATTGGAGTTTGGACTTAGATTTTAGGATCTCTCCATTTGCTCAAGTTGTGATTGATTGAAGACCTTAGCCTCGAATTATTTTCATTTGTCTTTGAAGATGGAATTCCGTTTACTTTGAAGAAATGTTCATAATATGGTTTGATCGCTCTTCTCTTAACTTTTAAATTCTAGTCTTAGGATAGTCACTTCATCTCCTCCCACTTCTTAAATTTTCAAATCTCCTCCCTATTTTCAAATCTTCTTTGTTTTCAAACTTCAAATGTTTTCATAATCAAACCTTGACTTAGGTTAAGTGATTTTATCCTTTTCACTTTATTTTCTTAATAAATGCTAATCCATGTAAATATATTGAAATTCTTTTCTTAAATACTTTAAAAAATCCAAAAACTCACTCAATTGTTTTGTGCCTTTGTGCACCTTTCTTTTCATATGTTTAGATATGATTCATTCTTTCTAGCGGAATTATTCGCTAAAGAATGGCGACTTATCTCTACATTCTAAAATTAATGCAACTCATTGTTTCTTTTCAAATTTTGTACCACGAACTACGAAGTTTTGATCTCGCATTGGACTTTGTGGGTACGTAGGCATGAGGCGTTAAACCTCTTCAAACACAAAAACATTAAAAAACGTTTCTCTTCTCATCTCTTCAATCTTTTTTCAAGCAAACCAATTTCAAACCAAAAAAGCAGTAAATATTTCAAAGGGCTCCCGTGGAGTACCACGAACATTTTGGGTGCGTAAAACCTTCCCAATTTGTAACCTATCCCCTTACCCGTTCTCTGTTTGTTTCTTTTAGCTTTTGCTTTTAGATTCATTAGGTTTTATTCGTTCTTTTTCCCTTTTCCATTTGGAATAAAATAAAAGCGCGGTGGCGACTCTATTTACCTTGAGTTAAGTTAATCAATAGCTTATACTCATGATTTTACCGCTACAGAAAAGTGGCGACTCTACTGGGGAGTAATCTCTAAGTGGATTCGGCCTACTTTGATTTATTTACTGCTTTGGTTTGATTTGTTTGTTATTTGTTCGTTCTGTTTCGGTTTTGGTGATCCTCTGTGTGAGATAGATTCTAACCCGGATCTGAGTGGAACTTATGATAGGACGGCGATATTCGAAGCGATAAGCGATGGAGTAGTCCAAAGCTATATCAATTTGATAATCTCCACTCGGTTAGGCTCTCTTGGACTATCAATGTCATGATGAGTAATCATACGTGGCATTATTTTTCGACCTTGAGCTTATCATACTGAGGACCGTAGAACCCTTAACCCATCCAAGCCAATTTAGGAACGTAGTGCGGAAATTGTCTGGGTGTAAACGTAAGGTGGTTGTCATGCGATACTACACTCGGACGAGGTCTATTTTAAGAATGTTATCGGTTAGGGAGTAATCCAACGTACCGATGATATTCTAAATATGGCTGTTAACTCCGGGCACCTCTGTTAGCACCCTTTTGGTTTTCTGCAGGTACAATGAAGACAAAACCTTAGTACTTACCTGTGTGGGTTGGTGTTCTGTTACCTTGACTTCATGCTCGTGACTCAGAACCTAAGCCCGTGTGTTTTGTGTGATCTTATTTGTGGTTGTTGCATACATGCCATCATGCATTCATGAACATTATGTTTAAGATTTCAAGGGACTCATAAGGAACTTTTGCAAAATTTCAGATGTATATGGCTATGAATTTTGAAAGGAGGAACACAAAGAAGTACACCTTCAAGAATCCTAATGTAGTAGAGTTGAGAAAGCTAGGAGCATTGGTTGTTGATACCCAGGAGTTTCGGAAATGTCATGGGAAGCTTTTGTTTATGTTGGATACCGATGTACCTGAGGGGATTCTCCCTACTTTAGCTCAGTTTTATGATCCGTTGCATCATTGTTTCACCTTTCCTGATTATCAGCTTGTGCCTACTTTGGAGGAGTATTCTCATTGGATAGGTTTACCTATTTTGGACAAGGAATTTCTCTTCTGTAGTTTAGAGAAGGAGCTTACTATCAAAGTTATCGCCAAAGCCCTTTTTCTTAAGGAGTCTGATCTTAATGGGAAGTTTCTTCCAAAGGGGAGTGTTCGTGGTATTAATGCTAAGTTCTTGATGGGGAAGGCTTCTACTTCACTTACTTTGGGTCATAAGGATGCATTTGAGGCTATTCTTGCTTTGCTCATTTATGTGATTGTCTTGTTTCCTAACTTAGATGGTATTGTGGATGAGAATGCTATTCAGATCTTCTTGAAGAAGAATCTGGTGCCTAATTTTCTTGGAGATATGTATCATGTTTTTCATTATAGGACCTCCAAAGGCGATGGAGAGATTGTGTGTTGTGCGCCTCTTCTCTACAGGTGGTTTATTTCGCACCTACCAAAGTCCGATGTCTTCAAAGATAATAGAGAGAATCGGAGATGGTCTCAGAGGATTATGTCACTTTCTCATAAAGATATGACATGGTATTGTTCTCATTATGATATTGGAGTGCTTATTGATAGTTGTGGAGAATTTCCTAATGTACCTCTTCTTGGTACACGTGGGGGAATTAGCTACAACCCTATTCTTGCTAGGCGACAGTTGGGATATTGTTTGAAGGACATACCAAACAATCTTTCCTTATCCCGTTTCTTCTTTCTTAATGGTGCAGATCATGTATAAATGAAGAAAAGGATTGCTCATTCTTGGCATGCAGTTCATCGGAAAGAGAAAGGTCAATTGGGAAGACAACACCTTGCTCCTTCTGAATGTTACATCCAGTGGGTTCGATCTAGGGCTTCTAAGCTCAAGATGCCTTATCCACCTGAGGAGCCTTTGTTTCCTATATTACCATTGTCCGCTTTTCTACCTCCCGTTGATGAGAAGGTGGCTCTTCAAGAAGAGTTGGACAAGATGAAGAAAGAGAAAGAAGAATGGCTACTTGAGAAGACTACGATGCAAGAGCAACTAAAGGAGAAGGATGATCTCATTGAGTTACTTGAGAGACGTGTTACGAAGAGGCCAAGAGAGGATTTATTTTCCTCTAGTACTCCATCTACCATTCCTCCTACATCCGGTGCTTGGAAGGCTATTGTTGACAAGTTGGTGAAGGATAAGGAAGACATGGAAGATCGGTACAAGAAAGAGATTAAGAGGATTCGCATGAAGTATCAGCCAGGATTCGGAACTTCTTCGGATATGATTCCCTAGGCCTAGTTTACTTTTTCTCTCATGTATTAGGATTGTTGAGGCTTGTACTTCACTTGTAATCCTTACTTTGATTTTAATGAGAATGAGTTTTTAAGTACTTCAAAAAGTGTCTCTTTATAAATATTGCAATTTATCTTATAGTCCTTTGAAATCTTTGCATTTGCATACGCATACCATGCATCATATCCACATTTGTCTTGCTTTTTGAGTGTTCTCCAGGGATCTTATGTTGTTTCTTGGTCTTCATTCAGTTCTCCTGTCAAGCTGACTCACCGATTTGATACTTGAGCTAATAGGAGGAAGGTGATGGAAACTTTACAACAAGAGAATCGCGAGCTGCGCGAAGAGGTTACATTTCTGAGGGAAAGCTTGGAAAGAGTTTCTACCATGATGGAAAGCTTGGTGGCTGCTCAGAATCAGCCACCTCCTCCTAATTCTCCTGTTCAGAATACCGTTATCTCCGAGATTGTTACTGCATCAATTCCTGTTGAAACTGTCATCTTTCCTCTCTATTGTATGCCTGCTAGCACACCTTGGGGCATGCCAGTTGATTTCATTCCTGCTGGTTATCATCCTCCTCCTCCTCCTGAGAATGCTGCATTTAATACTCTCCCACCGGTGATGAATACTCTTCCTCTAGTTATGACTACTGCACCGCCTGTGATGCACACTATTCCGCACCATGATGAAATGATTTACCATGCTGAGCCTAGTGAAGGTGCTGGAGTGGCTGAAAGACTTGATGATTTCCAAGGACGCTTTGTCGAGATACAGAGGGAGATGAGAGCCTTGAAGCATAAGGATTTGTTCGGAAAAGATGCTTATGACCTTTGTCTGGTCCCTAATGTTAAAGTTCTGTACAAATTCAAGTTGCCTGAGTTCGAGAAGTATAAAGGCAACACTTGTCCTTTGAGTTATCTGACTATGTATGCTAAAAAGATGTTTGCTCAGACAGATAATGATAAGCTATTGATTCACTATTTCCAGGATAGTTTAACCGGTGCACCCATGAGGTGGTATATGAGTTTGGATAATAGCCAAATCAAGACCTTCAATGATTTGGGAGAAGCTTTTGTGAGGCAATACAAGTATAAAGTTGATATGGCGCCAGATAGAGATCAACTTCGTGCTATGTCCCAGAAGGACAAGGATACTTTCAAAGAATATGCGCAGAGATGGCGCGAGCTGGCAGCTCAGATTGTTCCTCCGTTGGAAGAGAAAGAAATGACGAAGATCTTCTTGAAGACTTTAGGTTCTTTTTACTATGAGAGGATGATAGCAAGTGCTCCTTCTGATTTCACTGAAATGGTGAGTATGGGGATGCGTTTAGAAGAAGGTGTCCGTGAGGGACGGTTAAGTCAAGAGAATAGTAATGGCTCAAGCTCTAGAAGGTTCAACTTTGGAAAAAAGAAAGAAGGTGAGACTAATGCTGTGTCTCGTGAAAGTTATAGAAGACCCCATGGTCGTGGGAATTTCCATCCGCAACATGTAGCTTCTGTAACTCCGATGATTAATGCGGCTCCAACTGCGCTAGCAGCTCCAAAGTACCAACCTCGTTATCAACAACCTTCTGTGCAACAAGGTGGTAATTAGCAGGTTCGGGCTAAACCGAGTTTTGATCCTATTCCGATGTTGTATGCGGACTTGCTTCCATCTTTGATTGCAAAGAATCTTGTGCAAACACGTCCTCCACCTCCAGTTCCAGAAACCATTCCATGGTGGTATAAGCCAGAGGCTCGCTGTGTTTTTCATCAAGGTGCCCCGGGGCACGATGTTGAGAATTGTTATCCATTAAAGTTTGAAGTACAGAAATTGATGAGGAACAATGTTCTGTATTTCAATGATGTTAATCCAAATGTGCAGAAAAATCCGCTGCCGAAGCATGGTTATGCGTCTGTGAATATGGTTGACGGTTGTCCTGGTTTGTTCAAGATCTATGAGGTCCATCATATTCGAAGGTCTTTGGTTGAGATGCATGATTTCTTAAGTGAATATCACGATATTGATCACGATTATGCTGGATGTTGTATCTGCTCGGTGAATCCTCGTGGTTGCGTGATTGTTAAGAGAGACATTCAAAAGATGATGGATGATAAGTTGATTGAAGTGACAGCAAAAAGAGATGAGTATGAGAATGAAGTGAATGTTATTGTGCCTCAGTTCAATCTTCCTGAGAGGGTTGTTCCTGAGAGAGTGGTTATTTCTTTTGATAGTCGCAAAAATGCTGTTACTCCATTGGTGATTAATTTTCCTGGTCCAATGCCATATGAGTCTGATAAAGCTGTTCCGTACCGGTATAATGCTACGATGATAGAAAAGGGTAGGGAAGTTCCTATTCCCACTCCAAAGTCTGTAGTTAGCATTGCTGATGTGACAAAGGTTACTCGAAGTGGTAGAGTGTATGCTTCAGACCCTCTGAAGAGAGTTGAAGATACAAGTGTGAATAGGCAGATTATGGATGCAGTTGCCCAATCAGGCCGATCTGGTGATAGTGAAGATGAGGTGCTAAAATTGATAAAGAAGAGTGAGTACAACGTTACTGAGTAGTTGTTGCATACTCCGTCAAAGATATCAGTTTTATCACTCTTGATGTGCTCTGAGGCTCATAGGCAGTCTTTGCAGAAGATTCTTGATCAACCTTATGTTGACCATGATGTGACTGTTGATCAGTTTGATAGTATTGTGGCTAATATCACATCGTGCAACAATTTAAGTTTCTGTGATGATGATTTGCCTGAAGAAGGAAGGAATCATAACTTGGCTTTGCATATTTCAGTGAACTGTCAGGAAGATGCTATGTCTAAGGTGCTAGTTAATACTGGATCTTCTCTGAATGTGATGTCGAAATCGACTTAGTCAAAACTTGCGTATCAAGGTGCTCCCATGAGGCATAGTGGGATTATTGTGAAAGCGTTTGACGGATCGAAGAAGACAGTGATTGGTGAAGTGGATCTTCCTATTCTTATTGGACCATTTATATTCAAAATTACTTTTCAAGTAATGGATATACGTCTCGCTTACAGTTGTCTCCTCGGAAGACCCTGGATCCATGAGACAGGAGCTGTGACATCAACTCTTCATCAGAAGTTGAAGTTTGTGAGAGAGGGGAAATTGGTGACCATTGGAGGTGAAAGGGCGATGCTTGTGAGCAATTTGTCTTCTTTCTCCTATATTGATGCTGAAGAAGTGGTGGGAACTTCATTTCAAGCTCTTTCTATTGTGGATAATGTTGCTAAGAAGAACGCCATGCCTATGTCTTCTTTCAAGGATGCTCTGCGCGTGCTTGAAACTGGTCAGTCTGATGGTTGGGGACGAGTTATTGATGATGTTGACGACAAGGAAGGTTTTGGTATTGGCTTTGCACCAGGCGTGGTTCTCAATGACCCAAAGACTATTCAGGAAGGTTTCCGAAGTGCTGGGTTTATCAACGATCATTCTGCTGCTGCCATCATTGAAGATGATGAAGATGAAGAAATGCCTGACTTTGTTACACATGGAAAGATTTGCCAGAACTAGATTGCTGTTGATGTTCCTTTTATTGTTCATGCTTCAAAGTAATTTGTTTTATTTTCTTTCAAAAATCCTTTCACTCTGCCCAAGGTGAAAGTGATGTTTGTCGGGCTTTGTTTCAAATTTTATCATCATCAATAAAATGCTATTTTGTTATTTCCATATGTGTTTTTTCCTTTTTGCTTTATTCTGAAAAATGGTAACATAAAAAACCCAAAAATAATAAAAATTGTTTATTTGCATAATGTTTGCACTTTTGTTCATACTCTAAAATAAAAAAATAAAATCATTGTGCAGATTGATTGATAAATCCATTGAAAACAATGATCATATGCCCTCTCCCAACTTTGAATTCCCTGTGTTTGAAGCTGAGGAAGAGGATGTTGAAGAGATTCCTGATGAGATTTCTCGGTTGCTTGAGCACGAGGAGAAAGTTATTCAGCCTCATGGAGAGTCTATAGAGATGGTCAATTTGGGTTCTGAAGATGATAAGAAAGAAGTCAAAGTTGGAGCATTGCTTGGTCCTGATGTTAAGAAGAGGATTGTAGAGCTTCTCAGAGAATATGTAGATGTATTCGCTTGGTCTTATCAAGACATGCCAGGTCTTGATACTGATATTGTGGAGCATAGATTGCTGTTGAAGCCTGAATGTCCACCTGTAAAGCAAAAGTTGAGAAAAACTCATCCCGACATGGCAGTAAAGATCAAAGAGGAGGTTCAAAAGCAGATTGATGCAGGTTTTCTTGTGACGTCAACCTATCCTGAATGGGTGGCCAATATCGTTCCTGTTCCGAAGAAAGACGGAAAAGTCCGAATGTGCGTTGATTACAGAGATTTGAACAAAGCCAGTCTAAAAGATGATTTTCCATTGCCACACATTGATATGTTGGTAGATAATACGGCTAAGTTTGATGTGTTCTCTTTTATGGACGGATTTTCCGGTTATAATCAAATAAAGATGGCACCCGAGGACATGGAAAAGACCACATTTATTACACCATGGGGAATATTCTGCTACAGAGTGATGCCCTTTTGATTGAAGAATGCTGGTGCGACATACCAAAGAGCTATGACCACACTTTTCCATGATATGATGCACAAAGAAATCGAGGTATATGTTGATGATATGATTGCTAAGTCGAAGACTGAAGAGGATCATGTTGAACATTTGCTGAAGTTGTTTCAGAGATTAAGGAAGTTTAAGCTTCGTTTGAATCCGAACAAGTGCACATTTGGGGTACGTTCTGGAAAGTTGTTAGGTTTCATTGTCAGCCAAAGAGGCATTGAAGTTGATCCTGATAAGGTGAAAGCTATTCATGAAATGCCTGCTCCAAGAACCGAAAAGCAAGTAAGAGGATTCTTGGGCCGTTTGAATTATATTTCGAGGTTTATCTCTCACATGACTGCCACATGTGCTCCGATTTTCAAGTTGCTTCGGAAAGACAAAGGTTGTGTCTGGACAGATGATTGTCAGAAAGCGTTTGAAAGTATCAAAGAATATCTGCTTGAACCTCCTATCTTGTCTCCTCCGGTGGAAGGTAGACCGATGATCATGTACTTGACTGTGTTGGAAGATTCCATGGGTTGTGTGCTTGGTCAGCAAGATGAATCTGGAAGAAAAGAATATGCAATTTACTACTTGAGTAAGAAATTCACTGAGTGTGAGTCTCGGTACTCCATGCTTGAAAAAACTTGTTGTGCCTTAGCTTGGGATGCAAAGTGTCTTCGCCAGTATATGCTGAATCATACAACTTGGTTAATCTCTAAAATGGATCCAATCAAGTATATCTTTGAAAAGCCTGCTTTGACTGGGAGGATTGCTCGTTGGCAAATGTTGTTGTCAGAATATGATATCGAATACCGAGCTCAGAAAGCTATAAAAGGTAGTATCTTGGCTGACCATTTGGCACATCAACCGATTGATGATTACCAACCTATCAAGTTTGATTTTCCAGATGAGGATGTGATGTTTTTGAAAGTGAAAGATTGTGATGAACCTTTGATTGAGGAAGGGCCAGAGCCTGGATCTCGATGGTATTTAGTTTTTGATGGTGTCGTGAATGCACGCGGAAGAGGAATTGGGGCAATGATCATCACTCCCCATGGTTCACATATTCCTTTTGCCGCGAAGTTGACTTTTCCTTGTACCAATAATGAAGCTGAGTATGAAGCCTGCATTATGGGTCTTGAGGAAGCTATTGATTTAAGGATTAAGCATCTTGATGTGTATGGAGATTCTGCCTTGGTAATCAATCAGATCCAGGGTACGTGGGTAACTCATCAACCCCACTTAATCCCTTATAGAGATTATGCCAGGAAGATATCAACTTTCTTCACTAAAGTTGAGTTTCATTATGTTCCTCGTGATGAGAATCAGATGGAAGATGCTTTAGCAACTATAGCTTCTATGATAAAGGTGCACCAGTGGAATGATGTTCCCATGATCAGTGTGATGCGACTTGAAAGACCAGTTCATGTGTTTGCAGTTGAAGAGGTCCATGATGACAAGCCTTGGTATCATGATATTAAATGTTTTCTCCGGAGTCAATAATACCCACTTGGGGCATCCGATAAAGATAAGAGAACTTTGAGGAGATTGGCAGGCAATTTCTTCCTGAATGGAAATGTGCTTTATAAGAGAAATTTTGACATGGTCTTGCTCAGATGCGTGGATAGACACGAAGCAGACATGTTAATGAAAGAAATTCATGAAGGATCTTTTGGCACTCATGCTAATGGGCATTCAATGGCTAAAAAGATGTTGAGAGCAGGTTATTATTGGTTGACAATGGAATCTGATTGTTGCAAGTATGTGAAAAAGTGTCATAAGTGTCAAGTGTATGCTGATAAGATTCATGTGCCACTAGCTTATCTCAATGTGATTTCTTCCCCATGGCCTTTCTCTATGTGGGGAATTGATATGATTGGTATGATTGAACCCAAGGCTTCGAATGGACATCGTTTTATTCTTGTGGCAATTGACTACTTCACCAAGTGGGTGGAAGCGGCATCGTATGTTAATGTGACCAAGCAAGTTGTAGTTCGGTTTATCAAGAATAACATTATCTGCAGATATGGTGTTCCGAATAGAATCATTACTGATAATGGTTCGAACTTGAATAATAAGATGATGAAAGAAATTTGTGAAGAATTCAAGATTCAACACCATAATTCCTCTCCTTATAGACCGAAGATGAATGGGGCTGTTGAAGCTACGAATAAGAACATTAAGAAGATCATTCAGAAGGTGGTTGTGACGTACAAGGACTGGCATGAGATGCTCCCTTTTGCTTTGCATGGGTATCGTACATCTTTCCGCACTTCAACAGGGGCAACCCCTTTCTCACTTGTTTATGGTACAGAAGCAGTGCTCCCCGTCGAAGTCGAGATCCCATCAATGAGAGTTCTGATGGAAGCCAAGTTGACTAAGGCTGAATGGTGTCAGAGTAGATTTGATCAGTTGAATTTGATTGAGTAAAAGAGAATAACAGATTTGTGTCATGGTCGTTTGTACCAGCAAAGAATGAAGAAAGCTTTTGACAAGAAGGTTAAACCTCGTGTGTTCAGAGAAGGCGACCTCGTGCTCAAAAAGATTCAGTCTTTCCTTAAAGATTCTCGGGGCAAGTGGACTCCGAACTATGATGGCCCATATGTTGTCAAGAAAGCCTTCTCTGGCGGTTCATTAATTCTTGCAACTATGGATGGTGAGGAGATCACTCGCCCTGTGAATGCGGATGCAGTCAAGAAATACTTCGCCTAAAAAATAAAAATAAAAGAATAGCTCGGTAAGTTGAAAACCCGAAAGGGCGGCTTAGGAAAAAATGAGCGTCTCGGTGGATTGAAAACCCGAAAGGGCGGTCCAGGAAAAAATTAGAGACATAAACAGAAATGATTATCCCGGTAGATTGAAAACCCGAAAGGGCAATCTAGGCAAAAGTTAGGGATCATGGCAAGTAACTGCGTCGACAGACTGGATCACTTGAAGCAACCGAGGATTTCAGATTCTATCCCTCAGAAGAATTTCCCATCAAAGATTCTTATTCACTCATCCTTGACTGAAGTTTCGGACACAGTGGAGTTCAAAGTTGATGGGCGGAATAGTGATCATTGTATTTCAATGTAGCCCTTTTCCATGTATTTACCATTTTTCAAACTTGTAATGATCCATGGAGTCATGCCATTTGCTGACTACCATTCTATCAATGAATTTGAGCTTTTATTCAATTGTTTGCAATTCTTTATATTGTTTCTGTTTACAAAATTTCAATTTATTGTTGATGATGATTTTTTAAACAAATTTAATAAATTTAATCTTTGAAGATTATAAAAACATTTTTTCTTTTGATATGTGAACAAAGAAAGGATATCAATAGTGATTCCAAGGATGGTAAAGTCTGGATGTGTGTAACTTGTCTCTCCCAAAGCAGGGTTTGATTCGATTGTGTCCATGCGAGGTTCCTGAATAGTCTTGACAGGTTGATGTTAATGATGTTTTGTTCCTCAACAATAAGCATGAGCGGGAATGGTATGATTATTCTGAGTTCCCATGTTTTCTCCAGAAGAGTTATTGGAAAGGATGTTCTTAGGAATCCTTAGCTGAGTTTTGATCTCTTCCTCAGCAAGTTATCTTTAAATTGAGAAGCATTGGGAATCCCCAACTGAGCTCTTGTTCTTCAGCTTGAATTGTTTGCATCCTTGAATAAGAAGTATTGATATAGCAGACAGTTTAGAGGTTTTCTTTTACCTGATGGTGGGTATTGATTTAAAATCCCTCGTAACTGTGTTTTGACTATGATGATAACTTCTGATATCCCCATGTGGATCCCCATTAGGTCTGCATGTGTTGGTTTCCAGCAAGTTCCTATGTGATTTTCAGCAGATCTTGCACTCTATCCCCAAGTGGAGCAGGAGTGGTATGACAGTTACTCCTCGCAAAATTCAATTTTTATCAAGAATACTTCCATCCTCAGCAGATTATTACCTTTCCTCAGCAGGATGATATCCCTAGCAGATGCTGTCTCATCATGATTTAAGCCTTGTAGTAGGATTTTATTCCTTTGATGGCTTATGATATTCCCTTGCAGGATTTCAAGTTGAATCTCCAGCATGTTTCCCTGCATTGTTGCCTGGGATTAGCTGAGTATCTGGTTGTTGTGGTGTTCATGTCACCCATTTCTTATCTTTATGTCTGTTTTGTCAGCATATTCATAAGCATATTCATTACGCATAAGCATGGCATCGTTTGCTTGCATTCTGACATTTATCATTGTTCTCTGCTCTTTGGTGTGGTTTTTTCCCCACAGAGTGTGTGTGTTGTCTTCCTCTCAAGTTTAGAGTGTCGACCATTAAGCAGAAAGTGTTAATCCTTTCTAATTCCCCACTAAGTTTGTTTCTCGTGGATGATTTTGATTCAGTTTCCTCCAGTTTATTATCTGGATGGAATTTCCCTAGTTGAGATATTTCCTCCTCGGGATGAGTCTTGTTTGACCGTTTCTCTCCAATTTGTTCTTGGATTGAACTTTGGTCCCCTATTGTGAGTAATATTGCTTTGGAATTAAGCTATCATTGTTTGATAGTGGGCAACATTTTCTCCAACTTGAGTATATTACTTTGGAATTAAGCTATCAGTTAATCGATATGGGTAATATTACCAAATTGATCAAGTTCTTTTACTTGTACTCCTACCCAGTAAATCCGGTAGTCGAGATTTCTTTCTTCTTACCCAGTAAAAAGGTAATAGAAGCTGTTTCCCTTTGATTGAGTTCCTACCCAGTAAATCAGGTAGTTGATCATGCTCCTACCCAGTAAATCAGGTAGTTGAGAATTTTTCTGCCCAGTAAAAAGGTAGTGGAGGTTATCCCTCTTTATTTTGCTCCTATCCAGTAAATCGATAGTCGAGTCCTTTGCTTTCCTACCCAGTAAACAGGTAGTTGATGATTCTTTTCCAACTCGGTATTTCTCCATTCTTGGACTCGAATACTTTGTTTGGTTGATAGCTCCTGGCAGGGTGTTTACTTTCCTTGGTTGAACCTTGTACCTTGATTATATCATACCTTTCCCCAAGTGGAGTCAGCTATCCAGTGATTTATTTTCCTAGTAAGCTTTTTCGTGGTCTGTTGTTTCCCCAGCGGGATTTTCTTCTGTGTCC
Source organism: Lathyrus aphaca (assembly GCA_963966055.1). NCBI lineage: Eukaryota > Viridiplantae > Streptophyta > Magnoliopsida > Fabales > Fabaceae > Lathyrus > Lathyrus aphaca. The sequence continues at coordinate 120,403,108 of OZ014521.1, read as the reverse complement.
CCAAGTTTTTGCTTTCCTCTGGTGGTCATATTTTCCCACGGAGATCTTGGGCTTGCATATCATATTCATATCATATCATGTTCTCTTAGGACAAAAATTGGGTTTTCTGTATTTAAGTCTCTCCCATCTTGTAGAGACGAAGATGTCAATCTTCATATCTCCGGATTGAAGAAACTTAAATAGGGGCAGCTGTAACACCCTAATTTTTGCCCTAAGATTTCTTCGCATTTCATCTGCATTTGGCATACAAACAAGATCGCATTATTTCTCAGTTTCTTCTCAGATGAAGGGTCTACACTTCGCAGGGGATCACCATGTTTACTTGCTATTATCTGTTTATATTTACTAATCTCTAACCAAAATACAAAAAAATAATATGTGGCAGTTTGTTTCTTCTTCTTCTCTGTGTTGCAGGATTTTAAAGATAAGACAGTATTTTCAATTCAGAGGCGGTTGTTCAATTATGATTTGATTCAGATGGATGTTTGACCTAATCATGGTCAAACTATCAAAAATTGTTTCAACTGCAAGTTATGTGTGCCCGTGATTTATTCCTCAGACAGTGCGTGTTCAAAAGTTCAAGCTGTGTTTGTATATGAAATTCATCGGTTTTATCGAGCAATGTTGCGTGTGAAGTTTGGTTTGAATCTTCAGTATTCATCAGTTCACCAGTTCATCAGTGATCCATCAGAGGATTTATTTTCCTCAACATGGATTCGAATTATCCGGGCAATTTTCAGACGATTTCAGTGACTGTGGTTGAATTGGCAAATTGATCAGTGGTTCAGTGATAACTGTGTTCATTTTACAAGTGGCTTGTAAAAGAAAAATCGAGATTGACTTCGGGCTCAAATTAAGTTCTCATATCCATAATCCTTGATCCATTATCGTATCCATATTTTCATTTTTTTCTCTTACAACCATAATCCATTTTATTTTAACCAGAATAATCCATATTCACGCCCAAACCGATTATCCAATTTTTATCTCGCTTCATATCCATTTATCCACCCTTTATTTCATTTTCTATAATCATTTTTTTTGGTTATCCGTTTTCACCCGATTTATTTTGATAATTCAATATTCTCCTTATTCATTTTTTATCCATGTCTTGTATTTTTTATTCATTATTCAATTTCCGATTTTTCTATTTTATTATTCATTATTATCTTTGATTTCTTTTTCTTTTATCCATTTTAATATTCATGCCATAATCATTTTTTTAATTAGCCCATTTTACATAGCCTATTTTTCCCCCAAATTAACTCATTATAATCCCTACAAAATCTGAGATAAAAAAATATTTGAGCCCATCGGCCCATGTTTTGCCAGCCAATCTCATACAAAAAAAAAAACAAAACAAAACAATACATTCCAAAAGGACTTTTCCCAACCACATATTCATATCGCCACGTGACCTCATTTTGCTCATTTGAATTTCTTTTCAGCCTTGCTCACAGCCACACCTCCACATCAGCTTCACCGCCAACACGTGACTTCCCCAAAGCTTCATCAGCCAAGCTTTCACGCACACAAGCTGCTGAGTTTCTACTAGCCAATCACGCCGCACGTGAATATCACTAGCCCACGTCTCAAAACGCAGCACACGCGAAAAAAGCATCAGCTGAACCAAGCTTTGCACGCGAACACGCAGCCAGCCAACGCATCAAAACGCAATCGCTTTGCCCAACCGAAAACGCAGTGAAAAGCAACATAAAACGCATGCATCATTAACTTGAAACACAACATGCCAGCCAAGCCCAACAGCAGTACATTAAGCGCAAGCCATACCACGCGTACAAAGACCTGAAAAACACACCAAAACGCAGTGGATTGAGAAGCAAAAGGGTCACGAATTCCGCAAGCCAAATTTCCTGCATCAAAACACAAAAGAGCACGGCATTAAACGCAGTGATGAAAATGCACAAGCAGATAAAGCAAAACGCAGAAAAATTTCAAAAAAACTCAGCAAAGGAAGCACGCATTCGTGACCCTCCAAAACGATTCCGGAAATGCACAAAACGGCAACCAACTCTCCATTTCAAATCAGCCTCTTCACCTATAAATAAAACGCTTTCTTCACTTCAATCTTCAAGCTTGAAAAGCCCTCCGAATCCCTGCCCAAACGAGAGTTAACGCTTCATTTTCATCAATTCTTTTCCTTCAAATCATCTCCATTAATCTTCCAATCTGAATTTCGAATCCACCCCAAATAACCTGCAAATCAAACTCATAGTCATCAACTCTGACCAACAACAATAGAAAACGAAATTACAAGAAGAAGAGAGGGATTCGCCATTTTTGCTTCGAGAGAGAGAGGGTCGTGATTTGTGTGATGTTATTTGTTCGGTGACGAGTGTGAAGAAGGCAGTGCCGGTCGTCTGTTTTCATCGGAGAAGAGGAAGCTCTGTTTCCGACGATTTGCTGCTGTTCTTGAAGGTATACCGCCGGCGTCATATGATGAAGAAGAGGATGAATCATTTCTGTTCTTTATTTTTTTTTTTTGTGTTTAATTTTGTTTTTACAAAGATTTTAATAAGATTTGGGCTTATGTCTCATTTAGGTCCATTTTAATTTTCTGCAACCACATATCCATATTGTTGCGGATCCCCCCCCCCATTCAGTTTTGTTTTTTTTCATTTCTTATTTAGTTTATTTTTTTTATAAAAAAAAAGGTGAAATAAGGTTGATGTTTTTTTTACAATGTTTCTTAGAATATTATTAAGAGTTTTTTTTAAGAAAAGTTTTTAACAAGAAAATTTACAAAGAATTCTTTTATTTTTTATTATGGATCTTTTTATCCATTTTCTTTTACATCCTTTTTCTCTTTGGTCGATGAAAATCTCTGATTCGTAGATTGTTGGTTTTCGAAGACGTTTAATCTTCATTATCTCAAATCTATGGATGAATGATCATTTGGATCATTCTCCATACTTTGGGACCCTGATAGGTTGCCTTCGATAATTCAACGAAAATCTCGATTAAGATTAGACCGTTCTTTTTCTTTTAGTGCGACATGTTTTCGGAGAATGATTCATAATATCATTTCTCTAACATGTATTAGCACAAATATTGTCCACCTTAATTGGTGGTGGACGACCTCATTTGTAGGGTAATTACTTCGTAAATTACTCGGCGATTGCTTAACATAGACCTAAATTTGTCCCGAATTCGGAATAAGATCCACTTGGATCCAGTTGCCTCAATTTTGTTATCTTTTGTGGTTGTGTTTGATTAAGTTCATCATACCATTTATATGTAAATATTATAATAATATTAATATACTAATTCTTTAAATTCAATCTCTCGCACCTTATCCTCTTTATTTCAATTTCTCGCTCCTTATCTCTTTTATTATGCTATTATCATATTATATCATCTATCATATTGTTTATGTTTATATTGTTGCTTGTGATTCTTCTTTTGTCCATTTGGACACTAAAACATTAATAATGGATTAAACACCTAAAAGACTTGTGACTTTTAATTTCGGACTATGGCCACTATCCTTAGCATTGGAGTTTGGACTTAGATTTTAGGATCTCTCCATTTGCTCAAGTTGTGATTGATTGAAGACCTTAGCCTCGAATTATTTTCATTTGTCTTTGAAGATGGAATTCCGTTTACTTTGAAGAAATGTTCATAATATGGTTTGATCTCTCTTCTCTTAACTTTTAAATTCTAGTCTTAGGATAGTCACTTCATATCCTCCCACTTCTTAAATTTTCAAATCTCCTCCCTATTTTAAAATCTTCTTTGTTTTCAAACTTCAAATGTTTTCATAATCAAACCTTGACTTAGGTCAAGTGATTTTATCCTTTTCACTTTATTTTCTTAATAAATGCTAATCCATGTAAATATATTGAAATTCTTTTCTTAAATACTTTAAAAAATCCAAAAACTCACTCAATTGTTTTGTGCCTTTGTGCACCTTTCTTTTCATATGTTTAGATATGATTCATTCTTTCTAGCGGAATTATTCGCTAAAGAATGACGACTTATCTCTACATTCTAAAATTAATGCAACTCATTGTTTCTTTTCAAATTTTGTACCACGAACTACGAGGTTTTGATCTCGCATTGGACTTTGTGGGTACGTAGGCATGAGGCGTTAAACCTCTTCAAACACAAAAACATTAAAAAACGTTTCTCTTCTCATCTCTTCAATCTTTTTTCAAGCATACCAATTTCAAACCAAAAAAGTAGTAAATATTTCAAAGGGCTCCCGTGGAGTACCACAGACATTTTGGGTGCGTAAAACCTTCCCAATTTGTAACCTATCCCCTTACCCGTTCTCTGTTTGATTCTTTTAGCTTTTGCTTTTAGATTCATTAGGTTTTATTCGTTCTTTTTCCCTTTTCCATTTGGAATAAAATAAAAGCGCGGTGGCGACTCTGTTTACATTGAGTTAAGTTAATTAATAGCTTATACTCATGATTTTACCGCTACAGTGAGGGGTAAGGGATTTGGAGTCACTCCGACCTCCCTGAGTGTTAAAAAAGGAAAGACTCCTAGTAATCGGGAGCTTCATGCAAAATTGGAAGCCATGCAAGCTGAGCTTGATGCATTCAGGAGAGAAAGAGAGGCTAGCGCCTCAGCATGTTTCAAAGATGGTTCGGACAAAGACAGTATCAACTGTACCTTTCTGCCGAACATTCCAGAGTTAATTACATATAATTGTCTTAAATTGAACTATTTGCTTAAATTATGTATATGACATATATACACATTAACAATTTCTTGTTATTATTGGTTTTAGGGCATTTCCCATTGTCAGCTATATTTGTCGTCACCATACTATCGGATGGTTGGCAAGGGAAAAGTGCATAACGTTAGCGGAGTATTACTCCACACTAGAGAGCTCCCTGCTGGATGTTTGAAAGTATCGGTTGATATTGCAGTTGAGCCGAATGCATCATTACCATATTCTAACAATGATTCGGATGCAACAACGGTGGACGAAGCAGTAGGTTCGTCTGTTGCATGGCCGACAAACCTCATATGCGTAGGATATGAGGTATGCCTAAAACCTATGTTAACTTTAATGTGTATATTCAAAGTTTTTACGCGCATTTTACGTACATATTTTCCTTGGTTATGTTAAATAGACTCCCACAAAATCCAAATCAAAAGATAATTCTATTTCGCGGCATACCGAGTCCGTGGTTTCAAGAAAACAGGTACAATACAATTATATGGCATATATTCATGGAAGTTGTTACATTCTTAATTTGATCTAACTATTTATATGATATGTAGCTTCAAGAAAATGAGGTTAGCAACTCCTCCGCACAACAAAAAATGGAGGTTAGCAACGCCTCCGCACAGGTAAAAAGTGCTGGTGCTAAGAAGACCGTAGCTAGGAAAAAACCTACCACCAAGTATAGGTCGTGCCTCAAGATATTTCTAGAGATGACCGATATACTGACCGGAGGTGTTCGACTTGTGCATATGGAGATAGGTATTTTCGGCTTTGATCACGACCAAATGATTGGTAATGAAGACTTCATGCAAGTTTTTGGTCGTGAAGAAATCGGCGTCACTGTTGTCAATACATATATTAGGTAAATCCAGTCTACTTTGTTATATTAATTGAACAACTTATTTACTTTATGTTTCAAAAGAGGTGTCTAATGTTAATGATGTTTTTATATAAGGTTTTTGTATGACAAATTGATGCGCCCCAATGGTTTGGACGTGTCATTTGGATTCTTAGCACCTGCGATCGTCAACTTAAGTACAATCTTAAGTAGACCGGATAGCGTGACGGAGTACGTTCTTAAGATCCTCATGGCCAACAAAGATGCGGAGAAGTTGTTCTTTATACCGTTTAATACCGGGTTAGAATTTCATTCTAAATTCATCTATTATAATTTTTTTCAAGTTGACATCTAACATTTGCTTAATCATTACAGTGGACATTGGTTGTTGCTCGCAATCAATCCTATCAGAGAAATCGTTTATTATCTTGACTCGTTAGGAAATGATTGGACAACATACCCGGATATGAAGGTCATAATTGACACGTAAGTGAGAATGTTCAAAATTTTCTTGTGTGTATTTCTTAGTTTATGTGAATTGTTCTAATTACTTCATTTTTATTTTATTAGCATCCTACAAGCTTTTCGAGCCCAACGAGATATCCAAACATCAAAGAGGGGCGCCAACTCCATTACATGGATTCGAGTGGCAGTATATTTTTAATTATCACATTTTTTATTATTAGTGATGACACTTGATAAAACTTAGGATTTATCCATTTTTTTTCATATGTAGTGTCCTCAGCAACGTAATCAAATAGATTGCGGGTATTTCATGTTGAGGTTTATGCAAGATACTCTTGTTTTGGGCCGATTAGAGATTCCCACCGATGTATGTATTTTTAACTTATGAGTTATTTTTATATTTACACATATCTCATATAATTAAATAGTTGAAATTAAATCAAACTATGTTATATTATTATGTAGTACTTTGATGAATTCAAGTGTGCATATTATACAAAATATCAAGTGGACGAAATCAAAGAGGAATGGTGTCAATTCATTATAGAGCTCAATGTTTTATGTAATGACTTTTAAATTTGTAGTATATTGTACATGACTTGTAAATTTGTACATAAATTTGTGTAATTATATTGTACATTTGTAGTATATGTAATGACTTGTAAATTTGTACATAAATTTGTATATATTTTGATACATTTAAGGCAAATTGGTTTGAATTGGTATATATATATATTTGTTAGCCAAAAATTGGTAGAAAAAAGGCCAAAATGGTTTGAAATGACATATATAAAATGTGATACTTGTCTGCCAAAATTTGGTTGAAAACAGGTAGAAATTCTGGTTTATAAACCTGGAAAAAATGTGGTTTAAAACAAAAGCTGCAAAAAATTTCGTATACCTTAGACAGCGCTTTACACAAAAGCGCTGTCTAAGGGGGGGCTTAGAAAGCTCTTTTGGCAAAAGCGCTGTCTAAGGGGGGGGGGGGGGGGGGCTTAGACAGCGCTTTTGAAAAGCGCTGTCTAAGGTATACCTAAAAAAATTAAAAGAGGAGGGGATTAGACAACGCTTTCACCAAAAGCGTTGTCTAAGGTATAGGGGCTTAGAAAGCGCTTTTAGCAAAAGCGCTGTCTAAGGTATTCCTAAAAGCGTTGTCTAAGGGTACCTTAGACAGCTCTTAGACAACGCTTTTGAGATTTAAAAAAGCGCTGTCTAAACCTTTAGCAGCGGAGGTTTATACAGCGTTTTAAAGTGCTGTCTAAGGCTAAAAAAAGCGCTGTCTAAGGTCTTGTTTGGCATAGTGGCGTCGAAACGACTCGAAATGGGGGAATGAGATGTCGAAACCGACCTAGAAAATTTCCTAAAATTAGTACCTAAACATGTATGAACATTAGAGGCACAAAGAAGCAAAAACAAGAAAGCAAATAAGCTAAAATTCTGAATTTCTACAACGTTAACCAGTTAACCAAATGGTTAACCCGTTAACGCACCCCAGACAACACTAAAAATGGCCAAAAATGCATGTGTTAACCGGTTAACCAAAGCGTTAACCGGTTAACACTGAACAGAAAGTGAAAAATGCTTTTGAAATAAGTGTTTTTGGCCACAATACTACTTCTAAACAACCCTAACACACATCTAATCATGTTAACACAAATTTTTACTCAATTAGGGCTTATTTACACATGCTAGAACCTATAACAAGCTACACCCTAACTTTTAATCCATTAAACTCCACAAATCGCAAGCAAAACGTAACGAAAACATAATCAACCACAAGTAATACGAAGAGCACTTAAAGAATGCCAAAATGGCGAGATGAAGAGAATAACTTAAAGGAAAAGTGATTTTAGACCACCAACCTACGAAGCGGAGAAGTGCTTCGGTGGATGTTGCAAGAATCAGAGCTTGATCGAAGAGAAAACCAAGAAAACCGCAAATCCGCAAAATAAATGTGTGCTTGATGCTTGAGCCTTCTTGCGCTTTCGATAACTCGAAATCTTCACAAAAATCAGTAGCTTCTTCTTCTACAATCCACAATCAATGGAGGTTGGAGGCTAAGCTTTAAGATCTTCAAGTTTCAATGCGAAACTTGAAGAGCTTTTCAAAAAAGCTTTGGTGAAAAAGGGAAATGGGGAAAAAGTGAGAGAGAAAAAGTGATTCTAGAAATTGTGAGAGAGTGAAAAATTGGGAACCTTTTGCATTGAAGTGATTAATGATTATATAGGGGCTAGGCTTGGAGCTAAGTTTGGGAATGGAGTTAGGGTTAGGAATGTAGTTAGGTTTGTAGTTAGTTAGGGTTAGGGTTGGAGAGGGAATATTCCTTAGAATACTCTAGAATGTTGTAGAACATGGTAGAAGCATCCAAGGGAAAAAGAGTGGAATTGAAGTAGAAAAATAAGAGGGGAAGAAATGAAAGGAAATGTGGAAGGAAAGTGGAAGGAAATTTGAGGGAAAGGTGAAATCTTCCTTTTTTTTTTGTTGGTTAGCTTGGAAGTGGTTTGGATTATTTTTGGTATATTATTTTTCTCTTGAACTCCAATATTTGGCAAGCCTCGATCGACCACACACCTCATGTGTATGCAAAGGATGATGATTTATTTATTTATTTATTTATTTATTTTTTCAAATGCGATGCAATGATATGCGGAATGATGCGGGCATGAAGCGCAAGCTGCTCGAGGTTAATAAAAATAAGAGGGCAAATTTTGGGGTGTTACAACAGGGATTTTCGACGCCATGAAATCAGAATCTAAAACAACATTTCGATCAGGGAATAAAATGTGTTCAGGGGTTAAGTTCGATTAAAGAAATGTGAAGGACATTTTTGACGTCTTCGACAAAGATAGGAAGTGAAGATGTTTCGATAACTTCAATGAGGTTAGTTAAAAGTGGCAAAGGTTGATCTTCGACGGGTTCGATAGCTTTCTGGAGACGTGTTGTTTCAACGCAGGTGCTGAAATTTGAAATTCAAAGATGAAAGACGTTTTGCAGAAGGGACACGTGGAAGCATTTGATAGAAAAAGACATGCCGAAGGCCATGTGTTACAATTGTAGGATTTGTCCGTTAGGAGCAATTATTTAGTTGTGTATAAATAGAGCAAGTCTTGTTAGATTTGTGTGTGTGTGTGTGTGATATTGTGTACAAATTCATGTTTAAAATTATTCAAAGTACTCGTGTGAGAGAAAAAAGTTTGATTTCTTGAAAAATGTACGTGTGAAACACCATTTTTATTCAGTTTAATAAAATTTCATGTTATTTAACATTCTTGCATTTTTATGATTCCTGTAATTTACAAGTTCTTTACTTTTGCCATCCTTTACTTTCCCTTTCCATTTATCCTTTTTACATTATCAGAATTTACTTAGTTCACGTGTTCGTCAAGAAACCTTACTTTTGTTCTTCGTCTCGTAGAATCATACAAATATAACAAAAACCTTAGTAAGATTAAAACAACATAAGATGGCTAAAAATCATCACTTTCGACCAAATCAATTCACACTTATGTCCTAGGATTTTTATAAAGATCCTGCAAGTAAACTGATCTAACGTTGGATCAGAAACCAGAGGTTGTTCGACGGAAAACACCAGCGAGCAGTTACATGGAAACATCTTGATTTCCTAGCATCCATCTTGATTATGCTGACCCTGAGCGTCAGAGCCATTGACTCCAGAGCAACAACAATTGCACGTTCTTTTCTTCCACTCATTACCCTATACACCGACAAACAAACCTTAGAGCAAACGCTGCATCGACAGTGTTCACACCCTCGTTGCATACAAGGGAACAAATAACATGTCAAAACCTGTCTGGATGGACCGACCTTCTTTGATACCATTATGTATTACCCTAATAACCTAACGTATAAATAATATGAGTTTAAAATGGCTACACACATAACTTATCAAAACACAACATAACCTTGATTTATAACACGGGTTAAATAAAACATGTAATAATTTAAACATTTATGATCACATGTTCAATTAAAGTAACTCAACAACATATAACATAACGATTACAAGTTTAATGCTTGCATTAATAACATCAAAATAATAATAAATAATGAAACAAAATGTTTGTCTGCCTAGTGTTACAACTCAGAGTAACAGAATCCAAATATCGCATAAAATAGAAAAAAGAAGAATAACCTCAATGCCATCCTCCAGCTTCAAAGTAATTACTCATTTATCTGTTCGTCAGTACCCCAAGAAGGAGCACATAACCACATAACAATAAAGGGGTGAGAATACGCTCATAAAATATAATTGTGCAAAAGTATGGAAGGGTAGCCTAAACAAAGATCAACAATCATTCAACAAAATTCAATCACATACACCACCAAGGTATTATCAATCATCAATATCTACATAAGCATTCAATACATATGCAAAAAAATGGATGCAATGTACTTAACACCATGACTATATAATGCATTCGGTGCCATTATGGACAACGCAAGTCCATTTCGCTCCAGAATCCTTATCATAGAACCAAAGCACACAAATTCGCTATTATCACCATAAGTAATGCTTTACCGATTCATATATGGAACTAACTACTCTCTCCTGAATCCATACCATTGGACCAGATCACACCAAAAACTGGACCGAAGTTCTTACACCATGATGCATGATCTCAATAATATGCAATATCACCATAAGTATCATTATTTAATTATCAGCATTATACACAACATCATTATACAAACAAGTGAATTAATTCAACAATAACATCATAAACAACATCATATACCTCTAAATAGTGGCAAGAAAATCCTAATCGCAACACAACATCTAAAATCAGAAACTACGTTCAATTCCAAGTAACTGAGCGAATGACGCTCACTCTGGTAGTATGAAGGGTTTCCCATCATAAAGGTGACGCCGATTACCACCCACATCATCTAACACGTTATCACCATAACGCTCGTCCCATAAAATGGTGTTTGGGACCATGATGACTTTCCTGTTAGGCAATTGACGCATGTCACTGCTCTGTATCACATGAAGATTTGGGCGTCATTAGGGTGATGTCTGTCACCCTGAACCAGAAGGATGAAACTGCGTTTTTCTATGGAGTTCAAATCAGAACTTTGATTTCACCTTTCCAAACCCCAATTGATACAAAAACATCAGGGAAATTAATATCTAACCTCAAAACATCATTTATCCCTCAATTAATATGCAATCTCATCGATTATTCATGGTTTTTACATGCTTTGTTCAACAAATTTACAAGACACATATGAACACAATTTCATACCCATTTCATCAACAAAAACACACAATTCCTATGGTAAAACAATGCACACAAACTTCATAACATAACACACAAATCATACTATTACAGAACTCAACTCATGTTCATCATTCAGTCATAAAAAAAGAAAAAGTTATGAAAAACCTAATGGGATTAAGGATTTCTCTCTAGTCAATCATGCAATCTACACCATATTAGGAGTAATCTCTCATTACCTTTGATTTTCCAACAAAAATGTTTCAATCTTTAACAATGGAGGTTCACTTAGCCCTATCCTATTCCTTCTCCAAAATTATGTTTGTGTATTCATTTTTCTCCCAAAACTCTACTAACTACTATATATTTTAACCTAATTATTTAATTTCTTACAATTGCACTGAAGCCAAACCTTTGTCACAATAGTCACCACTCTCCATACATTCTCTAGTTTTCTATTATTCCATCCAAAACTTTCCTTTTTTCTGTTTTATTTTTAATTAATAAATCAAAATAATAAAAATTCAAATTATTTTACTCTTTCTAGTCCTTCTATCACCCCACCAACACTCTCATTATACACCACAAAGACCCCACATACACATACAAATCACCATACATATTTAATTAAAACAGACCAAATATTAATTAATCAATTAATTAATTAAGATACAAAATAATCTGATTAAATAAGTTAATCAACTTAGAGTGTTACAATGATATCAACACAACAATGATTACAACCCTATATTGAATGTAAAAAGTCATGCATTTAAACACATCAATAGTAGTTCTCACTTCGAACTATGCATATCAACAATCATCAGCAAGTATTTACAATAATTCATTTAATTATACTTGCGCTTCACATCATATATTCACACATCGAATAAACATCCACACAACACTCAATCATATTAATTCATATTATCATCGGTTCATCATTAATTCGTTCATTTACAATGATTAATCGTTCCTTCTCTACTGTTAACCATTATGCAACAAGCCAAACCAGTAAATTTCAAATATTCCAATACCTATCTAACCTCTTAATATATCACTATGAGATAGCCATGTGTTTTATCTTTCCAACGCTTCGAACCGCACCTCATTTGGATTTACAAAACTAAATTTATGACAGAAACAATTGAGTAAAATAATAGGCTTCAGTTCAACAATTTTTCACAATTTAACTAGGATCAATCGATTGATAGGGACCATCAATCTATTGATCTGATTTCTTATTACATTCTATTTTTCTTATTTTTGACGTTTTGTCTTAGGGCAATATATTGATTAATGGAATTAATCGATTGACATTGTTCTTTCTTTCAAACTTTTCTAATTTTTCACGTGATCAATCGATTGACATCAAGGGTCAATCAATTGTCATAAGCCAAATTTCTAAAAATCTCAGTTTTGATCACATTAATTTCATCTCCTCTGATCCCTAACTCACATACATCATATTGGTTCATATTATAACATCCAAACACATCATATCATGAGTTTAATAACGTGTATCAATTTCATTAGAACTAAATATATCATAACACACATATCAAATCATGAATCACAACAATTGGAGATATAACTTACATCAATTTTATTTAGAACACATCAACAATGGTGAAATACAAGCAAAATCTAGAAGAGGGTGAATATCTCTCTCTACCCTTCATATAATATACACCCACATAAGAGATTCTCTGAGGTAATATGTTCGATTTGTATATTCCTTATGTAAATCGTGACTTTTCAAATTTTGTATCTTTCGTCACTTTACTTTGCTTGAGACATGTTGGGATGAACCAAATAAAATTTATTTTGAAGTTTAAACATTTGTTTTTTTTTTATAAATTTATCTATTTCATAAAAGAATAATAATTTGATTAGTAAAGAATAAATTGCATCATTTAGTGAAACACCTGCAACAACAAAAAAATAGTGAATGGTAAGAATTCGAAAAGGAAACAATTCAAAAAGGAAACAATTGTTTCTTTTTCGAATTCTTACCATTCATTATTTTCTTTTTGGGATGTAATTTCTTATTTGTTGAAAAAATAGTTAAGTTTTTATGAGATACATATATTAATAAAAAATAAATGGTTATGCTCTTAAATGAATTTCGTTAAGCCCAACATGTATAGAGCATATTAAAAGTGACAGAAGTTACATTAGATTTCTCCTTGATTTAAAGTCTTAATCAATGGAAAAAGTTATCCACTAAAATCTATCCCCTCAATTGAATGATAATCGAGAGAAAAAGGTGGCCGAAATGCAATTTCAGCTCGGTTGGAACTCCCAACCGAGGGAAAAGTCCAATACGCAATTTCAAAAATTCTATTGACGAGAGTCGAACACATGACCAAAACTAGAGTTTTTGCTTAATGTGCCATGTTTCTGGAAATAAAGTCTCATTCTGCCACCCTTTGAAAAAAAAGTCCCTAAATGCCACAAGTTTTGGCACCTAGTTGGGGTTTTTTAATTTTTTTTCCCATCATCCAACCAAGATGGCGGCTGGGCCCCACCTGTTGTAGGGGTCCGCCATCTTGGATAGTGCACCCCCTTATTTCTTTCTTTTTTCGTTTATTATTTTTCTGAGTTATAAAATACATTTTTTATTATATTTAAATTATATTTATTAATATAATAATATAAATATTATATTAAACTAAAAAAAATATTTATTTTTCGTTTTTAATTTATATTTTTTTTAGTTTTTTAATTATTTTAATTATATAATTAAATATAGTAAAATAATTATTGAGAAAAATTATTTATTTTATTGTTCCCGCCAAAATTTGTTTTGAGCACTTCTTTTCCCGCCCGAATTTGCATCTATAAATAGAGGGTTCATTTTGTAGGAAATGTATAATTTGCCTCTTCTCATTTTATTGTATTTTCTCGTGAGCGCCTCTGCATTGTAATGTTTTTTTTAAACAGATAAATGCATGAGTATTAGTTTGAATCCAGAATGGAATTTTGCAACACTAGTATCGGCAATCAACATCGGATTTCATTATTTCGGTGGTCCAATCAGGTGCGTAAGGAAAATTGAATACTATTGTCCGTACATTACTTTGACGAAATATAGCCCAGATGGCACCTACCTATATCAATGGGATTGTGTAGAAAACGATGAGGATGTTTATTGCATGTTCTCCACGCATGATGGAGAAGTCCGAAGGGGCGTTCTGGACCCACTTGTCTTAGCCGTTGTCGTTTGACATGTTGTCATGTTTATTTTCTATGTATTATGTAGTTGTTGTGTTGTTTTCGGAAGTTAGTGTTACGTTCTATTAGATATTGTTTTATGTGTTTATTTTGAAGGTTATGTTAAGTTGTCATTGTGTATGTGTTGAAGAGCGTAATGAGTTGCGCATAATAATATTTGATGATTGAAAAAAAAAAACAAGACTTGCAGAAATAAAACTAACTAGAAGGCCCAGCCTTGTTTGGACATTTTTTGCGCATATGGCCGACTTCTCGGCATATGCCACACTTCCGTTTTTCCTTCTCAGTTGTGTCTATTTCAATCTGAATCCTAGTACTGTTTGGACGACCCTTCTTTTTTCGTCGCATGGTGTCGTCGTGGCATAGAATGTCACATATATATTGTGGCCAAGCTGACTCTGTAGGGACCCTGAGGAAGCTCTCCTCGTAAACTTTAAAAACACTTTGTACTTTAAAAATGTATGTTATATGAACAATATAGTCTTGTCTAATGATTGAACACGCCGCAATAGCATGTGAGCAAGGGACATGAAAAGTTTGAAATTTTTCACATTCACATGTTCGATTTTGGAGATCGACGTTGAAGTGGGTTGTTTGGTCTACCATCATGATTCACTGTTTCTAGAATTAAAATAAATAAAAAATTAAAAAATATAAGAATATAAATTAAAAACGAAAATAAATAATTTTTTTTAATTTAATTTAATATTTATATTATTATATTAATAAATATAATTTAAATATAATAAAAAATGTATTTTATAACTCAGAAAAATAATAAACGAAAAAAAAGGGTGCATTATCCAAGATGGCGGACCCCTATAGCAGGTGGGGCCCATCCGTCATCTTGGTTGGAGGAGGGGAAAAAATTAAAAAACCCCACTAGGTGTTAAAACTTGTGGCATTTAAGGACTTTTTTTTTCATTGGGTGACAGAATGAGAATTTAAATCCAGAAACATGGTACATTAAGCAAAAACTCCCAAAAGTAGTTCTCACTTCTGATAGTTGAGGCTCGAGGAAAATAATAGCTAACACTCCATTAGGATAACACGCCCTTTCAACCAATATTAAAGCTTTATTTCGGTCATAGTAAAAACTTTATTTTATATATAGTAGTGTCTTGATGGGTGTTATTATGATTGTTATACATAGATAAAATTATTTGAGGTTTCCTTCCCCGAACTCTAAATATTCAATACTTTCGAAAATTTAATAATCATAGCTTCAACAAATAAACAAATAAGTGAGTTTTAATTTAGATTCAAACTTTAAGATAAGCGACTTAAGATTCTAAAATAAACGTCATTTTGGGCCAATTTGTTTTATCTTTAAAAAAATGGATTTTTTCTTTATATTTTCAAAAATGAATTTTGTAAAATCGTTTTTCAAAATATTACAAGTTTTTTAATATTCATTTTTTCTAAATTGAAAGACTAACTTTGACATTGTAAAATATAAATATACATTATTGAAGATCAAAATATAGTCGAAATCATAATTTTTGAAAAAAATTATATCTCAAAAATGTCTTTTATGAAAATCTATTTAAAATAACTTCAAAATTAAGTGATTTTTGAAATTTTGATATCCAATTTTTTTTCTAATAAAATAATAAAATATCTAAAATAACATTTTAAAAATAATTATTTCAAACAAAATTTTTATTTAAAGTTTTTATGAAAAAAAAATTATACTAAAAAAATAATTTTAAAAAACAAAACAAAACAATCTGACCATTTGTTAACAAACATGTGGTTCTAGTGAACTGTAGTCTCCATCAACCACTGTGGATCATGCTACCAGAAAAATCGATCTTGCCGATGTGCATTTCAAAAGCATATTAATATTTGAACCCTTTTTAGGTAACCCCTTCTATCCTATCTTGAGCCCTTTTTAGGTAACCCCTTATATCCTATCTCAAGCCTTTTTAGGTAATCCCTTATATCCTATCTTTCCGTTATACTCCCTGTTCGTAAAATCAATAGACAGAGAAGTTCATATCACATAACACCATGGATATGAATAATATACTTTCACTAGAAACCGTGGCAGTTACAACATGCGCCACGCTGCTATTTCTCTTCCTTCTCTTTTTGCTACGTAGAAGCCATACTAATACTGCTTTAGCTTCAAAGACACCACCACCAGAAGTCGGCGGAGCTTGGCCTTTAATCGGACACCTCCATCTTTTAGGTGGGTCTCAGTCACCTCACGTCACCTTGGGAAAATTAGCCGATAAATACGGACCCATCTTCACCTTACGTTTGGGTGTTCATCGAACTTTAGTTATAAGCAGTTACGAAATGGCTAAAGAGTGTTTCACAGTAAACGACAAAGCGTTTGCTTCCCGTCCAAAATCTGTAGCCTTCGAAATTATGGGGTATAACTTTTCGATGATAGGTTTCAGTCCCTATGGTTCTTATTGGCGTACAGTACGTAAAATCTCCGCCGTCCATGTCCTCTCCACACAACGAATAGATATGCTGAAACATGTCATGGAATCTGAGGTGGAGATAGCAATGAAAGAGAGTTACTCGTTGTGGACAAAGATGAAGAACATGGATAGTTCTGAAAGGGTAATTACGGAAATGAAAAAGTGGTTTGGGGACATATCGATTAACGTTATGTTTAGAATGGTAGTGGGAAAACGTTTTGATGTTGACGAGGAAGAGAATCGACGGATAAGAAAAACTCTGAGGGATTTCTTCAATCTGAGCGGTTCGTTTGTTGTGTCTGATGCGATGCCGTATTTGAGATGGTTGGATTTGGATGGAAAAGAGAAGGAAATGAAGAAAACCGCAAAATTGTTAGAGGAGTTCGTTTGCGTTTGGCTTGATGAACATAAACGGAATAGGAAACCTGCAGGTGGCGAACAGGACTTCATGGATGTTCTTCTTGCCACCGTTGATGATCAAGATTTGGATGGTCGTGATTCCGATACCACAATCAAAGCTACTTGTCTGGTACGCCACTTGTTATATTTGATTTAATCTAAAGATACTATGACTTATCTTTAATATTCTAATGATATTCAAGTATATTTGTCATATTTTTATTCAAAATAGTACCCCCAAAAATTCAGAAATTGTATTTAAGTTAGGAAAAAAAATTAAATACAATAGATGCGATTTTTATTATTTTCTAATTAAAATATGATAAGTGTATAATTTTTTCTTATATATATTCAAATTTTTTTATATTTGAAAATATAAGTATATAATGAAAATATTTGAAAATAATAAAAATCACAGAAATTATATCTAAGATTTTTAATTTATTTTATCAGTCTCAAATTGATATTTGATGTTATAAATCTCAAAGTTCTATTTTAAATATGAGTGAAATTTGAAATAGGGATTTGTTTGGAATATTTATAACTTAAAAGATGTATTTTAAACCACATTCATAGTTATAGATTGATTTAGAGATAATTAGATGTCTCGTACAACTTATTAAAAGACATTTGATATTTTATGTACATGAGAGATGTTTAAAACAAATAATTTCAATAAAAAAAACTTACATTAATATTTAGTTATAAGGGAATTGCAGAGAGTCGTTGGATGCACTTGAGATTTAGATTTTTTTGAAAGTAATGATAAATATGAGTTTTCGGCATAGTAAATAAGATATTGATCTATAAAGTTAATATTTCAATGCTCAAGTCAATATGCAAGAGAGAATACTAAATTAAAATTAAATTTAAAATTTATTACCGGAAGTAACGTCTTTTCAATATATAGTAGAGAGTGAATAACTAACTTGCTATTATTTAAAAGTGAATTATAGAGATTCGTTGGATGCACTTGAGACTTAGATCTTTTGTGCATGCTAGTATGACGGTTTTCGTGTGCTAAGAAGATTGTAAAAGGATTGGAGATCATCCATGGTGGTTGGTCGGGGTCGATATGGTCGGCCCATAACAGTTGCCTCTTAAGCCTTTGTTGATGACCTGCAAGGTGTATCATATTAGCCTCAATTGTTAACCACTATCTTATTTGTTTTTTAAAGGGAAGTAAGGATTGTTTCAGCTTCATGGAGATTCAAGCTTTTAAAGCAATCTTACTTCAAACGTCTTTTCGAAGGCACCATCATTATGACCTTAAAAAACCAAAATATTTTAGTGTTGCGTTCAAGAGATTTGACACATTTGATATAGTCTCCTTTCTTTGCATGCTAGAGTATAACTTTAAAGAGTCAACGCCACTTTTCTTTGATTCATTTTCTCAATTTAACAGTCATCTTCTTCTTTGACACCTCATTTTCCTGCATCTTAAAAGTTTGTGCATTATGGGTAAAAATAATCATAGAAGATTGCCAAAACAATCCAGAAGACTGCTTAATCTTCTTGGGTGAACCATATATATTCTTTCATTGTTTCCGTATTCTCTAGACATGGTAATCTTGGTGGAGGCTTTCTTGAAGTTGGCTTGTCTTTAGATTTGAGTGTCTTGACCTTTAACGAGGATGAAAGGATATGTAGTGAGTATGGCGACTATGTCATTCCCTTTTATGAATACACTTCTATATGCCTTTAACTACTTTTGAGACATACGTTTTTACGCACCTGGTAATGGAACCTTCACAACTTCATCCAACAAGTTGGGCGTACATGAAATTCTACCAATATCGATGTGAATACTTGAAGGAAAAGCCTTATCTGACTATTTTCTTTCATATATTTCAATGTTAATGTCGTACTGCGACTTGGTCAAGGAGTAGATAGGTAATTTCTCTGGCGTCGAACATCCGGGGATTTGGGAACCTTCTTGAGTTGTAGCCTTTCGAGGACCGATTCTTTTTTGTTACTCGTATTTAGGTAGCTATTCACGCTACGACTTGCGCTATTGGGATTAGGGTGGAAGGTAGATGCACTGAGTTGTTCCCCATGCATTTATAAGGAGGATAACCTTACTACAAAATATTTATATCAGAAGCAACAATTGATGAACTTCATTAGCGACCTGCGTTATCTTGGGGTGGTGTACCCACCGAGGTGGCCAACCAAAAATGCTTGCAGCATTTCATTGAAGTTCAATTGCTGATAGAGACATACTCATGAGAAGAAATGGAAGTTATTTTTTGTAAGCTCTTGAAGTTTTTGGCTTCTTTGTCTTTAATTTGCTTATCCATGACATATTTACTTTGTGGGGATTTTTTGTGGCTAGCTTTCAGAGATGGGTGAACCGTTATTTTTTGTGGGGATTTGATTGCTTTAAACTCAAAAGCAAAACCTCTATGATAACAACCATGACTTTCGGTGGGGGAAATGATTGTTGTATTTGCAAGTGCAAAGCGTAAGCGGCAACTCTTACTTTTAGTGGGGAATTGATTGTTGTAGTCACACGTGCAAAGCGTCATCGACAATACCCCTGACTTTCGGTGGGGAATTGATTGTTGTAGTGGCACATGCAAAACATCAGTGACAACACCCCTCAATTTATTTATGTGGGATTTATGATTTCAGTGATGGATTGTTGTACTCTCACATGTAAAGCGTCTGTGACAACACCCATGAATTTGTATACGTCAAGCTTCGATCTCGTTGGTCGTGCCCCGAACTTGTTGTTACTGTGCACAATCACAATGAAACAACTATTTCATAAACTTCCAGATTTCATTCATAGTTGACAATTTCATATGGCCAAAAGCTTCCTTTTTTGAGGCCCCTCTTATCAAACAGATTGGAATACATAATAGCACAAGAGCTACCACCATCAATAATTAGGATTTGAGAGACATCAAAATGCCTTATTGTGGCAGTGATCACCAGGGGAAAGATCTCAATAGAGATTCTGCCCACCTTCTTAAAGTCTCGAAATCATAACATAGGTCGGTCAAGAGTATTCACTGATATGCTTTCGTCCTTTTTGTGGAAGTCTAGAATCTCAATGATCTCCCTCTTCATGGTTCCTTTAAACAATAGGATTTCTTGGGGTGTTCCTCGTGTGATGGTGGCGATATATGAACAATTACCTTTGCTGGCCTTTTTTCCCTCGCACATCTACAGTCTTCAAGGGAAATTTAAATTTAAGAAACTCTTCCCTCTATATTTACCCTCTTTCATGTATTCATCCAGTTGTCCCCTATTGACCAGCCTTTCAATGACATCCTTCAGCTGGATGCAATCGTCAGTGTTATGGTGGTGACCTTTATGAAAACGACAATACTTTTACTTGTCAGTATGAGATGTCTCTTTGATAAGGAATGGTTTCAGATTCCTCCTTTCCTAAATTATGTGTTGGAACAGTCTTGGTAAATATTCTCTCGAGAGTCATTTTCCGCGTGTACTTCTCGTACTACATACCTCGATCAGAGTCATCCCTCCGTCGATAGGATTCCTTCTTTGTCAAACGGTTGAAGTTGATGTCAGCGGAGAATAGTTTATAGAAATGTGTGCTCAACTTCACCTCCTAGATCATGTAATACTGAATCATTATCAACATCTCATGGGTGGTCTTCATCTTTTTCCTTCCAATCTTCTCCCTAAAGGGATGATTTCGTAGAAGGCTATTTATTGAAGATCTAGAACTGAAGGCCTTATTCAGCTCCCTCCTCCTCAATGGTAACTTACGTGAAACAATAAATATAAGACTGTATATTTTTTTCTTTCCTTGAAAGATCCACTGTCAACGAATATACAATTACCAACTATCTCTTATAGGTAGTAAAGTGCGATGAGATCTGCTCATAAAAATTAGTCTATGATTCAATGCTCTTGTTCGATAGACCATTGAACCATAACATTCCCGGCGCGACTAGGGTTAGGGAGAATAAATTGTACTTGGAAGCTTTATGAGCACTAAAATAGTTCATCGGATCATTAATGAATTGCACGTGCTCATGTGGATCTCCCTTTCCATCATACTCACCTAGCTTGGACAACTTCTTCATAGATTTTGGTATTTTACTTGCCAAAATCCTGGTGCATAATGGATGCTTCTGCTAAACCTTTTATGACTGATTTTCTTCCTGATCCAGGAAAAGAGCATGATTTCCTCGGTCTCCCTCAGGACTTTGGAGATGACTTTGATACTTCTTGATCCTCTAATGATTCTTAGACTTAGAAATTTTATTTTTTCTTCATAGCGGTCATCTCTAGACCGACAATATGAGTCCTTTTGGATAAAACCTCTCTAATGGTTTTTCCCTACTGAGGTGCGTTGTAGAGGTTTTCTTCAAGGCAAAGTAATATTTCATTTATAGCTTGCGAGTTTTATTGTCGAATGATGTTATAAATGTTATTCAACAACTCGTCAGCGCCTTGCACTCCAAGGTTAGCTCGTGGTAACTGGAAGTCGGGTAAGGCTTCGGGTTATGAGGTTGGAGGTAGAATTGGAGGAGAAATTGAAAGAGATTAAACATATCTAGCGATCTGGATGTAACATAACTTATACTCTAGGATTCACAATGTTTCTCTGTGAAGTTGAATATGATTTACTAACGGCTACTTGAGTTGTGGCCTTAGTAGCGCCAACAACTTCTCGCGCAATTGCGTAGTGAGTGGCTTTAGATCCAGCCATTACTTGATAGCATAGGAGTCAGAGATCTAGAAATTTAAGACATTAGAGTTGAAATGATATTTGATTGGATTGAACGCGACATATCCTACCGTTCAATTTTGCAGACTCTTGATTTAGTGACCTGAGAAGTCTTTGAACTAGTGAGTTGGAGAGCGGACGTGAAATTATGGAGAACGTAGGAATCAGAAGTCGGTTTCCACAGACAACGCCATTGTTCGATACTAGAATCGAAATTGAGTGAGGATTGAAAGCAACAACGAATCTAGGTTTCTGGCACACGGAAGAGGGGTTTGGTCTGCAAGGTTAACACTCCAACACTCAAGTTAGTATGCTAGAAAGAATAGAGAATTGAAATTGAATTTGAAACTTGTTACCTTAATTGACGCCTTCTATATATAGTAGAGAAGGAATAATTGATTTGTTATTAGTTACGAGTGAATTATAAAGAGTCGTTGGAGGCATTGAGACTTAAAACTCTTGTGCATGCTGGTAGGATGGTTCTTGTGTCTTGAAAATATTTTATAAAAGTTGTAGTTCCTCCATAGTGGTCGGTCGAGGTTGATATGGTTGCTAAGAACATAAATAAATAAAAAAGGATACATAAAGATTAATCTTTAAAATCATATGTAACTATAATAGACTATAACACCCTTATCCAAATAATTAAGAATGAATAACCAATGAAATTTTAAGATAACATATATAATCTTAGAGGAATGATATTCCTACATTGAATATGACATCTACACCGTATATTTATTAATTATTTTTCACTGCCTCACTGTATATTTATATGGTGTAAGAAATGTGGTGTTATAATATCAACTCTCATAATCTTAACCACTAATTTTTGTAAAGAATAAAAACAAAAACAAAAATGATAGCGTCGCCTTTTAGTTTTTTCCATATTGTCTTTATGCTTTCTAAAGAATAGTGGAGGATTGCTTCTTCATTTTATTTTATTTTATTATGATTTCCCAAATTTATAAATTATTTCATTTTTCGCTTCATCTTTATACAATAAAATAAATATTTATTCTTTCTCAAAAATAATATTTACTAAAGTATGAATATTTAATATTTTCTTTAAAATATACTTAAGATTTTAATAATATTGACAAATATTTATTCAATTTTAACACTTTCAAATTAATGTATTTGATTTACTTCAAATATAGGAAGCTATAATCACTAAAAAAATTATAATATCTTTTTTAAATTAACTATGTGTGTTATCATTAATAACTTGTGTATTTTATTATATATTTTAAGATATTGCATAATTTATTTTTTCTTTTAATGACTGAAAGTACAATTCCATGTTGACCTCTCCGATCTTTGCTTTGCAAATTTTACTATCCATTTTGAGAAGTTCCAAAAGAAAACGAAGATAAAAGAAAACCACTGCATCATTTTCTCATAGATTATTATTTTATTTCTACATTATTAATAGTACTATCTTTCAATTATATTAACTAATTATATTTGATAAGGAAGTAGTATAAAAATATAATGATTATTGCAATGTATTTTGCAGGCACTAATTCTAGCAGGTACAGACACTACAACTGGAACATTAACTTGGATACTATCATTACTTCTCAACAATCGTCAAGTTTTAGACAAAGCCACTCAAGAATTAGATGCACAAATTGGCATGGAAAATATGGCAATAAAATCAGATTTGACAAAATTGGAATATATTCAAGCCATCATCAAAGAAACATTACGATTGTACCCACCAGCACCACTCAATGTTCCTCATGAGTCTATTGAAGACTGTACCGTTGGTGGATATCACGTTCCAGCTGGCATGCGTCTCCTAACCAACTTTTCGAAACTTCAACGGGATCCTATGTTATATTCGGATCCGTGGGAGTTTCGTCCAGAGAGATTCCTTACAAGACACAAAGACGTTGATCTCAAGGGCAAACATTTTGAGTTGATTCCATTTGGTGCAGGGAGAAGAATGTGTCCTGGAATATCATTTGGTCTTCAATTAATGCAAATCACACTTGCTACATTGTTGCATGGTTTTGACATAATTACTCCTGATGAAGGACCAATTGATATGAATGAACATAACGGGCTCACTACAGTCAAAGCCTCTCCTCTCCAAGTCATTCTCAGTCCACGCTTGTCTTCCCAAGTTTTTATTTAAACTTAATGATTAAGGAGTAAGCTTAAAATTGTACAAACTTATGCACAAATGTATACATGCATAAACAATGATTACATGTATCATTAAGCATACAATTGAGATTACAAAACCTCTATAATTCTATATCCAAAATTTAAAAATATTTTAGTGTCTTTATTACTTAAAAACATACTAATAGTCTTTAGTCATTGGGTGATAAGGTAATGAATCTTTCTGTTTAATTAGAAAATTTGAGATTAAATTTGATCTTGAGTTCGAACTCAACCTTAGACATACAACACTATCAAATTTTTTTTTTTAAAGTTTTATTATTCATTTTGGTTCTCCTAACTCAAAAAATTAATCTTTTCAATTGCATGTAAAAATTGCTTGATTGTATAATAAATAAATAAAATTATTACTCGATTTTCTATTAAAAAAACTAATATAAACACAATTTTAAATATAATTTTTATTTTTCTTATAATATAAATGCATCATGAAAGATTTAAATGCATTGGATATATACAGTTATATCATATTATTATTTATAAAAAAATTATTAATAATGATAAGAGTTAAGATTCAGGATACCATATTATTATTTTAAGAGAAAATTATTAATAATGATAAGAGTTAAGATTCAGGATAGAAATGTTGAGGAACAAAAAATGAGATGATTACTATCTTCATCATCGTTTAGGTTTTGCACAGTATATTAATCGTGTAATGTGACAACACTTAAATAATTAAACGGTTGAGGAAAAAAATATTATTGAAGGATATGACAGTAAAAAAGAAATCTAATTGTAATCTATATGAATGACATAAAATGTCATTATATTTTTTATGATGCTTTCTTGAGTATAGGTTTTCCCTCAAAACCCCCCTTCTCATAAGACCTACCTCTACATTATAGATATTGAACATAAAATTACTCCACATACCTTAGTTAATTAAGCTCTTAGGTCACCTCTTGAAGAATCTTTAACCTTAGCCTCCTTGTTCTTTAGAGCACTTCTCTATCTCTTCACAAAAACACGCGTTATGGGAAAACTATCTCTATTCCCTTCTCATAACATTCTCAAAAGACACAAATACCTCTAAGACATCCAACTCCTTTATTTTATTTTAATTATAATATTTAAATAATAATCATAATTATTCTAATATTACTATCAAAAAATATAATTCACCACAACACCACACAATACCTTTATTCATAAATAGTTAAATAAATAATTAAATTACGACATCGGGGCGTTATAACACTCCCACACTTTAGGAATTTTCGTCCTCGAAAATGTACCTGAAGCAAACATAGTCGGATACGACTCCTTCATCTGATATTCACGTTCCCAAGTCCAACTTTCACCTGCTGGTCCACCCCACAATACCTTTACCAAGACAATCTCTTTTCCTCGTAGTTGCTTCATTTCTCGGCCATCTATCTGCAATGGTAATGCCTCAACATTCAGATTATCTCTTACCTGTACGTCATCCATCTGAATCACATGCGATGGATCACACACATACTTCCTCAAATGTGACACATGAAATACATCATGAAAATTCGCAAGCGATGGTGGTAACACAATCTGATATGCTACCGCTCCGACCCTTTATGAAATCTGATACGGACCAACAAAACACGGAGTGAGCTTTCTAGACTTCAAAACCCGTTCGACACCAATCACCGGAATAACTCTCAAGAACACATGATCTCCCTCTTGAAACTCAAGAGCTTTCCTCATCTTATCATGATAACTCTTTTGTCGACTCTAATAAGACTTCATTCTTTCTTGTATCATCTTAATCTTCTCAGTCGTCTCCTGCACAATCTCAGGTCCAAGCACTGCATTCTTGCCTGATTCATACCAACACAAGGGAGTCTGACATCGTCTACTATACAACGCTTCATAAGGTGCCATTCTAATACTAGCATGATAACTATTATTATAGGTAAACTCAATCAACGACAAATGACTATCCCAAGATCCTCCTTGATCCAACACACAAGATCTTAGTAAATCCTCTAAAGATTGGATAGTCCTCTTTGTGTAACCATCTGTCTGTGGATGATAAGAAAATCTCATCCTCAACTCAGTACCCAAGGCATCTTGTAAACTCTTCCAAAACCTCGACGTAAAACGCGGATCTCTATCTGATACGATACTCGACGGTATTCCATGTAACTTCACAATCTCTTCAACATACATCTTAGCTAGCTTTGGCATAGAATGATTAATCTTCATCGGCAAGAAATGGGTCGGCTTATTCAATCTATCCATAATAACCTAAATTGAATCATTTCCCTTAGCAATCTTCGGCAAACCCGTCACAAAATCCATGGAAATTCTATCCCACTTCCATTCTGGAATATTCAACGACTGCATCATACCTAATAGTTTTTGATGTTCGATCTTCGACTTTTGGCAAGTCAAATATGCATACACAAATTCCGTAACATCCTTCTTCATACATGGCCACCAAAACAATTTCTTTAAATCATGGTACATCTTCGTAGCACCAGGATAGATACTCAATATACTTCGATGTTCTTCTTCTAAAATAAAATTCTTGTATGATAGACTCAGATGTCGAATATGATGTTGAGACATCTTATTTGTTACATATAAACATGGCAAGGCACAAATAGCAGCACTTTTAAAATTCTGATATATCATATTCAAACATTCTTCAGGATGTTTAAACATCTGATATGACATTCAACACACATACTGCATAAAATAAACTGAAAGTTGTAAATAATACATTCAAATTGTTAACCCAGTTCGATGCTAACTCATTTACTCTGGGGCTACTAAGCCAGGAAGGAAATCCACTATGTAGTATCAATTCAAATACTTCTCAGCAAACACTGACAATTTACAGTCTTCTCACTTAATCACTAACCGTGCAACTTCTACTTAGGAACTCCTAAATATGATAAACCCATCCTCACTTCCAATCACCTCAGTGATGTCTCATAGTCCCAACAGTCAGTTGCTATTATTGACGGCTCTTTACCTACACTAACAATTCAAAACATAAGCCACACTTCCATGACAACATCTTAGAGTTGCTTACAAGCTTCCTCCAAGAATAATTCACCTCTTACTTAGCAGCTTCGAGGTTTACAAATAAAATAGACACAACATAAACCTTGTTCCGCACGGCTGCCACAAGAACACAACCCTAATAATATGTCTTCTACATCTTTGGTTGGTTACTAAACCTATGTTACAAGGTTTCTTTTTATAACCTATTCCCAACTGGATTTGGGCCTAAAAACTCATAGCAACAGCTGCTACAAAAATGCAGAAAAAATCTGCTACAAATATACAAAAAGATCTTCAAATAAACAATTCCCTAAGATATCTCTAAATATAGAAACTCTATATTTTGAATATTTGAAATTTGTCTTCAATGCACATTTGATTCTTCAAGATCTTTTACAATCAGCGCCATTGGATTGATTTAAATCTTCAATTTTTTTTCTGTTGAAACCAAAACAGAAACTTCAATCCATCTTCAACAGTTCATGATGTCGAATGAACTGTCTTGACATCTTCTTCGACATGTTGATCTAGATGTTGAAACATTTCAACACAACACGTTTGGGCGCACAAAAGGACTCATTGCTTAATATTTTCTCTGTTTTGCAAAGATCCTGTACATACACACTGTTGTTATATTTGTTTTACAATACTAATGCCAATTTAAAATTATAGAACTTACAATCTCTCCATTTGGAAAAAAAATCTAAAACAAATATTACAAAAAAACAAAATAATAGCAACAAAACAAACAACAACAAACTCTCCATTATGTCAGGACATGTTATTGGACATCTTTAACAACATTCACAACTGGACAAAAACAACAGTCACATATTCTTCCAGTGGATGAGTTGTTACCTCTTCTTCTAGTGGAAACAAAAGCAGTGAAATAAGGAGTAGAAAGTCCTGAACTTTTGACCGAACTAATTCGTTTCTACTTCCTTTCTTTTCAGATTCCCAGAAACATTCTTCACATGTTGTTGAACATCCTCCATCTAGAAGACCAATGGTGGCATAAGAGAACAACTTCACATTCCCTTATGTAACTCAGAACACAAGTCACAATTGTGTTCTTTAACTCAGGACACAAGTCACAAAGACTAGCATATAACATCCAACTTGACTTCCTGGCATCCACCATACCTAAACATAACAGATGCAACTGTTGTGATAACAACTCCAAGCACATCATCTGCCACACTCTTTCTCCCCCTTTTTAGCCAAACCTTGGCAAACACAACCCTCACAACACCATACCCACGCATTATTCATGCAAACACAAAAGTACCCCATTAGAAGAAAAGATGAAAAATACTCACATGCTGAAGGAGGAGAAATACGCTTCTATAAATAGGGAGCAAGGACATAGATAGTAACAAACTATCCTTGAATAAAAAAGCGTTCTTGGTCCAAGATCTTTATGATAGGAGCAAAAAATTTTGCACCATTAAAAGTGGATCGTCCAAAAACTGACCTTGATTGGCTGACTTGCTCTCCCAAAATAAACGGCCCAATAACAAACACGTATGAATAACCCGTGTTTCACACTTTTCTGCTAGGAAACAATACACATGTTTTGAAACATGTTCTGACATCCAGCCATATACTTTCTGCTAGCAGTGCAGCAATATGGTTCACAACTCCTTAAGAATCCAACATAAACTGCAGAAGGAAACTTTATTCCATATAACCTTTTGGACACTTAGGACACCCCTCATCTGGATCACATACATACCAAAACTAAGTAATAAATGTCAAAATAAAACCCATACTTAGTAGCACATGTCACAACAAGATGTGTAACATCACAGAACTTGGTTAAGGTATTACTCCCCCTTAACTTCACAAAACCAGTTGTATAGAATTGTAACACACTCCCCCTATCAAGGATACTCCACGCTTCTCTGCACTTTGATGAAAGGAAAACATAAGACACATCTTCATGTCTTCAAGAGCTCACCCTTTGTTTAATTCCTAATTGAACACATTCACTTCTTGTACCAAAGCACACCTAATCCTTTCTTGGTTTGTTGTTACCACAGACTACACAAGCTGATCATCTTCTAGCACACAAGTTCTGACACTAATCCTTCACATACCAAAGGCCATACAATCCAGATAAAACACATCAAAACTAACTCTGACAATAGAATGAATGTCCACAATCAGACTTCCAAGCAATCAATACTTGATCTACTTCAATCTACTCTACATGTTTCTTCCAAACAGATCATATAATTCATCATTCTCCCGTATGATTAGGTAGGCTAAAAAAAGAAACCATGTAGACAAACACCCTAGATAATGTCCTAACACCAGTTAGAACATCTTCCAAACACCAAGATCAAGACTTTTGATGTGCTCCACCAACTGGACTTACTATAGCATAGTAATCCAAGAACTGAAAATCTTCACCAAAACTGTGCCACTAGCTTGAATCAGAAATCCAGAAAGAGAGATAAACTCCCATCCACCTTTAAGAAGAACAAATCTCCTTGAGTCTTCAACTCATCACTCTTATTCCTAAGAGAAACTTGTTCCAAGATAATCCTCAAGACCAACCAACTACCACACTCTGATTATATTGATTTTTTGAATCCAATATAGAGATCAACCAATCCTCCAAAGATATCTTGATTAATAAAGTTGATCTTCAGCAAGTTGTCAAGATAACACACCTTTTGAAGCATTCAATTCATGTAGATCATTTTATCTTAAATTGATGTGCCACATCACCAATTTAGACTCTGATGTTGAACTAGATGTTAGAACATTGATAGTTTACATCCAGCTGTTAAATTCATCTCCTTCTTCTGCCACTTGAAAGAACTTCCTTCCTTAACAGAATAAGAGTTCCATGCTCTCATAGACTTGATTCATCAACCACGTTTGAGTAGACAACCTCCATTATGTTGATTCTGCAGAAATTCCTATCAATATCACATATTATTAAGAAACTCCCATTGTTTCTCCAAAGTCTTCAAACCTGCCACTATCTGAATCTTCAGAAGGAATAGTTCAGAACTACACTTTGGAGCTATACCAGATGACATTTCTCCCTGAGTAAAGAAATCTTCACAAAGTCCTGGTGATTTTGTCAATTATAACTTCATGATAATACACACCTTCCTTGTCAAGGTAAGAACAAAACTCCAGCTGCACCTTCCAAACAACAATATGCATTCTTGCATCCATAGATCACAGATAGCACTTCTTAACTCCCCCTTGCAAGAATAACTAAAGCTCCTTCTGAGGATGAGCATCAGTTACTCTGTACACTTTCTGAACCATAAGATTCAGACTGTAGATATTCATACTTCTTAGATAAATACTAAGTCTCTCGTCAAAGTATCTACCTTTATGCATCATATAAACAATAGACAAATACCAAGTCTCCCGTCAAGGTATTTACTATTGGTCAGATAAGATTACATTCTCACACAAGGCATGACAAGTAACCTGACTTCTTCTTCTGCAGACATCTGACACTTTCTGAGATGATGTTTTAACATTCTTTCAGACATCAGTATCAGTCACAACTTCACATATTACTATGGTTCTAAAGACAACCATTATAGTAATCCATACACCGGTAGAGGAACACAAGATAATCAACCACCGGTATTTGATTAGACCAAAACACAGACATATGCAGCAGCTGGAACACTGACTTCTCCTTCAGACTCAGTATTCAGACTGTCTGATTTGAGATGTCTTTACACATAATATAGCAACTAATCAGCTATATCCACATAAGTCAACTCCACCAGTTGACACAACTTTACCTTCATGTACAAGGAGTTTCTCTGAAATAATACTCCTTGAAGCTTAGGTACTTCACTCTTGTAGCAAGGACCAGAAATAAACTGTCCTCAGGAGAATAATACATGTTGATCAAACCTTGAACAACACACCCATCTAAGAGTATTTCCAGGGCCAGAACCTTCTTAGACATACCATACAGATGCATCCTCTTCCAGATCAGGAGTAGGTTCCAAACATGTGTGATATGATCACAATAGTTTATCACCCAAGCATCTATACAGCCAACCCTTAGACAACAGAATCATGCCTAATTCTGATGTGATGTTCTATAATG
Organism: Lathyrus aphaca; assembly: GCA_963966055.1. Lineage (NCBI taxonomy): Eukaryota > Viridiplantae > Streptophyta > Magnoliopsida > Fabales > Fabaceae > Lathyrus > Lathyrus aphaca. Next base: position 120,371,801 of record OZ014521.1, on the reverse strand, counting down.
GGATATGAAATTATTACAAGGATCACAAAGAGATCTACAGACAAGAGATAGGTTTGTTTAGAACAGTCTTCATATCTCCAAAAAACCACTTCTCTTCATAGTGCCTTGAGTGGAATTGAAAAAGAATCTCCAAGTATCATGAGCATAGTTGACAGAAGTAGATAGACATATATCCCCAACATCATAGGATATATCTCCAGAGAAGAGCAACTTTCTCAAACATAAGGAGTTATCAGATAGAAAAGCAGCGGATACAAACTCCTCAGATACTTCAAGTGTCACAAATTAGCCCTAGCAATATCTCTAGGTGACACCAACAACCATAGGTTTGAAACTAAATCAAACATGTCACACCAGCAACACACCACCATGCTACCACAACAGAATAATCCATCCTCCACTTCTAGGGACCATTCACAAAAACAAACAGCTTTTTAGTAGAACACTTCTACCTTGACCATGAACCAGAAAATATCCCCCTTGAATATCATCTAGAAATAGACTAGGATGCCTTCTCTGATACCAATTGAAATTCTAGTATGACAGACTCAGATGTCGAATATGATGTTGAGACATCTTATATGTTACATATAAACATGGCAAGGCACAAACAACAACACTTTTAAAATTATGATATATTAAATTCAAACATTCTTCAGGATGTTTAAACATCTGATATGACATTCAACACACATACTGCATAAAATAAACTGAAAGCTGTAAAGAACACATTCAAATTGTTAACCCAGTTTGATGCTAACTCATCTACTCTGGGGGCTACCATGCCAGGAAGGAAATCCACTATGTAGTATCAATTCAAAGACTTCTCGGAAAACACCTACAGTTTATAGTTTTCTCACTTAATCACTAACCGTGCAACTTCTACTTAGGAACTCCTAAATATGAGAAACCCATCCTCACTTCCAATCACCTCAGTGATGTCTCACAGTCCCAACAACCAGTTGTTGTTATTGAAGGCTCTTTACCTACACCAACAATTCAAAACAGAAGCCACACTTCTATGACAACATCTTAGAGTTGCTTACAAGCTTCCTCCAAGAACAATCCACCTCTTACTTAGCAGCTTCGAGGTTTACAAATAAAATAGCCACAACATAAACCTTGTTGTGCACGGCTGCCATAAGAACACAACCCTAATAATATGTCTTCTACATCTTTGGTTGGTTACTAAACCTAGGTTACAAGGTTTCTTTTTATAACTTATTCCCAACTAGATTTGGGCCTAAAAAATCACATCAACAACTGCTACAAAAATGCAAAAACAATCTGCTACAAATATACAAAAAGATCTTCAAATAAACAATTCCCTAAAATATCTCTAAATATAGAAACTATATATTTTTCAATATTTGAAATTTGTCTTCAATGCACATTTGATTCTTCAAGATCTTTTACAATCAGCGTCATTGGATTGATTTAAATCTTCAAAAAAATTATGTTTTTGTTGAAACCAAAATAGAAACTTCAATCCATCTTCAGCAGTTCATGATGTCGACTGAACTGTCTTGACATCTTCTTCGACATTTTGATCCAGATGTTGAAACATTTCAACACAACATGTTTGGGCGCATAAAAGGACTTCTTGCTTAATGTTTTCTCTGTTTTGCAAAGATCTTGTACATACACACTGCTGCTATATTTATTTTACAAAATTAATGCCAATCTAAAATTACAGAACTTACATAAAATACTCTTCTTAAATTCCGGAACATTATGAATACACACTCTATCTTTGAATCTCATCACACCATTTTCATCAACTCGGAATTCACCTTCGTTACCTTGGTTAATCAAAGTCAATTTATCAACTAACTTCAAATCAAATCGTTGTCCTTCTCAGATCCTTTCAACAATTTCACTGGTCAACTTCAGCATTCCTAACTTCACACTCTCAGAAGTAGTCTCACACAACAAACTTGTGTCTTGGTATTGTTCAATCATTTCGAGTTCTTTCACCATAAGCATCGACATATGCAATGCCTTCCTAGTCAAAGCATCTACAACCACATTCTCCTTACCGGGATGGTAATTCAAGTCAAAATCAAAGTCTTTCAACAATTCCAACCACCTTCTCTGCCTCATTTTTAGTTCCTTTTGATCAAATAAATATTTCAAACTATTATGATCACTGAACACTTCAAATTCCGAACCAAAGAGATAATGTCTCCAATCTTCAACACAAATGCCACAACTGCCAACTCTAAATCATGTGTAGGATAATTCCTTTCATGAACTCTCAATTGTCTAGAAGCATAAGCAACCAATTGACCATTTTGCATCAAAAATCCTCCAAGTCACATCTTCGATGCATCACAATACACTACGAACGACTCATTCAGATTAGGCAAAATCAACACTGGAGCAGTTGTCAACTTCTTCTTCAACTCTACAAAACTCTTTTCGTCTGCAACATCCCACACATAAGCTTGACTCTTTTGAGTCAACTAAGTCAAAGGTAGCGCTAACTTCGAAAAGCCTTCAATAAACATTTGGTAATAACCTGCTAAACCCAGAAAACTTGTAATCTCAGTGGAAGATTTAGGAGTCTCCATTGTAACACTACATCAATCTTCGACGAATCCACAACAATTCCACTACTGGAAATTACATGTCCAAGGAAACTCACTTCTTACAACCAGAACTCACACTTTGACAGCTTCACATACAACTTCTTCTCTCGCAACACTTGCAGCATAATCCTCAAACGCCCTGCATGTTCCTCTTCTATCTTGGAATAAATCAGGATGTCATCAATAAAAACTACCACAAATTTATCCAAGTACTTATGGAATATTCGATTCATGTACTCCATGAACACACCGGGTGCATTGGATACATTGAACAGCATCACCGTGTACTCATAATGAGCGTATCTCGTCCTGAAAGCTGTCTTCGTAATATCATCAAACTTAACACGAATCTGATGGTAACCAGACCTTAAATCAATCTTGTTGAACACACAAACTCCTACCAAATGATCCATTAAGTCATCAATCCTCGGAAGTGGATACTTATTCTTAATAGTAACCTTGTTCAACTATCGATAATCAACACACAACCTCATACTACCATCTTTCTTCTTAACTATTGTCACACCCCAAATTTTACCCCTAACTTTTCGCATCATACATTCTCTATGTTTGAAAGAAATTCAAAGGTTTTTTTTTCAGTTGCTTTCAACTCATTTTCTAGTTATTTATAAACTTAATTTTAATTTCTTTTCGCTTCCAAGCTTCCATTTTAATTTAATTTCTATTTATTATTTCTAACTTTTTAATTCATTTTTGTGTTTTAATTTTAATTTTTATTCTATTTCTTTTTTTTAATTCTATTTTCAAGTTTTTAAATTTTTATCTCAATTTCTAAATTTTAATTTTTAATTCATCTTCAAAACTATTTCTATTTTTAATTACAACTTTCAATTTTCATTTCAAGTTTCAATTTCAATCTCAATTCTTTCCAAACCCATTTCAAGTCACACCAATCACAAACTCTTTGTCAATTTCCCAAATTCCACTCCGAGTTTTCATTTCATGTTCAAAGTTTCTATCCTAAGTTTATTTCCAATTCAATTTCAATTTCTATTAAAATTCCTATTGCAATTTCTATTTCAAGGTTTCCTTTCCAATTTCTAGTTTTTTTTAAAAATCAATTCCAAAGTCTCAATTTCAAGATCCCATTTTTTTTTATATATAATTCTTAATCCATATTATTTCCAATTCCAAGTTCAATTCAAATTTCATTTTAAGTTTAATTTCTTAGTTTCTAAGTCATTTCCACTTCCAATTTTTAATCCCAATTTCAATTCCCATTCAATTTCCAAATTTTTTCTTCAATTTAAATTCAATTTCTAAGTTTTATTCCAAATTTTTCTAGTCCAAATTTAAATTCTAATTTAAGTTTACTTCAATTTTCTTGTTTCCAAATTCCATTTCCAATCTTCAATATTTCAAGTTCTAAGTCTTAAGCCCATGATCATATTCCAAGCTCTTAATAAAAAAATACAATCCAAACTTCAAATTCATTCCAAGATCAAGTCTAATTCTAAATTCCAATTTCAAGTTTATTCTTAGGTTTCATGTTCCAAACTTCTTTTCCAAGTGTTTCAATTCAATTTTTATCCCAATTTCTATTCTCAAATCTCAAGTTTCTAATTCTTTTCCATTTTTTAATTTCAATTTTAAATTCCATTTCCAAGTCTAATTTGCAAATTCCATATCCATATTCAAGTCTTAATTTCAATTTCAAAGTCCATATTCCATGTTTAAAATTCAATGTCAAAATTCAAGAGTTGCATTCAAGATTCAAGTCACAAGTTTCTCATCAAAAGTCATTTCCATTTCATGTCTAAATCCAATTACCCATACCCTAATTCTAATCCAAATTCAATATCCAAGATCTGATTTCATTCAAGACTCATTTTCCATTGTTTCATTTTTCCACAAAAGATACAAAACACGGTCCATAATCAAAGTGAAGCAAGTCACGTTTGGATTATTCTATTAAAGTCAAAAATTTCATGAGCCATAAAGTCAAGGCGAGCATTCATCAATTCATATATTCAAATTTCACCAAGAATCAAGATATTTCCAATTTAACATAAATCATTCATATCATCAACACATATTAAATTCAAGCATTACATTCATAACCGAGCAATTCATGCAAGCTTCATTCACATTCAAATACATCAAGCCTAAGAAATTGAAAGCAAGAGCCTAAGGATGTGCTTCAAAGGGCCATGATCCATGTTATCAACCTACAAAGAAACAAGAGTCACTAAGTCAGCATGATTCATACCAATCCAAGCATTGCTTTATTTTCATCTGATTCAATAAAAATATTCATGTTCCAACATTCATACAAATCCATCATCATACATTCATCTTATCATTCATGTTCATTACAAGCATATTCAATTACATAATCATATTCATCACATTCATTTATCAAGACATAAAACATATTCACATTAGCATAATGTTGCAATTGCATTGGAAAATAGAATTTAAAAAAAAAAGAGAAGAAAGAGGGAAGAGGACAGTACAACCAGCAGGACCACAAGACAAGTTCAGCAAGCCTGCTCCACCCACAGCAGGTCTGCAAATCCGCAGGGCCTCTGCTCCACCTCTCCACCCACAGCAGCATTCAGTTTTTGTCCCATTTCCTCCAACCCTTCACCTACAAGTTACCTGGTACATATTTTCAAAAAAAAAACTAAGGAAGTCATATATAAAAAGCACTGTTACATTGCAAAGAAAAGGAGACATCACATAAACCCTAGCCGCATACAGAAGTAAAAAAAAACCCAAACCATGACACAGAGTTCATCCTGTTTTACCACACACTCATAACATAACAATAATCCAATAATATCTAAATACAAAGAATCTACAGAACAACAGCATCAAGAGCTCTAGCAACAAAGAGCTGGCCACAACATTCATCATTTCACAAAAAATAAGCACTACTGCACTTATAGTAAGGAACAGAGAAGAAGTTACACGAAGGGGTGAATAATAGAGGAAGGAAACGTATCAAGCAAAGCTTACCATTGTGGATTCTTCACCCCGATAACTTTCGGGCCGGTAATATTCTCCATTTCCTTCACTTTTTTTCGGAATATTGTTCATCTTACTTGATTCCTCTTTTAGCCATGTTTATGTTTACGGTTTGATTTCGATTCCGAATAACTAGGTTTCTTTTTCAGTTTCATTTCATCACTCCTCATACTGCATACACAAAGCCATAAAAAACTTCAAAAAAAATAGATAGAGAAAACGACACAAACAAAACTCAGAGGGCAGCCATAAAAAAAGAACCAACAGAACTTCATAAGCCTAAACACCACATAAACTTACCAAAACCGCGGCAGCCACCAAAACCAAACTTGAAACTTTGAAACCATCCCTTGTTCTCTTTGCAAACCTCCAAAAACCCGAACATCACCACTCAGTCACCCTCTAAAAGCTGCTAACACCACTCCCACCTGCAGAAAACAAAACTGTTTGTGAAAACACAGCAGCTTCGCAAAACTAAACGAGAAACCGAAAACCAACCTCACAGAAAAAGGAGAAGATTCACCTCAAAAACAACTCTTCACCATATATTACTTGATCCCTCAACCATTCATTTGTTTTTGTTTCATTTGAACCAACACCATGAAAACAACCATCGCTCCCAAAGCCCCTTCGCCCTATTCATCTCCACTTCTCATCCGACCCTCAAAACCAATCCACCTTTCGAACTGCAAAATCCGAAAGCCCCTTCAACCACCATCTGCATCGTCTCCGTTACCAACCTCATAACCTGCAAGATTCGAAACCGTTGTTGTGTAAGAATCCAAGCCACAACTTAAAACAAAAGAGACAGCAACGGACCAAAACAAAAAAAAAACAGGGCCAAAACTAGACACAGAGAACTACAAGAAAACCAAATACCTTTGAGTTGAATTTTTTTGTGTGGCTCAAGACACAACAACAACCGAAACACATCATCACCTTCCATCACCTATCAAGAACCTCACCGTTTTACCCTTCAACGTCATCCTCTTTCCATTCTGATTCAACTTCATTCCAACTTTCATACCTCATCGAAAATCTCCATTTCTCCCCCACAAACCGCTTCCAAAATTTGTGCCTCCTACCGTCTTGCTTTCAAAACCACCCAAAATCCCGACTCCGTTATCAACTTCTTCGCAAGCTACGATTTCTTAATTTCAGACACAAGCCATTATTGCCAGGGCACCATGTCTGCTCTCCTCCAAAGCCTCCCAAACGAAAAACACCCTCTCACCACCTTCGGCCGTTTCCCGGAAGCCACCATCATGAAATCACAAATTTAAACCCTTTCCGCCTCAATCCACGAAAACCGTTTTACGCTTCAAACTCATCTCATCAACTCACCCTTCCCGCAACTTCCTCAAACCCAGACCTAATCCCTTTCCATTCTCTTATACATCATCATCACAAACATACCAAAACAGAAAAATAACATAAGAGTGAAATGGAGTGAGATTCGTGAATGAAGAAGAGATACTAAGAACAGATGAAGAAGAAGGATTGAGACGAAGCAAGAACTGAGACGGAGAGAGAGAGGACTGGATATCGCGTTTTTTTGTGTGAAGTTATGTTTGATTTTGGCCGTTTCCATCATTTTTAGGGTTTTCAACCCATTCTCTTTACCTTGACCAAACCGGGTCCAACCTGACCCGACCCGTCCCTAGATCCAGCGCCCCTGGTGGGCTGTTTTCTACTGGGCCTCTTTCAAACTCTGTTGTTATCAGCACCCTTGGTTTTCTGTTCTGAATTCAGGCCCATTTCAACTTGTTTTTTTTATTATCTCTAGTTTGTTTCTAATATTTCATTTTCAGTATTTATTTATTTATTTTAAAAAAAAGAGACAAACAAAAAATTTTTCCTTTTTATTTTCATTAAACACTTTTTTTTAATATCTAAAAAAATAAAAATACTTTCTTTTAGTTTTGTTGAACTTTTTATTTCAAGAATATTTTTATATGTAGTTTTTTTTTTTTAATTTTAATCCCAGTTAATATAAAAATAAAAATATTTCCTTAACTCTTTTCATTTTTGTCAATCCATTTAGTTTTAATTTCAACTTTTAACTTATTTCTTTATTTCTTAATTCTTGTTTATTATATAAACCCTAAAAAAAATTTTGTGTCTAGTCTTTTCTTCTAAATAGTTTTTTTAGGAAATTTAATTTAAGTTTGATCCTTCTAGGTGTGTCCCATTAGTGTGAGAGATTAGATATATGTTTATCTCTTAGTGTGAGTTTTTAATTTAACCTTTCAATGTCTTGGTTGTATGCACGCTATGTTTGTATATATTTTAATTCTGCACTAAGACCATAAAATGCTAAGATAAAACTTGAAGCGCCACACCATTTGAGACTTAATTTTTCAAAAATAATCCTTGGTCCAACGCCAAGTTGAGTTCACATACACTCCACTCACACACGTAAGTCGGTCGTTCTACGATCGCCATCTGCACAGTCTTTACACTTTACAGCTTTCTAACTTAAGCAAATTGACGCGCCACGTTTGTCTTCCACCCCGCATTCTCGATCCATATATCGAGTCATAGCCCGGTTACTAAGCCTTTTACCTTGTATTTCCATTTACTTTATTCAGTTCATTTTTGCAAGTAGCAACCTATGCCTTAGACTTAGGAGCTTGCACCCTCATTTGTTTACTTTATTTTTTGCATTTCAATCCAAAAGGGAAAGAACTCCTGCAGTTGACTCAATGTCATAGGAAGTTTAGCCATACCTAGTTCCTTTTCAACCTTAGCCATTAGGAATTTTTTATTTTACAACTTTTTGTGACTTTGCTAAAGTCACGTGAGTGTTTGCCATAACACTTACCTTCCCCCGCGAACCTTGAGCATAACCAAGTGTTCGTTAATCCTTTGGAGAACTACGAGTGCTCTGATTCTATACCCGATACGTAGGCATCGATGCGATGTTGTGCGAGCACCATTAGAAATAAAACCTTAGGTTCCTATAATTTTAGCAAGCAATAAATAACACAAATATTAACAAGAGGTTCCCGTAGGATACTGCGGATGCTTAGGATGCTAACACCTTCCCTAGGTATAATCAACCCCCGAACCTAGTTTCTCCTCATTTAGGGTTTTTACGATCTTTTTTCCCTTTTCCCTTTGGATTAAATTAAAGTCGGTGGTGAACATTTAATAATTGTGATTCAAGCTTAATCAATAGCTTGGTATCCGATTTTCACCGCAACAGAAATGGCGACTTCACTGGGGAACTCTATTTTTGAGGGTTAAGCCCACCTTGTATATTTGTATATTTGTTGTTGTATTGCTTGTTATTATTTGGGATTTTTGTTGGGTGTTCCATGTGTGGTGAGATAAGTCCTAACCCGGACTTGAGTGCAAAATAAGATAGGATGGTGGTATATTCAAGAAGGCTTGTAGGGAGTTGAGTCCTGATCAAGTTGACTTGAGACACCACCACTCAACGGAGGCCTCCTCGGATGTAGTTTTGTTGATCGAGTTCAGTCGTGAAAGCATTACTATATTCGACCTGAGAGCCGTTAATGTTGAGGACCGTAGAACATTTACCCCCACTTGGCCTTTTAGGGATGTAGTGCGATGACTATGAGGGTGCAAATCCAAAATAGTTGATACGCGATACTACACCCGGATGAGACTTTCTTGAGAATATTATTGATTACCAAGTTGAGTTGGGAAGTCGGTAATATCCGAAAGATGGGACAATGATTCTGGGAACTTTTAGAACCCGTTGTACAGGTACAAATAAACTCATAGTACATACCTTTTTGGGAGGGTTGAACCTTCGACCTCGTGCAGGCTTTGAACCTAAGCCTTGTGTGTGTTTGTGTATTCATGCATTCACGCATCATGAAGCATCATTTTTACCAATTTATTCAAGGAACTCAGAAACTCTATCTTTGCAAATATCGTAGGTATCATCATGGACTTTGGAAGAAGAAGGAATGTCAAGTACACATTCAAAACTCCCAAACTCGAAGACCTAAGGAAATTAAGAGATTTGGTTTTGGATCAAGAAGCCTTCATGGAGAAGCATAGGAGACTTTTAGCCTTACTTAAGACTGAGTGGGATGGAAGGTTGCTCTCTGTGATGCTCCAGTTTTATGATCCTCTCTACCATTGTTTTATGTTCCCTGATTACCAATTGGCGCCTACTTTAGAAGAGTATTCATTTCTGGTGGGATCACGTGTTAAGGATGAGTTTCCATTCCATGTTCTAGAGAAGGACCCTGAAGAAGCGGAGATTGCAAAGGCGACATATTTGAGTGTGCCTGAGGTCAAGGCAAATATGACCTATAAAGGAAAGATTTTTGGATTCCCTACAATGTTTTTGGTAGAAAAGGCCAAGAATTTTGTTAGTGTGAAGTATATGAAAGCTTTTGAGGCGACCTTTATTCTGCTAATGTATGGAGTGTTACTTTTCCCAAACTTTGAAGACTTTGTAGACCTGAACGCCATCAAAATATTTCTGAAGAAGAACCCGGTCCCTACTTTGCTCGGAGACACTTACCATTCCATCCATCTGAGGAATCTCCATAAGGGAGGGATGATCACTTGTTGTGCATCATTGCTGTACGAGTGGTTTATTTCGCACTTGCCTAAGTCAGCTTCATTTTGGAACCTTAAGGATGGTTTGTGGTGGTCACAAAGGATCATGTCTCTTACCCACTCTGACATTAGTTGGTACAATCGTGTTTATGATGGAGCATTAATTATTGATAGCTGTGGTGATTTTGCTAATGTACCTCTTCTTGGCACTAAGGGAGGAATCAGCTATAATCCAGTTTTGGCTCGCCGCCAACTCGGGTATCCGTTGAAGTACAAACCTAAAAGTGTTGAAGTGGAAGGAATTTTCTTTAAGGATGACGAAGAACCAGAGCTCAAGAAACAGATTATGCAAGCTTGGAAGTACATCCATAGGAAGGGGAGGAGTAGCTTGGGAAAGCCGAATTGTGTTTCTATGGAACCCTATCTCCAATGGGTACGAGATAGGGCAATCAGTCTGAAGATGCCTTACCCTCGCCAGGATCCTATGACCTTCAAGAAACCCATTCTAATCTTTATGGACGATGCAGAGAAGCTGAAGATTGATTTTGAAATTCTGGTATGACAGACTCAGATGTCGAATATGATGTTGAGACATCTTATCTGTTACTTATAAACATGGTAAGGCATACATATCAGTACTTAAATAATTCTTATATATCAGAGTCAAACATGCTTCAGGATGTTGGGACATTTGATAGGACATTCAGATCAGGTACTGCATAAAACATAAAAGATATAAAGAACACAGCAGAATTGTTGACCCAGTTCAGTGTATCTCCACACTTACATCTGGGGGCTACCAAGCCAGGAGGAAATCCACTATAAGTAATATTAATTCTAGACTTAAACCACCCTGTTTAATCTTTCACTTAATAACTACCCAATGCAATTTCTACCTAAGACACAACTTAGATATGAGTACCCTACTCACTCCCCCTCAATCACACAGTGATCTTTTACAATGATTAATAAAATTGAAGTCACACTTCAAACACAACAGCTTGATCTTACTTAGAAGTTTCAATCAAGACACAATACTTCTCTTGCTTACAAGCTTCGAGAATCACAAGTGAAACAACCACAATAGAGTTACTTGTTACGCACGGCTGACACAAGGACACAACCCTAATAATGTTTACATTTTCGGTTGATTGGGTTAAATCCTAAACTAGGTTACAAGGTTTCTTTTATAACCTATTCCCAACTGGATTTGCGCCTAAACAATCACAACAATAGCTGCTACAAATATGCAGAAAAAATCTGCTACAAATATTCCAAAAGATCTTCAACTCCTAAAATATCTCTAAATATAGAAACCTATATTTTTCAATATTTGTCTTCAATTTAAATTGAGTCTTTAAGATCTTCTAAATCAGCACCACATATGATTGCATAATATCTCCAGAATATTCTGCATAATTCAGATCTGATAAATCCAATGTCATCACCTTGTATTAGGGTTAGTTAGTTTGCTACCTCCTTAATTCAAGGTGAATTAGTTATTCTGTTATACTGAAATCAGATAACTAATCTCCCTAAAGATGCGCCTTGTATTGCTTATCTCTTTCCAATTAATTCCAGATAGATTCCCCTGAATTTACCCAGTTCTGTTATGCATTAATTAATTCTGGTAGCAGGCCTGAGATGTCACAACATCTGTTGGGACATCCTGAAAAACTGAACTTACTTCATTTACTGATACAATGTCACAACATCTGATGTGACATCCTGTAAACTGAACTCATTCCATTAACTGATACAATGTCCTAACATCTGGTGTGACATCCTGATATCTTGACTTAAGTTCATTAACTGTTACTCTGTTTGACAGTGTCACAACATCTGGTGTGACATCCTGAACTAAGTTCAACACTTCTTGTTTGATATCTATATGTAACATATGACAGTAATGTTGTCATGACAGTTGCAGATGTTTCAACATTTTCTTTGACATCTGTCATGACATTTGCAGATGTTTCAACATCTTCTTTGACATCTGTCTGTAACATATGACAGTAATTCTGTCATGACATTTGCAGATGCTTCAACATCTTCTTTGACATCTGTCTGTAACATATGACAGTAATTCTGTCATGACATTTGCAGATGTTCCAACATCTTCTTTGACATCTGACTGTAACATATAACAACATCTGTTGGGACATCCTGAATTAAGTTCTTATACTCTGTTTGATAATGTCCCAACATCTGATAGGACATTCTGAACTGAATTCAACATCTTCTTTGACAACTTCCTTAATCATGTCTTGACTTGTTCTTCCAGAGTCTATACCATGTTAATTTAACATATGGAACTTCTTATTCAACATTTTCCAGCCATATTAGTTTTACCAAACATAATGCCAATCATAAAATAATAGCATTAACAATCTCCCCCTTTGGCTTATTTTGGCTAAAACTAATTTACATACAGGTGTAGTAGTACCTTATGTAGAAGTTCCTTAACATCACATCTTCATATCAGACCTCACACTATTACTTCTCCCCCTTTTTAGCCATAAAAAGACAAAGGTACCATAATAAAAATAGAGGTATATAATCTCCATAAGCTTGAAACACACACAAGCTTCACAATTCCTCAAGAATCAAACATAAACTGCAGAGAGTAGCTTTATATAATATAGCCTTCTAGACTCTTAGGATTCTCCTTATCTGGTTAAGGTATTACTCCCCCTTAACACCACAAAATCAAGTGCACATACTTGTAACACACTCCCCCTATCTAGGATACTCCATGCTTCTCTGTACATTGATGAAAGGAAAACATAAGACGCATCTTCATGTCTTCAAGAGCTCCTTCTCTGTTCAATTCCCAATCGAACACATTCACTTCTTGTACCAAAGCATACCTGATTCCTTTCTGGGTTTGTAGTTACCACAGACTACACAAGATGAACATCTTCTAGCACACAGGTTCTTGACACTAAGCCTTTACACACTAAAGGCCATACAATCCAGATAAAACACATCCAAACTAATTATGAAATTAGAATGAATGTCCACAAACAAACTTCCAAGCAATCAATACCTGATATACTTCTGGTGGATCAACAGAGATGTGCTATTCAGTTGAGGCCTTGTGCTGATCCTCAGATGCTTCTTCATCACAATTATTGAAGGCCTTTTTCTGGTCCTCAGATGTTTCAACATCTATTGGGACATCCTGTTGAGCAGGAGTGTTCTTTGCAGCCTGAGTTTTTTGATCTTCTTGTGGGGCTGGCATAGTGTTCAGAGGGATAGATATGCCACTTACCACTCTTTGCTCAGATAGGATCTTGGTTACCAACTCCTTTATGGAATCATCCACATATTCAGAAGCTTTTGGAGTGTTGTACAATGGTGAAGGTATGCCTTTGGTCTTGCTGAAAACTTGATCTTTTTGGAGTTCTTGGCTTTTTAGCATGAGGAACACTTCCAGTCTCTTCTACATGTTTCTTCCAATATAGATCATCTACTTCATCATTCTCCCATATGATTAGGTAGTCTAATAATAGAAACCATGTAGATAAACACCCCAGATAATGTACTAACACTTAGTTAGAACATTTTTTCATACACCAAGACCTTATCACCATGATCCTAGATGTGCTCCACCAACTGGACTTACTATAGCATAGTAATCCAAGAACGGAAAATCTTCAACTACACTGTGCCACCAGTTAGAATCAGAAATCCAGAAAGAGTGATAAACTCTCATCCACCTTCAAGAAGAATAAATCCTCTTGAGTCTTCAACTCATCACTCCTCTGCCCAAGAGCAATTTGTTCCAAGACAATCCTCAAGAACAACCAGCTGCCACACTCTGATTATCTTGATTCTTCGAATCCACTTTAAAGATCAACCAATTACCACATTTTGATAACCTTTTTTATGAATCCTCATATGAAAAAGCCAATTGCCACTTTTGTCTTCTTCACGTTTATAATAAATCTTCCAAAGATATCCTGATCAAAAAAGTTGATCTTCACCAATTAGACTCTGATGTTGAACTAGATGTTTAAACATTATTAGCCCACATCCATCTGTTAAATTCAGTTCCTTCTTCTGCCACTTGAAAGAACCTCCTTCCTTTATAGAACAAGAGTTCCATGCTCTCATAGACTTGATTTATCCATCAAGTTTGAGTAAACAACCTCCATTCTATTGGTTTTGCAGAAGTTCTTACCAATAACACATATTGATGAGAAACTTCCAATGTTTCTCCAAAGTCTTCAAACCTGCCACTGTCTGATTATTCAGAAGGAATAGTTAAGAACTACACCTCAAAACTATACCAAGGATGCCACCTTTCCTTGAGTAAGGCAGTCTAAACAAATTTATGATATCTCCACCTATCTTAACTCCATGATGAGCATTCTGGACTACACCTAGATCAGAAATAAACCAATCCAAGTAGTCACCAAGATTATGATATGTTCATGGTCTTTCATCTCCATCTTCAGAATCAACAATATCCAGACAAGTTCTTGCCAAGAAACTTTACATAACTCCTGTCACACAAGACTGAAGCCAATGCTACAACTTATGCAATACCTCTCCCATGATTCTGCACAAACTCTGATGATAAGATGTTCCAACATCTTTTTGAACATCACCAATCTTGAATCACAGGGATAATCAATCAAATATTTGTGAATTCCACAAACAACAATTGATCTTAAATCCTTGTATAATACCTTATCAGATAGTTCTACACAATCTGATCTTTTACTTTTGAAAGATTTTAAGGTTAGCTCCAGATAAGATTAGCAAGATCTCCTCATGTCATGGATAAACAATACTCCAGCTGAGCATGTACTCCACTAATTCTCAATTTCACACCCCTGATGAACATACAAAGAGCACAACTGATAAATATCCACACTTGATTTTATATCCCAAAACAGATGCTCTTAGTTTGCTTGCTACAAAGGGTTTATACTGCCACTATCCATGACTAGTAGTGGAAGAGACTACCAGTTCAACAACCATTCTGATCAGACTTCCCAATCTGACATTCTTCCCTTGCTTCTAGCAATTGTTGGTCACATTGCTAGCTTTAATCATGACCAAAGTCATGCATTTATCACCCACATTTGTAAATACATTTAGAAGCTTCTTCATCTTCAGATTCACCATCAGATTCATCAGTATTCTGAGCAACCTCTTCCAGCTCCAGCCTTTGAAATACTTCCTCAAGCTTTTTCTTCCTGGCATCCAGATTTTTGCAAGTGTTCTTCAGATCTGCAATCAAGGCAGCTTTGGATATGGGAGTCTTTTGCTTTTGAAGGTCCAACAGATGTCCTAGTGGAAGCTTCAACATCAGCAGCATGATGGCTCAAGAAAAGTTTGTAATGGAAGGCCAGAGGACTTTTTCTTTTGCATACTGAATCCTTCTCAGTGAGGATACCTGGATACTGGCTTAGTATGATTCCACATAGCAGAGAGGGAAAAGCAATGGGAAGATTTGTTGCTGATGTTCCTGCATGCTTTAGGGTTTGATCAAAGATGTAAGCCCCAAAGTCCAGCTTTGTTTGAGTGCCCACAACATATATGAATCTGCCCAATCCAGTTGCTATTGAAGAAGTATGGTTGGTAGGGACCCTGTTTACAGTGCCAATCCTATGCAGCATTGCATACTTCCTTGTTAGCAATCTAACATAAAGTTTGCCCTTGACTGGCCAAGCTTTGACTTGATTGGCAGTAATGACCTTGCACACCTGGTTATCTGTCTTACCCAGCTCATTAGGTCCATCAGATTCTTTCCCTAGATAATAATTGATAACCCTAGGAGAGAATTCCACACATCTCCCTCTTACATAGACTTTTCTGAATTCATTTGATTTACCTTCAGCACAGTCCTCTTGTAGGTTGACACTGAATTCCTTGACTAGCAGCTCATAGCAAGGTGAAAAGTTTGATACTGTTTTGAATAAACCAGCAGAAGAAATTAGGACAATTACCTCAGTGCACTCAAGTGCATTGCTGCCCAGCTCTCTTTCAAGTGCTACCCTTCTTTGGTATACAAATTTCCATCTGCTCACACTTGACACATGATGGAATGAAACATTGTCCAGAGGAGCTTCTGGAACAGCAGAGGTGGACCTTGAGGGTGCTGGTTTCTTCTTTGATTGGGATGTTGGAACATCCTCTTCAACATCTGAATCTGGTGGAGTTACAGCTTTCCTCTTTTGGGTATTCACCTTGCTCCATTGTTTAGTAGGACCAAATACCACTTTGGCCTTGTCTTTCTTTGGAGTAGGCTGCTTCTTTTCAGGAGTTGAATGTCCTGCAGTCTTCTTTTCCTTTCTAGCCCTAAGCCTTTTGGCTATGCTAGGGTCCACAGAAGCAATGATCTCTGTGTCAGAGTCATTATCTAAGTCTTCAACATGTAGCATAGATGCCTCCTCTTCCAGGTTAGGAGTAGGTTCCAAACACATTTGTCTAGCACCCAGAGCATCCATCATGTTAGCAGGATATCACACCAGTTTCCTTCTTCTGGAACACAAAACTAAGCTTGGTTCATAAACTGTTGATGTGTAGTGTGGTGTCAAGCCATTAGGATTGACATATCAATTCAGCGTCTTTCTTGATGAAACTTCCTTCAGTTCATGATTTAGACAATCATAAACATGTATCTTCACAAGAGAGATTTTCTCTAGCTATACCTAAACAACATAGGACACCATAACCAGGAAGAATATCCTCATTAGGTCACCATAAATAAGCTCAAGAGATAACTTATCAAGATTTTCACTCCCGCATGAAAGATTTGATAATTATACTCTTTTGTTTTGGCTCCAACCTCTTCTTTCATCAAGAACCACACCATTCTGAACTAAGTTTCTTCCAGTTCTGTAATCACATGATAGAACATCAAACTTGACATTATGAACTGAAGTTTTACAACAGCCTTTGTAGGAAGTACTGGGAAACCACTATCAAACACATCATAAGTAATAGAGCAATTCCTTATAAATTGTATGATCATCAATTCAGATACAGATATAACTCCCCATACAAGAACAACTAGAACATTTCCCAACCACAGTGCATCTAATCCAAGTAACACACAAACTTGGTATAACTTCAGAAAATATCAGAGGCATATGCAGCAGTACAGAAGTTGAACCCAAACCTCACAAAAAACAAAATACAAGCTTCCTTCAAATATAGAATTCTCTGAACCAAGATGTCAGGACATTCTGTCTGACATCATAGCTACACAGCAATTCACCAGCAAATTTCCAGCCCTGATAACACCAGACTGGTCCAATATACACCATATGATGAATAGTCCATCCTCCACTTCTAGGGACCATTCAAACTCCAATATGAACCTTTCAAGTTCCAACAGCTTTTCATTATATCATCCTTCTTCCTTTACCATGAACCAGAAAGTATCCCCCTTAGATCTCATCCAGAAACAGACCAGGATGCCTGCTCTGATACCAATTGAAATTCTGGTATGACAGACTCAGATGTCGAATATGATGTTGAGACATCTTATCTGTTACTTATAAACATGGTAAGGCATACATATCAGTACTTAAATAATTCTTATATATCAGAGTCAAACATGCTTCAGGATGTTGGGACATCTGATAGGACATTCAGTTCAGGTACTGCATAAAACATAAAAGATATAAAGAACACAGCAGAATTGTTGACCCAGTTCAGTGTATCTCCACACTTACATCTGGGGGCTACCAAGCCAGGAGGAAATCCACTATAAGTAATATTAATTCTAGACTTAAACCACCCTGTTTAATCTTTCACTTAATAACTACCCAATGCAATTTCTACCTAAGACACAACTTAGATATGAGTACCCTACTCACTCCCCCTCAATCACACAGTGATCTTTTACAATGATTAATAAAATTGAAGTCACACTTCAAACACAACAGCTTGATCTTACTTAGAAGTTTCAATCAAGACACAATACTTCTCTTGCTTACAAGCTTCGAGAATCACAAGTGAAACAACCACAATAGAGTTACTTGTTACGCACGGCTGACACAAGGACACAACCCTAATAATGTTTACATTTTCGGTTGATTGGGTTAAATCCTAAACTAGGTTACAAGGTTTCTTTTATAACCTATTCCCAACTGGATTTGGGCCTAAACAATCACAACAATAGCTGCTACAAATATGCAGAAAAAATCTGCTACAAATATTCCAAAAGATCTTCAACTCCTAAAATATCTCTAAATATAGAAACCTATATTTTTCAATATTTGTCTTCAATTTAAATTGAGTCTTTAAGATCTTCTAAATCAGCACCACATATGATTGCATAATATCTCCAGAATATTCTGCATAATTCAGATCTGATAAATCCAATGTCATCACCTTGTATTAGGGTTAGTTAGTTTGCTACCTCCTTAATTCAAGGTGAATTAGTTATTCTGTTATACTGAAATCAGATAACTAATCTCCCTAAAGATGCACCTTGTATTGCTTATCTCTTTCCAATTAATTCCAGATAGATTCCCCTGAATTTACCCAGTTCTGTTATGCATTAATTAATTCTGGTAGCAGGCCTGAGATGTCACAACATCTGTTGGGACATCCTGAAAAACTGAACTTACTTCATTTACTGATACAATGTCACAACATCTGATGTGACATCCTGTAAACTGAACTCATTCCATTAACTGATACAATGTCCTAACATCTGGTGTGACATCCTGATATCTTGACTTAAGTTCATTAACTGTTACTCTGTTTGACAGTGTCACAACATCTGGTGTGACATCCTGAACTAAGTTCAACACTTCTTGTTTGATATCTATATGTAACATATGACAGTAATGTTGTCATGACAGTTGCAGATGTTTCAACATTTTCTTTGACATCTGTCATGACATTTGCAGATGTTTCAACATCTTCTTTGACATCTGTCTGTAACATATGACAGTAATTCTGTCATGACATTTGCAGATGCTTCAACATCTTCTTTGACATATGTCTGTAACATATGACAGTAATTCTGTCATGACATTTGCAGATGTTCCAACATCTTCTTTGACATCTGACTGTAACATATAACAACATCTGTTGGGACATCCTGAATTAAGTTCTTATACTCTGTTTGATAATGTCCCAACATCTGATAGGACATTCTGAACTGAATTCAACATCTTCTTTGACAACTTCCTTAATCATGTCTTGACTTGTTCTTCCAGAGTCTATACCATGTTAATTTAACATATGGAACTTCTTATTCAACATTTTCCAGCCATATTAGTTTTACCAAACATAATGCCAATCATAAAATAATAGCATTAACAGATTTGGAGAAAGAGCTTCGAGAGAAGAATGCATGGAAGAATCGACATCAGATCATCAGTAGTGAGAATGAAGAACTTAGAAGACAACTGAAGATGAAGGAAGAAGAAGAGCTCTCCAACAAGAAAAGGAAAGCGCAAGAGGATTTATTTTCCTCCAGCACTCAAGGGGACACTTCTTGGAAGTCGATCGTGGATCAACATATGCTTTAAAGGGATCAGATGAAGGCACAAATCGAGAAGCTCAACTTGAGGATTTTAGGAGAATCTCCTTAGGACTTTGTCTTTGTTTTTATTAAGCTTTGTTTGGGATTTTGAAGATGTACTCAAAACTTTGTATCACTTTTTGAATTTAATGAAATCATATCCTTTTGATTATTATGTTTTCCTTTGTATTTGCAAATTGTTTCTTAAGTTCCTTGAATAAAATTTAATTTTCGCATTGCACTCATACATTTGGCATTTCATTTGCATTTTTCATATAAAACTCATTCCCGTCATCTGCTCTCCAGCTTTCACACTGAGGCTCTCACGCAAATACTACACTCGAGCTCAAGCCAGAAAGAGAATGGCTGAAAGAGACCTAGAGATGGACAGAGTTAACGAGGAGCTTACTGATATTCGTGGAAATATGGGTCAGATGATGGAAATGTTGCAGGTCATTCGGGCAAAGATGGATACCCAACAGACTGTAGTGTCAGAGATTGTCACTGCAACGACTGAGCCTACGTCATCAGTCACTACCCCTGTGACATGGCCTCCTTTTGGGCTTCCTCATGGATTTGTCCCCCTCCTCAAGGTTTTGCTTCTCAAAGTTTTATTCCTTCTTCCCAAGGACTTGCTGCTCAGGGTTTCTTCCCTCCTTCCCAAGGCCTTGCTTCTCAAAGTTTTATTCCTTCTTCCCAAGGACTTGTTGCTCAGGGTTTCTTCCCTCCTTCCCAAGGCTTATCTTCTCAAAGTTTCGCACCTCCCTCTCAGGGTATGGCGTTTCCTTCCCAAGGTTTTGTGCCTCCTCCTCAAGGATTTGCTGCTCAACAAACTATTCCTGTGACTAATGAAGAGAACCATGCAGTTGCTAATTTTACACCAGACATTGTGCACACCCGTGCCCAACCATAATTTAATGACCATCAGGCGTATGACGCGCCAGATATGTCTGAAAACAGAGACGAGAAACATGAGAAGATGCAAGAGAATTTTGATACCCTTGAAAAAAGGTTAAGAGCGATTGAAGGTGACCAGATCTTTGGGGCCGCTGCTAGAGAGATGTGTCTGGTGTCTGGATTGGTAATACCTCCAAAGTTCAAGATATCCACTTTTGATATGTATGAGGGCGCAACTTGTCCTAAGAACCATCTCTTGATGTACTATCGAAGAATGGTTGTGCAGGTGGACAATGATAAATTAATGATCCACTGCTTCCAGGACAGTCTGAAGGGAATCTCCTCCTAATGGTATCTAACGCTAGACCAGTCGAAGATTCGCAGTTTCCAAGACTTGGCAGATGCTTTCATCCAGCAATACAAATACAATATGGACCTTGCTCCCGATAGGAGGCAACTGTTGAGTATGTCACAAAAAGATTCTGAATCATTTAAAGAATATGCTCAGAGGTGGAGAGGGACCGCTTCTCAGGTAGAGCCCCCATTGACTGAAAGAGAATTAGCTGACTGGTTTGTTGACACTGTGCGACCAGAATTCTATGAGAGAATGGTGGGGAGCATAACTGCTAGCTTCTCTGACCTTGTAGCCGTGGGAATCAAAGTTGAACTTGGACTAAAAAGTGGAAAGATGAGTGGTGCATCTGGCAGTTCCAGTACTGGCAGTGGAAATAATGTCAAGAAATTTACCAGTAATTTCCACAAGAAGAAAGAGGGTGAGACGAATGCAATAATGACAAGTCAAAGAAGAAATCCGCTCTGGCAGAGACCTCCACCTATGGCTCAACAGCAGTATGCTTATCCACCACGGTATGTCCAACATCCTTATGTAGCGGCGGTTTAACCGTCATTTAATCCACAAGTCCCGATGTATCGGCCAACTCAAGCAGTACCGATGTATCAGCAAGCGGCTTCGGTGATTCCAGCTTATCAACCAATGCTCAACAATCCAGGCTATCAACAAGCGCCCAATGCTTCAGCCTACCATCAGAGGACTCCAGATCCTCATCCGAATCCCAACTTTCAGAATAGAAGACCAGGAGGAAGTCCTCCTAATCCTCGAATCCCTATGACTTATACTGAATTATATCCTTCACTGCTGAAGAAAGGTTTGGTTACTCCGAGGCCTTTGGGTCCTCCACCAAATCCGCTCCCACCAAATTACAACTCAAATGCCCACTGTTTATTCCATGAAGGTGCCCCAGGGCATGATTTGGAGGGTTGTTATGCTTTAAAGTACATAGTGAAAGATTTGATGGAGAAGAACATTTTGTCATTTGGGAATACTGGTCCGAATGTCAAAGATAATCCTTTACCCAAGCATGGGTCCATAAATGCCATTGTTGACGGGTCTGACGAAGGTTTGATTTTCAACGCCACAGAGATCAAAACCCCGCTTAGAGACTTCCATGCGAAGTTAGTAGAAGTGGGTATGTTGAAGAGCTATCATGAGAATTGTGAAGCTTGTGCGAATAACCCAAAGGGATGTGAATTGGTCTTAAAAGATGTTCAATATTTGATTAATCTGGGTGTTTTACAAGTAAGCGGTCGTGTGAAGAAGAATGAAGTGGCAATGATTGAACCCATTTTCAACTTGCCTGAGTCTGATTCTACCTTGGTGCCAGTGTTCAACCTGCCTGAGTCCTCAAGAGTTCAACCCATCTTTAATATGCCAGAGCCTGTAATGCCCATTTTCAATATACCTGAGCCAAGGTTTGAACAAAGGAGTAACCCTTTCCTTTATGAAGACACTAAAGCAGTTCCATGGAAGTATGATACAGGGAAAGTTCATCAGAAGATTGATAAAGCTAACCAGAAGGAAGGTTCAAAAGTGGCAAGTGCTGACATAGCGGGTGCAGGTCGTTTAACTCGCAGTGGTCGTGTTTATACTCAGCAAGCCAATACGGTTCCGCCTAAAGAAGTCATTCCAGTTGTTGTCAACCAGGATAAAGGGATAGTCTTGGGAGAAGAGGATGCAGAATTTCTCAGAATCATTAAGAAGAGTGATTATAAGGTTATTGATCAGCTACATCAAACACCTTCCAAAATATCTATCATATCACTTCTTATGCATTCACCGGCCCATCAGAGTGCTCTCCAGAAATTACTAGCCCAAGCCCATGTTACACATGATATAACTGTGAATCAGTTTGATGGAGTCATTGCCAACATCACTGCATGTAACAATCTCAACTTCAGTATGGAGGATCTTCCAAAAGATGGCTTGGACCATAACCGTGCCCTCCATATATCTGTAAAATGTCAAGAGGATACTTTAGCAAGAGCTCTTGTGGATACAGGATCTTCATTGAATGTTTTGCCGAAAAGAACACTTGCCAAGTTATCTTATCAAGGGGCAGAGATGAGGCCCAGTGCACTGATTGTGAAAGCTTTTGATGGGTCAAGGAGGACTGTTATTGGAGAAGTAGACCTACCGATCTTGATTGGGCCACAGGTGTTCAAAATCACTTTCCAGATTATGGACATTAACCCCAATTACAGTTTCTTGCTGGGAAGACCTTGGATCCATGCCGCTGGGGCAGTCACTTCTACCCTACATCAGAAGATGAAGTTTGTGGTCGATAATAAGCTGGTAACCGTGTCTGGGGAAGAAGATCTCATGGTTAGCAACCTTTCATCCTTTAGCTATATTGAGGCTGATGAAGATGCTTTGGAAACTTCTTTCCAAGCTCTTGAGATAGCCAATGCTGTCCTTTTAGAAGTAGAGGAACCAAAAGGGAAGGGTATCCCATCTTTTGCATTGCTGAAGAGTATCATTTCCACCATTGAAGAAGGAAGCTATGAAGGTTGGGGTGATGTCATTGAAGTCAAACAGAATCTAGATCGTTGCGGGTTGGGTTACAAACCAACTCATGTGAAGGAAGGAGCGTCAACCTCCGTTAAAGGACGTCTGAAGACCATTCAAGAAGTGTTTTCCAGTGCTGGTTATCAGGTCAATGCAATTGGTGGGGATGCTGAAGATGAAGATGTGAATCATTTGGTGTATCAGTGTGAAGAAGCCTTGGGCAATTGGGAGGCAGTCGAGATCCCAGAGTTTTTTCCATTGTCAAAGTAATTTATTGTTTTTTTAAGTGTTTTCAAAGTTCCCCAGCTCT
This sequence comes from Lathyrus aphaca, assembly GCA_963966055.1. Taxonomy (NCBI): domain Eukaryota; kingdom Viridiplantae; phylum Streptophyta; class Magnoliopsida; order Fabales; family Fabaceae; genus Lathyrus; species Lathyrus aphaca. The sequence goes on along the minus strand of OZ014521.1, from coordinate 120,348,102 downwards.
GCCCAAGGCTATGGGAGTATTTTGTAGGGCCCCTTCTCATTTTCAAAAGTTATTATCAATGAAGGCATTTTGTTAAACTCTTATTTTGATCATTTATTGTTTCTCTCCCTCTCTCTCTCTCTCTCTCTCTCTCTCTCTCTCTTTTCACCTTTAAAAAAAAAGAAAATGGCAATCTTTCAAAACCAATAAAAAAGCTTTTTCTCTTGCATTTCTCTATTTTCCACTTTTAATAAAAGCAAATCATTCTCATATGCAGAATAAGTGAAAACCCTGTTAAATCCAATGACTCTACATTCTCTCCTAACTTTGATTCGCCCATCTACCAAGCGGAAGATGAAAGTGAGGAAGATTGTGACATTCCCGAAGAACTGGCAAGATTGGTTGAGTATGAGCACACAGATCTCCAGCCACATAAGGAGCAGGTAGAGACCATCAATCTTGGCACTGATGAAGACAAGAAGGAAGTCAAGATTGGTACAACACTTGGGGCAGACATCAGAGAAAGATTGGTCAAGCTTCTCAAAGAATATGCGGATGTGTTTGCATGGTCGTATCAAGATATGCCCGGTTTAGACACAGACATAGTGGTCCACAAGTTACCTCTTTGACCAGATTGTCCTCCCGTAAAGCAAAAGCTTCGAAGAACAAGACCAGACATGGCTCTGAAGATTCGAGAAGAGGTCAAAAGGCAGTTTGATGCTGGATTCCTCGCAGTTGTGAAGTACCCTGAGTGGGTAGCTAATATTGTGCCAGTCCCTAAAAAGGATGGCAAAGTCAGAATGTGTGTGGACTATAGGGATTTGAACAAAGCCAGTCCGAAGGACGATTTCCCTCTTTCGCACATTGATACATTGGTTGACAATACTGCTAAGTTCATTGTTTTCTCCTTCATGGATGGTTTTTCAGGATATAACCAGATTAAGATGGATCCTGATGATATGGAAAAGACCACTTTTATCACACCATGGGGCACTTATTGTTACAAGGTTATGCCATTTGGTCTCAGAAATGCAGGAGCCACTTATCAAAGGGCAATGGTCACCCTTTTCCATGATATGATGCATAAAGAAATAGAAGTTTATGTGGATGATATGATTGCCAAATCACAGAGTGAGGAGGATCATTTGGATCATCTCTTGAAGTTATTTGAGCGTCTCAGAAAGTTCCAACTGCGTCTGAATCCAGCTAAGTGTACCTTTGGTGTTCGATTAGGAAAGTTACTTGGTTTTATTGTTAGTCAACAAGGTATTGAAGTAGATCCGGACAAGGTCAGGGCAATTCAAGAGATGCCAGCTCCCAAAACAGAAAAGCAAGTCAGGGGTTTCCTCGGAAGATTGAACTACATCTCTAGATTCATCTCCAACATGACTGCTACATGTGAGCCCTTATTCAAGTTGCTCCGAAAGGATCAAGCAAATGAGTGGAATTCCGATTGTCAACATGCATTTGAGAAGATTAAGGTTTATCTACAGGAACCTCCTATCTTGATCCCACTTATTCCAGGGAAGCCTCTCTTCATGTACCTAACTGTACTTGAGGGTTCTATGGGTTGCGTTTTAGGCCAACGGGACGAAACTGGTCGTAAGGAGCATGCCATTTATTATTTAAGCAAGAAGTTCACAGATTGTGAAAGCAGATATTCACTCTTAGAGAAGACTTGTTGTGCTTTGGCATGGGCTGCTAGATGCCTCAGGCAGTATATGATTTGTCACACTACTTTGTTGATCTCGAAAATGGATCCAATAAAGTACATTTTTGAGAAGCCTGCCTTGACAGGAAGACTCGCCCGTTGGCACATGTTGTTATCCGAATATGATATCCAGTATGTAACCCAGAAGTCTATTAAAGGCAGTGTTTTATCTGAATACCTTGCTGATCATCCTGTCGAAGATTATGAACCTTTGAAATTCGATTTCCCGGACGAGGACATTATGTTGATAAAGGACTGTGAAGTTCCAGGTCCAGATGAAGGTCCCGAGCCAGGTTCTTGTTGGAATATGATGTTTGATGGTTCCTCTAACTACATGGGGCATGGTGTAGGAGTTGTTTTGATGAATCCTGATGGTGGTTATACTCCTTTCACATCCAGATTATGTTTCGAATGTACAAACAACATCGCAGAGTATGAAGCATGTGTTTTGGGTATCGAAGCTGCAATTGATACAAAAATCAAGATTCTTTATGTATATGGAGACTCAACTTTGGTAATATACCAAGTCAAAGGTGAATGGGAGACCCGTGATGAGAAGTTGATCCCATACCGTGCCCACATTGTGGAATTGATCAAATACTTTGATGAAGTCACTTTTCATCACGTTCCAAGGGCAGAGAATCAAATAGCATACGCCTTGGCTATGTTGGCTTCTATGTTTCAAGTCAGATTTCTTAATGAAGCTCCACTCATTACAATCGAGCGAAGAACTGCACCCGCCTACTGTCTACTGGTCGAAGAAGAAACTGATGAGAAACCGTGGTTCTATGACATCAAGAACTACTTGCAAAATCAGGAGTACCCATCGGATGCAACAACTCTAGACAAGAAGACTTTAAGAAGATTGGCGTCCAAGTGTTTCCTCAGCAACAATGTGCTCTACAAGAGAAATCATGATATGGTTCTGCTCAGATGTGTGGACAAGCGCGAAGCAGACTTATTGATGCGTGTTTTTCGCAAGTGTACGAATCACGTCAAAGTAATATAAAAGATTATCGAATCCACAGAGACCAAGTGTCAATCTATCAAACCTGTTGTTATGGTGTGTATCTAAGGCAACTATTTTTAAGGGTTTTAATAAGGGTGCAATGGTAAATAAAATTATAATTTTAAATAATAAATAAAGACAGGCTCGAATGTAATTCACGTAATCAATGATAATCCAGTACTTGTTAGTGGAACTACTTATGGGCAGTGTTTTCTTCTTTGAAAAGAACTAATTTAACAGGAACTGTCGCTTTCGCGTATTCAGAACCGAGTTGTACTCTCTAATCAACCCCTCCTATTGTCACGGATAAAAAGGTGCGTACTGCGTTAGAGTAGTAAACCTATTTTTAAGAAATATAGTATCTTAACTAAGTTGAAAAGTATTTTAACCTGGACTTCTTAGCAAAAAGAGGTTCTTGCGAACCAGAGTTTAAACTTCCTAACGCGTCCGAAAATCGTTTTAAAATCTCTTTTCTTTTTAATCTAAAATCTCCTAATGAACTATACAAAGCGCTTTTGGCTGTTTTTGAAATAGTTAAAAACAATTATTTGAATTGAAAGATAAAATAGCCCTTAGGTGTTTCCACGAACAATTATACTGATTACTGGTTTAATTACGATCCTTACATTCTAACCTTTATGGAATTAGTTAGACATGATAAAGTAAATATTCTTTTTATAGTTTTTCATAAAAGTAATTTAAAGCGAGTGCAGGAAATAAACAACGTAAATGTGCGAGTGCAGGAAATAAACAACGTAAATGTGCGAGTGCAGGAAATAAACAACGTAAATGTGCGAGTGCAGGAAATAAACAACGTAAATGTGCGAGTGCAGGAAATAAACAACGTAAATGTGCGAGTGCGGGAAATAAACAAAATAAAAGCGAGGCAGAAATAAATAAAAGTAAAGTACGAACTTGAATTAAAATGGCGGCAGGATTAACTTCCTCCAGAGTGCTCCAAAACTCGAACCACAGACAGATTACAGACTCGATCACTCGATTGCAGAGGCACCCCGATGTGGAATGGCAACTGCTTTATAACTGATATATGCCTAGAGAATTCTAATTCTGGATGAAGAAAAACGAAAATCTAAGGTCCTATTTATAGTAAAAACTGAAAGCATGAAATGACCGGGACGCCCCTCCACTAAAAAGTGGAGGTTACTGATTTTGGCCTTGTGGCGCCCGCCACAGGCCTATGGCGCCCGCCATGGTCCCTACAGGGGATGATGGAGTGGGGAACGTGGGTCTTGGAGGTTGAGGAGTGGTCTTGAGACGTGGCCACGTCATGGCTAACCCCATGGCGCCCGCCACGGTGGGTGCCGTAAGTGCAAAATGCTGAAATTCTAGGTTTTCGTCCGTTTTCACTCCTTTTTCGCTCCTTTTCCCGATTCAAGCTCCGATTATTATAAAAACCTGAAAACATAAGAAAACAAAGCAATAACAAAGCAAAACAACAATAAAAGCTAAGAATGCATGCGAAATCGGAGTCAGAAATACGGTGAATTTTAGTGTGATCAAATTCTCCCACACTTAAACCTTTGCTTGTCCTCAAGCAAACATTAAAGCTTAAGAAAAATATGGTGTCAACACTTGTCTTTGGGCTAAAGGGATTCTAAGTTCAAGTCAGGATGCAGTGACAGATACTAACTAAGTGAACCAAGGGTACCATAGTAACACAAACACAAACTTCAATCCTATATTAACCACTCCATATCATCCCACGATACCTAGGCCTATCTTCTCATCTTTTTGTGTCCTTTTCATTCAGGCGCAATCACATTAAGCCCGTTATCCGTACATGCTTCATAGTAGAGTGACCGGTTAGTGATTCTGATCCATAACATAAGGTTTCTGGCACATAAGCATGTGTAAACCTGTTTTTATTTCGCCTAAATGTAGCTGCGGGGGATCGGATCGTAATCCGCCCTACCAAGTTCAGTGCCAGATACCTCTGAACCAACTAACAATAGGTGACTTGCAATTTTTTTTCTTTTTGTGGCAAATATTTTTTTCTCTTTTTTCGGTTTAAATGACTTTGTGAGGGTCACCTATACCAGAGTTTGCCTTTTTTTCTTTTTTTTCTTTTTTTCTTTTTTATTAGAACTGGATCATTCACTTATATTCATCGACCCCCTACGTAGAGCATGCTTAAGCCGGAGCTGACTGCTAAGATAAACTACTTAGGACAATTTTTAAAATGATAGTAAAGGCCAATGTGGTGGGGTTTAGGAGTGATTCCTATATTCAAGAGGTCTATGGTGCTAAAATGGTTCTGATGTTTCAAAAAGTTGACCTAAGTCACCACATCCTAATCTAAACCTGTCTCAAAGCCCAAAAAACATGTGAAACAACATTATTTTCTTTTTTAAAATTTTTCTGGTAAGGCTAAGGAAATGGGAAAAAATGAAGATGAACTAAAAAGACACTATACTGGTGACTCGTCAGACTCATGCATTATCTAAGAAAATTAAATTACTGAAAGGGAAATAACTGAAAGGAAATTAACTAAAAAGGGAAATGACGGAAAGCAATAAAATCCTCTCCCACACTTAAATCGAACATTGTCCCCAATGTTTCGAAATAAGATAAGGGGGGTAACCTGAAAAAAAACTACTGAGGAGGGGCACTGGTGCCTTCGCCGTCCTGATGTGATGGTCTGGAACGACGGGATCTACTACGATGCTGGTCCCTCCGGTCGAGTCGTGCTGATAAAGCAGCCTGAGCACTCCGGACCTCTCGAAGGTTACCCAAGATGGAACCCTGAGTAGCCTCTACAAGCTGGTAGTGTCGGCTGTTGAACTCTCTCTGACGGTTCTGCTCTAATGAGATATCGTTCAAGGTACGGCAGACGTTGCTATAAGCACGATCCGAAACCAATCGCGATTGTTGCATGAAGCTCATGTTGTCCGTCAGCTGCTGTGAAATAGTAGAGAGAAGGCCATCACGCCTTTCTTCTCTAGCTGTCATATCACGCCACATCTCCTCGGTGACAAAGAATCCAGGAGCAGTACCTGCAACAGGGTTAGAGGAAGATGGTGCAGTGTGTGACTGTGAAGGACGATGGGGGGACATGTGAGGGATGGGAGACTGCTCTCTCCGATCATACTCATCATCAGTGTCATGTGCCTCCCCATCGGGAATATTAGGAGGAAGTGGACCCAAAATACGTGGAGCATTAAGATCATAGGTCCAGTTCCTTTCATCACGTACATCAGTACGTCTACTGCATGGTAAAGCAACAGATGGGATAGCTACCCCATGAACCATCAACTCATAACCACCTTCTCTCCTCGTTCGGCACAATTTCATGTCCTTCAGAAATTTAAATTAATTGTGCGAGGAGGTAGTGGTTCAAGTGTAGCTATCTCATTGTTCAGGCCAAGAGCCCGAGCAATAGACGTAACAAGTCCTCCAAAAACAATCGGTCCTGTTTTATTAGTAAATAAAGTCATATGGGCAAGCATAAACGGGACCGGATTGATGTGGGTTCTAGTGAGGCATCCTTGCAAAAATAGGAGTTCACGAGCATTTACCTTGTTTGGACTTTCCCGGCCAAAAATAGTACATGCCAAAAGAAGTCTAAAAACTCTTATGGCCGGGTTGTGAATGGTCGACGCAAGTATCCCTTCAAAAGAATTAATTGAAGTACTTGAAAGCCTTTGCCAAAAGGTAAATACCTCGGCCGACCACTCAGCATCCAAAGGTGCCTCACAAATTGCACCTTCCCTATGAGGGATTCCTAACAAACCTGCTAGATCGTCGGTACTGAATTCATACTCAATTCCGAACAGTCTAAAAATAACAGTACCAACAGTGCTAGCAGTGTTAGGACTGACAGTGTATATCAAAGAACTCAAAAACTCAGTTGTCAGTCGCTCATAGGTAGGTTCCTGATTGATGAAGATATTATGCAAGCCTAGAAATTCTAATAAATTAAAAATACTATGATAAATACCCAAAGCATACAGACAGTTATCGTCGACGTACCTAGTCGAGAGAATTTCTCGACTTTGAAGCCTCTGAATAATTTTCCGTTGCCTTTCGCCCGGTCTTCCATCACGAAGAAGAAATCCGTTGAACTCCATTGTTGAATGCTCCTTAGGTAGTGAAAATGGTAGAAAAAGTGGTTTATGAGGGAATGATAAAGTTTTGATTTTTTTTTTTGGTTTTTGATGGATGAAAATGGAAATGGATGTTGGATATGTTTTATGGATGGTGGGTATTTTGAAAAATGAGGGAGCTTTAATGGGGTTCAAGGAGGATTTGGAAGGTTGGAAAAAATGGGTTTTTGGTGAAGAAAGGGATGAAAATGGTGGAAATGGGGATTGAATCCCGTATTTGTTGATGGTACGGTGTGGCGCCCGCCACAGGGCCTATGGCGCCCGCCACAAGGCCAATTCCTGGGCCTTGTGGTTTTGGATCCTCCTTTTGGGCCTTCCTTGCACCTTTGGTCTTCGGGGGGTCTGGATAGCGTTTTCTTCTTCTTTTCAAGGCTTGAGGCTTGCATATTTTTTTTGTGAAGACAAAAATGAAATTATTTTTGTCTTATATTTTTTTTTTCTTTGCACGACAAAAAATAAAAATGATTAAAGAAACAAAAGAAAAAGAAAAAAAGTTAACATTAGTGCATAATATGTATATATATAAGGAATTCAAAGTGCATGAAAATATAAAAGCTGCAGTAAAGTAAAATATGTCTGGAAATGCGATAAATAAAATACTAGGGTAATGCTGTCAGGGTAGAATGAGTCATGTGGTAGGCGTCTTTTCCTGGCTTGATCCACGAATCTCAGCTATCTCCCTCCGAAGCTCTTCAATCGCCTGATGTAGAGCATCGGTCTCTGAGGCATGAGTGAGATCAGAAACCTGCATCTGTAACTCTAGGTCTGCCACTTCCTGCTTGAGCAGGGCAGTCTCCTTGCGGAGCTCATAAATCTGTGTTTGTAGGTCAGGTGGCTGCAGAGACATATTGTTAGACATAACAGTGATTTGGGGAGTAAGAGGTGTAGGAGTGTACTCAGCGGCGGGAGGCGATTTCGGCTCTTCGACAGTCTCTCCATAACCCTCTAGAGCATAACTCCAATTTTCAGGATCATGGACACTGGTCATCAGCTGATCTGGTAATGTAAAGTAGTGTATCGCTTCGCCGTCGATCAGCAATCTAAACATGTTGGGCTCAAAAGAAGCCCTCCTCATCAGTCCTCTATCAAGACAAAAATCAATATCCAGGGTGGTGTAGCAGCAGAAGGTCCTGAGGTGCAATAACTTGCGAGACAGACCCAATGCAGTAGCTATCTGTGTAACAATCCCACCGACATGGATGATGCCTACTGATGATCTGGCAACACTAGCCAAGCCCTTTAACAGAAAGTTGCCACAAGCAACAGGGCGAGACTGAGTCGCACAAAACAGTAGGAAAATATCCTCTTCACTTAGCAGTGTCTCTGTATCTGGAAAACCTAGGAAAGAATGTGCTAGAATCATCTGGAAGTACCTCAATGCAGGGTTGTGGATTACCTGAGAAAACTGGGTAGAAGGATCTTGGCTCCCTCCGCCGGATATTTTAGTCCAAAACTTTTCCACTTCTCTGCTCATAAAATACCCCATCGGTGTATCTGGAATAGCATTAGGAGTAGTCTGGAAACCTAGCAAATCACCAAACTCTCTGTGAGAGAATGAGTAGTCAATCCCGAACAACCTGAAAACAGCGAGTCCATCGGGTCCAGCCCAAGGGTCATAATGAAACGAGCTGAGGAACTCAAGAGTCAAGTTCCTATAAGTGTTGTTCCTGTAGTCAAACTGTTCCCACTGGAGTTGATGGCATAAAAATCTGACGCTTGGCTCTATCCCCAAGGCATCCATGCAGTCATGGTCAGGGTACCTGGTAGGAGCCATAGGGCGTCTCATGTGGACATAGTAACGCTCTCTCTGTGCATCATCTCTAAAGGCCACGTGCATGTCATCAGGGTTCTGCATTCTGTACAAGGTTAGCAAACTAGTCCTGAAAGCACATAAAACATTCAATCGTTAGTCCTGACATAATAATAATAATATAAACAAAATAAAGTAAAAGTAAAAAATAAAAAGTACAAAAATAAGAAAAACCATGGGTTGCCTCCCATGCAGCGCTTGTTTAGCGTCATTAGCTCGACGACCGATAATTAAACATCATTGGAAGGATATGGTGGATCACTCAGAGTATGGCAGGTGTATGTTGTTGGAATGTCACCTCCTTCGTAGGGCTTCAACCTCTGTCCATTGACGATGAATGGTTTACATGTCGGGTTCTTGATTTCAATAGCACCGGATCTCAGGATCTTAGATACTTCGAAAGGGCCAGTCCATCTCGAACGGAGTTTACCTGGAAATAGTCGTAACCTAGAATCGAACAGGAGAACAGGATCGCCTATTTTGAAGTCTCTTCTCATGATTCTTTTGTCATGCCAAGCTTTTGTTCTTTCTTTGTATATGATGGCATTTTCGTAGGCAGATTGTCTGAGCTCTTCTAATTTGTGGATATCAAGGATACGTTTCTCACCAGCTGTCAAGTAATCCAAATTCAAAGTTTTGATGGCCCAATAGGCCTTATGCTCCAACTCAAAAGGTAAGTGACATGATTTTCCATAGACCAGTTGATAAGGGGTTGTTCCTATAGGAGTTTTGAAAGCGGTTCTATAGGCCCATAATGCTTCTTGAAGTTTCTGTGACCAATCCTTTCTAGATATAGAGACAGTCTTCTCGAGGATTTGTTTTATCTCCCTATTAGATACTTCCACTTGTCCATTGGTCTGTGGGTGGTATGGTGTTGCTACTCTATGCTTAACTCCATACTTGCTTAAAAGTTTATCAAATATTCTCGATATGAAGTGTGATCCTCCATCACTTATGACTAAACGGGGGGTTCCAAACCTGGGAAATATATAATTCTTGAATAATTTGATGACTACTCTGGTGTCATTTGTGGGTGTGGCGATAGCTTCAATCCATTTAGACACGTAGTCAACAGCTACTAATATGTACTGATTTCCAAAAGATGGTGGGAACGGTCCCATAAAGTCTATACCCCATACGTCGAAGAGTTCTACTTCTTGGATATTTCTTAACGGCATTTCATTACGTCTTGAAATATTTCCTGTGCGTTGGCATCTGTCACACTTGACAATGAAAGCATGGACATCACGCCACATAGTAGGCCAGAATAGGCCAGCTTGAAGAATCTTGGCGTAGGTCTTCGATGTGCTTGCATGTCCACCATAGGGTGCAGAATGACAATGCTCAATTATATTATTTACCTCTTCTTCTGGAACACAACGGCGGAAAATGCCATCTTTACCTCTCTTGAAAAGAAATGGTTCGTCCCAATAGAAGTTTCTCACATCACTATAGAACTTCTTCTTCCGGTGGTAGTTTAGATCAGGGGGTATGATGTCAGCGGCTAGATAATTAACAAAGTCTGCATACCAAGGTACATCACTTATGGCTAAGGATTTTTGAAAATACTCATGAGGATCTGGGTTATCTTCTTCAATGGTTTCCAGTTGGGCTATCAGTCTATCATAGGCAAAATCGTCATTTATGGGAACTGGATCAGGTTTCAGGTATTCTAGCCTAGATAGGTGATCAGCTACCACATTATCAGTGCCTTTCTTATCACGGATATCCAAATCAAACTCTTGCAGTAATAGAATCCATCGAAGTAACCTAGGCTTGGCATCCTTTTTGCTTAGTAAGTAACGAATGGCAGCATGGTCGGTGTAAACTATAATCTTGGCTCCTACTAGATAAGATCTAAATTTGTCTATTGCAAAAACTACAGCTAGGAGCTCTTTTTCGGTTGTTGCGTAGTTGAGCTGTGCAGCGTCTAGGGTTCTACTGGCATAATAAATCACATGTAACTTCTTATCTTTTCTTTGACCTAGAACGGCTCCAACAGCGTAATCACTGGCGTCACACATTATCTCAAACGGTTCTGACCAATCAGGGGGTTTCATTATAGGTGCTGAAATCAGAGCTTGCTTCAGGAGATTAAATGCTTCAGTACATTTTTCATCGAAGATAAATTCAGCATCTTTCATCAAAAGACCAGTTAAGGGTTTTGTTATTTTGGAGAAATCCTTGATAAAATGTCGGTAAAATCCGGCATGTCCAAGAAAACTTCTTATCTCCCTGATAGTCTTCGGCGGTTTTAGATTCTCTATGACTTCTATTTTTGCTTTATCTACCTCTATACCTTTTTCGGAAACTATATGTCCTAAAACAATCCCTTCGGTGACCATGAAATGACATTTCTCCCAATTTAGCACAAGGTTTACCTCCACACATCTCTCCAGGATTTTCTCAAGGTTGACAAGACAATTTTTGAAATCTGATCCACAAACTGAGAAATCGTCCATAAATACTTCCATAATTCCATCTAAATAATCAGCAAAGATAGACATCATGCAGCGTTGGAAAGTTGCAGGAGCATTACAAAGTCCAAAAGGCATTCTTCTATAGGCAAAAGTTCCAACTGGGCATGTAAAGGTAGTTTTTTCTTGATCTTCGGGGTGAATAGGTATTTGGAAGAATCCGGAATATCCATCTAAGTAACAAAAGTAAGAGTGTCTGGCTAGGCGCTCCAACATTTGGTCTATGAATGGTAATGGGAAATGGTCCTTCCTAGTTGCTTTATTTAATTTTCTATAATCTATGCACATACGCCAACCTCCATCGGTTCTTTTTGCTACAGGTTCGCCCTTCTCGTTTTGCACGACTGTGATGCCTCCCTTCTTAGGTACTACATGCACAGGACTCACCCATTTACTGTCCGAGATCTGATATATTATACCTGCCTCTAGTAACTTAAGAACTTCAGTCTTAACTACAGTACTCATTATAGGATTTATTCTTCGTTGGTGTTCTCTGGAAGGTTTTGAATCTTCTTCAAGCAAAATCCGATGCATGCATACGGATGGGCTTATTCCTTTTAGATCAGAGATCTTATATCCTAAGGCTGAGGGGTACCTACGTAAAACTTCTAATAATTGATCGGTTTCTTTTTGGTTTAAGGTAGCACTGACTATAACTGGACGATTCATATCTTTATCGAGAAATTCATATCTCAGGTTTTTAGGCAGTTCCTTAAGTTTTACGGTCGGTTTCATAGGGCAAGGCATAGGATCTGGGGTAAGAGATAAACATTCGTGAAGGTTATCATCAATGTAGGGTGTTTTATAATTGTCATCTTCCAAAATAAGGGTTGATGGCAATTTTATAGATTCAGTTTCTTCTTCTTGTTCTAATTCCCTAATGCATTCTTCGATGATATCTAAGGCATAACAAGCATCTCCTATCACAGGTGCCATAAGAAATTTTGACAATATAAATTCTATCTTCTCATCACCTACCTCAAAAGTTAGTTTTCCTTTTTTAACATCTATTACGGCTCCAGCAGTCGATAAGAACGGTCTACCTAGGAGTATCGGTATGTCGTCATCTTCTTTAATGTCCATGACAACAAAATCAGTAGGTATAAACAACTGACCTACCCTAACAGGGACGTCTTCAAGTATGCCTATAGGGTATTTAACGGATCTATCGGCTAATTGAAGTGACATCTTAGTAGGTTGTAATTCTCCTAAGTTTAATCTCTCACAAACTGCTAAAGGCATTAAGCTCACACTAGCTCCTAGGTCTAGAAAAGCTTTTTCGATGACATGATTCCCCAAAATACAAGGAATGGAAAAATTTCCGGGATCTTTATCTTTCTTTGCTAACCTATCTTCGGAAATAGAATTACATTCCACGGGTTTCGGATCTTCAAGTCTACGTTTATTTGTAAGTATGTCTTTGAGAAACTTAGCATAAGAAGGTATTTGGGTGATGGCTTCTGTAAAAGGGATTTCTACGTGAAGTTTTTCTATAACCTTAACGAATTTTTGATATTGATTATCGATTTGGGTTTTCTTTAATCTTTGAGGGTAAGGAATTGGTGGTTTGTATGGCGGTGGTGGTACATAGGTTTTATTTTTAGGTTCTTCTCCTTTTTCTTGACTTTCCGGGGTTTCAGGCTTCTCTGGTTCCTTTTCCTCATTCCTCTCAGAAGTTTCGGGCTCACTTAATCTAGGGTTCAAAGGTTCCTTATAAGCGGTTCCACTTCGTAGAGTAATGGCATTAGCTTGCCCTTTCGGGTTCTGTTGAGGTTGTCCAGGGAACTGTCCTCCAGGTGTAGTCTGTGGGGCTTGGTTTAACGCTACCTGAGAGATCTGGGTTTCAAGCATCTTATTATGAGTAATGATTTGATCAACCTTGGTTCCTAACTGGGTAATTAGTTCGTTAACATGGACGCTTTGGTTCATGAACTCTTTGTTCTTCTGTTTTTGAGCAACGATGAAATCTTTTACAATTTCCTCAAAGCTCGGGTTTGGTGGCACAGGTTGCATAGGTTGATTTGTTCTAGGGGCTTGGTAACCTTGTTGTCTCGGAGGTGCGGTATTTTGGATAGGGTTATTATTTTTGTAGGAGAAGTTTGGGTGATTCCTCCATCCAGGGTTATATGTGTTTGAAAATGGGTTCCCTTGGGTATAGTTCACTTGCTCGGTGTTGGTTTCATTTAACAGATTGCATTCGGCGGATTGGTGTCCTTGCGTTCCACATATCTCACAATTCGGCGAAACTGCGGCTACAGTATTCGGAGTTGTACACATATGTTCGACTCTTAGGGCCAACGCGTCCATTTTAGCCTGCATCATGTCTATAGAGCTTAGTTCATGTATTCCTCCTTGGGCCTCCTTCTTTTCCACTGTCGCTCGTTCTACTCCCCATGATTGATGGTTTTGGGCCATATCCTCGATAAGGGCACTAGCTTCAGGGTAAGGTTTATTCATCAGTGCGCCACCAGCGGCAGCGTCGATGGTCATTTTAGTGTTATAAAGAAGTCCATTATAGAAGGTTTGGATGATTAGCCAATTCTCTAAGCCATGGTGTGGGCATGCTCTTAATAGTTCTTTATATCTCTCCCAGGCTTCGAACAACGACTCTCCTTGGTGCTGGGTAAATCTAGTTATTAGGTTTCGAAGAAGAGCGGTCTTACTCGGGGGAAAATATCTAGCAAGGAAAACTTTCCTAAGGTCATCCCAAGTGGTTATTGAATTGGGTGGAAGGGAATCTAACCATGATAGAGCTTTATCTCTGAGGGAAAAGGGAAATAATCTTAAGCGTATTGCCTCAGGAGAAGCTCCATTGGTTTTAAAGGTGTCTGCTAACTGAAGAAAGTTTTTTAAATGTTGGTTCGGGTTATCAGTAGCGAGACCTGAGAATTGTCTCTGTTGCACTAATTGCAGCAGGGATGGTTTAAGTTCAAAATTATTGGCTGGGATAGCGGGGTTTACTATACTGGAACTAGGTTCCTCGTTTGATGGTTGGGCGAAGTCCTTAAGAGGTCTTCGGTTTTGTTCTTCGGCCATAGCTATCCTATTCCTATGGAAAAATAAACGTGCGCGAGCGTAACGTTCAGGTTCAGCTAGAGGGTCTACTAAACTTCCGGCACTGCGAGTCTTTCGCATTGACCGGTGGGTAACAACCTTAGTCTAAACGGTATAACTACAGGGTAATGAAATTTGACGATATTGGTCCCCGGCAACGGCGCCAAAAACTTGATGCGTGTTTTTCGCAAGTGTACGAATCACGTCAAAGTAATATAAAAGATTATCGAATCCACAGAGACCAAGTGTCAATCTATCAAACCTGTTGTTATGGTGTGTATCTAAGGCAACTATTTTTAAGGGTTTTAATAAGGGTGCAATGGTAAATAAAATTATAATTTTAAATAATAAATAAAGACAGGCTCGAATGTAATTCACGTAATCAATGATAATCCAGTACTTGTTAGTGGAACTACTTATGGGCAGTGTTTTCTTCTTTGAAAAGAACTAATTTAACAGGAACTGTCGCTTTCGCGTATTCAGAACCGAGTTGTACTCTCTAATCAACCCCTCCTATTGTCACGGATAAAAAGGTGCGTACTGCGTTAGAGTAGTAAACCTATTTTTAAGAAATATAGTATCTTAACTAAGTTGAAAAGTATTTTAACCTGGACTTCTTAGCAAAAAGAGGTTCTTGCGAACCAGAGTTTAAACTTCCTAACGCGTCCGAAAATCGTTTTAAAATCTCTTTTCTTTTTAATCTAAAATCTCCTAATGAACTATACAAAGCGCTTTTGGCTGTTTTTGAAATAGTTAAAAACAATTATTTGAATTGAAAGATAAAATAGCCCTTAGGTGTTTCCACGAACAATTATACTGATTACTGGTTTAATTACGATCCTTACATTCTAACCTTTATGGAATTAGTTAGACATGATAAAGTAAATATTCTTTTTATAGTTTTTCATAAAAGTAATTTAAAGCGAGTGCAGGAAATAAACAACGTAAATGTGCGAGTGCAGGAAATAAACAACGTAAATGTGCGAGTGCAGGAAATAAACAACGTAAATGTGCGAGTGCAGGAAATAAACAACGTAAATGTGCGAGTGCAGGAAATAAACAACGTAAATGTGCGAGTGCGGGAAATAAACAAAATAAAAGCGAGGCAGAAATAAATAAAAGTAAAGTACGAACTTGAATTAAAATGGCGGCAGGATTAACTTCCTCCAGAGTGCTCCAAAACTCGAACCACAGACAGATTACAGACTCGATCACTCGATTGCAGAGGCACCCCGATGTGGAATGGCAACTGCTTTATAACTGATATATGCCTAGAGAATTCTAATTCTGGATGAAGAAAAACGAAAATCTAAGGTCCTATTTATAGTAAAAACTGAAAGCATGAAATGACCGGGACGCCCCTCCACTAAAAAGTGGAGGTTACTGATTTTGGCCTTGTGGCGCCCGCCATGGTCCCTACAGGGGATGATGGAGTGGGGAACGTGGGTCTTGGAGGTTGAGGAGTGGTCTTGAGACGTGGCCACGTCATGGCTAACCCCATGGCGCCCGCCACGGTGGGTGCCGTAAGTGCAAAATGCTGAAATTCTAGGTTTTCGTCCGTTTTCACTCCTTTTTCGCTCCTTTTCCCGATTCAAGCTCCGATTATTATAAAAACCTGAAAACATAAGAAAACAAAGCAATAACAAAGCAAAACAACAATAAAAGCTAAGAATGCATGCGAAATCGGAGTCAGAAATACGGTGAATTTTAGTGTGATCACTTATTGATTAGGGAAATCTATGAAGGATCATTTGGAACACATGCCAATGGACATGCCATGTCCAGGAAGATTTTGAGAGCTGGATACTTCTGGTTGACCATGGAATCATATTGTTTCAAGTATGCCAGGAAGTGTCATAAATGCCAGATTTATGCCGACAAGGTGCACGTACCTCCAACACTTTTGAATGTTCTGTCATCGCCTTGGCCTTTCTCAATGTGAGGCATTGACATGATAGGGGAAATTGAGCCTAAAGCTTCCAATGGTCATCGGTTTATCTTGGTCGCAATCGATTATTTTACCAAGTGGGTAGAAGCAACTTCCTACGCCAATGTGACAAAGCAAGTGGTTGCCCGTTTCATCAAGAACCAAATTATCTGCCGTTATGGAATCCCAAGCCGAATCATCACAGATAATGGGACCAATTTGAACAACAAAACAATGAAAGAGCTGTGTGAGACATTCAAGATTGAACATCATAACTTTTCTCCGTATCGTCCGAAGATGAATGGAGTTGTTGAAGCTGCAAACAAGAACATCAAAAAGATTCTGTAGAAGATGGTAAAAACTTACAAAGATTGGCACGAGATGTTACCATATGCTTTACACGGATACAGAACATCAGTTCGCACTTCAACAGGGGCAACCCCTTTCTCTCTGGTGTATGGGATGGATGCAGTTCTCCCTATTGAAGTAGAGATACCATCTTTAAGAATCTTGATGGAAACCAAACTGGAGGAAGCTGAATGGGTCCAGAACAGGTTTGACCAACTGAACCTCATTGATGAGAAGAGAATGACCGCCATGTGCCATGGCCAGTTGTACTAGAAGCGCATCAAGAGGGCATTTGACAAGAAAGTCCGTCTCCGAGAATTCAAAGAAGGGGATCTTGTACTCAAGAAAATCTTGCCAGTCCACAAAGACATACGTGGAAAATGGAGTCCTAACTATGAAGGCCCATATGTTGTGAAGGTGGCATTCTCCGGAGGTTCCTTAATCCTTACAACTATGGATGGTGAACAGCTGAAACACCCGGTGAATTCTGATGCAGTCAAAAAATATTATGCCTAAATAAAACCCGATAGGTCGAAAACCAGAAATGGCGACCTATGCAAAAAATGGGTATCCCGGTGGATCAAAACCTATGAAGGAGATCCAGGCAAAAGTTAGGGATAAAAATGAAAAAATAAGAGCTCGCTAAGTTGAAAACCCGAAAGGGCGGCGTAGGCAAAAAAAGAGCGTCCCGGTGGATTGAAAACCCGAAAGGGCGATCCAGGCAAAAGTTAGGGACGAAGGCATTTGACTGTATCAGATGGTGTTTACCATTACTAAAGAATCATAACGGAAGACCAATCCAATTGCTCTCTTCAGAAGCAAGGTGTCGGGCAGTCTTAGTTATTAGGGATTGTAGTGGTCGTTGGATTCAATGTAGACCTTTCCCCATTGCCATTTTCAAATTGTAATTTCCCATGGAGTTTTTTGCCATTAGCAAGCTACCATTCTTGAATAAAATACAAACTTTGCCTATGAATTTTGTTATTCAACCTCTTATTTTCTTTTGTTATGCAAAATGACATCACTTGATTACAATTTAACTCTGAAAATGACAAGTTTTTTTTAAAAAAAAAGGAAATGTTTTTTGAAAGCATACTGAAAAACTTTTAAGTTTCTTTGACTTTGGAAAAATTGGAAAAACCTTCTGTTTCCCCAAGAAGTCCTGGTTTGCAACAACACTTTTATACTATTATTACAGAGATCCCCATAGAAGTTCAAAACTGATAACACTCTTGGATGGATCTTTGGACCAGGCGTGATTTCCAAGTTCGAAGACATCTCCCCAGTGTTTTTCATATTGCTCATCTAAGTATTGGTGTTGAGAGCCTACTCCTCTTTGAGTCTTGTCAAAACCCTTTGTCTCTTTAGAGTCAACATTTGCATATCATGATCATTCGCATCATGCTCAATCATGCGCATTTGACATTAGCATTTGTCTTTCCCCGGTTGTCGTATGTCTAACTCCAAGACCATATATCATTAGTGCTCAATTTGAAAATTCATTGTTGTTGGTACCCGAAGTTTGGTTTACCAATGTTTTTGTCCTCAGTAATTGCTGGTGTCCCCCATGGAATTCTAATTGTAGTTGGTATTTGTCTTTATGACCACCAATATCTCCTTGAAGTCCAATTGTCATTGGCATAAATCTTCTAAGCGGATCCTGAAACCTTTTGCTTAAAATCCAAGTCCATTTGATTTTGGCACATACTTGTACTTTTCTCCTGATGGTTCCTGAAGGAATTCCCGGAGGTTGGATGTTTTATCTTATTTGAAAACTCCAACATATTTTTGTTGTTACTTTTTTGCGTTAGCCGGTCGCCTAGAGCCGTTGATCTATCTTTGGGTGATTTTCATTCTATCCCCAATGCTAGCTGGTCGCATAGAGCCGCTGTTAAATCACTGTGATTTCCTTCTTTATCCTCGGTGTTGGCAGTTACATTTGAACCTGCTAATTTACCGTTTTGAATACTTTGTCTACTTTGTCTTTACCATTCTTAGCGTCGACTGGTCATGAACCTGTTGCGCATTCACTTTGAGTGTATCTTGGCTGGTATTCTTAGTGTCAGTTGGTCGCATCGAGCCGCTGCGCATTCACTTTGAATATTGTGTCGTTTCTATTCTTAGTGTCAGTTGGTCGCATCGAGCCGCTGCGCATTCACTTTGAATATTGTGTCGTTTCTATTCTTAGTGTCAGTTGGTCGCATAGAGCCGCTGCACATTCACTTTGAATGTTTATTTTGTTGTATTCTTGGTGTCAGTTGGTCGCATCGAGCCGCTGCGCATTCACTTTGAATATTGTGTCGTTTCTATTCTTAGTGTCAGTTGGTCGCATCGAGCCGTTGCGCATTCACTTTGAATATTGTGTCGTTTCTATTCTTAGTGTCAGTTGGTCGCATAGAGCCGCAGCACATTCACTTTGAATGTTTATTTTGTTGTATTCTTGGTGTCAGTTGGTCGCATCGAGCCGCTGCGCATTCACTTTGAATATTGTGTCGTTTCTATTCTTAGTGTCAGTTGGTCGCATCGAGCCGCTGCGCATTCACTTTGAATATTGTGTCGTTTCTATTCTTATTGTCATTTGGTCGCATCGAGCCGCTGCGCATTCACTTTGAATATTGTATCGTTTCTATTCTTAGTGTCAGTTGGTCGCATCGAGCCGCTGCGCATTCATTTCGAATATGTTGTTGCTTTTATTTCTCAAAGTCAATTGGTCGCATAGAGCTGTTGATCTACCACTTCGATTTATTTCCTTGTCTTATTTTTATTCTTGGTGTCAGTTGATCGTATCGAGCCACTGTGCAGTCACTTTGAATTTTATTTTGTTTTGTCTGTGTTCGTAGATCCAACGCGTTGGATTTCCTTTTGTTCCCGTCTTTTGTTATTCCTAGTGCCAACAGTTACACTTGAACCTGTTGATTTTATCACTTCGAATACTTCCCGTTTTCGTTTCTTTATCCCCAGTGTATGTCATCCTCAGTGAGTCTTGGCTTGTGGTCGTCGATATATCTCATTCTAATCATTCTTACCATAATCATCATTCATTGCATAGTTGTTACAAGAGTTAGATAGTTTGTAGTCCAACATAACATTGCATTTAGGGGCAAAATTTCCGGTTATTTTTATATTTAAATACCTTTCACCCTGATCGCCTGAGTGTGTATCGTCATTCATGCCATCTGGTAAAGTTATTTAAATAGGGGCAACTGTCACACCCCAAATTTTACCCCTAACTTTTCGCATCATACATTCTCTATGTTTGAAAGAAATTCAAAGGTTTTTTTTCAGTTGCTTTCAACTCATTTTCTAGTTATTTATAAACTTAATTTTAATTTCTTTTCGCTTCCAAGCTTCCATTTTAATTTAATTTCTATTTATTATTTCTAACTTTTTAATTCATTTTTGTGTTTTAATTTTAATTTTTATTCTATTTCTTTTTTTTAATTCTATTTTCAAGTTTTTAAATTTTTATCTCAATTTCTAAATTCTAATTTTTAATTCATCTTCAAAACTATTTCTATTTTTAATTACAACTTTCAATTTTCATTTCAAGTTTCAATTTCAATCTCAATTCTTTCCAAACCCATTTCAAGTCACACCAATCACAAACTCTTTGTCAATTTCCCAAATTCCACTCCGAGTTTTCATTTCATGTTCAAAGTTTCTATCCTAAGTTTATTTCCAATTCAATTTCAATTTCTATTAAAATTCCTATTGCAATTTCTATTTCAAGGTTTCCTTTCCAATTTCAATTTTTTTTTTTAAAAATCAATTCCAAAGTCTCAATTTCAAGATCCCATTTTTTTATATATATAATTCTTAATCCATATTATTTCCAATTCCAAGTTCAATTCAAATTTCATTTTAAGTTTAATTTCTTAGTTTCTAAGTCATTTCCACTTCCAAGTTTTAATCCCAATTTCAATTCCCATTCAATTTCCAAATTTTTTCTTCAATTTAAATACAATTTCTAAGTTTTATTCCAAATTTTTCTAGTCCAAATTTAAATTCTAATTTAAGTTTACTTCAATTTTCTTGTTTCCAAATTCCATTTCCAATCTTCAATATTTCAAGTTCTAAGTCTTAAGCCCATGATCATGTTCCAAGCTCTTAATAAAAAAATACAATCCAAACTTCAAATTCATTCCAAGATCAAGTCTAATTCTAAATTCCAATTTCAAGTTTATTCTTAGGTTTCATGTTCCAAACTTCTTTTCCAAGTGTTTCAATTCAATTTTTATCCCAATTTCTATTCTCAAATCTCAAGTTTCTAATTCTTTTCCATTTTTTAATTTCAATTTTAAATTCCATTTCCAAGTCTAATTTGCAAATTCCATATCCATATTCAAGTCTTAATTTCAATTTCAAAGTCCATATTCAATGTTTAAAATTCAATGTCAAAATTCAAGAGTTGCATTCAAGATTCAAGTCACAAGTTTCTCATCAAAAGTCATTTCCATTTCATGTCTAAATCCAATTACCCATACCCTAATTCTAATCCAAATTCAATATCCAAGATCTGATTTCATTCAAGACTCATTTTCCATTGTTTCATTTTTCCACAAAAGATACAAAACACGGTCCATAATCAAAGTGAAGCAAGTCACGTTTTGCTTATTCTATTAAAGTCAAAAATTTCATGAGCCATAAAGTCAAGGCGAGCATTCATCAATTCATATTGTAACACGGTGGGAGAACTGACTTTAGTTATGTTGCGGATAGCAAGAGTCGCCACCGACTTTTATTTTATCCAAAGGAAAGGCATAAAAGAACAGGAAAGACCTTTTAAAAGATTTTTGGGTCCGGGGGGTAGGTTATGTAAAGGGAAGGTGTTAGCACCCTTTACATCCATGGTTATCCATGGGCTCTTAGTTACTTAGCTCACTTTGAATTGTTTTTGAAATGTGAAGTGTGTGAAAAAAATTTCATAAGAGTTTGATAATGATCCATGTACGGATGCGTAAAAAACCTTTGTTTTGAAAATTTGTTTGAAAGTGTGAAGTGTTTGAAAAGTTTTTGAGAGCGAGCAAGTAACTATGAGGAACCTACCCTAAGTTTGAGTCTTTTCTGTTCTTGAATCCTTTAAATGGTAAGACTATCCCTATTATTAAGGAATAGGTAGTCATTACCTCGGATGTGAGGGACAAGTAAGGGTCATCTGTTTAATGTAGGCAACTGTGGGGTGTATTAAGCAATTTTGGAGGGACTGTCATCTTTATTCGAAAGGGACAAGATCATTATGAAGGCAACATTCGCAAGGGACTTGATCTTTTATTTGTTAAGGGACTAGATGACTTTATTTTGAGGGACTTTTGCTTTATACACCCTACTTGACCTTTTGATTAGGCAACAATGAGAGGTATCCCTAAGGAAGTGAGATGGCGATCAAAGATCGACTTACGTGTGTGAGTGTACAATTTAATATTTTATCTTTAAATTAAGTGATCTAAATTAATTTTAAATAAACATACATGTTACACTCCCTATTTACTAACCATGGCATAAAATAAATAATAAACATTATAAAATATTACATCCAGGAGCAATTACATAATAATGATAAAAGCAATTTAAATAAATAAGCAAAATATTAATAAGCAAAATAAATAAGTAATTATAATTGGGTTAGTGAAAATAATAATAATAATAATAAAAATACCAAATTAAATGGGGTTAGTAATAATCATATAAACATAATTAATAATAATAATGAAATAAGCAAAATATTATAAAGAAAAATTCAAATTTATAAACAATTATCATTCAATATTAAAATATAAACAATTATACTAATTATTGTAAAAATTTTAAGTTATGTATAAATTATATAAAAAAAATTAATTATGAACATAATATGAAAATAGAATTATAATTATAAGAATTAAATTAGCAATTTTTACATATTTTTAAACATATAATAAAATTATTTACATGCAAAAATTAAGTTCTAAACAAATTATATCATATTATCATATTAAGAATTCTAATTTTAAAACATGTATATAAAAAAAATGAAAAAATGTAAATTATAAATAATTTATACATTAATAAAAATTAAATTAAGAATTATAATTAAATTATGAAGATAATATATACAAATAATAGTATTAAATAAATAGGAGAAGAAAAAAAAATTAGGGTTTTGAAAATTATTAAATTTAATTAGGGTTTAATAAGAATTAGGGTTTTATATACAAAGAAAATGTTAAATGTTAAATATTAATTTAATTATACAAATAAATTACATATATACATATTAATAATAAAAAAACAATTTGTTTTAGAAAATATTATTAGGATTTATATTTATGAAACATTTAGGGTTTTATTAAATTAAGATTATGATTTTAATTAATTAACATTAACAATAAACAAAACAAATAGAAATAAAAAAAGAAAAAGAAAACTTACCTGGCTGGGAGTTGAACCCAGCACCTATTGCCTTCAAGCACTCAAGCCAGCAACATCCACCACCAGGCCAGCGCGCACAGGTGCTAATATCATGGGTTCAATTGGTTTTGTTCCTTATGCCTGAAAATCAGAGAAAAAGAAAGAAAAACAAAAGGCCTGGGGGGATTGAACCCAGGACCTTCACAATACACACAAACACTTTAACCAATCCAGCTGGGAGAGCGCACCTGTCAATGTAATGGCAATAATTCATAATTATTAAGATGGCTAATTATCTGGAAAAAATAAGCAAAAAGTGGTGAAGCCAGGATTCGAACTCCAGCCATCCAACAATACACGCGCACTTCATACCACTGGGCCAAGCACCATGCTTGTGAAACAAACAAAAACAAAACATTATAATATTAAAACAAATTTCAAATTCAAAAAACGCGCGCGCGCTGGGGGATCATCTTCAACCTCTGGCAATGCGAATTTTGCTGCAAAATTACCCACCAGCTTTCCTGCGAATTTCAAATTTGCAGCAAGACCTATGAATCTCATTCATCATACAAACTGTAAAATTTCACCAAATTAATTGTTCAAACATAATCCAGAGACAATTTAGCATTGATCTATGTTTTTAGAATGGATTTATATTGGCTTGAATGTGAAACCTAATGGAGGCCGAAAACCCTAGCCATGGTGAAATTCGTATCAGTTCATGAAAATCAAATCAAACCATCCAGAATTCATCCAAAGCTTCAACCAATAACAAATCAACAAACAAAATTCATTAATAATGGTTAAACAATCGAAATCGAAAAATTTAAATTTAAGAAAAAAATAGATTCGGATTATGCTATATGGGATGTTTTGGATGTAAATAAGTATTGGTCTTGATTCAGGGAGGTCCAAGGATCATTGCTATGTCCTGAAAATACCTTCAAATGCCTTGTGGAGTTGAAACCGAATTTGACTTTTGTGAGGTTTTTGAAAATATGAAACTTACACTTTTGAGGCTGGATTTCGTGAATAATGAGTATGGTTAAGTCATATACTTATAGAGTGATGAATTAGGTCAGAAAAAATTGATGTTTGTGTGGAAGATTTGATTGGAAAAGATTCAAAAATATTAGGCCTTAAAAATCAAATATCCTTGTATGAACACCTTCTATTTTAGGCAAATCAACATGATTCTCTTACCACTTTGATACCAATCACTTTTATGAATTTCTAGAAGCTCAATCCTTTTTAAATCTTTGACTTTTATATTTTATTTTAATTTAAAATGATTTTAAATGAATTAAATCAAAATAAATAAAAATAAAATGATAAAAAATCTGATTTTTATAGACTTGGGTCGTGCATGAGGTCATGGTATGGATTGGGTCATCATATGGCAAGCCCATTTAGAAAAAATTGGTTTTAACCCTCCATTTTCTTCATAAACCAACCAAAAATTTCCCAACTTTGCAAGGGCACACATCCTTCACTTTTAATGCTATGAGGGTGTTCTTGGACATTTTGGAAAGCTTGAAGAGTCCTCTAACCAACCCCACTGGTTTCATGTTCATATCATTTACCATTCTCAAGTTATGCCCTTTTGAAATTGTTGACTTTTTGTTGACTTTTAAAAGGACCTATAATGTCCTAGCTCATACCTTTCAAATGAAGCATTTTTGGGCTTGGCTTGTGAGACACAAAGTTGTAGAGAATTAAATTTCCTTCAAAATGAGATTTGGATGGAGACTTGGTGATGAAGCATGTGAAAGTTATGGCTGGTCAAAGTTCAGTTGACTTTTACTAAGGTAACCCTAATTTAGAAACTCCTGATTCTTGATGATCTGAAATCTCCTTGATGAATCATGATCAACCCTTGATCAAATGATGAATTTTACTTCATATACTTGATGTTGGCAAAAAATCATGAAGTTTGACTTTGGTTTGACCACAGTTGACCTTTGTTTAACTTTTTTAACTACTTTGACTGATTTTGACCTATCTGATCATCTGACTGAGCAAACCTTTGAGAAAAGTCTTGAAACTTGTCATGGGGGTTATTAAGCATATATAAGATGTTATGAAGCTCACTTGAAGTCTTGGAAATTCATTTAGCCTGATTAAAATCAAAACCCTAGTTTTGGATGCACTGCTTAGGAGGTGCATTGTCTGAGGGAATTGTCAACTCTTCTGACTATTTGTGAACTTTGTGAACCTTGTGAACCATCATAAAATGTCTTGTGAACCTTGTGAACCTCATGGAAGGTCTTGTGAACCTCATAAAGTACCTTGTAGAATTCATGAACCTCATGAAAGGTCTTGTAAGCATTGTGAATCTTGTGAACCTTGTGAACCTCATAAAGTGTTTTGTAAACTTCATGAACCTCATGAAAGGTCTTGTGAACCTTGTGAACCTTCTTAGCACATAAAGTCTTGTATTGTGAGGGCAAATTTTGGGGTACAACAGCTGCCCCTGTTCAATTTTCTGAAACCTGAGGGGTTAGATTGGTATATGTGCCAGTCGTGACCTGGAAGGTTGAAGGGGATTGAACACAAAAGCCCAAAAATTTGCACTCACCGGTGCGTAGAGTGATACTGGTGACTAGTTGAATATGCTTGAGTGGGCTTAAAGATGCCACTTGGAGAAAAGTTCTTCAGAAACATTTCTTGGAGGATAAAGCAGTCCAAAATATGAAGGTAAAATGATAGCTTTCAGGAAGATAAACAACGTCTCGCGGTAGTAATATGCTTTCAGGAGGATAAAGCAGTCCTGAGGTAATAGTGTGCTTTCAGGAGGATAAAGTAGTCCTGAGGTAATAATATGCTTTCAGGAAGATAACAACGTCCTGAGGGAGTGATATGCTTTCAGAAAGATAAACAACGTTCTGAGGAGATAATATGCTTTCAGGAGGATAACAACGTCCTGAGGAAGTGGTAACCTTTGGGAAGATAACAACGACCCAAGGTAATAATATGCTTTCAGGAGTATAAACAACATCCTGAGGAAGTGGTGATAGCTTTCAGGAAGATAAACAACGTCCCGAGGAGATAATATGCTTTCAGGAGGATAACAACGTCCTGAGGTAAAAATAAGCTTTCAGGAGGATAAACAACATCCAGAGGAAATGATAACTTTTGGGAAGATAAACAACGGCCCAATAGTCACAATTTGTTGATGAAATTTGTTTGCTGGAGAATTAACCTGAAAACAAGGTAGCATTTTGTATGGTAATATTAGTTTATGCATTATGTATGCATGTATAATATGATGCACTTAAGTAATGTATTATGTATCTATGGATATGTATGTTATGGTACGATGTAAATGATGTATGTATGATATGATGCTGCCTGAAGCGTCTGGATATCTTCGTATAATAACTGCTGGCCAGGGAAAATAAATCCCGATTTGCTGCTGAAGAATATGAGGAATTCGTTCCCGTCTTGTTTGATAATAAGGTATATATAACCTCCCGTCTGCTGGGGATAGTAAGGTATACATAACCTCCCGTCTGCTGGGGATAGTAAGGTATACATAACCTCCCGTCTTCGTTCGTCGTATTCCTATTGGAAAGTAAATTCCCGAATATCCGTATGAGGATAAAAGAGATGGATATAAATTCCAGGGGAGATGTGACTTTATGAAGATGGATTTGCCCTACTGAGGATTTGTAACTGTCTTGTAGAGATGAACCGGCGAAGCTTTGTTGACATCCTTCCCTCGTTCGTCCTTAGTAAATACTATTACTGCATTTTCATGCATTTCTGGTAAACATCAATCATATTCAAAAGCATACATACATTCAAACACAACCAATGGACGTTTCGCTTATGTAAATAGGGTAAAAGTAAATCTGGATTCAAAAATGGAATTTTATTTATATCAAAAAGTGACCCATACATGGGTAAGTTTGTACAAGGAGACATAAACCCTAGTAAGAGGATTTTGTCATAAAATTTTTACAAAACAAAGAAAGTCAGCTATGTGGGGAATAATCCTATTGAGTTTCAATTCTACTATTGTCATTATCTTCAAGTATCTCATCTTCTGCTGTTGAGACGAAAACGATTGGATTGAGCTTTATTTGTTCGAGCACTGAGTAAGTAACACAACTGGTTGCAGTTTCATGGGTGATCCAAACGAGACATAGTCATACGCTTTAATCCCTAACTTTTGCCTGGATTGCCCTTTCAGGTTTTCAATCCACCGGGATACCCTTTTTTGCCCAAGCTGCCTTTTCAGGTTTTCAACTTGCCGGGTGTACATCTTTTTATATATATCCCTAATTTTTGCCCAAACCCTTTTGGTTTGCCGGGATGCCCTTATTTTTGCCTAGGCCTGTCAACCTAGCGGGTCTCTTTTTATGCGTAGTAT
This sequence comes from Lathyrus aphaca, assembly GCA_963966055.1. NCBI lineage: Eukaryota > Viridiplantae > Streptophyta > Magnoliopsida > Fabales > Fabaceae > Lathyrus > Lathyrus aphaca. The sequence continues at coordinate 120,320,898 of OZ014521.1, read as the reverse complement.
TTTTTAACTATGTCTGTGTTTACAGGCTATGGGAAGTCTTCACCATCCATAGTAGTAAGTATCATGGCACCTCCTGAGAATACTGTTTTGACTACAAATGGTCCTTCATATGTAGGAGTCCACTTGCCCCTAGGATCACCCTGTGGTAATATGATACGCTTGATTACCAAGTCACCAGCCTGATATACCTTTGGCTTAACCTTTTTGTTGAAAGCCTTGATCATTCGTTTCTGATACATCTGGCCATGACAAACTGCTGCTAACCTCTTCTCATCAATCAAATTTATCTGATCAAGTCGATTCTGAATCCATTCATCTTCATCCAAGCCTGCATCCTTCATAATCCTTAAGGAGGGAATCTGAACTTCAATGGGCAGAACTGCTTCCATACCATAGACTAAGGAGAATGGGGTTGCCCCTGTTGAAGTACGTATGGTGGTACGATAACCATGAAGAGAAAATGGTAACATATCATGCCAATCCTTGTAGGTAACAGTCATCTTCTGTACAATCTTCTTAATGTTCTTATTAGCAGCCTCAACTGCCCCATTCATCTTTGGACGATACGGAGAAGAGTTATGATGCTTAATCTTGAACTGCGTGCAGAGATCAGTAATCATAGTGTTGTTCAGATTAGAGCCATTGTCAGTAATAATCCTTTCGGGGATGCCATACCTACATATGAGATTATTTTTAATGAATCGAGCCACAACATTCTTAGTAACAGATGCAAATGAAGCTGCCTCCACCCACTTAGTGAAATAATCAATAGCGACCAGGATGAAACGATGCCCATTAGAAGCAGTATGCTTGATCTCACCAATCATATCAATGCCCCACATGGTAAAGGGCCAAGGAGCAGTCAGCACATTCAATGGTGATGGAGGTATATGTACTTTATCAGCATAAATTTGACACTTGTGACAAGTTCTGGAGTGTTGATAGCAATCAGCTTCCATGGTAGACCAATAGTAACCTGCTCTTAATATCTTCTTTGCCATAGTGTGACCACTAGAATGAGTGCCAAAGATCCCATCATGCATATCTTCCATAATCTCAATTGCTTCCTTCTTATCCACATAACGAAGCAAAGTTGAATCATGATTGCGTTTGTACAAAATCCCATTACTCAAAAAGAACTTAGCAGAAAACCTTCTTAGAAACTTCCTATCTTTGACAGATGCCCCTTCAGGGAACTCCTGAGCTTTAAGATATCTTTTTACTTCATAGAACCAAGGCTTCTCCTCTGCCCCTTCTGTGTCAATCTCATTGCAGTATGCAGGCTTCTCAAATCTATTAATAGTAATCTTGGGAGCTTCATCATCCCAGCTGATCTCAAACATGGATGCCATGGTGGCTAATGCATCTGCCAACTGATTCTCTCTCCGTGGAATATGTCCAAAGGTAATATCTTTGAAATGTGGGATCAAAGACAACACATACTCTCTGTAAGGAATGAGGTTATCATGCTTGGTATCCCAATCTCCTTTGATCTGACTTACTACCAGGGCTGAATCTCCATATACATCTAGGAACTGAATCTTTATATCAATGGCAGCTTTGATACCCAGGATACATGCCTCATATTCAGCCATGTTATTGGTACAATAGAAACAAAGTCTTGCAGTAATCGGGGTATGACAATATTCAGGGGAACTAATCACAACACCAACACCATTACCAAGTGCATTAGAGGCACCATCAAAAACCATAGTCCATCGGGATCTTTGTTCAGGTCCGTCATATTGTCCAGGTTCTTTGGTAATAATCATAATGTCTTCATCAGGGAACTCAAAACTCATTGACTGGTAATCATCCACTGCTTGATGAGCCAAATGATCAGCAACAACACTTCCTTTGATGGCTTTCTGAGTAGTATACTGTATATCATATTCTGTCAAGATCATTTGCCATCTTGTAATTCTTCCAGAGAGAGCAGGTTTCTCAAATATGTACTTGATTGGATCCATCTTCGAAATCAATAAGGTAGTATACGTCAACATATACTGTCTTAGTCGGCGAGCAGCCCATGCCAAAGCGCAGCAAGTTTTCTCGAGCAGTGAGTATCTTGTTTCACAGTCGGTAAACTTTTTGCTAAGGTAGTATATTGTCTGCTCTTTTCGACCAGACTCGTCATGTTGCCCCAACACACACCCCATTGAGTTGTCTAACACTGTTAAATACATAATCAAGGGTCTTCCATCAACTGGTGGCATCAAAATTGGTGGTTCCAGCAGATATCTCTTGATTTCATCAAAGGCAGTCTGGCACTCATCATTCCATTCCATCACCTGATCTTTCTTCAACAACTTGAAGATTGGCTCACAGATGGTAGTTAATTGGGAAATAAATCTTGCAATGTAATTCAATCGTCCCAAGAAACCTCTAACCTCCTTCTCAGTACGGGGAGCTGGCATCTCTCGTATAGCTTTCACTTTTGCAGGATCCACTTCAATACCTTTTCCACTAACTATGAAACCCAGGAGCTTACCAGACCTAACTCCAAAAGTACACTTGTTTGGGTTCAATCTCAACTTGTATTTCTTTAACCTCTCAAACAATTTATGCAAATGATCAAGATGTTGTTCTTCATTCTGAGACCTGGCTATCATATCATCCACATACACTTCTATCTCATGATGAATCATATCATGAAACAAAGCCACCATAGCACGCTGATATGTTGCCCCTGCATTCTTCAAACCAAATGGCATCACCTTATAGCAAAAGGTGCCCCACTGTGTAACAAATGTTGTCTTCTCCATATCTTCAGGTGCCATCTTGATTTGATTGTAACCAGAGAAACCATCCATAAAAGAGAAAACCTTATGCTGAGCAGTGTTGTCTACCAGAACATCAATATGAGGAAGTGGAAAGTCATCTTTGGGGCTGGCCTTGTTCAAATCCCTGTAGTCTACACACATACGTACCTTACCATCTTTCTTAGGTACTGGTACTACATTTGCAACCCACTGAGGATAAGAAGTCACCGCTAAGAACCCTGCATCAAACTGTTTCATTACCTCTGCTTTAATCTTCTCTGACATCTCAGGACGCATGCGACGAACCTTCTGCTTCTTTGGACGACAATCTTCTTTCACTGGTAAACGGTGAACCACAATGTCTGTATCCAACCCTGGCATATCTGCGTAAGACCAAGCAAAGATCTCCACATAGTCACGTAACATCTGAATCAACTTGTTCTTGACACTATCCTCCAATTCAGCCCCTATCTTGACTTCTTACCTGTTATCTTCAGTTCCCAGATTCACAACTTCGACTGGCTCTTCATGTGGTTGTATGGCTTTCTCTTCTTGTTGTAACAACCTAGCAAGCTCTACAGGTACTTCACAATCGTCCTCATTTCCGTCTTCAGTTTGATAGATCGGATTCTCGAAATTATAATTGGCAATAGTAGAACTGTTATCAACAGGATCCAGAGTGGATAAGGATTTGCATTTTAGTGATGTGGGTGTGTGTAAGAACACATAGCTGATAAACGAATAAAATAAAAGAAAGACAAGGAACACAATATTTACGAAAATGAAACGTCCACTGATTTTTATTGAATGAAGTATGCAAATGAAATGACATCCCGTAACAAGCACACCATTGTGCCCCGGGTAAGGCACAAGGCTTAAGAGTTCAATTGTTCAGGAAATTACAAACTTAAAAAGCAACAACACAGTAATAGTATTTACTCCTGACTAAAGGAGATAGGAATAACATCTTCAGCTTTCCAATTATTGAGTCCAGCACCCATAGTAGGAAAAATCCAAGCATCCAGATTGTAGTCTTCATCATAGTCACCCACAGCATTGATCTGATCTTTCATAACCCCTTGATTGGTGATACGAACAGCACGAGCACGACGAACAGCTTTCTGGGACTCTACAGTGAAACCCAAACCAAATTTGTCAGACTTGTATGGGATATCAGGAAGCTGACCCCAAATAGTACAACCACCTTCATCCACTACAGCTCTAGCATCTTTAAGGGAGGCCATTGTTGGAGGTACTCTGGTGACCACAGGAACTTTCTTGACAACAGGAGGAGCTTCATAATCATTAACAATCCAGGGAACCACTTCAAATGTCTGACATGGAGTTTCAACATATTCTCCTTCCACTTCCAGATACTTGAAGGTGTTCACATGGCTGACAAAATATTCTTCCTCTCCATAGACAGTAACAACCTTTCCTTCTACCGGATATCTCAACTTCTGATGTAATGTAGAAGTTACAGCACCTGCCCCATGGATCCAGGGACGACCAAGCAGACAAGAGTACGAAGGACGAATATCCATCACATAAAATTTAGCATTAAAAACCTGAGAACCAACTTTGATTGGGAGATCAATTTCTCCATGCACCACTCTTCTCGAACCATCAAAAGCCTTCACCACTATATTACTGGGCTTCAGCACAGCATCTCCAGGACTCAGCTTATTCAGGACTTCTTTGGGCAACACATTCAGAGAGGAACCATTGTCTATCAATACATGTGACAGGGTAGTGCCCCTGCATTCAATTGAGATATGCAGGGCCCTGTTATGATCCCTCCTGGCAGGAGTCAAATCAGCATCAGAAAACCCTAACCCATTATCATAGGTCAGGTGGGCAACACAATTCTCAAACTGGTCAACAGAAATTGCATTGGGTACATGAGCAGTCTTCAGAAACTTAATCAAAGCTTTGGCATGAGATTCAGAACATAACAACAAAGACAGCATGGAAATCTTTGAGGGAGTATGCCCCAACTGATCAACAATGTCATAATCACTCTTGCGAATGATTTTCAATACTTCTTCCATCTGCTTAGAGAGATCATCATCAACTAGCACATCATTAGTTATAGGTTCAATAACAGGACCTTTGCCCCGAGCATCAGTGGTGGAAGTAGCAGCAGGAGTAACTGCATTCTTGGAAGTAACTGGAGGAGAGAAAACCCTTCCACTTCGTGTAATCTTACTAGACCCAACAATATTATCAACATCAACAGGCACATCAACTAAGGGCTCCTGCTTAATACCATGGATATAAACATCAGACCCATAGTGCCAAGGCACAGCTTTATCAGACGTATACGGAATAGGACCAGGAGTGGTAATGACCATAGGAGCCACTCTGGCTTCAGCAACAACCTTCACAGGGCCTTCAACAGTAATCTTAATTGGACCCTTATGAGTGATTTTAACAGGTCCCTTTGAAGTGATCCTTACTGGTGCTCTATCAACCATGTCAACCTCTTCAGTCCTTCTTCCTTGAGTAATATGATCCACCATACTCTCTACAGACGATGGAGTCTTCTCAAACACTATGGTATATTTATCCATGAGATGCTGAATTCCATCTCTCAATCTCCAGCAACTATCCGGCTTATAGGTACAATACAAACAATCTTCACGACAACCTGGAAAGAACCTAGCTTGCACTAACTTCTTCTTGATAACAGACAGTGGTGTGGTCAACTCTGCAACTGAATAGATATGTAAATCTTCATCAATTGCATTGACAGTCTTCTCATGATTTGGCATGGGAGCAGTAATCACATTTGGAGTACCCGGAGGGTCAAACTCAATTTCTCCAGCCTCAATCATATCTTGAATTTTGTTCTTCAAGACCCAGCAGCTATTAGTATCATGTCCCTGACAATTCGAATGATATGCACATCGTGCATTGGGATTATACCTGGGAGAGGTAACATTGGGATTCCGAGGAGCCTCTTTCAGAGTGATAAGTTCAGCCTTCAACAAGTGTTGCAATTCCTGAGCCATTGACATGTTGATCTTAGTGAACTGCCTTCTAGTCCTCTGTTGGTTGCCCTGTGGCTGCTCTGGTGTTGTAGGAGTTGGATTTGAAATATGAACTGCACTCACAAACTGATGCCTTCTATTACGATCAGGTTGACCATAAACAGCATTGGATTCTTTCTTCCCAGTGGGAGGCTTCTTTGCAGCACCTGATGAAGAAGTACCCACTTGGATCTTGCCACTCTTTATACCATTTTCCACGCGCTCTCCTGTCATTATCAATTCAGTGAAGCCAGATGATGAGCTTCCAATGAGATGACTGTAAAAAGGACCATTCAGCGTACACATGAACATATCAACCAATTCCCTGTCAGTTAAAGGGGTTGTTCTCTTCCAGCTAAATCTCTCCACTTCTGAGCATACTCCTTGAAACTTTCTTTGGCACCCATAGACATGCTTTGCAGCTGCATGTGAGTGGGGGCTAAATCAGCATTGTATTGATACTGCTTATAGAAAGCTTCAGCAAGATCATTCCAATCCCTGATGTTGACATTTTCCAATTGATAATACCACTCCAATTGAGCTCCAGATAAGCTCTCTTGGAAAAAGTGGATCCACAACTTCTTATCAGCAGTGTGAGGTTGGATTCTTCTGACATAAGACCTCAGATGCAGCTTGGGACAAAAGACCCCATCATAAACAACAAAGGTAGGAACCTTGAAACCAATGGGTATAACTACCCCAAATATCAGACTTAAATCTTCAAAATTTAGCCCAGAAGATTTCTGCAACTCCATAGCATCCATTCTTTCCACCAGCATCTTGAATTTGTCTTCATTAGGCTCATGGTAGTAATTAGCCTCAGAATCAGAGTCCCCCATAGTGTTTTGGAGACTGCCTCCCTCTTTTTCAGACTCTTCAGACTCATAATCTTCAACTGGTTCTTTGGTCTTGGCAAGACCTTTGAACCTTCTTCCCATGTTGATCAGGCCACCTGACCTTCTAGTCTTCTTAGTCTTCTTGGCCAGCAGTGTCTTTAATTCATCCTGCCCCTTGGACAAGTTCAGGATTAACTCTTGGAACTGTGCATTTTATGCCTGGAGATCCTTAACTGTTTGTTCAAGAGCCATTGCTGAAATAAACAGCGAGAAGATAAGAAACCTGTGCACAATTATAAACCTGTGATGCAATGAGATGATATGTGAATGCATATGCAATGTTTTCAAGGACCGCAAGATTTAAATTTGCTTAAACAAACAAGAAGGTAAACTTTTATTAGTAATAAATTTGTTTTGCCTCTTGGGCTTACAGAAATGAAATGAAATAAATACAAAAGATGGGATTTTAAGTCTCCCATGGACGTTTCCTCTTTGTGTTGAGGTATGAGTTGAGATTCCGTTCCTCGTGAAGTTGCTTTGTTAGTTCCAGGATTCTTTCTTGGCTTGCTTTGTAATGAGCTTCGAAAGTATCCCTTTGCTCCTTCAACTGGATCCAGGATCTCTGTAAGTCTTCCATATCAGTAGGCATGTCTGGGTGAAGGATGGTATAAGCAGTGTCTCCTTCAGCAACAGGTTCCATGGTAACTGGCAGGATGGCAGGATATGGCATCATGAGAGTCTGAGCACGAGATCGCACCCATCTGAGATAAGCTTCCATATGAATAGTGTACTTAGGCTCCAGAGTCTTGCTGTCAACCTTGTTCACTTTTCCCCATGCTCGTATGAACCTTTGACGGTAACCTTGCAGATCGTTGTCGTAGTCAAACACAATACCCTGAATCAACATGTCATGAGGACCATCACTCCGAGCGTAACCAAACTGTCGTAAAGCTAGAGAGGGGTTGTAGGTGATGCCTCCTCTTATGCCCAGAAGTGGCACATTAGGGAACTCCCCACAACGGTCAATGATAGTGACATTCTCCATAGATCTGGAGCACCAATGGATATCTGAATGAGAGAGTGACATGATCCTTTTAGACCACCTGAACCCTTGTTCATTCTTCATCACTGAGCGAGGAAGGTGAGAAATAAACCACCTAGATAGCAAAGGCATGCAGCACATCAAAGTTCCTCTTGCCCTTGTAGTACGGGTATGAAGAGAATGTAGGATGTCTCCCAGCAATGTAGGCACTGGATTGTGACTCAAGAATATGTTGATGGCATGAACGTCTATGAACTGATCTAGATTGGGGAACAATACTAAGCCATAAATCAGCAAGGCTAAGATCTCCTCAAAAGCATCATAGCTCATAGCTTTCAAGAACACTTGAGCTTTATCCATTAATACCTTAGCAAGAATACCTTTAACTCTGCTTCTCGTTTCTAGAACAATGTCAGACTTCTTCAGATGTAGAGCTGCAGCAATAACCTCAGGTTTAGGCTCTTTTTCTAAGCCTGAGAATGGTTTCTGATCAAGTACAGGTATACCCAGAAGTTTAGAGAACTCTTCCATTGTAGGAACCAGCTGATAGTCGGGGAATGTAAAGCAATGGTGCTTAGGGTCAAAGAACTGAAACAGAACACTCATCATGTCTTCATTGAACCCTGAAGTGACTAAATCCAATAAGTGACCATGTCTCTTGATGAACTGGGAATGATCAGACACTTGAGAAACCAACTCTTTAAGCTTAGCAGGTATGCCCACAAAGTTGATTCTAATGGTGTTTCTACGAGAAGAAGCCATGACCTGCAACAAAGAACAAAGATAAATCCTTTGGCCCTTGAAATGGTTAGTGGAAATGCTATGCTTATGATGCATGATGATGTCATGATGTTATGTTCAATCACAAACATGTGGCACACACAACCAAGTCACACAATAGCCCTAGGTTTAAAGGCTTGCATGAGGTTCAAAGGTAAGTACCCTCCCCTGAAGTTTAGATGGTTCATCCTGTCCTAAAAAAGTAACCAGGTTCTAAGGGATCTTAATATCATTGATCCTTCACAAGGGTGGTTGTTCAGTAGGAAACTTACTTGCCAACCAAAACCCTCCAAGTTTAGAATCTCAATGAGCGTAGTATCGAGTATCAACCAACTTCAGTCTGCACCAAAGCCGGTTACCTCACTACTTTCTAAAGGCCAAGATGGGATAACTAGGGTTCTAAAAGTTGGTTAGTGTATTGACAACATATGGCAGCCTCATATTATCCTCAACTTGACTTAAGGAACATAAGCACCAACCAAAAAGTCACACTAACTATGGCCACCAGATCAACCATATCAGTATACGCCGTACAGTTTCCTTGGTCTATTGCCATTTACCTAAGGTACACTAGATCCGGATTAGGATCTTTCACACATAAGAGCACCCAACAGATAAATATAAAGCAAACAAAGCAAACAATATTAAAGTGATCTAATTCCTAAGGGTACCCCTCTTTAATATTAACTCCCCAGCAGAGTCGCCAGTTCTGTAACACGGTGGGAGAACTGACTTTAGTTATGTTGCGGATAGCAAGAGTCGCCACCGACTTTTATTTTATCCAAAGGAAAGGTATAAAAGAACAGGAAAGACCTTTTAAAAGATTTTTGGGTCCGGGGGGTAGGTTATGTAAAGGGAAGGTGTTAGCACCCTTTACATCCATGGTTATCCATGGGCTCTTAGTTACTTAGCTCACTTTGAATTGTTTTTGAAATGTGAAGTGTGTGAAAAAAATTTCATAAGAGTTTGATAATGATCCATGTACGGATGCGTAAAAAACCTTTGTTTTGAAAATTTGTTTGAAAGTGTGAAGTGTTCGAAAAGTTTTTGAGAGCGAGCAAGTAACTATGAGGAACTTACCCTAAGTTTGAGTCTTTTCTGTTCTTGAATCCTTTAAATGGTAAGACTATCCCTATTATTAAGGAATAGGTAGTCATTACCTCGGATGTGAGGGACAAGTAAGGGTCATCTATTTAATGTAGGCAACTGTGGGGTGTATTAAGCAATTTTGGAGGGACTGTCATCTTTATTCGAAAGGGACAAGATCATTATGAAGGCAACATTCGCAAGGGACTTGATCTTTTATTTGTTAAGGGACTAGATGACTTTATTTTGAGGGACTTTTGCTTTATACACCCTACTTGACCTTTTGATTAGGCAACAATGAGAGGTATCCCTAAGGAAGTGAGATGGCGATCAAAGATCGACTTACGTGTGTGAGTGTACAATTTAATATTTTATCTTTAAATTAAGTGATCTAAATTAATTTTAAATAAACATACATGTTACACTCCCTATTTACTAACCATGGCATAAAATAAATAATAAACATTATAAAATATTACATCCAGGAGCAATTACATAATAATGATAAAAGCAATTTAAATAAATAAGCAAAATATTAATAAGCAAAATAAATAAGTAATTATAATTGGGTTAGTGAAAATAATAATAATAATAAAAATACCAAATTAAATGGGGTTAGTAATAATCATATAAACATAATTAATAATAATAATGAAATAAGCAAAATATTATAAAGAAAAATTCAAATTTATAAACAATTATCATTCAATATTAAAATATAAACAATTATACTAATTATTGTAAAAATTTTAAGTTATGTATAAATTATATAAAAAAAATTAATTATGAACATAATATGAAAATAGAATTATAATTATAAGAATTAAATTAGCAATTTTTACATATTTTTAAACATATAATAAAATTATTTACATGCAAAAATTAAGTTCTAAACAAATTATATCATATTATCATATTAAGAATTCTAAATGAAAAAATGTAAATTATAAACAATTTATACATTAATAAAAATAAAATTAAGAATTATAATTAAATTATGAAGATAATATTTACAAATAATAGTATTAAATAAATAGGAGAAGAAAAAAAATTAGGGTTTTGAAAATTATTAAATTTAATTAGGGTTTAATAAGAATTAGGGTTTTATATACAAAGAAAATGTTAAATGTTAAATATTAATTTAATTATACAAATAAATTACATATATACATATTAATAATAAAAAAACAATTTGTTTTATAAAATATTATTAGGATTTATATTTATGAAACATATTAGGGTTTTATTAAATTAAGATTATGATTTTAATTAATTAACATTAACAATAAACAAAACAAATAGAAATAAAAAAAGAAAAAGAAAACTTACCTGGCTGGGAGTTGAACTCAGCACCTATTGCCTTCAAGCACTTAAGCAAGCAACATCCACCACCAGGCCAGCGCGCGCAGGTGCTAATATCATGGGTTCAATTGGTTTTGTTCCTTATGCCTGAAAATCAGAGAAAAAGAAAGAAAAACAAAAGGCCTGGGGGGATCGAACCCAGGACCTTCACAATACACACAAACACTTTAACCAATCCAGCTGGGAGAGCGCACCTGTCAATGTAATGGCAATAATTCATAATATATTAAGATGGCTAATTATCTGGAAAAAATAAGCAAAAGGTGGTGAAGCCAGGATTCGAACTCCAGCCATCCAACAATACACGCGCACTTCATACCACTGGGCCAAACACCATGCTTGTGAAACAAACAGAAACAAAACATTATAATATTAAAACAAATTTCAAATTCAAAAAACGCGCGCTGGGGGATCATCTTCAACCTCTGGCAATGCGAATTTTGCTGCGAAATTACCCACCAGCTTTCCTGCGAATTTCAAATTTGCAGCAAGACCTATGAATCCCATTCATCATACAAACTGTAAAATTTCACCAAATTAATTGTTCAAACATAATCCAAAGACAATTTAGCATTGATCTATGTTTTTAGAATGGATTTATATTGGCTTGAATGTGAAACCCTAATGGAGGCCGAAAACCCTAGCCATGGTGAAATTCGTATCAGTTCATGAAAATCAAATCAAACCATCCAGAATTCATCCAAAGCTTCAACCAATAACAAATCAACAAACAAAATTCATTAATAATGGTTAAACAATTGAAATCGAAAAATTTAAATTTAAGAACAAAAGAGATTCGGATTATGCTATATGGGATGTTTTGGATGTAAATAAGTATTGGTCTTGATTCAGGGAGGTCCAAGGATCATTGTTATGTCCTCAAAATACCTTCAAATGCCTTGTGGAGTTGAAACCGAATTTGACTTTTGTGAGGTTTTTGAAAATATGAAACTTACACTTTTGAGGCTGGATTTCGTGAATAGTGAGTAGGGTTAAGTCATATACTTATAGAGTGATGAATTAGGTCAGAAAAATTTGATGTTTGTGTGGAAGATTTGATTGGAAAAGATTCAAAAATATTAGGCCTTAAAAATCAAATATCCTTGTATGAACACCTTCTACTTTAGGCAAATCAACATGATTCTCTTACCACTTTGATACCAATCACTTTTATGAATTTCTAGAAGCTCAATCCTTTTTAAATCTTTGACTTTTATATTTTATTTTAATTTAAAATGATTTTAAATGAATTAAATCAAAATAAATAAAAATAAAATGATAAAAAATCTGATTTTTATAGACTTGGGTCGTGCATGAGGTCATGGTATGGATTGGGTCATCATATGGCAAGCCCATTTAGAAAAAAATGGTTTTAACCCTCCATTTTCTTCATAAACCAACCAAAAATTTCCCAACTTTTCAAGGGCATACATCCTTCAATTTTAATGCTATGAGGGTGTTCTTGGACATTTTGGAAATCTTGAAGAGTCCTCTAACCAACCCCACTGGTTTCATATTCATATCATTTACCATTCTCAAGTTATGCCCTTTTGAAGTTGTTGACTTTTTGTTGACTTTTAAAAGGACCTATAATATCCTAGCTCATACCTTTCAAATGAAGCACTTTTGGGCTTGGCTTGTGAGACACAAAGTTGTAGAGAATTCAATTTCCTTCAAAATGAGATTTGGATGGAGACTTGGTGATGAAGCATGTGAAAGTTATGGCTGGTCAAAGTTCAGTTGACTTTTACTGAGGAAACCCTAATTTAGAAACTCCTGATTCTTGATGATCTGAAATCTCCTTGATGAATCATGATCAACCCTTGATAAAATGATGAATTTTACTTCATATACTTGATGTTGGCAAAAAATCATGAAGTTTGACTTTGGTTTGACCACAGTTGACCTCTGTTTAACTTTTTTAACTACTTTGACTGATTTTGACCTATCTGATCATCTGACTGAGCAAACCTTTGAGAAAAGTCTTGAAACTTGTCATGGGGGTTCTTAAGCATATATAATATGTTATGAAGCTCACTTGAAGTCTTGGAAATTCATTTAGCCTGATAAAAATCAAAACCCTAGTTTTGGATGCATTGCTTAGGAGGTGCATTGTCTGAGGGAATTGTCAACTCTTCTGACTATTTGTGAACTTTGTGAACCTTGTGAACCATCATAAAATGTCTTGTGAACCTTGTGAACCTCATGGAAGGTCTTGTGAACCTTGTGAACCTCATAAAGTACCTTGTAGACTTCATGAACCTCATGAAAGGTCTTGTAAGCATTGTGAATCTTGTGAACCTTGTGAACCTCATAAAGTGTTTTGTAAACTTCATGAACCTCATGAAAGGTCTTGTGAAGCTTGTGAACCTTCTTAGAACACAAAGTCTTGTATTGTGAGGGCAAATTTTGGGGTACAACACATATATTCAAATTTCACCAAGAATCAAGATATTTCCAATTTAACATAAATCATTCATATCATCAACACATATTAAATTCAAGCATTACATTCATAACCGAGCAATTCATGCAAGCTTCATTCACATTCAAATACATCAAGCCTAAGAAATTGAAAGCAAGAGCCTAAGGATGTGATTCAAAGGGCCATGATCCATGTTATCAACCTACAAAGAAACAAGAGTCACTAAGTCAGCATGATTCATACCAATCCAAGCATTGCTTTATTTTCATCTGATTCAATAAAAATATTCATGTTCCAACATTCATACAAATCCATCATCATACATTCATCTTATCATTCATGTTCATTACAAGCATATTCAATTACATAATCATATTCATCACATTCATTTATCAAGACATAACACATATTCACATTAGCATAATGTTGCAATTGCATTGGAAAATAGAATTTAAAAAAAAAAAGAGAAGAAAGAGGGAAGAGGACAGTACAACCAGCAGGACCACAAGACAAGTTCAGCAAGCCTGCTCCACCCACAGCAGGTCTGCAAATCCGCAGGGCCTCTGCTCCACCTCTCCACCCACAGCAGCATTCAGTTTATGTCCCATTTCCTCCAACCCTTCACCTACAAGTTACCTGGTACATATTTTCAAAAAAAAACCTAAGGAAGTCATATATAAAAAGCACGGTTACATTGCAAAGAAAAGGAGACATCACATAAACCCTAGCCGCATACAGAAGTAAAAAAAAAACCAAACCATGACACAGAGCTCATCCTGTTTTACCACACACTCATAACATAGCAATAATCCAATAATATCTAAATACAAAGAATCTACAGAACAACAGCATAAAGAGCTCTAGCAACAAAGAGCTGGCCACAACATTCATCATTTCACAAAAAATAAGCACTACTGCACTTACAGTAAGGAACAGAGAAGAAGTTACACGAAGGGGTGAATAATAGAGGAAGGAAACGTATCAAGCAAAGCTTACCATTGTGGATTCTTCACCCCGATAACTTTCGGGCCGGTAATATTCTCCATTTCCTTCACTTTTTTTCGGAATATTGTTCATCTTACTTGATTCCTCTTTTAGCCATGTTTATGTTTACGGTTTGATTTCGATTCCGAATAGCTAGGTTTCTTTTTCAGTTTCATTTCATCACTCCTCATACTGCATACACAAAGCCATAAAAAACTTCAAAAAAAATAGACAGAGAAAACGACACAAACAAAACTCAGAGGGCAGCCACAAAAAAAGAACCAACAGAACTTCATAAGCCTAAACACCACATAAACTTACCAAAACCGCGGCAGCCACCAAAACCAAACTTGAAACTTTGAAACCATCCCTTGTTCTCTTTGCAAACCTCCAAAAACCCGAACATCACCACTCAGCCACCCTCTAAAAGCTGCTAACACCACTCCCACCTGCAGAAAACAAAACTGTTTGTGAAAACGCAGCAGGTTCGCAAAACTAAACGAGAAACCGAAAACCAACCTCACAGAAAAAGGAGAAGATTCACCTCAAAAACAACTCTTCACCATATATTACTTGATCCCTCAACCATTCATTTGTTTTTGTTTCATTTGAACCAACACCATGAAAACAACCATCGCTCCCAAAGCCCCTTCGCCCTATTCATCTCCACTTCTCATCCGACCCTCAAAACCAATCCACCTTTCGAACTGCAAAATCCGAAAGCCCCTTCAACCACCATCTGCATCGTCTCCGTTACCAACCTCATAACCTGCAAGATTCGAAACTGTTGTTATGTAAGAATCCAAGCCACAACTTAAAACAAAAGAGACAGCAACGGACCAAAACAAAAAACAACAGGGCCAAAACTAGACACAGAGAACTACAAGAAAACCAAATACCTTTGAGTTGAATTTTTTTTTGGCTAAAGACACAGCAACAACCGAAACACATCATCACCTTCCATCACCTATCAAGAACCTCACCGTTTTACCCTTCAACGTCATCCTCTTTCCATTCCGATTCAACTTCATTCCAACTTTCCTACCTCATCGAAAATCTCCATTTCTCCCCCACAAACCGCTTCCAAAATTTGTGCCTCCTACCGTCTTGCTTTCAAAACCACCCAAAATCCCGACTCCGTTATCAACTTCTTCGCAAGCTACGATTTCTTTATTTCAGACACAAGCCATTATTGCCAGGGCACCACGTCTGCTCTCCTCCAAAGCCTCCCAAACGAAAAACACCCTCTCACCACCTTCGGCCGTTTCCCGGAAGCCACCATCATGAAATCACAAATTTAAACCCTTTCCGCCTCAATCCACGAAAACCGTTTTACGCTTCAAACTCATCTCCTCAACTCACCCTTCCCGCAACTTCCTCAAACCCAGACCTAATCCCTTTCCATTCTCCTATACATCATCATCACAAACACACCAAAACAAAAAAATAACATAAGAGTGAAATGGAGTGAGATTCGTGAATGAAGAAGAGATACTAAGAACAGATGAAGAAGAAGGATTGAGACGAAGCAAGAACTGAGACGGAGAGAGAGAGGACTGGATATCGTGTTTTTTTGTGTGAAGTTCTGTTTGATTTTGGCCATTTCCATCATTTTTAGGGTTTTCAACCCATTCTCTTTACCTTGACCAAACCGCGTCCAACCTGACCCGACCCGTCCCTAGATCCAGCGCCCCTGGTGGGCTGTTTTCTGCTGGGCCTCTTTCAAACTCTGTTGTTATCAGCACCCTTGGTTTTCTGTTCTGAATTCAGGCCCATTTCAACTTGTTTTTTTTATTATCTCTAGTTTGTTTCTAATATTTCATTTTCAGTATTTATTTATTTATTTTAAAAAAAAAAGAGACAAACAAAAAATATTTCCTTTTTATTTTCATTAAACACTTTTTTTTAATATCTAAAAAAATAAAAATACTTTCTTTTAGTTTTGTTGAACTTTTTATTTCAAGAATATTTTTATATGTAGTTTTTTTTTAATTTTAATCCCAGTTAATATAAAAATAAAAATATTTCCTTAACTCTTTTCATTTTTGTCAATCCATTTAGTTTTAATTTCAACTTTTAACTTATTTCTTTATTTCTTAATTCTTGTTTATTATATAAACCCTAAAAAAATTTTTGTGTCTAGTCTTTTCTTCTAAATAGTTTTTTTAGGAAATTTAATTTAAGTTTGATCCTTCTAGGTGTGTCCCATTAGTGTGAGAGATTAGATATATGTTTATCTCTTAGTGTGAGTTTTTAATTTAACCTTTCGATGTCTTGGTTGTATGCACGCTATGTTTGTATATATTTTAATTATGCACTAAGACCATAAAATGCTAAGATAAAACTTGAAGCGCCACACCATTTGAGACTTAATTTTTCAAAAATAATCCTTGGTCCAACGCCAAGTTGAGTTCACATACACTCCACTCACACACGTAAGTCGGTCGTTCTACGATCGCCATCTGCACAGTCTTTACACTTTACAGCTTTCTAACTTAAGCAAATTGACGCGCCACGTTTGTCTTCCACCCCGCATTCTCGATCCATATATCGAGTCATAGCCCGGTTACTAAGCCTTTTACCTTGTATTTCCATTTACTTTATTCAGTTCAGTTTTGCAAGTAGCAACCTATGCCTTAGACTTAGGAGCTTGCACCCTCATTTGTTTACTTTATTTTTCGCATTTCAATCCAAAAGGGAAAGAACTCCTGCAGTTGACTCAATGTCATAGGAAGTTTAGCCATCCCTAGTTCCTTTTCAACCTTAGCCATTAGGAATTTTTTATTTTACAACTTTTTGTGACTTTGCTAAAGTCACGTGAGTGTTTGCCATAACACTTACCTTCCCCCGCGAACCTTGAGCGTAACCAAGTGTTCGTTAATCCTTAGGAGAACTACGAGTGCTCTGATTCTATACCCGATACGTAGGCATCGATGCGATGTTGTGCGAACACCATTAGAAATAAAACCTTAGGTTCCTATAATTTTAGCAAGCAATAAATAACACAAATATTAACAAGAGGTTCCCGTAGGATACTGCGGATGCTTAGGATGCTAACACCTTCCCTAGGTATAATCAACCCCCGAACCTAGTTTCTCCTCATTTAGGGTTTTTACGATCTTTTTTCCCTTTTCCCTTTGGATTAAATTAAAGTCGGTGGTGAACATTTAATAATTGTGATTCAAGCTTAATCAATAGCTTGGTATCCGATTCTCACCGCAACAACTATCAACACAGGAGCACCCCACGGAGAAACACTAGGTTGAACAAACTTCTTTTCTAACAATTCTTCCCGTTGTTTCTTCAACTCACTCAATTCCAACACATACATTTAATACGGAGCCATAGACACAAGACTAGTACCAGGTAATAAATCCACTACAAGTTCAACTTCACGTTCTGGAGGAAAATCACTTATGTTCTCCGAAAACACATATGGAAATTCTTGAATAATCGAAAAATCAATACTCGAAGTATTCCCTTCAACTTGCAACGATGCAAACATTGCAAACATCTGAGCTCCGTCTTCTAACAATTCATCTACCTGCTTAGCCGTCAAGAACATCAATTCACCATGATCACCAAGTTCAGGAAACTCTACAGTCTTTGCATAACAATTGATATGCACAAAATTGAACTCTAGCCAGTTCATTCCAAAAATAACATCAATTTGATGCAAAGTTAAGAACACCGGATCTATCAAGAAGTCCTTCTCAAAAATAGTCAAAGGACACTTCAAACACACAGACGTGGTAGTAACAAAACCATTAGCCGGCGTCTCTATAACCATACCACCATTCATACTAGACAGTGTCGAACCCAACTTAGTAGCACATTCAAGAGAAGTCAAAGAATGTGTAGCACCAGTATCAATAATTGAAATCAACTTAACACCATTAATAAAACATGTACCTCGTGGAGACGATAAAAAAATACTTTCCCAATCAAAAGTGTTTCAACAACCATTCAAAGTAATAACGCCTTATATTTTCATATTTTCTATAGTTATTTCTTGTTTCTCTTGTGATGAGGTGACACATGTTGAGCAAGATGCTGGGACATGTGGTCCAACTCAGTCTTCATTCTAGAAATAGAAACCTCATTTAGGGAATATTCTTATTCACATAATTCAAGCTTGTCCCTTCATTGGTTATATTCATATCCTTGGTCATTTATCCACATTCTAAATTTTCATTAAGTAAGGATAATGGCAACGCATCTATTATGCAAGATGATTTTGAATCATCTGATGTTCTTGTGGTTTCAAGTAGCGACTCTAGAACGGAGTGAATTATGGATTTGTGGTGTACTTTGAACATGACTCCAAACAAAGATGTGTCTGAGGAGTTATGTGATCAAGATGGTGGATAAGTGCTTCTAGGAAACAACAAAGCCTAGAAAATTGCAGGTATTGGATCAGTAAGATTTAAGCTCCATGATGAGTTAATAGTTGATGATTCAAGTTATCCATAGTTGAAAATTTAAGTAATCCATAGTTGATGATTATTCCAGAAAGTTATGGGTGTTCATCTAGAAGACCAATGATGAAACTTTTGAGAATTTAAAAAGTTGGAAGACTCTATTCAAAAAATTAGACTGGTAAGAAGACTAATGGGTTTAGAACTGATGATGGCCTTGAGTTCTGCATTGAAACTTTTGATAGATGTTGTAGTATGATTATTATTATAAGGCATAAGACTACTACAAATACTCCTCAGCAAATTGTCATGATTGAGACATTCAATCGAACAATCTTGGAAAGGGTTAGATACATGTTGGTTAGTACTGGATTGAAGAAGATGTTATAGGTCGAGGTTGCTCTGATTGCAACATACCTGATAAATAGGTGTCTTTCGACTGCCTTGAGGATGAAGATACGTGGAGAAGTTTGATCTGATCATCCATCAGATCTTGGCAAACTTAGAGTATTTGGTAGTGTAGCATGTGCTCATATTAGGCAAGATATTATCGAACCCAGAGCTCTGAGATGCATGTTCATGGGGTATCCTGACAGAATAAAAACCTATAGGTCGTGGTTCCTATAACCAAGTCACAAAATATGTATCACAAGTTGTGATGTGGTTTTCAATGAAGTAGAAATGACATTCAAGAAAATTGATGATTCTGGTTGAAATGAAAAGATCTATGAAGAAAAGTTGGAACATAAAGAGATTCAGTATGAGGTAGAGCCTATTGATGCTAAATTGCATAGCCTAGATGAAGTCGAAGAAAAATTACGTGTTGCTGATGAAGATGAAGAGGCTAATAATGACTACATGCTGGCAAGAGACGGGTCGAGAAGATTCACCAAACCACCTCAGAGACTTGGTTATCCAAATCTCATAGTGTTTGCATTAATCTCTGCCAGTGAGGAACTTGATGAAGAACCTAGAGATTACAAGGAAGTTATGAGGAGTCATAACAATACTTAATGGCTAAAAACCATGGACGATGAGATGAAATATCTTCATGATAACCACACTTGGTTGTTGATTGAGTAACTTGCTAGAGCCAAGTTAGTCATTAGTAAATGGATTTTCAAGGTTAAGAAAGGAATCAAATGAGTGACGTTGAAGATATTTAAGGCAAAGTTTTTTGATAGGGGGTTCACTCATAAAGAAAGAGTTAACTTCAATGATTTGTTATCACCTATTGGAAAACACATATCCATTAGAATTATTTTAGCCATGGTGGCAAAGTTTGACCTAGAACTTGAATAGATGGATGAGAAGACAACCTTCTTATATGGTGGATTATGTGTGCATGTTTAATAGGTCTTTGTATGGCCTGAAATAATCCCTAGAAAGTGAAATATGAGGTTTGATAAGCTCATGACACACATAGGTTGCACTAAGAGCTAGTTCGACCATTGTGTTTACTTCAGATTTTGACCTGGAAGTTCACTTGTTATTTTGTTGCTTTATGTTGATGACATCCTCATAGTAAGCAATAATGTCAAGGATGTAATGAAGGTGAATAATGAACTCGATAAAGAGTTCAACATGAAGGATCAAGGATCTGCCATAGTAATTCTCGGGATCAGAGAGATAGAAAGCAGTCGAGATTATGCTTATCTCAAAAGACATATATGAAGAAGATTCTCGAAAGATTTGGTTTATGGAATTTAAAACCTATTGTAATACCGATAAATCCCCAATTCAATCTAAATATGACTCAACGTCCTAATACTGAATTCGAAAGAGCTTATATGAATAGAATGTTGCATGCTAGTATAATAGGTTCTTTAATGCATGTTATGGTATGTACGAGCTCAGACATAGTGTACGAAGTGAGCCTTGTAAGCAGATATATGGCCAATCTTGGGAAGAGTCACTGACAAGTTTTGAAGTGGATTTTGAGATACATAAAAGGATCCTTGAGTAGGGTTCTAGTATATAGTGAGGCCATGAGTGACAGTGAAGCCAAAGTCGAAGGATTTGTCGACTCTGACTATGTAGGATGTATGGATACCAACAAATTTCTTTTTGGATGTGTTTTCACTATGTTTGGTACAACAATAAGTTTGAAAGATTTTCTTCAAAAGGTTGTTACCTCATCAACCATTGAAGTTGAATATATTGCATTCACTGAAGTTGCGAAAGAAACATTGTGTTTTTAAGGGTTTGTTGAGGAGTCGAAATATCAGTTCACGTTATCACTATTAAATGTGATAGTCAAAGTATCATACATCTGTCAAAGAATTCAAACTATCATAAGAGAACAAAGCACATTGATGTTAGACTTCATTTCACCAGGGAGAAAATCGAAAGTGGAGAAGTCAAAGTGATGAAAGTTTTGACATATCACAATATTGTAGATATGATCACCAAGTCATTGTCAAGTAGCAAGTTCTTCCACTGTATGCAATTGATAAAGTTGCATGATGAAAGATAGTTTGTTTCTTTAATGTTGTATAGTTAGTTCCAAGGTGGATATTTGTGGTATTTTGGATCCACATCTAGTCTCGACAGGGATAACTTCATGTTTCGACAGAGTTATGCATGTTGTATTTGAAGTCTATTCAAGCATGCAGGAGTCGAAGATGTGTGTATTGTAGTCAAAACATGTTTTAGCATGCAGTTGTATAAGTTAGCTTAGTATTTAAGTTAACTTGTAGTCTATAAATAGGTTGCTCTCTCAGATTGTTGAGAGAGAAAGTTAAGTGTTGGTTGTTATTCTTCACTTGTAATATTTTTTTCTAATTGGAAAAGTGAATAGAAAAAATAGTTTTAATAAAAAAAAATCTTCTTCTTCCCACTTCTCTCTCTTTTTGTAAATCTAAAAGAATTTCTTATATTATTTAAGAAATCTTTCTTTCTCACATGATTACTTCGTTACTATGTGACGTCTGTCACAACAGACTAGACTGTAATTACAACACCAACCACCGCAACCACATCAGCAATTTAAAACTATGGTCAACATATACCCTCAGAAGAGTGTGCCTTTTGCATGAAGAAAAGTATAATTTGTAGATGTTAGGTGATGATACGAAAATGTTCATTCTTTCTAAATAATGAAGTCTAGTGGAACATTGTTAATAGAAGAAGCAGGTGGTCTAGTGGACTGAACTGTCAAATTTGTTTCATCTATTGTTGTGTGAAGACATCAATGGATTCCATAAAACATATTCAACACATTTCATTTATATTATATTTAAACTAATATATAGAGTACATCACTACTCACACTTAAATATAACAATGTTATCCATTGATTGTGAATATATATTTTACTATCTTGGTTAACATCTTGGTTAACGCCTCACATGACAATCGATCTACAAAAGTACGAGTAAAGACAAATAAGAACGCGAAGATGGAGGAAATCATCACCAAATTCAAGATTTTTAATAGCAAATTGTCAATATATTATTGTGATAGATTAATTAAGGCAAGTGCCCAAGTCTTCTCTACCGCCTGATATATGAAATGAAATCTACAACAAGCATAATTTCTAAGTCAAAAACATGATGAGAAATAATCTAATTTCACCATTTACGATCTGCACCACGTTACTCTTTATCTTTACTATATTTTGGCTACGGATCAGAAGCCGCGTAGCTAAAAAAGCGCCACCGGAAGCGACCGGCGCATGGCCTTTAATCGGCCATCTTCATCTCTTAGGCGGATCTCAACCACCTCACGTCTCATTAGGGATAATGGCTGAAAAATTTGGATCCATCTTCACCGTTCGTTTGGGTGTTCACAAAACCCTAATCGTAAGCAGTTATGAAATGGCAAAGCAGTGTTTCACCGTAAACGACAGAGCCTTTGCTTCCCGACCAAAATCTATAGCCTTTGAAATTCTGGGTTATAACTTTTCCATAATAGGTTTCAGTCCCTACGGTACCTACTGGCGCACAGTGCGCAAGATAGCAACGCTCCATGTTCTCTCCGCCCAACGAATAGAGATGCTGAAGCACGTGATGGAATCTGAAGTGAAGACAGCAATGAAAGAGAGTTATGAATTTTGGTTAAAAACAAAGAAGCAGAAAAGCTGTGAAGAAACTGAAATGAAGAAATGGTTTGGAGACATAGCGATTAACGTTATGTTGAGAACAGTTGTTGGAAAACGTTTTGACGGTGAGGAGGAAGAGAATGAACGGATCAGAAAAGCACTTAGGGACTTGTTTTATCTTAGTGGTTCATTTGGTATCTCTGATGCATTGCCGTATTTGAGATGGTTGGATTTAGACGGTAGAGAGAAGGAGATGAAGAAAACTGCGAAAGATTTAGATGATTTGGCTACGATTTGGCTAGATCAACATAAACGAAGTACTGTTCCGGGAAGTCAATGTGACTTCATGGATGTGCTTCTTTCCAATGTTGATGAAGATGGTGTTGACGGTCGAGACGCCAATACGACAATTAAATCAACGTGTCTGGTATTAGAATCTGACTTTATTCATTCTTACAAAATATAGTATTATAAATTTTTGGAAATTTGTTGAACATTATGTTAACTATCTTTTTTGCAGACACTAATTTTAGCAGGTACAGACACTACAACAGGAACATTAACTTGGGCATTGTCTTTACTTCTCAACAACCGAGAAATCCTAAACAGGGCTGTACATGAATTAGACACACAAATTGGTGACAAAAATATTGGAATGGATATAGATTTGACAAAATTGGAGTATATCCAAGCAATTATCAAGGAAACATTACGTTTGTACCCACCCGCACCACTCAATTTAGCTCACGAGTCCATTGAAGATTGTATCGTGGGTGGATATCATATACCTTCAGGCACACGTCTTTTAACCAATATTTCAAAACTTCAACGAGATCCTATGTTATATTCGAATCCATTGGAGTTTCGACCAGAGAGATTCCTCACAACACACAAGGATGTTGATGTTAAAGGACAACATTTTGAGTTGATTCCATTTGGTGCAGGTAGAAGAATATGTCCCGGAATCTCATTTAGTCTTCAACTAATGCAATTAGCACTTGCTTATTTGTTGCATGGGTTTGACATTGTGACTCAAGATGGAGGAGAAGTTGATATGGCTGAACTAAGTGGACTCACCAATGTCAAAGCTTCTCCACTCCAAGTCATTCTCACTCCACGTCTCTCAGCTCAAGTTTGTAGTAAAAAATAATACTCAAGACAAGACTAAGTTTCATTACAGGATAAATAAACATGGTGATGCAATTACTAGTTTGTCTTCATAATTAAAATTGAGTTCTCATGCTTTATCGTTGTATTAGGGTAATTTCCATCAAATGTCTTTCGGGTCTTGCAATTGAGGATTTGCTCGATTTGTTTGGATGATATAATTTAAATATCACTACTAGAAATACTCTGTTTTTCTGCGGATTTTAGTAAAAATTCCGCAGGAAACACGTTTCCTGCGACTTTTCTTGTGACTTTTCGTCCCCAGCTAAAACCTTCGTGGGTAATACAAATCCGCAGGAAAAGTCGCAGAAATCAAAATCCGCAGGTAAAGTCGCAGGACATATTCGCAGGTAAATGCGCAAGAAAGTATTAAATCGCAGTAAAATCCGCAAAAAAAGTCGCAGGAAATAAAAAAACCGCAGGTAAATCCGCAGGAAAGTTTTCTCAAATTTTTAATTTTCTTTATCTAATTCATTTTTTAAATATTATAACACGTTAAATATCAAAATAACAATAATATATAAATTAAAATTTAATTTGAATAAGACAATTCTAAACTAATCACTTTCAAATTTTTAAAGCAACCAAGTTGCTAAATATTACTATGATAAAAAATGACACAACCAAACACCTAATAATCACTTGTCCAACTAAATTAAAGATAAGAACACAAGAATAAACAATATTAATAAAACAAATTACATTAACTAGTATACCATAGATCGATACAAAGCATAGTTTTGAAGCAATAACTTCATATCCGAGATTGATGTCGTCTCTGGAACTTAAATAACAGAACCATTCATCAGTGCAATGGCATAAATCGGAGGAGTCTTGGTCTGATTTGTAGCAGGTCTCTAGATTCACAGAACGTGTCACTATTGGCCAGGGAACGAATTCAGCTGAAGCAATTTTGTAAACATGATCCCAAATTCCTTTTGATATTTGAAATTTTGAAGTGAACCTCAGAGTAACATTTCTCTTTCCAACCATGGCCATAAGTCAAACTCTGAAGTCTCAACCTAGAGAAAACCATCAATATTTGACGCATCAAGCTGATACTTTGGAGAAACATTACCCAACACACTTAATTTGAAACAAAAAACACAAGATTCACAATACTAATGAATGCCATTGAAGAAACATTACCCAAAACACTTAATTTGAAAAAACCATCGATATTATACTGAATGAATGCCATTGAAGATGCGATATAGTCGGTATCTTCATATACACAACACTTGTAGGGTTATACTTTAGCCCTGCAAATAGTCGAAAAACAAATCGTTGACATGGAAATATGTCTCCAAATATAATTTAATTTCAGATTGGTGTAAAGAAATTAAATACTTGGATCTTTCGGCAGAACTAGTTCCACAGCTTCACTGGGGAAAACTCTAGCCGAAACTATGCAAGTTTTTGGGCTCGATTGAATTATACGGAGCAGTTTGTCGAGGCTAAAAAGAAATACTCCTGGAAACACCATATAGAAGTGCTTATCTCCGGCATGAAACAAGAAAAATACTTGAAAGAGTATATACAAATGATGTGTGTAATAGAAAATTTCGAACTTTCTTCTTCTAATTTGTGGAAGTGAAGTAACGAAGATAACTAGCCCGATAACAAGTGCAATCTCCCCAGCAAGGTATATACGTCCCGTCTTTTGCCACATCCAAATCTGTCTTCAAAAACATGATTTGAGATTATTTCTATAAGCTCTTTAAAATAAGATTTGTTTTTAAAATTCAAATATAGAGATTCTAAATATGGCATTAACAATGATGAAATGAAATAGTGAGTGTATAATGGCTCACTTCAATATATATGGCTTCCCTGAGCATAGTACGGTTGAATATTTTTCATGATTTGGACGTGAAACGAAAACCTAAGTGAATATAATTAGCAGGATGAAGTAAAGATATATATATGGAGCAAAATAAAGTTGTAAGAGATAGTAGAAGATTGAAGAAACATGAATCCTGAAATATGAATGTATATGTATGAGAATAATGAGAAATCCAGTGGTTGTATTATGTTATATATGAAGATATGTTTCAACAAGTAATAATTAGTGATTGTTGAAGATGTGACAATAGAGAAATGAAGTAAAAACTTACAGAAAACTGATTTGCTAAAACAGGTTTCTCTTGACAAGCTAGAGGGAAGAGCTGCCAACGCTAAAACTCACCTTGAAAACTTCTTCCGATGCTTCCGGCACTGTTTGAAGAGAAAGAAGGGAGTGAAAAGTATGTTGTTGATAAATAATAGGGAGAAGAGAGTGAAAAGTATGTAGTTGATACTTTTCAGAACCGCACTTTCAGCCGGTTCCACACCATACACCTAGGGGTGAAACGCGACTTAAATCATAGTTAGCATAAATATAAATAAATCATTACAAAAACGTGTTCATGTATTCACTCTCAACACAAAAAAGTATGCAGGGAAACAGACCAACCTTGATTTCTGAGTTTTTCTCCTTGAGGAACTTCCCAGCACCTGTTACAGTTCCCCCAGTTCCTATCCCTGCAACCAAAGCATCAATTTTCCCTCCGGAGTCTCTCCAAATCTCAGGGCCAGTCGTCTCATAATGAATCTAAAACAAAGAAAAATCATCAGTTACTGTTTTTTTCATCTCATCGACCAAATTAGAAAATCTGAACTTCAATACCTTTGGATTGGCAGGGTTTTCAAATTGATTGAGCATAAAACTATTAGGCGTCTTCGCTAATAGCTCGTCCGCTTTCTGAAAAACACCATCAATTCCTTTGGCAGCATCTGTCAAATAAACCTCAGCTCCGAAAGCTCGCAGAATAATTTTTCTCTCAAGACTCACATAAGATGGCATAGTCACTAAAAGCTTATAGCCTCTCAGTGCTGCTATCGACGCCAATCCTATACCGGTGTTACCACTTGTAGGCTCAACAAGGATAGTCTTTTCAACCATTGTTCAAAAACATTAAACTCACTTAGATTCTACATTCAACAAAATGAACAATATACAAGCTCATGAGAAAACATGACTATTTACCTTTCCAGGAGTAATTAGGCCTTTGTTTTCAGCATCTTCAATCATGCTTAATGATATTCTGAGTGGAAAAAAAACAAGATTATCATTACAAATTCTTATATAAGAATCTTAAAACATAAAATTTCAAAAAATTGCATCACATAAAACCCAAACACAACTCAATACACTATATTAACTAACTATCTAACCTCGTCGACAATGTTTCCATCGAAATCCATAACAACGCCGTATTCAACAAAATGGCTAGTAGGCGGCCACTTGTTCCATATCGGTCAGAAAACTCAACCCACGATAGACACCGCGTGAGGACTTGAAAGCTGGACGATTCCTACAGCAGCAGGTGGACCGTCTAACGATGTTACAATGGCTGCAATTGTTGTGGAATTTCAAAGAGCAACAACATTTGTGGAAGAGTACAAGCAGCGGCAGTATCATAACCATGGCCATATATTCAAGTTGTATGCTAACAACATATTTGAGAAGATGAAAAGCTATTCTACATCACAACAGTAGCAACACATCAGAAGAAATAACAACCTTATATTTAAGCTTGCAACAACAACAATATGTTTGAAGAAAAAAAGAAATCAGTGCACAATAGAAGAATAACATCGAAACGCGACTCACACAAACACTGCGTACCGAACGACATCAAATCTTGACTCACAAGAGCACCGCATAATCAAATCGAAACAAACACAAATACCACACTGAAATGAATAAAAACATAGCTCAACAAAACACTTATCAGACTTTGAACAATGTTCAGTTATCTCTGTTGTGCAATTGAAAAATATGCCTCTATTACATTTAATCAAACATCTTGCTTGCATGTATCATCCACACAATCCTTCATCTATTTCTTATAAGAGGTTTCATCAGAATGCAAACTGATTATTGAAAACATTAATACCTCAGAACATCCTCGGCTGAGTGCTTCAATTCCAACAGAACCGGTACCGCTATACAAGTCTAACCAGCGTCCAGGTCTTAAGGATGAATTAGAGCCACAAGCCGCCTAAGCATTATGAAAAAAAAACAATACTTATGAAAACAACTCATAACTTTATATTGAAACAATTTGACTTTATTTTGTTGCTGTTATAGAAACAGCATACACATAAACATTTATACGGTAAGCACTTATGCTGTATACTAATTTAAGATATAACACTGGTGAATGCGACTGGTACCTGTAATATAGAAAAGGCTGCACCTTTCACAACCTCCATCATGGGACGTACATCCATGTTGTTAGGTGAAAGTAGCTTCTTTCTTCGAGCTGTTCCTCCAATAACCTATGTAGTCATATGAAAGAAATGTCAGACATAAATTCAGCAATACATCGTCTCCGAGCAATTTGAGTCAAACTGTGTGCTTTTTCACAAACTGGTGTCGTAAGATTGAAACTTAGTAACCATCTTTTGCTAATTAATCGAACCAATTGAGGAAGATGTCGGCAGCAAGATAATTATAGTCATGAAAAGCCATGTGGATAATAGTGGTGGGAAAGAAAAAAATCATATGTTCTTTGCATAGACATCAAACCTTATGTGGCCCAACTACCTCTCAACACTCCCACTAACTTCTTAACAGACAATAACAGACCTGTCATGTAACTTTATCTTAAAAAGAATGATATGAAGTTACGAAATAAACTACTCGCATCGACGGGAATGTGTAAAATAGGTTGCCCGACAGGCCATGGATTGTTTTAGCCAGGCTTCACTGACACTCATTAACCTCTAAGCCCAACCACTTGGTTATAAAGGATATTTGGAAGTCAAGGACCGAAATAATGTAATTAAGCTTTTCTAAAAAGTTAATTAAAAAGAACTTCTCTAAAGAGTAAGGCATGCTTTACTTGGAATGCACCACTTTTCCACAATATTTTTATAACAATGATTGAACAACCTCACAGCAATTTATCCATAAACACACACACACACACACAATCCTTATTTTCCTCATCAATTAGTACTTCCAAGTCCCGAAAACGAGATTACCTGAAGCAATTTATGTGTCGTACGAGGAGTCTTAGTTTCCTCGGGTGGATCCTTCACTTGCTTCCCTCCTCTTGTCTTATGTTGATCCTTTTTCCTCTTAGACTACATAGTTGCATTCACAGCAAAGTTCATAAATCAAAAGATTTAGAGAAAGTTTTCACAACACCACAACACCTGCAACCACATTCATATAATATTTCCTGCAAGACTCCACATGTTGGGTGATATTAAGTATTAACAACACAAAGCTATGGTTCCTTAATGTGGATATGCGTCAAAGTCTATAAATATAAAAATACAATGCCAATAAATATGAATTAACTGGAAGCTTTAACATACTTTCCAGGTACTGTCAACTTCTGGAAACATGCTGCTGTTATCTGTTTAACATTCATTTTATTCAAGTATTATGATTTTAACAACATTACAATAAAGCAAGAGATTAAGACTAAAAAAGCACTTATGACTAATTAAATGCCAAGTTGCCAACCAACAAAAAGTGGCATTAGGTTACTCACGGGAAGCATTACATTTAACATGTAACAGTACTATCCATTCTCCATGTCATTACTTTATGTCATGTTTGGATAAACAACTTAATCATTTATTATATAAGTGCTTATGTATAAGTTACTTTTAATACAAAAGATAAATATAGGCAACTGAGAAGGAAAATGCAGATATTTGTATGGAAGGTTTCCTGCCCTCACAAGATCACTTATTGATACAATATCAAGAATTCTTGTAGGTACAATACCATCTTACACTAACAGGTTAAGGCATAAAACACCGACAACCAAAATGTGTTTAGACCTCAGGTGAGTGAAATCAAGTATACTCAAGCACTTCAAATATGTTAAAATCAAGTTTACACCTAAATAATCAATTTAAGCTAATGTGATCAAGACTACTAAACACACTTATATAAATCTAAAAGCTAATCTAAATAGTACCAAAATCTAAACCTAAATTGCAAGTAAGTTTTTCAGGTGAAGAAGAACATTATCCACCTTACAGTGTTGATGAGCTATCCACCCACTCCCCATCTCAATTTCCATCTTCTTCCCAAATCATCATCACTGTCATCGGCAGTGGCGACGACGGTGGGAGCAGGAGTTGGCCAACAATAGAAATCTAAACCTATATATACAAACATGAAAAATACATGTGCTTTCTTACTCCAAGCTAAACTTGAAAAGAGATGGCCTAAAAACAAAACTATAAGATGAATAACAACAATGAGTGCATACCTATATCTCATGGCCTCAATGGAGGGTGAAAATCACCAATGAACAAAGTGAGTGACACCGATTAGATTCCAATTGAATGACACTGATTGACCATTATGTTATTCTTCGACGAGATTTTCTGCAACTACAAAAAATAGCGAGTGAAAAGAATCCGTAACGGAACTAAAACAAGTCAAAGAAAAGAAGAAACTTGGTTCAGGAATTTTACCAAACACTTGGTGTCCAGTTGCAAAACGTCAAAAACGTTAACCAATTCACAAATGAAAATGAAGCTCCAATCCGCAACAAAAACAAATAACATCCCTGCAGTAAGTCTATAGCAGCAATTGAAACAAGAGGAGAAGAATTTTCACACAGTTAAATTCCTATTCAAAAAATACGAACTCAACCAAAACAGAGTCACGATTGAAACAATTCCGCACCCGAACCACGAAACAACTCCAAACTGAGTTTAATACACAACCATTTCTGAGTTGTTCATAAGCAAAATACAATTCTGAATCTAAACGAAATTCTGAACCAACATCACACAAGCAGAACTTCGAATTTGAAACCGATTCTGAGTCGAAACATGATGCTAAACCGACACCAAGAGTGATTAGTTGTTGTTGTTACCTCGTTGTCTGAGAGAGAAGAGCAAAAATATGTGAGAATCCATGGTGTTGCGATGAAAAATCGCTTATGGGAAGCATGGTTCCGTGTTTACGTTACCGAAATGCAATAGTGAAACTGTATCTCTTAGACAGTTACAGAGAAGGTTACGCAAAAGTTGAAAATCAAAGCCAATGCAACCACGAGGGTTCTTTTCATTTTCTGGTAGGTTTTGTTTTTTTTTTCTTTTGCTCTAATGGTAATGAGAGGGAGAGAGATATTTTTTAATAAAGATTTTTTAATAAAATTAATGGTAAGGATTTTTTAATAAAATTTAAACAAAAACTATTATTATTCAATAATGATAAAAAAAATTGTTGTGAAAAATTATTTTAAAATATGTTTGTTTTTATATTTATATATATATATATATATATATATATATATATATATATATATATATATATATATATATATATATATATATATATATATATATATATATATATATATATATATATATATATATATATATATATTACTTTTTTCCTAAAATATGTTTGTTTAGAAATATAAGAATTAATAAATTAATTTTTTATTTTATTTTATTCTAAGAAAAATTATTAAATTATTAAATTTTCTTTAAAAAATAATAAGGATGATACCTCTGACTCGTTTCTAATTACACCCTATATTTGTTTATACACTTCTAACTTTTCTTTACTTAATTCTATTTTCTTATTCAATAAAGATTTTTTAATAAAATTAATGGTAAATATTTTTTAATAAAATTTAAACAAAAACTATTAGTATTCAATAAAGATAAAAAAAGTTGTTGTGAAAATTTATTTTAAAATATGTTTATTTTTATATTATATATTTTTTTCTAAAATATGTTTGCTTAGAAATATAAGAATTAATCAGTTAATTTTGTATTTTATTTTATTCTAAGAAAAATTATTAAATTATTAAATTATCTTTAAAAAACATAAAAGGATTGATATAATAAAAAAATTAGAAATATAAAAATTAATATGAAATTAGAATATATTATTTATAATTAATAAAAATATAAAAAAAAAATCAAAAACAAATAGGATTAATAATTCGCAGCAAAAGTTGCAGCAAAACCCGCAACAAAATTCGCAGCAAATCCTGCGATAGAGAATTTGAGTTTTCATGCGAATTAAAATGTAATAAAAACCGTAGGAAAATGAGAATAATATTATAAAATCCAAAGTCGCAGGTAAAGTCTCAGGAATTCCTGCGAATTTTGCTGCGAATTTATTGTCGTAGAAAATAAGTTTTTATATCAGAAATCCGCAGCTAATATCGCAGGTATACCTGCGGATAATTTCCCGCAGAAAAATCCGCAGGTAAATCATGTATTTCTAGTAGTGTATGAAGAGAATTTTTATGAAACTCAAATGCTTCTTTTTAATTTTCTTCTTTGGCAAAATTTGTTGTTTGAAACAACTAGTTGGATTCTTTAATCAGAATAAAGGAAATATCTAACTATTTTACAAGGATAATTAATCACAATCATATATTTCCTTCGTTTTTTATTATAAGTTCTTTTGACTTTTCAAATGTATTAAGAAATATAATAATTGTTGTATGGAAAAAAGAAAATATGAATGATTTCACAAAATTGTCCTTCATTGTTAATGATATTGGAAAGTCAAATTTATATAATTGAAAGGAGAGAATAATAAATATTAAAGGATGTTATTGGAAAAATAACATTAATGAGTCATTGGTATTATAATACGACTTATATTGTGATACAAAATATTTTCTCAACACAACTTATAATAAAAAACGGAGGTAATATCAAAATAAAACATATTTTTATTTTAAAAAATGAAAATACTTAATAGTAACAAAAGATGAAAATAAGAAATGCATGAATAAATTTCAACAATTCATTATCACCACTATCTCATGATATTTATTAAAAAGGAAGTTAAATTTAAAATCAATTTAAAATTGACCTCTAAAATAATGACATGTGTGCATTCTTGCATTTCTTTTTCAATTTTTTTCTTATTAAATAGTATTGTTTTTAAAAAAATACGGATATTATATGATAATCGTAGATATTTTGATGCGTTTATATATAAAATTACAGGACAATACCTTTAAATCATTCTTTTATTTGTTAAATTTGTTATTTTGATATAAATTCATTTCATTATTTTCTCACTATTTCGTCTATTTTCTTAAAGTTGTTAATTTAAATTTATTTTCTCATTATTTTTCTTATACTTTTTTTTGTATACTTTTTATAATATACATTAAAATACATTTTTTAAAAATATATATCAAACAACAAAAATATTTAAACAAAAGATTTATAGTAAACAAATAGCCGAGACTAGTCCACATTACCTCTTTGTTCTCTATTTTTCTTAATAATAAATTTGTAAAATGATTCAAATAATTGTGGTTGTTGAGATTTCAATTCATGGGTGGTTCTGAAGTGCTACTTAAATTAGGATTTTACCATTAGATTTAAAGAGAAAGAAAAAATACAAAAATAAAATAAAATAATAATTCTAAATAATCTCTTCCTATTTTTTTTATAAGCAATAAATATATTGATACAGAGAATTAAGGATTCTCGAACCTTGTTTACAAATGGAGGACAAAATACCCAAAGAAAATTACAATCCAATTACTCATTACATTACAAAAAAAATAAAAAATCGAATCTTTAATAAATTAATGAAAATTGTAATTGGAATGTGTAATCTTCTCGATCTACGACCATTTCCAGAGTAAAGATTTGATGTTCCAAACCACGTCCATAACATTCCAAGTTCCATTTTTGAAAATAATCTCATCTCTCAATAAAAGCGCCTTTTTTTGTAACAGCCCGAGCCTTCTGCGCTTCCGGCAATATTACCTCACGATCTTCTCTACCCCCTCTCTAGTAGAGTTTTTGCCTTTCGTGGGAATCGAATCTTGTACCCTGGGGTTCAAGTACATGTTCAATCCATTCCCAGTACCACTTTAGCTACTAGCTAAAGTGGTAGTGGGAATAGATTGAACATGTACTTGAACCCCAGGGTACATGGTTCGATTCCCATGGAAGGAAAAAACTCTACTAGTGAGGGGGTAGAGAAGATCACGAGGAAATAGTGTTGGGAGCGCAAAAGGCTCAGACTGTTACACAAGCGGTATCGACTAAACAATTGGTTCTTCATACGAACCGGTTTCCAATCTCTGAGCTTAGGACAAGTCACTAGTCCTCACTCTGAACTAGCAAACATGCCTCTTTTACAACAATGCAATGACAAACAACACAACAACGAATACAACCTTATTCTGATTGTAAATGATCACACAACAACATAGAAAAGATTACATCCCTACTCTGACGATAATTTATCATGCACTAAATATAATACGAGTAGTTATCACTCTTAACTACTTGTTTTATCAATCATCGACAATCATGAATAATAATTCACGTAATAATATATATAACACAAAACATATATCCACACATTTAACATACATTTATAGAGAAATCATCTCACAATATACTCCCATAAGGTAGATTTGTGTGTTAGCTTTCTAACGCCTTAAATTGTGCCTCAATCCGAATTACGAAACTTAAGTTATGGAGAAAACAGTAAGTGAACCAATTTATTACGCTCAAGGACAAATCAATTACACTCAACTCACTGATTCACAGATTTTTCACTTTTTAAAGGGAACCAAACGATTACATTAGGTAACCAAATGATTGTCCATTGCATTTTGGCCAAAAATTCTAATTTTTAATGGAACAAATCGATTACATCCCCCTCCCAATCAATTGTTTTATGAGATTTTTCCAGAAAACTAGTTTCTATAGTGACATTCGACTTCCTTATCACCTACCTCTCATACTCCAAACTAGAGTTGTCAAAATGGGCTAGTACACATGGGTCGGACCGCTAAGCCCAAAAAATCATAGGGTTTGGGCCTTAAAATTAGAGCCCATATTTTTCAGGTTTTTTTTAGCCCAACTCTAAAAAGTCTGTTATTCATTAAGGCTAGCCCAAATGGGCCATGGGTAGCCCATTAGGCCCATATTGGTATAAATTTAAAAAAATTATATTAATATTTATATTGTCTTACTCCAAAATAACACATTGATTTTTCTCACTTCACTAAATTTTATCTCTATTCTATTCAATCTTTCTCTTTCAAATATTATACATTAATATAATCAACACTCTTTTACCATATTCTATTAGTTTCTTTTGTATAAATATTCAAGTATTATTTTATAAATTTTAACATGTATTGTATTTAAAAACACATTATAGTATTTATAAGATATAATATAGTACTTAAAAATGAATTATGTTTAAAATAATATAATTTTTAATTTTATTTATAATAAATATTATGACATTTTTAATTTATTTTTTTATTAAAAAATCACATTTAGGACCAGGTAGCTCGAAGTCCATCCAGGGTCGGACTCGGGTAGTCATTTTCGAGCTCATATTAGAAATGGGCCTTTTTGACCTAGCATAAAAAACCTGAGCCCATCGGGGCCGGCCCGTTTAGGGCCAGGTAGCCCATTTTGACATCTCTACTCCAAACATGTCTCCATTATAACATTCAAAACAAAACAATTTCACATTTTGTATGATCAAACATGTCAATTATTCACTGATTAACACAAATCTAACAATTTTATCATGCATTATTCAATTATGTTCATATCCTAAAATACCCTAACTTCAACCCAACTTCATCATACAATCAATTGATTCATGTACCCTAAACAAAACAGTAACAAACACAATTCATCACATCATTTTATGGAAAAATAGAATCATAAACATTCATTTATCATACTCATAATCAAACAATAGATAAACACAAAACCCTATTGGAGGTTAAGGGAAACCTCTCTAACCTTTCTTGATGTATACATCCTTAATTGAATAATTTCCCTCTTACCTTGTAATTCCAAAAAAAATCAACAAATCAACCTTCAATGGCCTTATCCTCTAAGCCATGGCTCTCCCATCTTGTTTTTCTATCTCACTCTTTTATTTCACGTACTGAAAAAAAGGCTCCCACAACCTTATTTCTCTTATTTTCAGAATATATAATATTTTAATTAATTTATCATAATTATTATTTTTCCCAACCAACACTCCACCTCTCTCCACTCACCACTTAACTTTCTCAATTTACAAAAATGACTCAATTCTTCATATTCTCTCAATAAACATTTAGAAGCTTCATGTTGGCCAGAACTAAAGTAGAAAGAATGGTCTCATGAATCTCCTCCAGATTATCATGAGTAAAAGCATCTTTTAGAGTTCCAACCATACGACCCTGATATAATAGTTCAGGAAGGAGTCTAGCATATGGTACATTCTTCTTCTTATTCTTCTTAATATTTGTAGCGGTAAGATCATGAGTGTAATCTATTAGTTAACTTAACTCAAAGTAAACAGAGTCGTCAGTGCGCTTTTATTTTATTCCAAGTGGAAAAGGAAAAAAGGGCGAATAAATCCTAATGAATCTAAAAGAAAAAAGCTAAAGAAACACAACAGAGAAACAAGTAAGGGGATAGGTTACACAATGGGAATGTTTTACGCACCCAAAATGTTTGTGGTACTCCACGGGAGCTCTTTGAAAAATTTACTTCTTTTGGTTTGAAAAAAGTTTGTTAAATGAGAGTGGAGGGATGAGAAAAGAATTATTTTTTATAGTTTTGTGTTTGGAGAGGTTTACCACCTCATGCCTACGTACTCACAAAGTGCAATGCGAGATCAAAACCCCATAGTTCGTGGTACAAATAGTGAAAATGGTGGGTTATGATTAATTTTATTAAGTGAAGAGAATTTGTCATATTCAAGTGGATGGCCAAACAAACTACCATGAGAATGAAGGCATGGACTCATACATCATTATGGGGAGGGCGCCAACTCGGATAAAATCAACGAGTATGCCACTAAACCCCCACAAATGACAAGAGACTCAATTACATCAAACTACAACCATGGAGATTGAAAGACTTGCACCTGACTAAAGAATAATGACTCATAATCGACACTCTTTTAAAGAAAATAAACAAAAGTGCACAAAGGCACAAAACAATTTGATTCTTTTTAATTTTGAATTAAAGGTCAACATGATTAGATTCATTGATTTTTAAAGAAAAGAAAAAGGGTAAAAGTCCACTTGACAAAAGTCAAGGTTTTGTTCATTGAAGAGGTGATGATTTAAAAAAAAAGGAATCCTTTGAAAAAGGGAGAAGATTTTGAAAATTAAAGAAGGGGAAGAGATGACGGGACTATCCTAAAAAAGAAAATAAGGAGATAAGGGAAGAAAGATCTAACCAAACTTGATGATACTTCAAATTATGAGCATAAGAGTTCCATCCTTATAAGCTAACAAATGGACAAATAAAGACAAATTCCAACTTCATGAAGATCAAGGCAAAAGAAGTGTGTCTTAAGAATCTAAGTTCAAATCTTCATTCCAAAGCCAATGATAGTAACCAATAGTCCACAAATGAAAGTCACGAGTTTTTTAGAAGTTTAATCCTTTATTAATGTTTTTGTGTCCAAATGGACAAATGAAAAATCAACAACAAAATAAGAGCAAATAATAAACATGATATGGATGAATAAAGCATAATAAAATAAAAGCAATAAAAGTGCAAGAATTTAAATGTTAGTAGCAAAAGCAATTAAAGTGCAAGAATCTAAAATATTATTAATAATAATAGTAGTAATAATATTTACATAATAATAATGGCATGGTGAACTTAATCAACCACAATCAAAATCGACAGGCAACTGGGTCAGCTTAGTATCTTACACTATAGCGATTAATCAAGGCAAACCGAACAGAATTCAATGAAATTTGAAAGGCGATTGGGAGACCCAAAGCACCTACGCATCAAACTTTCATAAGTCTCGGTTCTTAATGCAATATGATTAACCACTTTGGGATTACGCGATCAACAAGAGATCCGGTCCACGAAAGTGCAAGTACCCAATTAGATTTTTATTCCGAATTTAGGGACAATGTTAGGTCTATGTTAAGCAATCGCCGAGTAATTTACGAAGTAATTACCCTACAAATGAGGTCGGCCACTACCAATTAAGGTGCATAATGTTAGTGTTAATGCATGCATAAAACTAAAGGTGCATATGTAAATCGCTATCTGGACGCAATACCGCATAAAACTAAAGGTGAATACCAAATTGAGCCGCACTCATGGTATTCTTCCATCCTTAAGTTCAATCACTCATCTCGGTGGATTCAAGCATGAAAATGTATCACTAACGGAAAGTACCTTAAATGAATTGAATAATTCACTTAAAGGTAGTTTTGAATTAATGAACATTAACTACTCTAATCTACACCCAAAGTTCATTGAAATTAAGGAGAAATCACTCCCAAAAGTGTTTCCCAAGGTAAAAATAAAAAGGAGGAAGAAGGAAAAGAAAGAGGAACCAAAAAGGGGCTTGAAACAAGCTAAAAACATCATTTTGACTTGCATTAACCGGTTAACCGGTTAACCAAATGGGTTAACCAGTTAACGCAAGCAAAATCTGCGCAGTTTTAAAAATGGTTAACCGGTTAACCAATTTACACTATAAATGGTTAACCGGTTAACACTGTACCAGTAGCAGAAAAATGCAGAAAATTCAGCATGATCTATTTTAAAACCTTTTCTCAAACATTTGATGATCATGATTTGAATTTGCACGAATTTTAAAACCAAAATACAGTGGAATCCCGATAATCAAACAAAAAATAAAGATCCAAAGGATCTAGAAACAAAAGCACCAAAGATCTACATCTTGAATGTTGACGATGAATATGGGTTTATGGAGTGAGATGAATTACCAAAAGCACTTCTTCAAATTGGACCAAATCAAGCTTAGATCTACTGAAATTAATGAACAAGAGAAAGAAAGGATGAAGGTTTAACTCAAGTTAGTCAAGAATTCAATGTGAATTCTTGATAACTTCAAAAGAAAGAAAATGAGCTTTAGTGAATTTTTGGTTTTGGAAGAATGTTTTGCAAGGGGTTTTTTGGCTATCAAAAGCTTGGTGAATGAATGAAATTATGGTCCTATTTAAATACTTTAGGTATGGGAATTTGGTGGAATGGAGCTTGCTTTGGTAATTAAAATTAGGTTTGGTAATTGCAATTTTGGTGGGAAATGGAAAAGAGTGGTGATTAGTGAGGGTTTATGGTATGAAATGATCAAAGTGATGTAGAGAAATCAGAAACCAATGGATCTAGAATATTCCAATTAAATAAATGATCTAAGGGTGCTGAATTTGAATAAAATATTCAAATTTCGCAATGGTTAACGGGTTAACGTAAATGGTTAACCGGTTAACCAAGCCAAAATTTGAATATTCTATTCAAATGAGGTTGCTTGGTTGATGTGGTCCGATTCTTTTTTGTACGTCGAAGAAGGCATGGAAATAAACACATGAACCTTTGAATTCCTTTGAATGAATCAATTAACTTGGGAAATCCTTGATCAAATAAATTTGAATTATTTGCGGATCAACTTCGACTTTTGTCTGTGAATTTTACTCGAGCTGCAGGACCGCTATTTTTGGAATTTTCAATGGTTCCTCTTCCTGGAAAAAAAAGGTTAGTAAAAGGAAACAAAAATATTTTTTTTGGATTTTGATTAATGGTTAGTAAACATAAACAAATAAAGTAATTTAAAGACAACAGTGATCCCCTGCGAGGCATAAGCCTAACCCGAGAAGAACCGAGTAACCAACGTGATCTTGTTTGTATGCAAGATGCAGATGAAAATGCAAAGAAAACTTAGGAAAAAAATTAGGGTGAAACAATATTCTTGATAGCCTCACATAGATGATGGAAAATGTAACAAAGGAGATTGATGTTCTCTTCATTTACTAAATACCATATGAAGTGTCTATGAGTTACACAAGATTTTTTAACTTGTTTATAAATGACAAGTATTCATGAGACTAGCCATAAATGTGCCACATGGAAGATAAAAATATAGTGGGTCAATATGACTCAAGGCCAGAAGTCACGTAAGGTGATGCAGGTCGAAGGTGGCGTGGTCGAAAGACATGGTGAAAATCATGTGGACTTAGTGAAATGAGTAATATGATATATTGGCTACTTAGTGAAATTAAGTACTATGCTATGTTGGCCACTTAGTTAAATTGAATATTATGTCATGTTGGCTAAGGTTGGAGTTCATATCATGACAATGGAAGTAATGTCGACTCACTCACCACATATGCAGTAAATCACTATAATGGAAACAATGTTGACTCGGGTGATACATGTGGAGTCACAATGGACAATACGACGGGAAATGTTACCTTAAACATGGTCAACGTCAAACATGTCGACGAGGGTAGTTAGTTCTTGGTGCCCAACAAAAGCAGTTAAGAAATTCAAATGAAAACAAAGTGGCAGGAACTTCATAAGCATCGACGGTTACTTAGAGAATATGGGGAACGTCAGGAAAAACCGATACATGACTTAGGACGTGTCACCATAGGAGTAGCTTATTAGTCTTATATAGTTATTTTAGAGTAGTTAATAAGCATACTTATGTTTATTTTTTTAAAGGTCTGCAAATTATACACATTTATGCAATACTCAAAGTACTTGCGCTGTGAGAAACTACTGAGAAAAATGTACATGTGTGTTCCAACAATTCAATACATTTAAGCAATTTTACCATAAAAGTCTTTCTTTTAAGACTTTCGACATCCTTTATTGTTCACGCCACTTTTACATTTTTTGCACTTTAATTTCAAACCTTTTCCTTTCCTGCGTTTTGCCATATTTTATTTCAAAGTGTTTTCTATACTTTACTTTCCTTGCAATTTCAAAGAATTTTCGTCACTTTACTTGCAGTTTTATTCACAGTCTTTCGTCCTTAAAACTCTTTCTTTAATTAAGAGAAATCATAAACATTTTAAAGCATTTTCCTAGAAGTTTATGTTAACTTCGATAGCCACATTGTCCTTCACAAATAGTAAATGCACACAAATATGTCTGGGAGATTTTTGAGTTTGATCCCTAAAGTATTAATATAAACTTGTATTTTCTTACCAAATTTCACAATAAACACTATGGTCCCAGGATTTGATCAGTCATACGTTCTTTAGGGGTTATACAACCAATGGGGATCTTGAACAGAAGCTTGTAAGTAGTCTTCATTTTCTCCACCTTTCCAAAGTCTGAAGAGGAACATGTATTTTCATAAAGCTTAAACAACTTTTTTTTGATATCATCAACTTCAGGCCTGCTTTTCTTGGTATTTAGAATGAACATGTCTGTGTTTGACACACTAATAAGCATGGCAAAAATCTTCTGAGTGATAGTGACATTAACACCCGTCATATTTCTTAAACTCCTCCATACCCATTTCTTTTCTACTTTTCCCTCCTAACGAGTTGTCTCCATCAATCTTCTGATTCTCTTCCATAGAAGTAGCAACCTCGTCATATACTTCAGCTTTTACCTAGAAGTCCTTACAAGATGGGGATAAGTTGGACCATTCAACATATCAAAGAATGAAGACCATTATTTCACTCTAAAGTGTTAGAACAAGATTTTGATTCTACTTCTTTGATAGAGATTTGATGATAACAATATTTTATAAGAAAAAATTATAGCACTAAAATCATCTTCTTTGTGCAGGATAGAAGTTCTTATGAGAAGACAATCTCTAAGTTGCTCAGCATATTCTAATGATATACAAGCTAAGCGCATCTCGTAGAAGATCTGATGGTAGAAAGAAGTTCTCATCAAATTCGTTTTTATAGCTGCAAAATTCAAAAATACTCTGATATAAATTAAGTACATTCTAATTCTCATAATAAAGAGAAATTAAGAGGGAATCAAGAATAATGGTTGGGAACAATATCTATTATTTTTGGGAAGGACATTATGACTATTTACAATCTTCCAAAAATGGCACCAGATGTTCTCAACGGATCGCTCCATCAAACGCTTATAAAAGGAGATCATTTGAAGAAATGAAAGACTCTTCTTCCATGCACAAATATTTCTTATCAATTTCTTTTTATCTGTTCTTAACTTTGTAAAAACTATCACTGTGTGATAATAGCTTTTTGAAGCAATTCTGTTACAACTTTTGTAAAACTCTTTGTAAAATTCCTTGAGTGACTAGTGTAGTCAGTAGACTCAAGAAGAATTTGACTATAGGTCTTAGTGGTTGTATTCAAGTTTTGAATAGTGGATTAAGACCTCATTGAGAGAGGCAAATCACCTTGGCGGGTGGACTGAATGTAGTTTGAGTTCAAATGAACCAG
This sequence comes from Lathyrus aphaca, assembly GCA_963966055.1. Classification (NCBI taxonomy): domain Eukaryota; kingdom Viridiplantae; phylum Streptophyta; class Magnoliopsida; order Fabales; family Fabaceae; genus Lathyrus; species Lathyrus aphaca. Next base: position 120,278,753 of record OZ014521.1, on the reverse strand, counting down.
GATAAATCAAAGTGTCTTTTATTATCATTGTTTTTGAAAACCCAATTCCAACCCCCTTCCTTGAGTTTTCACTCCTTCAATTGGAATTAGAGCTCTAGGTTATGAGAAGTACGATTAACCGTGTCAATAAAAGATCCAGAAGATAAACACAATGGCAGATTCAGTCAAGAACAACAATGTTTACCAAAATGACAAGATCAATGGAAAACCTCGTGTGTTCAATGGTGACAACTTTGACTACAGGAAGGATGTTCTGGAGAGTTTCTTTCTGGCTCTGGATGGAGACCTCTGGGATACGGTGACTGATGGATACATTCATCATGTTGGATTAGATGGCCAAAAGATTGAAAGAAAGAATATGTCAGCTCAACAGAAGAAGGAATTCATAAACCATCACAAGGCCAGAACCATACTTTTGAGTGCTATTTCTTACACAGAATATGAGAAGATCACAAACAGAGAATCAACCAAACATATGTTCGACTCCGTAAGGATGACACATGAAGGAAACACTCAAGTCAAGGAGACAAAAGCTCTGGCTCTTATCCAGAAGTATGAAGCTTTCAAGATGGAAGAATATGAAATAATTGAGAAAATGTTCTCAAGGTTTCAAATTCTGGTTGTTGGACTAAAAGTTCTGGACAAAGGTTACTCAACAGCAGATCATGTGAAGAAGAACATCAGAAGCTTTCCAAAGACTTGGAGACCTATGGTCATTGCTTTGAAGCTATCAAAGAATATGAACGAGATATCTCTTGAAGAATTGATCAGCTCACTGAGGAGTCATGAGATAGAACTAGAAGAAGATGAACCCCAGATGAAAGGTAAGTATGTTGCTCTTAAATCTAACAAATCTGAATCTAAACATTTGCAGTCAGAAAAAGAAAGTTTTGGAGGATCATCAGAAAAAGACGAACTATCACTCCTTTCAAGAAGAGTTCAACAACTCTGGAAACGTCATTGGAAAAATTTCAGGAATCGCAGAAGATCAAGCAATCACTCTGAGTCATCCTCTGGATACAAGAAGTCCATAAGCAAATAAATAGTTTGCTATGAATGCAAGGAACCTGGACACTACAAGAGTGACTGTCCCAAACTTCAGAAAGAGAAACCCAGAAAGAAGTTCAACAGAGAGAAGAAGAAAAGTCTTATGGTCTCATGGGACGATTAAGAATATTTTGAAGCTGAGTTAGAGTCAGAAGATGAACATGCCAACATCGCATTAGTGGAAAAGATACCAGAAGATGTCAACTCATCATAATCAGAATCAGATTCTGATACAGAAGAGGTATTCTTTAAACTTTCTAGATCTCAAATAGAAGATAGCCTCTCAGAAATTCTTGAAAAATATCAGAAACTTCAATTCAAATACAAAGACATAAAACAAAGTCTAGTATCTGAATCAGAGGAAGTTAGAAAACTAAAGTCAGAAAACTCTGAGCTAAAAGAAAATATTTTAGAATGAAAAATTTCCTTTGAAAATTTAAAGCTCGGAAGGAATCTGAATCAGAAGTTCTACCTAGTTCTGATAGTATCATAAAGCAATATGATTACAGTTTTCAAAAATTTCTAGCTAAAAACATAGATAGAAGCAAAATTGCCTCAATGATATATGGAGTTAGAAGAAACGGTAGAAGAGGTATAGGTTATGGGAAAACTAAAGGAGAAGAACCACTGAAGTTTAAACAAGTTGATGACATGATCATAAAAGTTAATACTCCTTTAAATTATCACTTCACCTATGGTCATAATCATGATCTGAAATATACTAGTGATTCATCATGTTCTTCAAGTTCTGATGAGAAACTCAAACTCAATCAGAAGTTTGTAAAGTCTAACAAACAAGGACCCAGAAAGATATGGGTACCCAAAGATAAAATTTTGTATGTTGCATATGTCTTTAACAGTCAGGTTGAAACACCAATCTTGGTACCTGGACTCTGGATGCTCGCGACACATGAAGGGAAGAAATCATATGTTCCAAAGTCTTGAGCTAAAGGCTAGAGGCTACATTGGTTTCGGAGGCAATCAAAAAGGAAAAATCATTGGCTCTGGAACTATTGGTAATGGTACACTTCCCTTTATCTCTAATGTGTTGTTAGTAGAAGGATGAATGCATAATTTGTTATCCATAAGTCAATTAAGTGATAACGGTTATGATATAATGTCTACGGACAATGAGCAATGGGTCTGGCACAAAAGATTGGGACATGTTAATATGAGAAGATTATCTCAGATTAACAAACTCATTCTGGTCAGAGGACTTCCTAACCTGGAGTTCAACTCAGAAGCTCTGTGTGAAGCATGTCAGAAAGGCAAATTTTCTAAACCTACTTTTAAATCCAAAAATGTTGTCTCTTCCTCTAGGCCACTAGAACTTCTACACATTGATCTGTTTGGTCCAGTGAAAACTGCCTCTATCAGTGGTAAGAAGTATGGATTAGTGATCGTAGATGACTATAGCAGATGGACATGGGTAAAGTTTATTAGACACAAGGATGAGTCAATTGATGTATTTTCTAACTTCTGTAAACAAGTTCAAAATGAAAAAGAGTTTAGAATTGTTAAAGTCAGAAGTGATCATGGTGAAGAATTTGAAAAAAAAATTGGAATTATTTTTTAACGAAAATGGCATCTCTCATAATTTCTCTTGCCCTAGAACTCCACAACAAAATGGGGTTGTAGAATGTAAGAACATAACATTACAAGAGATGTCCAGAACCATGATCAATGAGACTAACATGGATAAACATTTTTGGGCAGAAGCAGTAAATACAACATGCTACATTCAGAATAGAATCTCTATAAGACCTATTCTGGAGAAGACTCCTTATGAATTATGGAAGAACAGAAAGCCCAACATTTCTTACTTTCATCCATTTGGATGTACTTTCTTTATTCTGAATAATAACGATCCTCTGAACAAGTTTGATTCTAAGGAACAAAAATGTTATATGTTAGGATACTTTGAACGTTCGAAAGTATACAAAGTATACAATATAGAAACATGAATTGTGATAGAATCCATCTATGTCATATTTGATGATAAGTTTGGTTCTAAAAAACCAAAGCAGAATGAATCTCTTGCGGATATAGAAGTTCAAATAACTGAAGAAAGAACTTCTAAAGGACAACCATCCTCAGAACAAGACAAGACAATCACCTCAACAAGTATTGAAGAACCTATTCAAAAGAAACAATACAGAAGCATGTTAAATCATCCAGAAGATAAGATTTCGGGAAAGAAAGATGATCCAATTATAATAAGGTCCTCATTCAGAAACTATGAAGAATCTCTTATGGGATTAGTCTCTCTAATTGAACCAACTTCTGTAGAAGAAGCTCTTTCAGAAAATGATTGGATACTTGCAATGAAAGAACTAAATCAATTCACCAGAAATGACGTTTGGGATTTAGTTCCTAGAACAAAAGGATTCAACATTATTGGCACCAAATGGGTATTCGTAAACAAGCTCAACGAACAAGGTGAAGTTGTCAGAAACAAAGCACGATTGATTTCACAAGGTTATAGTCAGCAAGAAGGAATAGACTATACAGAAACCCTTACACCAGTCGTAAGGTTAGAATCTATTATACTTTTAATCTCATTTGTTGTTAATCATGACATCACTCTCTATTTGATGGATGTCAAGAGTTCATTTTTAAATGGTTATATTGACGAAGAAGTTTATGTGCACCAACCCCCTGGTTTTGAAAATACTAAATTTCTAGAACATGTTTACAAACTTAAAAAAAATCTTTATATGGTCTGAAACAAGGTCCCAGAGTTTGGTATGAAAGACTAAGTAATTTTCTTCTGGAAAATAACTTTATCAGAGGGAAAGTGGACACAACTCTCTTCTGCAAAACCTTTAAAAATGATATTCTGATTTGTCAAAAATTTATGTAGATGATATTATTTTTGGTTCCACTAAAAGTGCCTTGGGAAAGGAGTTTGCTAAGTCTATGCAGGCAGAATTTGAAATGAGCCTGATGGGAGAATTAAAGTTCTTTCCGGGAATACAAATCAATCAAACATCAGAAGGAACGTATATACATCAAAGCAAATATGTCAAGGAACTTCTGAAGAAATTTGATATGTCAGATAGTAAGATTTACAAAACTCCAATGCATCCCACATGTATTCTGGAGAAGGAAAAGGTAAGTGAGAAAGTAGATCAGAAGATCTACAGAGGTATGATTGGCTCTCTTCTTTACTTAACTGCCTTAAGACCAGATATTCTGTATAGCGTGTATTTATGTGCTATATTCTAATCAGATCCTAGAGAAACTCACTTAACAACAGTTAAGAGAATCTTTAGATATCTGAAAGGTAGTACTAATCTTGGTTTATGCTACAGAAAATCCAGAAATTATAAGCTTTTAGGGTACTGTGATGTTGATTTTGCTAGAGACAGAACAAAAAGAAAAAGTACTTCTGGAAGTTGTCAATTTTTGGGAGACAATCTAATATCTTGGTCCAGCAAAAGGCAATCAACCATAGTACTATCAACCGCTGAAGCTAAATACATATCAGCAGCTGGATGCAGTACTCAGATGCTCTGGATGAAAAACCAGCTTGAGGACTTCAATATTTATGAGAGTAACATTCCCATCCTCTGTGATAACACTTCTGCTATTTGTCTTTCAAAAAACCCTATTTTATACTCTAGAGCTAAACACATAGAAGTTAAACAACATTTCATTACGGAATATACTCATAAGGGAATCTTGTTTTTAAAATTTATTGATACAGACCATCAAAAGGCTGATATTTTTACAAAACCCCTTGCTGAAGATAGATTTAATTTCATTCTGACTAATCTCAATATGGAATTATACCCAGAATGAGAAATGTTTAAATTTATGCATTTAACTCTTAGAAGTTCTGTACCAATTTATTTCCTTTTAGAAAGAAAATTGGTTCATAAGTTTTTAAGATGATCTGACTGTTTACTTCTCATAATTTTGTGTCAAAAGAATAACATGCAGATCATAACATCAACACGTGTCAATGAAGCTCTGAGGTTTCCTAAAGAATCAGAATACATGTTCATACTCTGAATATGGACATAACATGCATTCTAGCACTTAGACAGATGTCCTCTACAGAAGAATACATGTTCAATTTCTGGGAAACTGAAACGGCTGAAAAGATGCAATTGAGGCGCTAGTCATGTTTGTAATTGTTCCAAAATCTTGACGCCACTCCCCTTTCAGAACTCATTTAATGCAATTAATCATGATGTTTTATGCATTAGTGTTTTCCACTAATTGTGCTTTTCTTTTACCGCCTCATAACTCTATATAAATGATTGTTTTTCACCTCCCAAACACTTTTCACACTTTCACTTTCACCATCACTCTCTTGTTTCTATTTTTCTCTGCACCCTTGTTCAAACCTTCATCTTGATAACAAATGGCTTCTCCATCTCAAAACGCTCATCAAGCTCCTTCGTCTCAACAAACTCAACATGATCAACCGTCAGAAGAACTCCATATTTCTCCTGTCAGAACCCTTGTTACTCCTGTAGACAAGCTAGAAGTTCTTTGTGAGCTCTTTGTTGACTTTGACATTTTGAAGGAAAATGGGTTTGATCTTACACCTGTAGTCAAGTTTCAAGGCTAGGAGAAATACTTTGATCGTCTGATGGGTCCAATATTTCCTAAATTAGTCAAGGAAGTTTAGATTTTTGCAAGTGCTTCTAACTCTCATATAACCTCTTATGTTCTGGGTAAGAGGATCATCATCACTGAAGAACACATAGCAAAGTTGATACAATCTGATGGAACTGGTATCAAATGCAGTGAGATGGATAAGCTTTCTGATACTACACTTGTCTCTAAAGAAATCTTCTCAAATGTGCAACATTCCAACAAAATCAAATATCTGAAGGATCATTTGAGAATTTAGGCAAAGATAATTCTAGGTTGCATCAGTCACAGGAAAGCAACAAATTCTCCATATTACATCAATGTGGATCAGCAATTTCTGTTGTAGTTTATCTCCAAGAAAAAAAAAGGTTAATCTTACTCATTCACTTTTTAATCATCTGAAGAACAACATAAGGGAAACTAGAGAAGATGAGAAGACCAAAAGAGATTGGAAAAGATGAAGTTCATAGAAACCATCAAGAAGGGTCCAGTTCTGCACTTTAGAGAAGTGATTACCACCAGGAAAATTCCTCTGAAGGACTTCCCTATGTTCTCTGCTGATACACCACCAGAGGTTGTAGTCAGATACTTGGAATCCTGCAAAATGGATGGTGTTGATCCTTTATTCAAACCAGAAGAGCTTAGAAAACCTGCACCAGAAGTTGCTCAGAAGAAGAACAAGAAGAGGAAAGCTTCTGAAGGAACCTCTCAGAAGGCTCCAAAGCAACTCAGAAAGAAAGGTACTTCTTCTTCTCAGTCTGAGTTTATTTCTATTGTAGAATCTGTAACAGTTGTCACATCTGAAAACCCTCCTTTTGTTACACCTACACCTTCTAATCCTATAACTTCTGAAATCCCTACTATACATTCCCCTTCAAAAATTACTCAACCTGAAAACACTTCCTCACCATCAAAAACATTTGAACATCATTTTCCTCAAACTCTAGAAGATTTTGACATGCCAATAGACCCAACACCACCTTTTGATCTAAACACCTAAACCTTTGTTGAAACCCATTCAGAACTTTAACAAGTTATGTCAGATATTGACGTTTTTCCTACTTTTGTTACTACCTCTGAAGCTCAGTCCTTTAATCCACCTCCACCAGCATTCACTCAACAAACACATGGCTTTAACCCTCCCCTAAACTCTGACTCTCATAAAGTTGTTTTTTACTTATCCCCCATTCGTGAAGAATCCTTATCTTCTTATGCATCAACCCCTCCAAAAACTCCCACTTACATTAACATTCCAGATAGTCCCTCCCCAACCAATGAACCTGAGGACCCTCTTAGAACCTTTATTGATGTATAAGCTCTGGAAAAACTATCCTCTGTCACAAACAAAACTGCCATACCCAAACCTAAACCAAAAACAACCATATCAGATGTTGTTACATTGTTGCTAGCATTCGAAGCATAAATGAAACTTAGGCTGGAAGATCTGAAGATTGCCTTTGCATATAACCTTGATCCTGCAGCTTCTGACTTTCTTTGGACCTCCTTCACAAAGAAGCTGAAAGATCTTTGTTATGATATTGCTCAACATAATTTCTGTGAAAGTCTAAAATAAGTGGTCACCATCCTTGAGAAGAAAAAGAACTCACCTTCTGGATGACAAGCCTTGGAAAGAACATGAATCAAAGGAATCATCTTCTGCACTTCAGCTAGTGATTGTTCCTTTTGCTGAAGACAAAGGCAAAGAAACTACTGAAGCACCTTCTGTTGAAGAATCTTCTGAGAAATACTCCACTCAAGCTGCTGCAACCGTTGAAGAACCAACTCCAACATCCTTGGTGCTGAAAACTCTGGACGAACTAAAGAAAGAAAATGAATCTGTCAAGCAGAGGTTGGACAAGCAAGATGAGACTAATGCTGAACTCAAATCAATGATTGGACAACAAGTTGAATAAACTTCTCAGATCAAGTCTCTTTTAGAAGCTTTAGTTACCACGATTAACCCCCAACCATGATTATGTCCTATGCCTTTCCTTCTGTTTGTTTGTTTTCTTATTTTTCTGATATTTCTATGTTTTGTCCAATGTTTTCCTTGATTATCTAATTAATGAAGATCTTACCTTTTGCTTTTGTTTACTTTCATTTTTTATGTCTTTTTGAGTAATGACAAAAAGGGGGAGAAAAGTAAATGATTCTGATCTATAACAGTTTATCAAGACTAAGCCTCAAACATATTAATACTCTGATCAAACTGTTTAAGATGTTTATAGAACATAATAAGTAATCAACTCATGGGGAGCATAAGCTTAAAAACTTCTTATGAAAATTCTGAAAGAATATATCACCATCTAAAAGGAGTTTCCTTACCTTTTAATTCTTTGTTCTAAATCGAAAATTAATATTTTGTCATCATAAAAAAGGGGGGATTGTTAGAACAAGATTTTGATTCTACTTCTCTGATAGAGTTTTGATGATAACAATATTTTATAAGAACAAATTATAGCACTAAAATTATCTTCTATGTGCGGGATAGAAGTTCTTATGAGAAGAAAATATCTAAGTTGCTCAGCATATTCTAATGATATACAAGTTAAGCACATCTCATAGAAGATCTGATGGTAGAAAGAAGTTCTCATCAAATATGTTTTTATAGCTGCAAAATTCAAAAATACTCTTATATGAATTAAGTACATTTTGATTCTCATAATAAAGAGAAATTAAGAGGGAATCAAGAATAATGGTTAGGAACAATATCTTTTATTTTTGGGAAGGACATTATGACTATTTACAATCTTCCAAAAGTGGCACCAGATATTCTCAATGGATCTCTCCATAAAACGCTTATAAAAGGATATCATTTGAAGAAATTAAAGCTTATTCTTCCACGCGCAAATATTTCTTATCAATTTATTTTTATTTGTTCTTAACTTTGTAAAAACTATCACTGTGTGATAATAGCTTTTTGAAGCAATTTTGTTACAACTTTTGTAAAACTCTTTGTAAAATTCCTTGAGTGACTAGTGTAGTCAGTAGAATCAAGAAGACTTTGACTATAGGTGTAACACCCCAAATTTGTCCTATTTATTTTAAGCATCATATCACATCATATGCATCATGAACATATCATTTTCTCAGCATCATATCATAGAAAGATGAAGCATAACATCCCTCATGTCCTAGCATCAAGCATATGGTCATCTATGGAGGTCCTGGAAGTCTTTCAAGCCATTACAAGGGTCCTAATTAGTTTGTACAAGTTCTATGGTGAGTCTATATCACATTTACAAGATCAAGTCCATTGGCAAAAGCTCAGAAGATTGCATGATCATCAGAGATCTCAGGACAAGGCAAAGCTCTTATGCAGTGCACCCAATTTAGGGTTTGAGATTCAAGCACCAAGATCTCACAACTTTGGCCATTTCTCTTGGGCCAAGTCTTCTATATGTTAAGAGGATCCTATGTGTCAAATTTCATAAGAAAATTCCATGTGGAAGTCAGTCAGTGCCTCAGTTGCTTGCAGATGAAGGAGAAAGTCAACAGAGCCCATAAAAAGTCAACTGTGCAATTTCAAGGGGTCTAACCCAATTTTTTGGCCAAGAGGGGTCCTTACAATGTTATAAGAGGTTTGGAATGCCTAAAGTTCAAGAATCATGGAGATTTGAGGGGTTTTGCAAAAATGGTACAAAGTTGGTTTTTGAAGTTTTCCAAATTTTGCAAGTTTTGCCCTAATTTTCAAGTGGCCTTAACATGATCAAAAATTCTTCAAATGGACCAAAGTCAAACATGAAAGTTTGAGAGTGAGGGCTCCCATTTTCAAAAAGTAAAAGTACTTTTTCACTGGATTTCTAGATCTTCCTAGGGGCCATTCGAAAATTTCAAGGTTCTAGGGCATTTTTCAACTTTCCAAAAGTGCACCAAATGCAAGAAGGCTCAAACTTGATTTTTGTGAATTGGTACAGGCCCAAACTTGTTTCAAACTTAAAATACATTGCATAAGAAGCATTTTGCTCAAGAGAATTGTCCATTTTCGTGCACTTTGAAAAAAACCCTCCAAAACATGCAATTTTGCAAAAATCATGAAACAAGTGTGACACTTGAATCTAAGGGCCAGGAATGATTGGGTTTGGATCAAGGGTGGAAAATGAAACTCACGCATGCTAAGAGGCCCAAGAGAGCATGAGCATAGCATTCTTATTCCACCAAGTGCACATGATGCATATTCACACTTTTCTCATTTGATTTTCGTGCACTTTCTTTCACACTTTCAGCACTCATTTGTGAAGTGATAAAAAAGAGAATTAGGGTTGCATCAGATCTGAAATCTCTCTCATTCTCTCATTCTCAACTTTCTTGCATCCTTACATTTTGCCTCATATCTCTTGATTCTTTCACTTTCTCCACAAACTTCTTCATTATTCTTGATCAGTGAATCATATAGATCAAGAATCAACCACTCATTTAAGCTTAAAGCATAGAATTGGAAGCTTGCCATTTCAAAGCCACTTGTGTTGAAACCTCAGATCTAGTTTGTTTCAAGGCCTTAGATGCATTTATTTTGCATCTAAGGAGTAAGAGGAGTGATTTGCACGCATTGGTTGGATTTCTAGCTCAATATTTCAAGATCTCCATCTCAGGTATCGCTTGAAACTTCATGTTCTGGAAATGAAATTGAATGGTTGCTTTGTGTTCCTTGAGGTTCACTGATGATTCTGCACTTTGTAGAATTTATTTTAGTGCATTGTAGTGGAAGATATGTGCATTTCAAGTTTCATGGTGACACTTTATTTTGCTCGATCCGGCCAATTCATTGAGTTTTAGCTTGTTTTGATGCCATATTTGGATTCCTTGATGTCTAATTAGTGGATCTGGACTATGTATTTGCATTATTTCGTTAATTTTTGGTACTGGTTTGGTCTCCGGTGCCGGAGCCCTAGCTCCGGTCACCGGAATTTGTCTTGAGTTCATATTAGGGTTTTCATGGAAGAAGATGAACAACAAAAGTCAGATTGCCTCATCCAGCCGTCCATGGCGCACCACATGTCCCTCATTAGTCTTCCATTTCATGTTTTAATTGCTGTTTCCATTTAATTCAACATGTGGAATGGTCCATGATAGCTTCCGTGCGCCAGCCAGTAGTAACGCGCTATAATGCCACCTCAATTAATGAGGTGGTCATTCACAGCCTCTTGATCAATCTCTCGCTCCAGCTTTTTCCTGCTTTTCCTCATTTATTTCACCTAATATCCACAGCATAAACATGTTCAGCGCACAACATCCTAGGCCTATGTAATTTATTTTCGCACCACCCCTAATTTGGCCCAATCCATTTCCAGCGTAAAACACCTAATTCATACACCACCTCCCACTTCATTTTTTAATTTCCTTTTCCAATTTATTTTCATTTAATTCAGTTTCATTTTAATTCATTTAAAATAGTTCCCTTCACATAAAAAATCCCAAAAAAATCATGAACCTTATTTTGTGTCTCTAATATTTTATCATATTTTTATTTTATTTTTTCCCTTGTTCCACGTGTCAGAATTAATTCTCCATTGCACATAGCTTCTTTTGAATCCTTTCTTGACCAGTCTGCCTTGTCTAATTTCCATAGTCCTCAATATTTTGAGTTTTGATCCCATTCTTTTTGCTTTGTATTCCTAAGACATTTTTCTTTTCATGTGATTTTTCTATGGATTTTTAGAAATTTATTTCTTGAGTTTTGGTCCTGTAACTTGTGATGTAAGTTTGTAACCCTCACTTGTGTTCTTGCCTCCATTAAGCCTAGTTCACTTCTGAATCTTTTCAAATCCTTTTGGCTAGTTGATATAACATGTTTGAGGATCATTTGGTATCAATTGTGGAATTTTTAGATGGCTGTTTGATTTATTGTGGATTTTATCTTGAACCTTGTCCCATTTTGCTTCCTTTGAACCTTTTGGTCTCTTATAAGCCTAAAAAAGCACTTGTGCCCACTTCTTCTTCTCATTTGGGGTTCCTTTGGGGTGTGGGTACCTTCCTAGTCCTAGGATAGGGTTTGTGTCTTCTGAATTTTTGAGTTTGCTTTTTCTTTGAGTCCTTTGCTTCTTTAAGTGCTTTAACTTCATCTTTTGGTTTATTTTGCTTCCATTTTGCATTTGTTTGGTCTTGTACCTCTTATCTCTTCATCTTGTTGGCTTCTTAAGCCATTCTTCATCTTGTTTTGGTTCTGGTTGTGAGTCTTGAGTCCATATTTTGTGCATTTTACTTTGCATATTTCATAAGTGTGCATTTGTTCTCATAAGTGTTTCACGTTGCATCTTTTGCTTATAAGTTTCTTCTCCTCATTTCTTTGAGTTGAATTTGCATTGTGCATATGTTCATACTATATCACTTCTTATTGTGTGATGTTAGCATGTTATCTTGCTCATTTTATTTCACTTGTATGCATACTTACCTTGCAGGGGCTATGGTAAGTGTGAGATGTGGGAATTGAGTTCCACATCTCCAAGTCTCATCTCTCCTCTTATGTTTATGTGCACCAACCCTTTGTTGTTGGGCTTAGGCCTTTCTCATCCCTTCTTCAATCTTCTTCTTCTCTTCTTCTTTCCTTCTTCATTAGGATAGAAACTTCACTAACCCGTAGGACATCCATGCATGTTAACACTTAGGATTATTTTAGTCCCCCTTTAGAATTTTTCCTTTGAGATCCTTTGGTGCTCTCTCTTCTCATCTTCAAACTTAATTCTAATTCACTTAATAAAGGTCGAGTACTTTCATGTGACATGGGACTTTGCTATGATATTCTTGAACGCGTTCCGTTTCGGGGCGAGGTGTGAGTTATCCCTCGTGGTGGATAGGTCTTAGCATGAGTACCTCACAAAGAAAAGCATAAAAAACACTTCTTAACCCAAAAATCACAAAAATACTTAATAATGGTAATAGGCCAGTGTGCTTAAGCCTTCACTTGTGGGACTAGCTTTGGGGATTTCCTCCATAGATAGGTGTGCCTCTTGCGCATTCCATTTCGGGATGATGTGAGATGTACACATCCCATTGAGTAAGACTTAGGTACACTTACCTATGCAAACTTTCACTCATAAAAGCTTCTAAAAAACACAAACAAACAATAAGCGTCTTTCCTTCGGGAATTCTTTTCTCATCTCCTTCGCTCCGTACGCGAACTTGCTCCTACTTGTCATTTTGCAAGACGATTACGCACTCGTCGTCCGAGTCTACAACACCTGAGCAATGGCATAGGCAGTTCAAGCCTTAATTCACAAGCAATTTCCTTTTAGTACCCCTAGTTAGGGGAACTACGGCGTCTCTGATCCTCATTATCCTAATGAGGTACGTAGGCAGCGGGGTAGGGCCCGTTCGAGCACAATCTTTATTTTCCCTACATTTTTTCCTTTTGTTTTCCTACTCAGTTCTTTCTTCAGTTTCTTTTCCAGTTCCAGTTTTCATTTTCTTTTCTTTTGCTGCAGCTTTCATACCCTCACCCTTTGAAATAGTTTCTTTTGCAAACGTGGATCCCGTCGGGTACGGCGGAAGATCTGGGTGCTAATACCTTCCCAGGTCATAACCGACTCCCAAGCTCAGTCTCTTTGGTTCGCAGGACCTGTGTCCTTCCTCTTTCTTTCTTCTGGTTTGTGCAGCATTACCATTCCCTTTCTTCGGGATAAAAATGCCTGGATGGCAACTCTATTCCTTTTCCGCGCCACTTTCGCGTTTGTACCAGGATGAAAATCCGGGGAGCGACAATAGGTCTTAGTGGTTGTATTCATGTTTTGAATAGTGGATCAAGACCTCATTGAGAGAGGAAAATCACCTTGGCGGGTGGAATCGATGTATTTTGAGTTCAAAAGAACCAGGATAAATTAAAATGTCTTTTATTATCATTGTTTTTGAAAACCCAATTCCAACCCCATTCCTTGTGTTGTTTACTCCTTCATAAAGTAACTCTGGAGGGAGTAACCATTTAGATTAAAGGAATCAAAATCCAGAAAATGTTCCAGTATGAGCTTCATATCTTTCTTCTTGATATTAATGGTTATAGGCTTGATGTGCAGGATTTTACCATAGTCAAGATTCATGAGTGCTTGTTGATAAGACGATGAAGCCATTGCAAAAGGGGTTTAAGGGTTCTTAGGGTTTCTTTTGAAATGAGTAGTTTTCAAAGAAAACTTGAGAACAAAAGTGAGGTAAGTGAGAGAGAGAAGTGTGTGAGTGTGATTAAGTTGTGTGTTTTGAGTGAAAATGAATTTTTTTTAAAGAAAAAACTCAAAAACAAAGGAGATGGAATGCATAACATATAAGACAAATCATCATAATCTGAAGCGTTTTTACCCACCAGTTACAACCCATATTTTAGAAGACGTTTCAGATTCATGACACGTAAGTGGATAGGTGTTAGAGGCAGCTGGAAAGGTTTTCAATTTGTGTGATTATCAGAGACCATTAATTTTATTTAGTGTTTCAGAGAATGAGATGCTTCAGAGGTTACTATACACTAGAAGCTAGTTTAGAACTTCTAAACATAGTAGCTTCTTATCATGTTCATACTTTGATTTTCTGTTCAGAAGCAAGCACATAGTTATAAAATATTTCACAGTGCTTAGTTCTGAGTTTAGAATAATATTCTTTGATACTTAGATAAAAGTAGTATTACCATAATGAATTGAAATTCTACTTTCATAAATTTGAAATTCTACTGACTGATATTGAAATATCAGGATTAGAAATTGATGAATAAAACAAATAAATTGTCATACCTTTCTTTGTTCAGCTTCTGATATGTTGATGAGATTGCTCTTGAGAAACCACTTTGTTCCAACAATGCTCTTCAAATAACTATCATGGGTATTTTCAAAGGCCATTTCAACTGGATGAGCTTCAGAGGTTGGTTAAGCATTTGAAGCACCAACTTTTGATTAGTCAGCTTCAGTCTTCCCAGTACCGCTAATATTTGTAGGTTCTATAAATTGGCATAAATTTTGTAAAACAAATATAGCCGCAATGTATATGTACAGGTTCTTTGCAAATAATGAATATATGAAGCAAAGAATCGTTTTGTATGCACCCAAACATGTTGTGTTGAAATGTTTCAACATCTGGAACAACATGTCGAAGAAGATGCCAAGACAGTTCATTCGACATCATGAAATACTGAAGATGGATTGAAGTTTCTATTTTGGTTTCAACAAAAACAGTTTATTTGAAGATTTAAATCAATCCAATGGCGCTGATTGTAGAAGATCTTGAAGACTCAATTTTATTTGAAGGCAAATATTGAAAAATATAGAGTTTCTATATTTAGAGATATTTTAGGAGTTTTTAGTTTTGAAGATCTTTTTGTATTTTGTAAGCAGATTTTTCTGCATATTTATAGTAGCTATTGTTGTGATTGTTTAGGACCAAATCCAGTTGGGAATAGGTTATAAAAGAAACCTTGTAACCTAGTTTAGAAATAACCAACCAAACCGAAAATGTAATATCATTAGGGTTGTGCTCTTGTGGCAGTCGTGCGCAACAAGGAACCCTGTTGTGGCTGTTTCACTTGTGATTCTCGAAGCTTGTAAGCAAGAAAAGTGTTGTATAGGTTTGAATCCATCAATAACAGCAACTGACTGTTGAGGATTGTGAGACATCACTGAGGTGATTGGAAGTGAGGATGCGTTTCTCATATTTAGGAGTTCCTAAGTAGAAGTTGTATTAGTAGTGATTAAGTGAGAATAGTGTAAATTGTAGGTGTTTGCTGAGAAGTCTTTGAATTGATAATACATAGTCGATTTCCTTCCTGGCTTGGTAGCCCCCATAGTAGATTGGTTTGATCGAACTGGGTTAACAATTCTGATGTGTTCTTTATAGCTTTTATGTTTTATGCAGTACCTGAACTGAATGTCCTATCAGATGTCACAACATCCTGAAGCATGTTTAACTCTTATATATCAAAATTTATAAGTACTGATGTGTATGCCTTACCATGTTTATAAGTAACAGATAAGATGTCTCAACATCATATTTGTCATCTGAGTTTGTCATACCAGAATTTCAATTGGTATCAGAGTAGGCATCCTAGTCTGTTTCTGGATGAGATCCAAGGGGGATACTTTCTGGTTCATGGTCATGGTAGAAGGGTTCTACTGAAAAGCTATTTAGATGTGTGAATGGTCCCTAGAAGTGGAGGATGGATTATTATGTTGTTGTGGCATGGGGTTCATGTTGCTATTGTGAAAAGTTTGATTTATTTTCAAACCTATGGCTGCTGGTGTCACCTGGAGATAATTGATAGGGATAATTTGTGACACTTGAAGCTACTAAGGAGTTTGTCATCCGCTGTTTATCTATCTGATAACTCCTTTGTGTGAGAAGGTTTCTCTTCTCTGGAGATATATCCTATGGTGTTGGGGATATATGTCTATCTTCTTCTATCAATTGTGCTAATGATACTTGAAGACTCTTTTTCAAGTCCACTTAAGGCACTGTGAAGAGAAGTGGTTGTTTGGAGATCTGAAGACTGCTATTAACAGACCTATCTTCTGTTTGTTGATCTCATTGTGATCCTTAAAATGATGTATTACTCCATGATAGAATATCACATCAGAATTAGGCATGATTCTGTTGTCCAAGGAATGGCTATATAGATGCTTGGGTGCTAAATTACTATGTTTATTTCACAAGTGTTTGGAACCTACTCCTGATCTGGAAGAAGAGGAATATGTATTGTGTGTCTAAGCAGGTTCTGGTCCTGTAACTCTTCTTAGCTATAATGTTGATCAAGGAGTGATTAACATGTGTTTTCTCCTGAGGACAGTTTATTTCAGGTCCTTGCTGCAGGAGTGAAGTACCTGGGCTTCAAGGAGGATTATTTCAGAGAGACTCCTTATACATGAAGGTCAAGCTGTGTCAACTTGTGGAGTTGACTGATGTGGATATAGCTAATCAATAGCTATATTGTGTGTGAGGACATCTCAATTCAATCTGATTACTGGACCTGAATGAGAAGTTTGTTGGAGTGTCCTAGTTGCTGCTTATGTCTGTATTTTGGTAGCCTGATCAACTGCTGATGGTTGATTCCCCTGTGCCCCTGCATATGTTTGTTATGGAGGCTTGTGTAACTGATACTAATGTCTGAACAAATGTTAGAACATCATCTCAGAAAGTGTCAAATGTCTGCAGAAGAAGAAGAAGAAGTCAGATTATATGTTCAACCTTGTATGAGAAGGTAATCTTATCTGACCATTAGTAAATACCTTGACGGGAGACTTGGTATTTGTCTATTGTTTTTATGATGCATAAAGGTGGATACTTGGACGGGAGACTTAGTATTTACCTAATAAGTATGCATATCTGCAATCTGAATCTTATGGTTCAGAAAGTATTCGGAGTAACTAATGTTCATCTTTAAAAGGAGCTTTGGTTGTTCAAGAAAACGGGAGTTAAGTAGTGCCATATGTGGTGTTTTGGTGGAAGAGTGCAGACAGGTTTTGGTGAATGCAACTGGAATTTTGTTCTTCCCTTGACAAGGAAGGTGTGTATAATCATAAAGTTATTATTGATAAATCATCAGGACTCTGTGAAGATTGCTTTACTCAAGGAGAAATGTCATCCTTGGTATTGTTGTAAGGTGTAGTTATGAACTATTCCTTATGAAGATTCAGATAGTGGCAGGTTTGAAGACTTTGCAGAAAATAGTGGAAGTTTCTTATCAATATATGATATTGGTAGAATTTTCTACAAAACCAATAGGATGGAGGTTGTCTACTCAAACTTGGTAAATAAGTCAAGTCTATGAGAGCATGGAACTCTTGTTCTGTAAAGGAAGGAGGTTATTTCAAGTGGCAAAAGAAGGAGCTGAATTTAATAGTTGGATGTGGACTAACAATGTTCAAACATCTAGTTCAACATCAGAATCTAATTGGTGAAGTGCCACATCAATTTAAGATAGAATGATCTACATTGATTGAATGCTTCATAAGTAATATTATCTTGGCAGCTTGATGAGTATCAACTTCATTGATCAGGATATCTTTGGAAGATTTCTGATAAACGTGAAGAAGACAAGTATGGCAATTGGCTTTTTCATATGAGGATTCATAAAGGAGGTGATCAAACTGTGGAAATTGGTTGGTCTCTATATTAGATTTGAAGAATCAAGATAATCAGAGTGTGGTAGCTGGTTGTTCTTCAGGATTGTCTTAACAAATTACTCTTGGGAAGAAGAGTGGTGAGTGGAAGATAAAGGGAGATTTTTTCTTCTTGAAGGTGGGTGAGAGTTTAACTCTCTTTCTGAATTTCTGATTCTAGATGGTGGCACAGTGAAGTTGAAGAATTTCAGTTATTGGATTATTAGGCTATAGTAAGTCCAGTTGGTGGAGCACATCTAGGATCATGGTGATAAGGTCTTAGTGTGTGGAAAATGTTATAACTATGTGTTAGTACATTATATTGGGTGTTTTCTACATGATTTCTATTCTTAGCCTACCTAATCATATGGGAGAATGATGAAGTAGTTTATATGTATTGGAAGAAACATGTAGAAGAAACTGAAGTAGATCAGGTATTGATTGCTTGGAAGTCTGTTTATGGACATTCTTTCTAATTTATGAATTAGTTTGAATGTGTTTTATTTGGATTGTTGGCCAAAGTACTGTAAAGATATTATGTTGGGCCAACGTTGTTTCAAGAACCTATGTGCATAAGATGTTTCGCTTGTGTAGTTTGTGGTAACTACAAACCAAGAAGGGATCAGGTATGCTTTGGTACAAGAAGTTAATATGTTCAATTGGGAATTGAACAGAGGGTGAGATCTTGAAGACATGAATATATGTCTTATGTTTTCCTTTCATCAAAGTACAAAGAAGCATGGAGTATCCTAGACAGGGGGGGTTTGTTACAAGTCTGTGTAGTTGATGTTATGAAGTTAAAGGGGGTAGCACCTTAACCAGGTTTCGTGATGTTACATAACATGTTGTGACATATGCTACTAAGTATACTTTCCAGATTATTTTATTACTTAGTGGTTGTTGTGTGCATGTCTATGTGATCTAGATAAAAAGTGTCCAAGGGTGTCCAGAAGATTCTGTAAAGTCTATTTGGAATAAAGTTGTTGTTTGCAGGTTGTTTTGGATTCTTCAGGGGATGTGGACAATGTTGCAGTGGGTTGTCAGAACATGTTTCAGAACATGTGAATAGGGGATGACCAGGTTTGATGTGTGGATGGTACAAGTGTGAAACATGTACTGATTTAAAGCTCTTTCTGGCCGGTGAACTTTATTGGGCAAAGATGCTTTTGTGCCTAAAATAACGAGCGGTTGACCAGGAGTGCATCTGTTCCTAGGCATCATCTTTACTCTCAAGGTTTGCTATCGCCCTCAAACAGTGTGTGGTTCTCATTTCTCTTTCTTCTAATGGGGTTATTTAGAGTTTCGATGAATAATTCATGGGTATGGTGCTATGAGGGCTAGGTTTTCCAAGTTTTGGCTAAAAAGGGGAGAAAGTATGTGTACAGATGTTGTACTCAGAGTTGTTGTCACAACAACTGCATCTGTTGTTTTGTGTGGTGGTTATCAGGATGTCAAGGTGGATGTCGTATGCTAGTCTTTATAACTTGTGTCCTGAGTTTTTGAACATAATTGTGACTTGTGTTCTGAGTTACATAAGGGAAAAACAGGATGTTCTCTTATATCACCATTAGTCACCTAGATGGAGTACGTTCAACATGTTGAGGGGAAGGGTTCTATAGAACCTGAATGGAGAGAGGTCTTAATGGATTAGTTCGGCCAAGACTTCAGGACTTTCTACTCCTTGACCATTGTTAATGTTTCCACTGAAAGAATAGGTGAATGGTGTTTTGATTGTGAACGTTGCTGAAGATAGTGGGGACTTTTTTTTTACTGTTGTTTTTTCAGTCATGCTATGTAATCCTTTTGCTGCTGTTTTTTATGTATTATTTTATATATTTGTTTTAGCCAAAGTTTGCCAAAGGGGAAGATTGTAGGTTCTGTAAATTGGAAAAAAAATTGTAAAAAAAATATAGCAGCAATGTATATGTACAAGATCTTTGTAAATAATGAATATATAAAACGAAAAATCATTTTGTATGCACCCAAACATGTTGTGTTGAAATGTTTCAACATCTGGAACAACATGTCGAAGAAGATGTCAAGACAGTTCATTCGACATCATGAATTACTGAAGATGGATTGAATTTTCTGTTTTGGTTTCAACAGAAACAATTTATTTGAAGATTTAAATCAATCCAGTGGCGTTGATTGTAGAAGATTTTGAAGACTCAATTTAATTAAACAAATATTGAAAAATATAGAGTTTTTATATTTAGAGATATTTTAGGATTTTTTAGATTTGAAGATCTTTTTGTATTTTGTAAGCAGATTTTTCTGCATATTTGTAGCAGCTATTGATGTGATTGTTTAGGCACAAATCCAATTGGGAATAGGTTATAAAAGAAACCTTGTAACCTAGTTTAAAAATAACCAACCAAGCCGAAAATGTAATATCATTAGGGTTGTGTTCTTGTGGAAGTCGTGTGCAACAAGGAACCCTGTTGTGGTTGTTTCACTTGTGATTCTCGAAGCTTGTAAGCAAGAGAAGTGTTGTAGTTAACTGAAGCTTCTAAGAAAGGTTAAGTTGTGTGTAATAGAAGTGTTACTTATGTTTGTGGATTGTTGTATAGGTTTGAATCCATCAATAATAACAATTGATTGTTGAGGATTGTGAGACATCACTGAGGTGATTGGAAGTGAGGGTGAGTTTCTCATATTTAGGAGTTCCTAAGTAGAAGTTGCATTAGTAGTGATTAAGTGAGAAAATTGTAAATTGTAGGTGTTTGCTAAGAAGTCTTTAAATTGATACTACATAGTGGATTTCTTTCCTGGCTTGGTAGCCCCCATAGTAGATTGGTTTGATCGAACTGGGTTAACAATTCTGCTATATTCTTTATAGCTTTTTTGTTTTATGTTTTATGCAGTACATGAACTGAATGTCCTATCAGATGTCACAACATCTTGAAGCATGTTTGACTCTGATATATCAAAATTTATAAGTACTGATGTGTATGCCTTACTATGTTTATAAGTAACGTATAAGATGTCTCAACATCATATTCGACATCTGAGTCTGTCATAACAGAAATTCAATATTTCCTTACTTGTTTCTTCTAGACTCCGTATTTTCTTCCTCCTTTTAGGATTTGAACCATATGTTTTTCATTTTTTGTATGTTGTAAGCAATCATTGTCTTGGAACTGGGATTGTTACTTTTCTTCCCTTTTAGCATATCCGTATCAAAGATAATCTCACTCTTTGGTACCCATACTCTTATGAGTCCTTTGAAGTTAGTTTTAATAGAATTCCTCATATTTTGAGCCTTAGCTTTGTAATAAGACTTTGGATCATTCAAAACTTCATATTTAAAATTTTGTTGTCTTGAATGAGTCCTAGCCTTAGGTTCTAGACCTTTCATAACCTTGTAACTTAATATCTTTCATAACCTTTCAGAACCACTTTGACTTTACAATTATAGGTTATGATTAGTTTGAATGCTTTGCTTTACCATCAGGCACAAAATGAGAGTACAACCCTTTTTTAGCAAATATTGATGAAAAAAGGTTTGATGGTTTAATCAAGGTTTTAGTCCTTGGATTAAAAGGTTCTTGATGATAACCAAGTATATCTCTTTTGCTTATACTTACATCATAGATCATGGTTGCAAGTTTGGTTATGTTAAAGCCATGTATTATAAACTCTTGAAGAGCCAATTCATACTCATTAAGAGGTTTGTCGAACATATCTTTTACTAAAGCAATATGATCTCTTTCACGTTTTCAATCCTATTATTAGAGAAATTTAGTTCATATTTTATAATACCATATTGCTTTTGCATAATTTTCATATGTCTGGCTTTCTCCTGACATCTATCTATAAGATCTTGACATAAAGTAATTAAATTAGATCTATAAAGTTTAGAGAATACCTCATATGCATCCTCAAAATCTCTGTCAGAATTAGCTTCTAATTCTTAGTCTAAAAATATTGAATCCACCAAAGCTAGACTTGCTTCTTCTTCATTCTTGTCAGTTTCTTCTCCATCATCAAGTTCATCCCATGTTACCATGAGAATTTTCTTGAACTTTCTTATGAAATTGTTCTTTTGGAGGCTTCCCTTTTGGCTTTTTCCTTTTAAAGCTCTAGACATTCAATTATAAAATGATCAGGCTTCTAAGTGTTGAAACCCCATTTATGATCATCTTTGTTAACTCTAGAGCGTGTTCCTCTGAAGCCAGATCTTCTTCCAGAGAAATTTATGCTCTTATTAGTAAGACTTTGAAATTTCTTTATGATGAAATCCATTTTATCATCATTTGAATCTTTTTTGGAATCTTCTGCATGAGTGGATTCTTTATGCTCCCAAGTCTGAGAAGATTTCTCAGACTTCCTAACAGATTTCAAAGCCAAAGACTTTGATTTCTTGATTGGTTTTTCATCTTCATTGAGTTCTAACTCGTGGATTTGGAGATTAATGATCATACTTTCAAAACTGATATTTTTCAAGTCTTTAGCTTCCTGAACTTATTTCACCTTTGGTCTATATCTGATAGGAATAATCCTAAGAATGTTCTTGACATGATGAAAGGTGGTGTATCTCTTATTCAAGACTTGAATTCCACACACAAGAACTTGAAACCTTGAGAACATGGTTTCAATGTTCTCATCTTCTTTCATTCTGAACAACTCATATTGTTGAAATAGAAGAATACCTTTGGCTTCTTTAACTTGTTGATTTCTTTCATAAATAACACATAAAGATTCAAAATTTGTTTTGGAAGTAGATTTGTCAATGATCTTTATGTACTCAGAGTGAGGCAAAGCATCAACATTAATGCCTCTTACTTGTGGTGTTCTCTATAAATCTTCTTTAGAGCAGGTTGTCATACCCTAAATTTTGACCAAAAATTTTAAATTTTTGTTCATTTGGCGCATTTTTATCGCAATATCATTAATCACTCATTTTACATTTTTGTCCATTTTTTTCTCATAATAATGCGTTTAGTTCCGTTTCGATGTACTTTCGTTTATTGTAGATTTTAATTTCAATTAAAAGAAATATGTAGAATGTCGTCTCATTTTATAATTTAACTGTTATACTTTTTAAGTTAAGTATTCATTTTAAACTGTTTAGAATTAATTAGCTCAATTTTCGCATTAGTGTTAATTTAATTATTATTTAGTTAGTTTTTAGACATTTGTAATTAATTAATCTTATTTTAAAATTTATTATTCTTTTATTTCTATTTTAGTCTTAAAGGTTTTATTTTTTAATTATAGCTTAATTTAATTCAACTTTTAGTAAGATTTTATTAAGATATTTTATTTTTAGATTAATATTTCAATTTTGTTAGTTTAATAAGTTTTATTATTTTTCTTTGTTAATATATTTTAATCATTATTTATTTATTTTCATCATCTTTAATAGTTCAATCTCAATGAGTCTTGTGACTTGGTTTCTATACAGCCAAACTTGCAATTTCATCCGCAACAACCCAGACCAAACACTAAAATTCTGCACATTTTTTATAGGATCTGGAACAAGCTATCCTCAACCCAGCCTGTATTTTTCACTAAATTGAAACCAAGTCAAACCTGCAAATATAAAGTGTCAGGCTGAGTATAAAGAAAAGAGAAAATCAACATCAACAACTATAATTATACACCATTTTAGATAAAAATTCTGAATATAAAGAAAGGGGTTTTCAAGACAGGCAGAGGAAAAAGGTTCCAAAAGAAAACCAATGGATAACAGGGGGATCCATCATCCTGCAAAAAGGGGGAAGAAAACAACAATAAAAGACAGCACCAAGGGGGGCTAAGGGGGGGAGGAAAAACCGAAAAAACAAGAAGAGGGCCATAAACCAACAACAAAAAACTGACCTCAACATTCTCAGAAAAACAGAACAACTTTGAACGAACCTCCATCCAACCATTCAACTCTTTTCACCAACTGAAATCCAAAACAGAACTAATCTCCACGTAAATTCACTGACCACCTTCTTCATCTTCACCATCAATCCCCCACCACCCCTTTTTGAACTCATCATCAATCTTTTTGGACCATCACCAACATAACTGAGAAGGAGGGAATTCACCCAAACACTAGTAAAAGCAAACAATAACCATTCCTCACTCTTCTTTGGATGCAACAACCTTCCACAGCTCAACATCATCGCACACCACCACCTTTCGCTCCTGAGTTTCCGTCGTCATCATCAACATCCTACAATCCGTCCTCACCTTCACCAACACGACCTTCGTGTTTTGCTCCAAAACACCTCCATTAAACCAGACAGCGGAAGAGAAAACACCATCACTACAACAAAACCAACACAAAACCTTCAACAAAATAAATTCCAGTAAACTTATCTTCATTCAAAGAAGAAAGCAATAAGACCAGCAACAAGTTTCAATCTACGGCGTTCCGTTACTCGAACGAAACGAAACCAGCCACCGTTCTGAAACTCCTTCATCACTCACCGCAAAAACCATAAACAGACCCGAACAGCAACCGACAACCCTCCGTCTTCCATCATCACCTCTCAAATCAACCGAAAAAAATGTCTTCGAACCTTCAACACCTTCGCCGCAGCCACCATAACTTTCATCCATGAAAACCCTTCATTAACATCAACTCCGAATACAGACCCTTCAAACAATCCCTTCTTCAACCTTTAAATCAACCTGAATCCGCCGTTTGAACCACCTGTCTTCAACCGAAACCCACATCAAAACAGAATCCTTCATCACCCTTCTCACCGCCATTCACGAACCTATCAACACCAAAAAACATAACATCCTTCAAACCAGAACCTGCAACCTTCACCTTCGCCGTGACCCCTCATCACCGAAAGCGTGAGGCCCTCACCGCGAAGCCATCTCCAACAAAAGCGCCTCCACCCTTCCGAAAACACCACCAAACCGCAATCCTCCTTTAGAACCACTATCATCCAAAACGCAAACCTCTAACCTGTTGCGAAAACCACCACCATCACGATCCACCAACTCTTTGCCGCCTTCATCACTATTTGGTCTCCCAAACGAACGCACAAAAAGAAAACACAGTAAACTCAAAACCCACCGGCCAAACATTTGAATCCACCTTCACTTGTATATTTTCCTATTTTTATCTCATAGATTTGAGAACTCCCTTTCGCTTGCCCTTGTTTCAAAGGAAACGAGAGGTTTGACTGGTTCTAGATTCAGATCAGGGTGTCGGTAGTGGCGGCATCGCCGTGTTGTTTTTTTCTTCAGTGCGTTCAGTTTCTTATGAGGATAAGATTTCCTTTTGCTTGCTATTCCTTATGTTACTTTGTTAATCTGGAAATCTAGAAGTTGATGTTCGTCTATTTCTACCTTCCTGAGAGTTCAGACTTCTATGTCGATGTGTGTTGTGCACAATAACTCTCACGTTGGCTTTTCAAAAGCACTTCATGAGTTTTTAATGAAATAAATGGATTAGTTGAGACTTCCCTATGAGGTGGACTGAAGCGAAGAGTTAACGGGAGAGTTGAAAAGATTTTAATTAATCTCTAACTTTTTTTTAATTAATTAAATTTAGTTTAATTTTGTTTAGGACGTTATTTTAATTTTATTTTAAATCCTAACTAAAGTTTTAGTTTATGTTCTTTTATTAAATTCATGCTATTTTTTTTTCCGATTCTCTTGCTAGCACTTCTTCTTTTATTTTTGTTCGATTGCTCTTGGATGGTGATTTTTGATGCTGGACACTTGAAGAATAATTGGTTGATCGTATAAAATTTCTATAAGTATTTCTGAGTTCTTGTGCATATATTGAAGAGGCGACGGACCTCCTCCGTTAGGTATTACTAAAACTCAATGTTATCTCTCTTTTGCGCCTCACTAGTCTTGATGTCACATTTGCTTTTGTCTGATTACTTGTAACATCACCATTGATTCTAAAATGTCTAAAAACAATTATTCAATTTATTTAATTAAATTACGAAAAAAGGAACTCCGGAGTCTAGCATTCCGTACGTTCTGGATTGGACCGCAACTGGGCTAGCCCCACGCGATGGTTCAATCACCATTCGTATATCAAAATATTCAAATTATCTTATTAATTTAATTACGAAAACAGAACTCCGGAGTCTAGCATTCCGCACGTTCTGGATTGGACCGCAATTGGGCTAGCCCCACGCGATGGTTCAATCACCATTCGTATATCAAAATATTCAAACTATCTTATTAATTTAATTACGAAAACAGAACTCCGGAGTCTAGCATTCCGCACATTCTGGATTGGACCGCAACTGGGCTAGCCCCACGCGATGGTTCAATCACCATTCGTATATCAAAATATTCAAACTATCTTATTAATTTAATTACGAAAACAGAACTCCGGAGTCTAGCATTCCGCGCGTTCTGGATTGGACCGCAACTGGGTTAGCCCCATGCGATGGTTCAATCACCTTTCGTATACTAAAATATTCAAACTACCTTATTAATTTAATACGAAAACAGAACTCCGGAGTCTAGCATTTTGCACGTTCTGGATTGGACCGCAATTGGGCTAGCCCCACGCGATGGTTCAATCACCATTCGTATTCAAAACAATTCAACAATCTTAAAGGATCAGGCATGATTCATCTCCATAGGAAAGTTGTTCCTCCTATCCCCACAAACACAAACAAAAATATTACAAACAATTACTTTCAAAGGAAGAACGTGGCATTGCTTGTCGATACTTATATCCAAGTTTAAAGCTTCTTCCGATTTTATTTATTCTCAAAGAAAGAATGTGGCATTGCTTGTTGATCTTATATCCAAGTTTAAAGCTTCTTTCGATTTCTCATTTCTCAAACGTTTGTGGTGGAATAGGTGAGATACTTTTCTTAAAGATGACGACTTGTCTCTTTCTTTCAAATACAATTTAAAACTTACCAACCAATACAAATTATTTTCCATAATCAGCGAGTAACTGAACTCCGGAGTCTAGCATTCCGCACGTTCTTGAATGCAACCGCTCCTGGGCTAGCCCCACGCGACGTGGTTCATTCGCCCTCTCGTTTTAAAACACCCTTAACATAGATCAAATATCTTTTCTCAAAACGAACGTTGTTTAAATCTTTCTATCTCGCAAACAAGCTAGCGCTTCAGCCTCCTATCGCGAGCAGATAAGCCAACGCTTAGCAGTAGAATGCATTTCAAACAATCGTTCAATAAAAAACACAAATCGTAGTCGCACGAACTACGAAGCTCTGACTTTCCCATTGCACAGGGGAATACGTAGGCACGGGGATTTTAATCCTTTGCGAGCATAATAATAAAAAAAACTTAATATTTTCTCCGTCATAAAGCACAATAATAATTCTCTTTTCCCTTTATTAAAAGCAATCTTAATCAGTAAAAGAAGACAATAATACAAGTTAACATTTTAAGCGCAAACTAGACTAAGAGGTTCCCGTTGAATACAACGGATGTGAGGGGTGCCTAACACCTTCCCTTTGCGTAACTGACTCCCGAACTTAGATTAGTGGTTTTGTGGACCATTCTTATCCTTTATTTAGGTTGTGTCTATATCTTCCTTTTCTCTCGTAGAATAAATAGAATTAGGTGGCGACTCTGTTGTTTATTTTAGGATCGTATGTTTCGAGGTGCGACACAGGTGTGAGAGTTTTTCTATCAGCTACCATTCATAATCCCTTCACAGGAATATCAATGTCATCTTTAAAGCTCATCATTAAGATTTATGATATGTGTGTACATCTTGCTTTTCCACC
The DNA here is from genome assembly GCA_963966055.1 of Lathyrus aphaca. Classification (NCBI taxonomy): domain Eukaryota; kingdom Viridiplantae; phylum Streptophyta; class Magnoliopsida; order Fabales; family Fabaceae; genus Lathyrus; species Lathyrus aphaca. Next base: position 120,251,350 of record OZ014521.1, on the reverse strand, counting down.
ATTCAAATTCAGTAGATTCTATATTGAATGTTGGAGGTCTAGCAACATATTTATTCTTTTCATATGTATTATAATCCTAATTAACATTACCAAAATAAGTGGGCTGTGGATTGGAACCACCATCACCAGAGTGTGTCGCTCCCGGGATTTTCATCCTAGTACAAACGCGAAAGTGGCGCGTAAAAGGTAGAGTCGCCAGCCAGACATTTTTATCCCAAAGGAATGGGAAAGGTAATGTTGCACAAACCTGAGGAAGAAGGAAAAGGACGAGGCCTTGCGAACCAAAGATCTAGATACGGGAGTCGGTTACGAATTGAGAAGGTATTAGCACCCCAATCCGTCCGCCGTACCCGAAGGGATCCACGCTTATAAGTCTGCTTTCAAAGGATGAGAAATAATATGCTGCTCAAAGGAAAGAATGACTATCTGGAATAAAATGGAAATGAGAAATGAAATGGAATTGACAAATGGAAAGAAAAGGGAAAAAATGTAGGGAAAATAAATATTGTGCTCGAATGGGCCCTACCCCACTGCCTACGTACCTCATCGGGATAAATGAGGATCAGAGACGCCGTAGTTCATCTCACTAAGGCTTACACTCGTTTGTGATTTTTAGGATGACATTGCCATAGCTCTAGCTCAGGTGTTACCGGCTCTGACTCGAGGGTGTTTACCGTATCGCTGTTTGAACTGTCGAGACAAGTCATGTTCGTCCGCAAAGAGTATGAGATGAGATGAGAAGACGTGACTTCTTGGTTTGTTGTCTTTTAGAAGAAATGTTTTGAGATTGTGTTTATTGTATGTACCATACTAAAGACTATGACACAGGAGCGAATACTTTCCAAGATCGCCCCCAATGGAACGTTTGTAAAGCATCCTAGAAGAGTGAATGAGACCTCCACTAGTCATTTCCCGTATAGCTTAAGGCTCGTGGCGCATTGTACACCTTTTCCTTTATTAAGTGTTTTGATTTTTTTCTTAAAGCTGAGAAGTGAGACTCAAGTTGTCAAAGGAAAACTTCTAAGGGAAACTAGACTTACCCTAAGTTAGTTGAATTCATGGATAACCTATGGTTAGTGAGGTTTGAAATTAAATCTACCTAAGAGATATTAAACTAAAGATACAAGTAAAAGAAGTTAACAGTGAACAATAGGGTCCTCCTAAGTCATGGTGGGTAAACACGGTATGAAATGTAAATGGGATGAAACAATGGATCGGGTGGGTCGATTGCGTGGTGCTAAGACGCACGACTTATGGTGTGAAATATACAACTTGCTTTTGGTTGAATGGAGTGGAACGATGGTAATCGAGGAATCCTAAAGTCACATGCAACTTTATTTATTTATTTGAAAATATACTCGACGTTGGATCGAGCCTTTTATTTATTTCATTTTTTGTTTTTGTTTTCTAACGCTTTGTTTTATCTTTTCTATCCTAATTATGGAGATTATAAAAGCATACAAGTATTACACTATTACATCACAAAGTACAAATCACAAGAGTATAATCGAGGCATAAAATAATATCCAAGTCCATAAGCCAAACCTTGAAAAATACCTTGCACAAAAAAACAAATAGTTAGTGAATGATATGAACCAATGAATATGCATAATATGATGGAAATGCATTAAAATGACAAAAAATATCAAAAGTCATGGAAAAATTATGAAATTAATTTCCTAGGATCTCTAACTTGATTATAACACTATGTTAAAAAATATCTTAAAAATTCTAAACCTAACTATGGAAAATAGTCACTTAATTCTATCAAAAGTTCAATCACAAATTTATACAATCCATACTACCAAAACAGTAGAAAAAAAGCCCTAAAAAATACACAAAAAATATTCAAGGTACTTTATTTTGTCCTCTAATCATAGAAAAAAGAATGGATCCAAAATATTACAGGAAGTGGTGGAAATAAATTGTACAAATTTATGTGTCCATGAAGAATTCAACCTAAAATCAATTAAAATGAAAAATCGAATTAAAATTGAAAAATGATTAAATTCAGAAAATAAAAATTGGAAATGTTTCTAAATTGATTTAATATCCTATCCTAATTTTTATAGAATTTTATTATTAGTTTTCGTATTTTCCACGGAATTAAATTAAAAAGGCATAACATAGAGAAATAAAAGAAATGAAATAGAGAAGGGGGTGAGGAAAGAAAGTTTTTTAAGTTAAAATGAATTGGGCTTGAGTTTTGGGGGTGCGAAAAGTAATTATTTAGGCCCAATGGCGCAGGAGTCTTGGAAGGTCCATGGGTATTATGGTGGGAGTTTAGTCAACTCCTTGACTTGTTCATAGACCGTTGATCTTGGGTCCTCTCCTAAGTCTTCACATCTAAAGGTCAAAAAACAAAAGTGCAGGATAGTTACGGTTGGGTGAAGTGCGTGTGATCGAAATCTGGTGGTCCTACCGGACGGTGACAAGTGTCACCGCCGGAGTGGACCACCACCAAGAATCTTATCCTTTCCTCACTTCATTGGACGGTGGGAAAAAGGTTTTTATGAGCATTGAATCTGATTTTTTATGAACTTGCATTCTTATTAATTAAAATAAACTTTCAATAATCAAACTATAAATATCAATTAAAACATAAAATACCTCAAAAACTCATACATTTCAATCTCACGAACACTTCCTTCTTCTCAACAACAAAAACCCTAGCCGCCGCTCTTCATCCTTCCCTCCACAAACCTAGCCGCCGTTCCCAACTTCGCCGTCGGATCGAGTAGATCTTCACCATGCTCTGTCTCATCGCCGTTGTTATCATGCGGTTGCTCACGCGTGGAATCCTCCGCGGCGCCGTCCTCGCATCGCCGCCGTCGAACGAACCTTATCCATCATATTCTCGCCGTTAGATGCTTGCCATGTCTTTATTCAACAATCGTCAATGAAAACAAGACATCATATGCGAAAAATAAAGTATCGGAACTTGCTTGCGTCTGATTCAGGTATGAATTGTTTCCTGCTCTTGTTGCTACCTCGATCCTTCCTCTCTTCCATTGCTACGAATTCTCGATTTCACATTGATGTTGAACCTCATGATTGTAGAGAAACAAGCAGGGAGGATGAAGATACATTGATGAGGAGCGATTAAGTAGCAGATTTATTGAAACTGCTTTGCTGAAGAATTCTTGCGTGATTTTGCGGAGTTGTCACGGTGTATTCCCTTGCCCTGTTCAATTTCTGAATCTGAATTGATGGCATGATCTGAATTTCTGTATGTCCTTGATGAAGTGGTTCTTGAAGCGTTGTTCTCATTTTTTGAATCTGTAGGTTGAAGGTGGGCTTTGATCAAAATGTGTTTAATCGTGTTAGAACGTTGCCCTGCTGATACTCTCAGCTTTGGCGTCTTCCCGTTATAAACCGTTGATGGTGCTGTGTTCTTGAATTGCAAATTTGGTGAGGATTGAGGCACTGTTATGAAGCTTGTAGATCTTTGTTGTATATTGTTGTCTGACGAAGCCGAGTCGAGGAAGACAAATTGATGAAGATCCTGAATGCGAAGTGATTGAAGATTAAGGGTGATGATGACGCGAAAACGGTTGAAGGTTAAAGAAGAATGTGACAATGCAGGAGGCTGTTAGTGATATGTGGTGGATGATTGACGATCTTGAATGTTCCAGGTATAAAACTCGGATTTTTATTTCTCGATGCTTTTATTCTGCCATTTATTCCCCTTCTCTGGTGTTGATTTAAACTACGTTGAACATGTGATGCGGTTCGTTGTTCTTGAGTCTTCTTCTTCGATTCAGATCGGTAGATATGATGAAGAAGCTCTTCTAAATTTGATTTGTTTCTGATTTTCAGGTTGCGGTTGGCGTGGATTGTTGAAGATTTTAAGCATTGATGAAGAATTGATAGAGGTTACAGGGCTTTGATTTTCGGATTCAATGGGGTTTTATTTATAGGAAAATAGAGGAAAGAGGATGATTGAAGAAGACTGAAGAAGGTGATGAAAATGGTTCCCTCGTGAAGAGACTGAAGAAAACTACCGAAAATTCATTCCCCTAAATGATTTTTTGGTTGGAACTTTAATAGTAAAAATCAGTTAGAAAATCAGTTAGGATCTGTTAGGGTAGTTAGAAAATTTGTAACTGAAAATTTTTGTAATTCTCTTCTGGTGTTTGGAATTTGTTCATCCTGAAGTTTTATTGTGATGAATTTTTCCTGAGTTTTATTTTGTTATATGACTAAAAAAAACTGAGTTTCTTATTTTATGGATTTTCTGGCTTTTTTTGTTTTGTTTGCATTTTGAACTGATATCCCCTTCCCCAAATTCTGCATATATATCCTTATCAACTCTGCATCAACATGATGAGTTTACAATGCGATTGACCTTAGAAAAAAAGTAAAACTCAAACCAAAATGAAGATGAATAATACGAATCCTGAATGGTCTATTGAGCATGGCTTAGTTGGGCTTTAAAATGGTTTAGAATATAAAAAAAATGAACATTGGCTAAAAAAGGTATTGAAATTAATTAGGGAACAATTTGGATATTGGCTTGAAATTATGAATATGGATTAGTTTGATGGTTTGAAATTGTGACCTGAAATAAGTATAGACATTGGACTTGCAACTTGGGCCCAAAAAAACTCTTAATTAAAATGAACCCCCGCCATGATCGCCCACTCACATGTTTTTTTCGCAAAAGGATGAAAATATCACATAGGCCACTTGAGTTTGATTCTTGAAAGTGATTAATCCTGAATTAATCATGAATTACTCCTGAACTGAATCCGCAAATCGCATGGAAACCAAATGCCAACGAACATGAATTGAGAACCATGAATCTGACGTACTACTGAATAGTCTTTTGCAAATGAAATCCTCAAAGATCACTCAGTTAGTAAAATGAACCTTGAGAAGGCATTGATCCCACTTCTTAGTAGCTTTCTGCCAACAAGTGATTCGTTAATTATGACCTAATGGAATAGGCGGATGGACGTGAACTGAAAACCAGCTAAATGGTTATAAGTAGGAGGGCAAATTTTGGGGTGTTACAGCTGCCCCTATTCAATCACTGTAGACGTGAATGGATGATAGCAGTTGCTTTCAGACATTTGAAGTATACGGGGATTGAATACTAGAAACAACCAGAAAATTTGCACTCTGTGGCAGAAGAACAGGGAAATAAACTCAACCGAATGAACTCTACTTGGATATAATTATCATGAGAAGAATAGCAAACATGGGATGCCTTTTAGATGATGTCAGATGGCTACTGACTTGCCACGCTGCGGGCGGACTTTGATAGGCTGCAACAATGCCTTAGTGATGTATCGTTGGATGAAGTTAGACGAATAACGACTTGCCACGCTGTGGGTGGACTTTGATCAACTTGTGGTAGAATTTTAAGATACTTTGCCACCCTGAGGATGGACTTTTACCAATCTGCGGTTGGGCTTCAGATACTTTACCACACTGCGGGTGGATTTTAAGGGTTTGCCACACTGCGGGTGGACTTCTGCTCACTGCGGAAGATTTTTGAAACTTGCCACCCGAAGATGGACTTTGGCCAGTCTGCGGCTGGACTTTTGCTCACTGTGGGAGACTTTTGCCCACTGCGGTGGACTTTAGAGATTTGCCATACTGCGGGTGGACTTTTGCTCACTACGGGAGACTTTTGCTCGCTACAGGAGACTTTTGCCCACTGCGGGGGACTTTTGAGATTTGCCACACTGCGGGTGGACTTTTGCTCACTACGGGAGACTTTTGCTCGCTACGGGAGACTTTTGCCCACTGCGGGGGACTTTGGAAATTTGCCACACTGCGGGTGGACTTTTGCTCACTACGGGAGACTTTTGCTCGCTACGGGAGACTTTTGCTCACTACGGGAGACTTTTGCTCACTACGGGAGACTTCTGCTCACTACGAGAGACTTTTGCTCACTACGGGAGGCTTTTGCCCACTACGGGGGACTTTTGCTCACTACGGGAGGCTTTTGCTCACTACGGGAGACTTTTGAGATTTGCCACACTGCGGGTGGACTTTTGCTCACTACGGGAGACTTTTGCCCACTGCGGGGGACTTTTGCTCACTACGGGAGACTTTAAAGACTTGCCACACTACGGGTGGAATTTTGAAGCTTGCCACCCGAAGATGGACTTTGGCCAGTCTGCGGCTGGACTTTGAAATCTGCCACCCGAAGATGGACTTTGGCCAGTCTGCGGCTGGACTTTGAAATCTGTCACCCGAAGATGGACTTTGGCCAGTCTGCGGCTGGGCTTTTGCATATGTTGAATTGCATGGCATGTTGTTGCCCCATGACACTGGGGATATTATGTCTTGAGTATTGCTAATGAACTGGTATGAATGTGAAAGAAATTCCTGACGCAGAAGTAATAAGTGTCGCTCCCGGGATTTTCATCCTAGTACAAACGCGAAAGTGGCGCGGAAAGGTTAGAGTCGCCAGCCAGACATTTTTATCCCGAAAGAATGGGAAAGGTAATGTTGCACAAACCTGAGGAAGAAGGAAAGGACAAGGTCCTGCGAACCAAAGATCTGAGTTCGGGAGTCGGTTACGACCTGGGAAGGTATTAGCACCCCATATCGTCCGTCGTACCCGACGGGATCCACGCTTGCTTGCTTTGTTTCAAAGGGTGAGAAATAAAACTGCTGCTGAATAAAACCGCTAACTGGAATGGAAATGAGAAATGAGAAAGGGAACTGGAAAATGAAATGAAAAGAAATAATGGGGAAATGTAGGGAAAATAAAGAATGTGCTCGAACGGGCCCTACCCCGCTGCCTACGTACCTCATCGGGATAATGAGGATCAGAGTCGACGTAGTTCGCCTAACTAAGGCGGGAACTATTTGTTTGTGTTTTTTATGTTGGAACTGCGTATGTCTATGCTCAGGTGTTGCAGGCTCGTCTGGTACGAGTGCGTTTACCGTCTTGCATGTGTGACAAGTCGTCGCGAGTTCGCGTTGTGAGTGAATGAGATGAGAAAAGAAGTTCCCGCAGGATAGTCGGTTATTGTTTTTTTTTTTTTTTGCTTTTATGAGTTTTGTATGAATTTGGCACAAGGAAGTGAATTCAAACTCTTTTCCATGGAATGTACACTTGACTCTACATTCCAAGATGGAATAATAGAACAAGCATACCCAGCAAGGAGAATTTATCCAAGACTGGTTTCCTAGGATTAGGGTTTAAGTTCACTGGCTTGTTGAACTTTTATTAAGTGTTTTTGTTGCTTCTGTGAAGAAGTATTTTTTAAGCTTTCTTTGTGAACAATTCCTTGATGAGACTTGTGCATCATGATAGACAAGCTTACACCACTCCAAGATGGAATGAATGCAAGTGTTTCATGGAATAAGGCTATACACAAGGAACCATTTCCTTTATTTATTAAGTGTTTTTTTTGGATTTTTGTTTGAAGATAAGAAGAGAATGACTCAAACTGATAAAAGGAAAAATCTAAGGGACTAAGACTCAATCCTAATTTCATTGTGTATTTACAAGTGATCCTATGGTTTGTGAGGTATTCTAATCCTAAGAAAGAAAAGGAAAAGAAGAAAAGAGAACTAGAAACTAACTTACTTCCTAAGGAAGTTAAGTTGTCTCTAAAGAAAGGGAAAGCCTAAAAACAAAGCACAAGGTGCTAAGAAAAAACACAATTAAAATGCATAAGAGATATGAATGAAGTAATGCTTACCTCAATCTTCCCCCCTACAAAACAAAAGTTAGCATGACAATGCATATTGAAAGTAAAATCAAAGCATGAAAGCGATTAAGTACCATAAACGTCCTAGAATGGAACTAGGGTTCAAAATAAGACCTAAGTCTAAAGATGAAGGTACCTAAAGGTCTCATGACTTCTAAAGTCAGTAGCTACATGTTATAGGTCCCTAAGTATGCTAGGATACCTCACAAGATCAAACTATGTCAAACTATGTACAAAAAGTTCACATAAATTCACCTAAATGCAAGTTAGGGTTTATGGATGAAGTATGAAGACATATGGCTTACAAACATGAATTAATACATGGAATGAACATAAAAGTCAGTAGTGAATGCTTATGAAAATGTGTGAATGAATATACAATCATGGATGCAATGGATTAGGCATATGGAGCAATGAGAAGAAGATATGTGAGATGAAATGGAATAAACATCGCATAAGATCGCACATGATGAAAGTTAAGGAAGTATAGCATATGAATATGCATGAAATGATTATGGATCAGTAGCATACAAGTTATGAAATGCAATTAGAATGCATGAATAGGCATTAATGACTTCCACATAATTCAAGTTAAACATGAGAAGAAATTAACAAACCGTTTAAGTTAAACTAATTCACATAAGTATGCACTTTGAAACATTAAAACAAACCAAATGAGTATGGTTCAAAAAGTGGCCTATAACTGGAATTAAAGACCTAAAAATGACCTATAATCAACTCCTAAAAATTACCAAAAAGCATCTCAAGCAAATGGCATGAATGCCTTCTTAAACCCTAGGATATGGAGCAAATACACACATGAATCAACCTAGGATCTAGGTGACATGGAAAAATAGCAACAAGCTTTTAAAAATTATGAAATTAAATCCCTGGAATAATAAAGTCATTATTTCACATTGTCCAAAAGGATTCCACAAAATTATGCACCAAAGTGCCAAAACAATTCCTTGATTAGCAAGGTAGCAAAACATGCTCACCCAAAAACAACTCCACAAAGTGGATCAAAAAGGGCACTAAAAATTATGAAAAAAAATGCCTAAGGAGCATCAAAATGTCACAAATTACAGTGATTAATCACACACAAAAAATAGGTTTCACACCTATGGGGAAAAATTTGATTTCGGTCCCTTACGCCAAAACCTTCCTTTTTGGGACAGCTTGTGAACTAAAATCCAAATTAATTATTAAAACTACCCAAATCTGGAAATAAAAAATATGACAAATTAATTAAGAGGATGAGGATCACTCATGAATTTTTCCAGAATTTTATCTCACCTAAAACTATTTTTAATAAATGCGACGAAACGGGCGAAAAAGTGGATTTTAAGGGGAAGTGAAAGGAAGCGATCCTAATGGTTCTTAACCTAATCCCTACGCTCCGAAATCGATACATATCATTAAAAATCACAAATATAACCAATGCCTCAGGTGGGAGGGCTCAGATGAATCTTAAATTATATGGTCCTAAGCCGCATACGACTAAAATGATGCGTAATCGTGGAGAAAGCTTGAAATTACTTACTTGATCGAAGTACCGATTCTTCACATAAAAAAAAATCCGAAAAAAAAATCCTCAAGCAAGGTCTTGTAGTCTCCTATGAGCAAAATAAATGCTCATCATCCATAATTGCTTTTGTGAAGCTTTTCCATAATCGAAATCGATGAATATCGATCAAAAAGACTCATGAACAAACTAACCCAAAATTAGTTCTAAACAATAATTAAATCATGATAAAAAATTCTAATTAAAATTTCCAAGGAATTGATCAAAATCCTAATATACAAAAGAATTATCTAAAAATAATTACTTAACAATTTTAAGAAATAAAAAAAAAATAATTACAAGAAAATTCACTAATAAATTCTAAAAAAACATGGAGAATATGGGGTGCAGTAGAAGTGATATGGTACAAATAAATAAAAAAATGGCCCAAGGCCCACTCTCAACACCAGCGCAGGGGGAGGTCAGATTCGGAATTGTGAAGGTGCAGATAGAAAAAATAATGGCCTTAGGCCCAAATCAAAATTCTTATGAAAACCCTAAAAATTAGGTTATCACAAAACCAAACTTGAATTCGTCTTCTTCTTCCTCAAGACGGCGCCGCTACCATCCGCATCAGCCAAACAACCCGCCGGAAAACATACACTGCCATCACATCATCGCCTCATATCCCGTCCTTTCCGTTGAATCCCTGCCTTCGCATCGTCTTCTTCAAAGCAACGACCGTGATCGGTTCTTCCTCCTCATCATACTTCGATCCAAATCGCGCCGCAAACGGTGCCGTCACCTTTGCCGCCTTAGTGAGTGACTTCAAGGTAACGATTTTAAGGAGTCTCATGTGACAGAATCTTTCACCAACTAATCAGTAGCTCTCATCGCCGGCCATGGCGGCGGCCTCTTCCATCGGCGCCATCCACCCCTGCTCGAGCCACTACAACGCAACTCACATCACTCTTCTTCAGCCTTCGTTATCATCAACGTCAATCTCTCTAATACGAACTAAAAATGGCGTCGGACTACCACCGTTTAATGCTTCGGCATGCCTCACAGTATGGCGGCGGCAAATCGATCTCTACAAACAAACACTTCTTTCAATTGAAGCCACCCCGTTCGTCACGAGGTCTCCACCAGATCCAATCGCAGATAGGATTTCAAAAAAAGCCTGGATTTCAAAATCGTAATGGACACAAAAAATCCCGAGTTTCAGATAAGTGTTTCCCTTCTTTTTTACCTGATTCAATCCTCTACTACTCTTTCACGCGTATGATTCTGAGTTTTTGTAGCTGATAGATTCGTGATGAATCGTATTCTTGAAGATTTTCAGATTGGAGGTTGAAGGATTGGGAATTCGTAAAGGTTTGATGACGGTTAATGAAGGTTGAGGGTGAATCGCTTCAGTGGAGTTTGAAGTTGAAGGTTGATGATAAATCGCTTCTTGCTGGAATCATTGAAGAGAAGAACCGAGGGAGACGGATCTTGATTGATACAGTGATTCTATTTCTCTCTTTTCTTCCAATTCTGAATTTTTGTTTTTTTGAATTGACTCTTTGAAATACATTCAGGAGTCATTCTGAATTCGGGTTGTTGTTGTGTTCTTGAACCTGGATATTAATTTGCAGGTTTGTGATTGTTGCTGAAGCTGGTTCTTGATGCAGGTCACTTGATGGAGCTTGTTGGCATGAAGATGACAATACCATTGAAAAAAGGTTTGAGGCCATCGGAAGATTGAAGGTTCGGGTTTCGGTGGTGTTAAAGTATTGATTCTGGTGATGATTCTAAAGGTGATGAAGGAGAGGTGAGGTTAACCATGAAGCTTGATGTATGAAGATTTGTGATGGCTGATTGAAAATGATGAAGGTGTCAGAGTTGAAGAGATTTGAAAGCTCTTGAAGAAGATTGATGATTGATGCCGTGAGTTCTGATGCTACCATTGGTTGAAGGTTTGAAGATGTAGGCTTTTTTTTTTGAGAGATTCCAAGGGCTGTGAAATTGATGAAGAGTTTTTGAGAGTGGTCATTGAAGTTGAATTCTGTGAGAGTTATGTTGCAGAGATGAGGAAGTTAGAAGAGTCTTTTTTTCCGATCATCATTGATAGAGATCAAGAGAATTAATTAAAGAAAAATTTTGGAGTCTTTTTTGTCTTTCTGTTCAGGGTGTTATTTCTGTTGTATCAGTGAACCCTTTTTCTGCTGTAACTGTTAACTGAATTGTTAACTGAATTCAGTTAACAAAACTCCCCCCCCTTTTTTTTAAGTGAATTTTTTTGGATTAATTAAGATTAAAAAGGGACACTAATTAATCTTAACTACTAATCTTGACTTATGGACTTTTGGATTTGGGAATGATTTTTTTTTTTTAACAATGGTTTATGGATATCAACATCAATTGTGATTTTAATGACAAAAACATGATCTCCAAATGTAAGAAAACAAAGACTTTGATAATTAGCAGAAATGGGCTTAGAGAATGGACTTTGACAATTGTTTATTTTTTTTGTGGAAATAAAATTTGAAATGAAGCTGATAACAATATAATTAGAAATGAAGATGGACATCGAATTAATCGATTAGAAACAAGAACATGGATATGGACTAAAAAATGAATTATGAAGGTCAAGGGATACGATTCTTGAATATTAATTTTGATTTTCGACATAGGCATGACATAATCTTTTAGATAGGATGCGGTTTCCATGAGCTCGTATCTTCGAATTTCACTTAATCCCTATTATTCGACTTAACCTGTTTACATCAACTCAAACGCTCAATCCATATCAAACTTGTACTCTCAGTGAATTCCAAAACTTCAATCCACTTCAATCTCGACCTTCATGAACTCGTAACATCATCAACAGACAATCGAGAGAACCATAATGACCCTATTATCACACGAGTCCACCACTTGATCTTTTTGTACCATGAATGGCATGATACCTTTGATGTGAAAACTTGAACCCCATTTTCGATTAATTAACCATCAACAAAGCCATATCATATATGAGAACCCTTGAACCACTTAAATTGAGTGCAATAGCCGGATAAACCACTTATGAATAGAAAATTCAAATCACAACGGAATGCGCCGATCACATGCCATAGGAATCAATGAAATGCCTGATTATGAATGTTAATGACCTAATGGAATATGCAAATGAAATGCAAAGCGGTAAGCCAGTTAAGATAAAAAGAATGAGGGCAAATTTTGAGGTATTACAGCTGCCCCTATTCAATCATTTGCAGACCTGAACGAATAATTGCAACAGCTTTTAGACGTTCAAGGTATGGAGTGATTGAATACTCGAATAAAACCTGAAAATTTGCACACTGAGGGCAACAGAAATGCCATCTTCCCTTTATTTATTTATGATTTTTTATCTTGACCTCTGAATAGATAGCGGAACATAAGACCAGGTGAAAATATGCTAGGAAGAATGCCATCCTCGAACGACAACTCACAAGGGATCCTCGAATCCAATACTAAAACCATCCTGGAATAGAAACACGATAGTATATCGACCGCAGGCGATAACCATCAACAACAAAGACTGACCTCGGACAGACTTTGCAAAAGAGACAAACTGACCTCGATCAATAAGCTCAACAAGTGAACTACTATCCTCGAATAATAGCCGCAACCACAAGACCAACCTCGGAAGGACTTGAAGAAAAGAATGCCATCCTCGAATGACAATCCAAAAGATCCTCGGATCTAACACGAAACCATCCTCGAATGGAGACGCAAAGGTATACCAGCCTCGACTGATAACCAAACACAAAGCTGACCTCAGACAGACTTTGCAAAAGAGACAAACTGACCTCGATCAATAAACTCAAAAAGTGAACTACTATCCTCGAATAATAGCCACAACAACAAGACCAACCGCAGAAGGACTTGAAGAAAAGAAATGCCACCCTCGAATGACAATCCAAAAGATCCTCGGATCTAACACGAAACCATCCTCGAATGGAGACGCAAAGGTATACCAGCCTCGACTGATAACCAAACACAAAGCTGACCTCAGACAGACTTTGCAAAAGAGACAAACTGACCTCGATCAATAAGCTCAAAAAGTGAACTACTATCCTCGAATAATAGCCACAACAACAAGACCAACCTCGGAAGGACTTGAAGAAAAGAATGCCATCCTCGAATGACAATCCAAAAGATCCTCGGATCTAACACGAAACCATCCTCGAATGGAGACGCAAAGGTATACCGGCCGCAGGCGGTAACCAGAAACACAAAGAAAATAGGACAAGATGGAACGGGATCGTTGTACTTAAACGAGGGCCCAAGACGCGACCGTTGTACTGAAACGGAGACGCGAAAAAAATGAGTTTGTTGTACTGAAACAAGACTCAAAGACGAGACCATTGTACTTAAATGGAGACTCGAAAGGAACGGGATCGTTGTACTTAAACGAGGGCCCAAGACGCGACCGTTGTACTGAAACGGAGACGCGAAAAAAATGAGTTTGTTGTACTGAAACAAGACTCAAAGACGAGACCATTGTACTTAAATGGAGACTCGAAAGGAATGGGATCGTTGTACTTAAACGAGAGCCCAAGACGCGACCGTTGTACTGAAACGGAGACGCGAAAAATGAGACTGTTGTACTGAAACAAGACTCAAAGACGAGACCATTGTACTTAAATGGAGACTCGGAAGGAATGGGATCGTTGTACTTAAACGAGAGCCCAAGACGCGACCGTTGTACTGAAAAGGAGACGCGAAAAAATGAGACTGTTGTACTAAAACAAGACTCAACTGGGGATAACAACAAGACTTGGTAGAAGTAACCACCCTGGGAAACGAAGTTGCATTCTGTGGGGAACACTTCAATCTAATGGGATATATAACAGTTCTCATGTAATATACCTCAAAACTGGCCCATGCTGGCATGCATATGTTTGGATTTATGGCGTAATGCTCCATGATGATGGAAATGCTACGCTTTGGAGGATGCAAATGTAAGGATGATTACTATATGTAAATGCAAATGCAAAAGGGGTCTCCCGATGAGGAGATTGCAGGCATCCCAGATAGCTTGACTGGGGAGAAACTGATGATCACGGCATTGATCTGGTTCATCCTGATGAAGAGGAAACAACTCTGCGGGGAAAACTGTTAATAATTCACCGGCTCTGAACTGCCGCCATTGCCAAAAATAAATTGGACTTTGAGATTGGAGTACCAAGACCATGCTGGAGATGAACTATTCTTGAACTCTGGTGGGGAACCAAAGGCATGATATTGCTGAGGAAGCAACTGTTGGGGAGGCAAAACACTCCTTATATTGCTGAGAATTGCCCCTGTCTGAAGGGAAATTTTTGCATGGGGATGACGCCCACATTCTACTGCCTTTCTGGGAGAGATTTCAAATTCCCACTCTACTGGGGGGTGATGAAGGATGTCAATGATAAAGCTTCATGCTGAAGATAAGAGTTTAAGTTGCCTCTCGCTGGGGATGAGAGACAATGATACCCTTTTGCTCAAGAAGTATCCTTCCTTTTGCTACACTGCCGGAGGGATTGTCTAACGAGACTTGCTAAGGAATTCTGATCAATGAAGCCTGCTGATGAAACAACTCTTGAAGTATTGTGCTGACAATGGCTTTGCTTCCAGCCTCGGGGTTGGTAGGTTGCCAAGTAATCATGAGTAAAAAATGGTTCTCTGAAATTTTCAACTCGCCTCAGACTAAGGTCCATCGGAAGAAAATGTCTCAAAAGGATTTTACAGAAAACATGACATACGAAATTCCTCAGTGTCTTCAAACTCTTGGAGAGATTCGTTGGATCTCGAAACAACTGCCCCAGATTGCCTGATATGAAAGAAATTTGCCTCGCGAGGATTCATGAAAAACCTCATATCACCGTGAAATATTCTGCCCCAGTATTTTGACCTTTGGATAGATGCTTTGGATTTACCGTCTTTGGGAAAAAGTGACTTCTCATGATCTTGTGGTGGCCTACCCGGTACAAGTCTTGAAGTGATCACCTCTGAATGATTGTGCTTTGAAGAAAACACCCAGATCAACTGTTCTTTGAGAGATTGGATCTCGAAGTAATTGCCCCTGTTTGGCTGAACTTTGAATGTATGCCTCAGACTAATGGCTCTTTGAGAGATTTGAATCTCGAAGTGATTGCCCCAGCTTGGCTGAATTTTGAAGAGATTGCTCGACATGATTACCCCGGATTAGTTGGCTCTTACCAGGAATGTTGGGAAAGTCCCTACTCGATGGAGTTTTCTTAAAAAGTGCACCTCGACAGATTGTCCTTCGGAAGTTTCAGACTTCTCAACTTGGCAAGATTAAGCTTCTGGACTGAAGTTTCGTATGTGAATTTTTATGATGCCCAACAAATATATGCAAGCAGAAAATGTTTATTCTAAGAATGAAAATTCTAATGCAACACACATGTTAATCTTGAAGTTTTACTGAAAAAGATGTCGCAAACCTTCGCGAGCGAGTCACTGGTTAAGATACGACATTAATAATTTTTTTTTCTGAATAATAGAAAGCATGCACATGCAACACCAACAAAGATCTTTCAACACCACTCATAGGAGTCAGGAACGCGGTCTCGTGGTAGTACGCTCTCAAAAATAACCCTGTTTCAGTTAGGACTTTTGAGGGTTGTATCGTGGCCTGGTTCACGGTTATAGAAACAAAAGAGATAGGCTCGAAATTTATTTGTGCCCACCCATCTTCGTGATGTTCTCCATTCCTATTTTCAGCTAGCTTTCACAAGCGTTCACCTCTCAAAAAGGGTTTTGTGATGGTTGAGGAACCAATTACACTAACGGTGTAAGCACCAAACAGGTTGTTGTTGGGAGTCAGTCACCCCTTAGTCTTTCGTGTCTGTGCCACACGACTTTGTTCTTGTTTGAGGATCTTTCTTGTGTAATCCTTTTCGTTTTTCACTTTTGCATTCTTTTTCTTATCCCTAACTTTTGCCTGGACTAATTCTTGTGAATCTTTGATTATGAAGTCCAGCGGGATGCCCTAATTTTTGCCTAAGTCACTTGTTTTCAAGTTTCGACTTAGCGGGCTTTTCATTCTTTTTTTTTTCCTTTTTTCTTTTTTTTTGAACAAATCGTGTGACACTGCTTAACTTGAATGCTTTGCGAGGGTCATGACTGTCTCACTTCTTGGTTGTTGAGGGATAACCATTGTGGTTTCCGGTCTTTGGACCTCTTGATTGGTATAACCATTGTGGCTTCTGGTCATTGGACCTCTTGATTTGGTACAACGAAAGGTAATGGATCCTCAGATTTGCACTCCTTTTCGAAATTTGAACGATCGGTCCAGCTAGCTGACACCTACCCTGCCCCTGGGTTAAATGCAAGGGTTTTTTCATGCGAAAATAAACTCCTACTTCAAGGCTCAAATGGGTTGGAAAGGGTCTATCTCCCTTATATCTCCGGTGTTTAGGACTTGAAACAATGCCTGTACATCGTCAACAGGGTCTTTCACAAAGGCACACAGTTAGAGATTTTTGCGTTTTCATTTCGTCGTCCTCCTTGATAGAGTTTAATCACAACAGTTGGTATTGCAATGCACATACACAAAATCATGAGTGAATACGAATGGATTACTTCAAGAGGAACATGTGCATTTTATTATGGTTATCATTCAAAAACAAATAAGTTTCATGCATGCATACAAATGTTTAAACAAATAATATAAACTATAAATGAAAACGCAGTAAAGAAGCTGAACATTGCCGTCGTTGAGGAGGCTTGACTCCGTATGGACTTATTGCTTCTGAAGATGCCTTTGCAAATTGGGAGACCCATTTGAGGAGGAGACTTCAATATGTGAGCAGACTTTCTGGCATGATGACCTTTGACTCGATCAAATTCTGGACCTTGTCTTCACCTTTACCTCTGAAAGACTTGCAATCTTCAATTAAAAGGCCAGGTGCCCCAGAATGGTAATCATACTTGGCATTCGACATTGAAACCCCAAAGGAAGCTTTGTCGGAGATGATCCTGATGCGGCTAGCTCAACCAATTTGAATCTGAGAAAATGAGGAGACTTGCTGCGCGTACGACCTCGGATTATGATCAAACTTCTTCTCAAGTTGTTCTGGCCTTTACCCTTATGCTCTGCCCCTAGGAAACTCTTGGGAAGCTCAGGTTGGATGCTGACAAATGACATCTGGAGGGAAGAGGCTGATAAATAAAGTTGATAAATAAGGTTGCTCGGAAAGATCTTGCACGATCTCCTGCCTACGTATCTCCATTGACCAATGGAGAATCAGAGCAGCGTAGTTCCCCTCAATAGGGATGAAAAATAGCTTCATTTCCTTGACACCACATTCAGGATTTCTATAACTGGCTCTTCTGAGTCTTCATCTGGTTGACTTCCTCTTTCAACAGTTTCTGATTCTGAAATAAAGTTTACACCTCTGTCCTGAATGGCCTCAGCTGGGTCTTCCTTCGATTACCTCCGCCCGGAATTGCTCCAAATATATACCTTGATGAATGTGATTCAAGTTGTCCATTCTGATGAGAAATCAAGTCAAGAAAAGAATCTGTCTCTGAACACCTGTCAAGAATGCAAGGATGTATGCAAATGCCATGTTCAATTATTTCTGAAGAATCTAACTGCTTTGATTCAAGTTTTGATACAGAAAAATCCAACAGCATGATTCAGATATGTGATCCTCGGAAATAACTGAACATGTATGCAGAAATGCTATAATGTCATGTATGCAACAGGCATGTGATCAATAATCTGATGTTGGTGTTGAACAGTGAACCAACTGTCTGAATAGAACCATAATAGCAGCACCATCTCTGTACAGAACCCCATAACTGAGAACTCAATAACTGTAGAACTGGATCACATAATAGCATAATCACTGATGGTGTTGAAACTGAACAACGAGCCAAGTGTCTATGGAGAGTCATAATAGCAGTCACAATATCAGGGTCACCATGGTAATCACAGTAACAATCTCTCTGAAATAGAAATCCCGGATCTCAGAATCAAAGAACCATATAGCACCAGATAATATCATAAAACAACACTGGCAAAGCGGGTATGTTGAAGTTTAGGGTTCCTGCAAACCTGTAAACCCCTCCCAATCTCACGGGTGTGCTACTCGGGTCAAACATCACGGACTCTCGAGGCCGAATAGCAATAATACGTTCACTACTTCCGAGAAATGGCTCATGACCAAATCAGGGAATCGGTTTGGCATTATGTACTACTCAGGGAGGTCTCAGTTGAGTCCGGAAAAACAAGCATCCCTCACAAGTTTCCAGCTTCAAGCACTGAGTCGAGAAACAATAGTACATTCATCCCGAAGGGTACAATACTATCGTCATACGAACAGTTTGCTTTAACTGAATTCCTATGAGAGAACCAGGCCATCCTATGCGAGTTCCCAGTGGGCCCTCGGATGCGAGTGGGTTTGCCAACAAATGTGTGTAATACCTCAAAATTTGCCCTCTCATTTCCTCAACATTTTGCATAGCATTTTGCATATATGGATTCATAAAATAACCAAAAACATTGCATCACATATAGCATAGCCGAGGTGTGGGTATGTGATCAATGATCGGAGCAACCGAAAGTTATGAAGAGGCTACCGAAGGGCCACAAAGCTTCTCAACCTTGTGCAAAGGGTTCACAATATCCCACAAGTCTTCACTTGAAGCCACAAGTCATGGAAAGTTTTGGTTTGATTGAAGGAGGCAAGCAGTGCAATACTTCTTGAGGGAAAAGAGCCGAATTAGGGTTTCATTTCTACAGGGCTTCTACATAAATTTTTGAGTCGAAGTGGATTTCTTTGACTTATATATGATGTCAAGTGCCTAGGGTTCAAATCTCGTCCACAAATTCATTTTGGAAGGGGTTCGACTGGCCGGACGACGGAAAATCGAGGAATTGGAGAAAAGGCAATCGGGCTAGGTAAAAAGGGTCGACTCCGGACTTTTAAGATCGAGATCGTGAAATTAGGGTTACAATGATCCTATGGTTCAAACTTGATCAAGAAATGATGGAGGAATCATAGAAAAACCAAAGAAAAATCATTTGAAAGGTAGTTAGTTTCACCATTTCCCTCCACCTTTCCTTCCACTTTCTTTCCACACTTCCTTTCATTCTTTCCGTCTCATTTTTCCACTTCAATTCCACTCCATTTCCCTTGGAAACTTCCACCACCTTCCACCATTTTCTAGAGTGTTCCAAGGAATATTCCCTTTTCCAACCCTAACCCTAACTAACTTCCAAACCTAATTTTGGATCCCAAACCTAATATTTGAGCCCCAAACCCAAACCTAGCTCCTAGCCTAGTCTCTATTTAAGCCATTTTCATCCAAACAAAAAGGGTTGAACACCATTTTCCGATCTCACTCTTTGATAAGCACTTTTTTCTCTCACTTTTCCTCTCCCTCTCACCAAAGCTTTTTCAAATAAGCTCTTCAAGTTTCACATTGAAACTTGAAGATCTTGAAGCTTAAGCCTCCAACCTTCATATTTTGTGGATTGAAGAAGGATAAGCTACTGAATTTTTGTGAGGATTATCGACTTATCAGAAGCACACGAAGATTCAAGCTCAAGAACGCATTTATTTTGCGATTTCTTGGTTTTCGGTTTTCTCTTCGATTCAAGCTCCGATTCTTGCAACAATCACCGAAGCACTCCTCCGCTTCGTAGGTTGGTGATCTTAATCATTTCTTCTTTAAGTTATTCTCTCCATCTCGCCATTTTTGGCATTCTTTAAGTGCTTTTCGCTTTGTTTAAAATCAATTCCGTTTCGATTATGTTTGCTTGTGATTTGTGATTTTGGTTGAATTTGGATTTAAGGTGTTAATAGATATAGGTTCTACCATGTGTAAATAAGCTCCAATTGAGTAGAAATTTGTGTTAGCATGATTAAGTGGGGGTTAGGATTGTTTAGAAGGAAGATTGTGGCCAAAAGCACTTTTTTTCAAAAGCATTTTTCACTTTTTGTTCAGTGTTAACCGGTTAACGCATATGGTTAACCGGTTAACGCATGCGTTTTTGGCCAGAATGCTGTATTTTTCTGCCCGTTAACGGGTTAACCTATATGGTTAACCGGTTAACGCTGTTCATTTTTGGATTTTTAGCCTATTTTCTTGCTCAATCTTGCTTCCTAGTGCCTCTAATGTTCATGTATGTTTAAGTAGTGATTTTAGGGAATTTTTGGGTCCATTTCCAGTAGCCAATTTATTTTTTTCGAGTCGTTTCGACATGATTCCATTTACTTTTCTATGTTTTGTGTTAAAGGTGCAAATGTGATATAAGTGATTCTTGATGTTGTTTGCTACACTTTAATCATTTGTTTCACATGTTAATTGCTTGCTTAAATCCAACATATGCTTCATGATTATTGTCATTGCTTGCTTGATTGATAAAGTGATTAAATACCATGTTGATTTTTTTGCCAAAAGTGATTAAATGCTTCACATGTTCATGCAAGTTTCTTGTGCTTAATTGACCATATCTTAACATGAGTTCAATTCTGATTTTATGCCATGCATGTGTAACAATTGATGCTTGTAGTGATACTTGTTCAATCTCATGATAAAATGCTCATGTGTGCAACATGAAAAAAGTATGTTTGTTCTTGATTGATCATTGTCATTTTTAATCAAATAAATGATGTAAATAAATTCACATGTTTGAGTTCATTTTGTGATGCATGTAGATTCATGTCAAGTGACATTAATGTGTTGTTTATCATTCACTTTGTGCACATAAATAAAAATAATCAAATTTGGATTTTGCATTTCATAGCTGTTTTTGTATATAGCTGCTGTAAAATTTGTTATATTAGTATGATGTGTGTGACTTTCTACACCTACTTTTTCATGTTGCATGCTGGCTGTAAAAAGCTGGTGGGTGTTAGGCTTAGTTTCATAGCTGTTTGTGTATTAAGGGGCTGTAATAGGTGTTGTATTTTGGTTTTAGCATTTTTCTAGTTCCTTTAGGATTAAAATAGAGTCTAGTTTAGGTCTAAGGTGCCTTAGGATTTAATTAGGATTTAATTAATGTGTGTTTGCCTTATTCTTTTTTATAAAAATGTGCATTAACACTTGTTTTGTAGTGGGGAAGATTGAGGTAAGTTTACTCCACTTTATCCTTTATTTTTTATGCATTTCTTTTAGGCTGTTTAATTCATTTTTCCTTCCATGTTTGTGATTGGTAGGATTCCCCATTGTTAGGACCAACTTATCTTCCTTAGGAAGTAAGTTGCATCCTCTTTCTTTTTTTCTTTTCCTTTTTCCATTAGGAATAGAAAACCTCACTAACCACTAGGATCACTTTGTAAATACATAATACATTAGGATTGAGTCTTAGTCCCTTAGATTTTTCCTTTTATCAACTTGAGTCATTCTCTTTCTCATCTCAAAAGAAAAGCAATAAAACACTTAATAAAAACCGAACAATCTTGTACGACACGAGACTTTGTTGCGGAGTGTTTATACGCGTCCTGTAACACCCCGATAATAATATAATAATTATTTAAATTAAGTTAATAATATATTTATTGATTTAATTAAATAATTGAATTATTATTATTATTATTATTATTTTGGAACAATAATTATTGGGATAATTATTTATTGGAATAATATATAAGTTGGAAATGAGAAAAATCCCATTTTTTGGTAAAAAGGTTATTTTCACGTGAAAAAGGGAAAAGAGGCAGAAAGGGCAAAAAGCCAGAGGACGAAGGTTGAAGGAAGGAAAAGCTTAGAGCTCGGAGGCTACCGGATTAACTCAGGTAAGGGGGGTTTATCATCGGTTAAAGGGTATTATATGATAATATGTACTGAGTAGTGATAACCATTGATTGTACCTCTATTTTGATTGATGCATGATGAGTTTGTGAAATGTTGGATGAATGAAATTGAATGATAATTGAAAAGAATTCGTAGGAATTAGAAGGGATAATGTTAGGATTGATGAAGATGAATAGGATATGATTCGTGTAGATGATGTGGGTGATTATTTTGTGTAATTTGGACTGTGGAAGGTTGGATTGGATAGATTTCGTATCAGAGAAAACCACAGCAGATCTGAGAATTCTGGTTTCTGGTCATACGCGTATGGCACTAGGCAATACGCGTATGAGCTGGCTGGTACGCGTATGGAGGAAGCCTTACGCGTATGGGTGGAAAAGATGGTATTTTGAACGTAAATTGGTCTCTGTTGGTACGCGTATGGAGTAGGTAATACGCGTATGAGTTGAGCGAGGCAATGCGCAATACGCGTATGAGAGTGGGCGTTACGCGTATGGACTTGGTCAGGTTTGGGCAATACGCGTATGGACATGGGCAATACGCGTATGGGCAGAATTGTGATTTTTCTGTGCTACTGCTGTGCAGTTCGGTTGTTTAGGCTGAGTGATGCGACTTAGCCGAGATATGATGTGATAGGGATCATTTCCCGTTGTTTTGAGTGGTAAAGGCATTAGTAGAGTGTGCTAATACTGTGTTTGATTATGTGGCATGATAGGATATGCTTTTGTGATTAATTATGTTGATAATGTGTGATGGTATACATGATGATGTGAATGTATACATTTGTGAATAGACTGTATTATGGCTTAGAGTGTGAGCATGTGTCTATTCTTGATTTTGTTGATGTTGCATTGCTAGGTGATTAGCATGCATATTGTGGCCTTCGGGTGGTAGCTAATTCCCATGGTGAGGAATTAGTGAGTAAATCATTTTGATTTTTGTTGATTGTTGCTTGCTAGGTGAGTAGCTTGCATAGCATGGCCCAATTGGGGTGGTAGCTAATTCCCATGGTGAGGAATTAGTGAGTGAGTCACTATGTCTCAAATGAGTGGGACTAGTGAGCTTGGTAGCCGTGCCTGGATTTGGACGGTGAGGTTGAACTATATGTTCACAACATAGTCGGTACCGCATGCATAGAGTCTCATTGCATAATGAATGTATGGCATATAATATGAACGGATGTATTCCAGTATTATATGTGTGTTGTGTGTTGCGTTGTTAATGTTGAATATAGTTGAGAATCTACTGTCGAGTATGATGTTTTGAACGGATATTGACGTTGCTGAAGGCTTAGCCTAAATTGGGTGAATTAATGTGTTAATTACTTAGCATTACATGTTGTTTTATAATGCTTATTATATTGATTGAGGAACTCACCCTTACATCTATTTTTCAGGTAACGAGAAATGAGTTGAGTAGAAGCTAATGCTTGGAGTCTAGGGTAGTTCTTATGGGTCATGCTCTGATAGATGTAACATCGGGAGGGGATGTTTTAATTAATTTGAGATTGGTTGTTGAATGATTTTCATGTAGTGTGTTACATGTTTTACATTGATGTTGGATTTTATTCCGCTGCGAATTATGCAAAGGAACCTTATTTTGATTAAATAAATGAGCATGACAGGATGTTTTGATAATTGTTGTGAAATGATTGTGTGACACCCTTCGGGGCATAATTACTCTGATGAATATATTGTTATTTTAATTATAATAATTTGGGGTATTTAGAAGGGTGTTACATTAGTGGTATCAGAGCATAGTCGGTCGTGTCGAGTCGTAATTTTTCTGTTTCCCCTGTACGGTATAGGTGTTGTGTAACCCTATCAGTACTTATTGTTTTAGTTGTTGGGTTTCAGAATAGAGATGGCTGGAAGAGGTAGAGATGATGCTGCGATTGCTGAGGCTCTGGGTATGCTAGCTGGAGTACTTGGAGGAAATCCGAATGTTATGGGAATGGGAGCTGCTCGTCAGTTGAGTGAGTTCCAGAAGAACAATCCTCCAATGTTCAAAGGAGCATACGATCCAGATGGTGCTCAGAAGTGGTTGAAGGAGATAGAGAGGATCTTCAGAGTAACTGAGTGTGCTGATAACCAGAAGGTCAGGTTCGGTACACATATGCTGTCAGAAGAAGCCGATGATTGGTGGGTTGCTACCCGCACTGAGTTGGAAACTGCTGGAAATGCTGAGATTTCTTGGGCGGTGTTCAGAGAGAGATTTCTGAGGAAGTATTTTCCCGAGGATGTCAGAGGAAAGAAGGAGATAGAGTTCTTGGAATTGAAGCAGGGTAACAGGTCTGTTACGGAGTATGCTGCTAAGTTCACAGAACTGTCGAAGTATTATACTCCCTATGCTGAGGCTGCTGGGGAATTTTCAAAGTGTGTGAAGTTTGAGAACGGGTTGCGTCCCGAGATCAAGCAGGCTATTGGATATCAAAGGATTAGAGTGTTTTCTGATTTGGTTGACTGTTGCAGGATTTTCGAACAGGATTCCAAGGCCAGAGCTGAGAGCTATCAGCAGAAGGTTGATAGAAAAGGTAAGAATCAGATTGATCGTGGAAAACCGTATGCAGCTGGCAAAGGTTTTCAGAGGCAGAGTGGGATGAAGAGGCCTAGTGGGGGAGACTCTAGTGCTCCTGTTAAGTGTTACAGATGTGGTCAGGCTGGACATCGTATCCATGAGTGTACCAGTAGTGAGAAGAAGTGTTTCAAATGTGGGAAAGGTGGTCATTTGGCTGCAGATTGCCGGTTGAAGACTGTGACTTGCTTCAACTGTGGAGAAGTGGGTCATATCAGCCCACAGTGTCCTAAGCCGAAGAAAGAGAATCAGTCAGGAGGCAAGGTTTTTGCTTTATCGGGTTCTGAGACTTCTGCAGATGATCGTTTGATCCGAGGTACGTGTTATATTAATGGCTTTCCTCTTGTAGCTATTATTGACACAGGTGCGACTCATTCTTTTATATCCTTGGATTGTGCTGTGAAACTTAAGTTAGAGATATCTGAGATGCGTGGTAGTATGGTGATTGATACTCCTGCGAAGGGTTCAGTGACTACTACTTCGGTTTGTTTGAAATGTCCTTTGAGTATTTTTGGTAGAGACTTTGGGATAGACCTTGTGTGTCTTCCATTAGTGCAGATTGATGTTATTCTGGGTATGAACTGGTTGGTGTTTAACCGAGTTTATATTAATTGTTTTGATAAGACTGTGATATTTCCTGAGGATGAGGAAGGAAAGAGTTTGTTTCTATCAGCAAGACAAGTGAGTGAGGAAGTGGCAGATGGGGCAGAGTTGTTTATGCTGTTAGCGACCTTGGAGACTAAAGATAAACTGGGGATTGGCGATCTAGCTGTGGTGTGTGATTTTCCTGATGTGTTCCCGGAAGAGGTGAATGAATTGCCGCCAGAGCGTGAAGTTGAGTTCTCGATTGACTTGGTACCTGGTACTAGACCGATATCGATGGCTCCTTATCGTATGTCTGCTGTTGAACTAGCTGAATTGAAGAGTCAGCTGGAAGATCTGTTAGATAAGAAATTTATTCGTCCGAGTGTGTCACCGTGGGGTGCACCAGTGTTGTTGGTTAAGAAAAAAGAAGGTACTATGAGGTTGTGTGTAGATTACAGGCAACTGAATAAAGTGACGATCAAGAATCGGTATCCTTTGCCGAGGATTGATGATTTAATGGATCAGTTGGTTGGTGCGAGAGTGTTCAGCAAAATAGATTTGAGATCGGGATATCATCAGATACGTGTGAAAACTGAGGATATTCAGAAGACTGCCTTCAGAACAAGGTATGGACATTATGAGTATTCTGTAATGCCTTTTGGTGTGACTAATGCACCTGGAGTATTTATGGAGTATATGAATAGGATTTTCCATCCGTACCTAGATCAGTTTGTTGTGGTGTTTATTGATGACATTTTGGTGTATTCGAAATCTGAAGAAGAGCATGCTGAACATTTGAGAGAGGTTTTAGGAGTTCTGCGAGAAAAGAAGTTATTTGCTAAACTGTCTAAGTGTGAATTTTGGTTAGAAGAAGTTAGTTTTCTTGGTCATGTGATTTCCAGAGGTGGTATTGCTGTTGATCCTTCTAAGATAGAAGCGGTGTCTAAGTGGGAAACTCCTAAGTCTGTTACTGAGATTCGAAGTTTCCTTGGTTTGGCTGGGTATTATAGGAAGTTCATTGAGGGATTTTCTAAGTTGGCGTTACCGTTGACAATGTTGACTAGAAAGGGGCAAGCGTTTGTTTGGGACTCAAAATGTGAAGAAGGTTTCCAAGAGTTAAAGAGAAGGTTAACTACTGCTCCTATCCTGATATTACCGAGTTCGTCGGAACTATTTGAGGTTTATTGTGATGCTTCATTGTTGGGTTTAGGTGGTGTGTTGATGCAGAATAAGCAGGTGATAGCTTATGCTTCGAGACAGCTAAGGGTTCACGAGAGGAATTATCCGACACATGATTTAGAGCTGGCAGCTGTAGTATTTGTTCTGAAGTTATGGAGGCATTATTTGTACGGTTCAAGATTTGAAGTTTTCAGTGACCATAAGAGTTTAAAGTATTTGTTTGATCAGAAAGAGCTGAATATGAGACAGAGGAGATGGTTAGAATTTCTGAAGGATTATGATTTTGGTTTGAATTACCATCCGGGTAAAGCAAATGTAGTAGCTGATGCATTGAGTCGGAAATCATTACATATGTCTATGTTAATGGTTAAGGAATTGGACTTAATTGAGCAGTTTAGAGACTTGAGTTTGGTGTGTGAGAGTACTCACAATAGTGTTAAACTGGGAATGTTGAAGTTAACGAGTGGTATTCTGGACGAGATCAGAGAGGGTCAGAAATCCGATGCACTTTTGGTTGATAAGTTGACTTTAGTGAATCAAGGTCAAGGTGGTGAATTCAGAGTTGATGAGAATGGTATTTTGAAATTTGGTAGTCGGGTGTGCATTCCGGATGTTACAGAACTTAAGAAGAGTATCCTTGAGGAAGGACATCGTAGTGGCTTGAGTATTCATCCTGGAGCTACGAAGATGTACCATGATTTGAAAGGGTTATTTTGGTGGCCGGGAATGAAAAGAGAAATTGCAAGTTTTGTGTATTCTTGTTTGACTTGTCAGAAGTCGAAGATTGAGCATCAGAAGCCGTCTGGGCTAATGCAACCGTTGGCTATTCCAGAGTGGAAGTGGGACAGTATCAGTATGGATTTTGTTTCTGGTTTGCCGAGAACAAGTAAGAATTTTGAGGCTATTTGGGTGATTGTGGATAGATTGACGAAGTCGGCTCATTTCATTCCGATCAGAATGGATTATCCGTTAGAGAGGCTAGCTGAGTTGTATATTGAGAAGATTGTAAGTTTGCATGGTATTCCGTCTAGTATTGTTTCGGACAGAGATCCTAGATTTACATCGAAGTTTTGGGAAGGTTTGCAGAAGGCTTTGGGAACTAAGCTGAGATTGAGTTCTGCATATCATCCGCAGACTGATGGTCAGACTGAGAGAACGATTCAGTCGCTAGAGGATCTTTTGAGGGCTTGTGTTTTGGAAAATGGAGGTGCTTGGGATTGTTATTTGCCTTTGATTGAGTTTACCTACAACAATAGTTTTCATTCGAGCATTGGTATGGCACCGTTTGAAGCTTTGTATGGTAGGAGATGTCGGACACCTTTATGTTGGTATGAGTCCGGTGAGAGTGCTGTGGTTGGACCGGAGGTTGTTCAACAAACTACGGGAAAGATTAAGATGATTCAGGATAAGATGAGAATTGCTCAGAGTCGTCAAAAGAGTTATCATGACAAGAGGAAGAAGTCACTTGAGTTCCAAGAGGGAGATCATGTGTTTCTTCGTGTTACTCCGATAACTGGTGTTGGTCGAGCCTTGAAGTCGAAGAAGTTGACACCTCGATTTATTGGTCCTTATCAGATTTTGGAGAGGATAGGAGAGGTAGCCTATCGTATCGCTTTACCGCCGTCGCTTGCGAATTTGCATGATGTTTTTCATGTGTCTCAGTTGAGGAGATACATTCATGATCCGTCGCATGTTGTCCAAGTAGATGATGTACAGGTGAGAGATAACCTGACTGTTGAAACATCACCTATGAGGATCGAGGATCGAGAGTTGAAGCAGTTGCGGGGTAAAGAGATTGCCTTGGTGAAGGTAGCTTGGGGAGGACCAGCAGGTGGCAATGTGACTTGGGAACTGGAGAGCCAGATGAAGGAGTCTTATCCGGAGTTGTTCGATTGAGGTATGTTTTCGAGGACGAAAACTCTTTTAGTGGGGGAGAGTTGTAACACCCCGATAATAATATAATAATTATTTAAATTAAGTTAATAATATATTTATTGATTTAATTAAATAATTGAATTATTATTATTATTATTATTATTTTGGAACAATAATTATTGGGATAATTATTTATTGGAATAATATATAAGTTGGAAATGAGAAAAATCCCATTTTTTGGTAAAAAGGTTATTTTCACGTGAAAAAGGGAAAAGAGGCAGAAAGGGCAAAAAGCCAGAGGACGAAGGTTGAAGGAAGGAAAAGCTTAGAGCTCGGAGGCTACCGGATTAACTCAGGTAAGGGGGGTTTATCATCGGTTAAAGGGTATTATATGATAATATGTACTGAGTAGTGATAACCATTGATTGTACCTCTATTTTGATTGATGCATGATGAGTTTGTGAAATGTTGGATGAATGAAATTGAATGATAATTGAAAAGAATTCGTAGGAATTAGAAGGGATAATGTTAGGATTGATGAAGATGAATAGGATATGATTCGTGTAGATGATGTGGGTGATTATTTTGTGTAATTTGGACTGTGGAAGGTTGGATTGGATAGATTTCGTATCAGAGAAAACCACAGCAGATCTGAGAATTCTGGTTTCTGGTCATACGCGTATGGCACTAGGCAATACGCGTATGAGCTGGCTGGTACGCGTATGGAGGAAGCCTTACGCGTATGGGTGGAAAAGATGGTATTTTGAACGTAAATTGGTCTCTGTTGGTACGCGTATGGAGTAGGTAATACGCGTATGAGTTGAGCGAGGCAATGCGCAATACGCGTATGAGAGTGGGCGTTACGCGTATGGACTTGGTCAGGTTTGGGCAATACGCGTATGGACATGGGCAATACGCGTATGGGCAGAATTGTGATTTTTCTGTGCTACTGCTGTGCAGTTCGGTTGTTTAGGCTGAGTGATGCGACTTAGCCGAGATATGATGTGATAGGGATCATTTCCCGTTGTTTTGAGTGGTAAAGGCATTAGTAGAGTGTGCTAATACTGTGTTTGATTATGTGGCATGATAGGATATGCTTTTGTGATTAATTATGTTGATAATGTGTGATGGTATACATGATGATGTGAATGTATACATTTGTGAATAGACTGTATTATGGCTTAGAGTGTGAGCATGTGTCTATTCTTGATTTTGTTGATGTTGCATTGCTAGGTGATTAGCATGCATATTGTGGCCTTCGGGTGGTAGCTAATTCCCATGGTGAGGAATTAGTGAGTAAATCATTTTGATTTTTGTTGATTGTTGCTTGCTAGGTGAGTAGCTTGCATAGCATGGCCCAATTGGGGTGGTAGCTAATTCCCATGGTGAGGAATTAGTGAGTGAGTCACTATGTCTCAAATGAGTGGGACTAGTGAGCTTGGTAGCCGTGCCTGGATTTGGACGGTGAGGTTGAACTATATGTTCACAACATAGTCGGTACCGCATGCATAGAGTCTCATTGCATAATGAATGTATGGCATATAATATGAACGGATGTATTCCAGTATTATATGTGTGTTGTGTGTTGCGTTGTTAATGTTGAATATAGTTGAGAATCTACTGTCGAGTATGATGTTTTGAACGGATATTGACGTTGCTGAAGGCTTAGCCTAAATTGGGTGAATTAATGTGTTAATTACTTAGCATTACATGTTGTTTTATAATGCTTATTATATTGATTGAGGAACTCACCCTTACATCTATTTTTCAGGTAACGAGAAATGAGTTGAGTAGAAGCTAATGCTTGGAGTCTAGGGTAGTTCTTATGGGTCATGCTCTGATAGATGTAACATCGGGAGGGGATGTTTTAATTAATTTGAGATTGGTTGTTGAATGATTTTCATGTAGTGTGTTACATGTTTTACATTGATGTTGGATTTTATTCCGCTGCGAATTATGCAAAGGAACCTTATTTTGATTAAATAAATGAGCATGACAGGATGTTTTGATAATTGTTGTGAAATGATTGTGTGACACCCTTCGGGGCATAATTACTCTGATGAATATATTGTTATTTTAATTATAATAATTTGGGGTATTTAGAAGGGTGTTACACGTCCTGTTTCGGGGCGAGGTGTAAATACTTCCCGCGATGGATAGGTCTTAGTACAAGACAGTTCACAAACAAATTCAAAAACACTTCTTTTAAAAAGACAAAAACAAACAATAACCGACTATCCTGCGGGAACTTCTTCTCTCATCTCATTCACTCACATCGCGAACTCGCAGCGACTTGTCTCGCATGCAAGACGGTTAACGCACTCGTACCAGACGAGCCTGCAACACCTGAGCATAGACACACGCAGTTCCAGCTGTAAAAAACACAAACAAATAGTTCCCGCCTAGGTTAGGCGAACTACGTCGACTCTGATCCTCATTATCCCGATGAGGTACGTAGGCAGCGGGGTAGGGCCCGTTCGAGCACACTCTTTATTTTCCCTACACTTCCCCCTTTCTTTCCATTTTCTCTTTTTCTTATTCCTTTCTCATTTCCATTCCAGTTCCAGTAGCAGTTTTATTCGGCAGCATTCTTTATTTCTCACCCTTTGAAACAAACAAGCAAGCGTGGATCCCGTCGGGTACGACGGACGATCTGGGGTGCTAATACCTTCCCAGTTCGTAACCGACTCCCGTATCCAGATCTTTGGTTCGCAAGGCCTCGTCCTTTTCCTTCTTCCTCAGGTTTGTGCAACATTACCTTTCCCATTCTTTCGGGATAAAAATGTCTGGCTGGCGACTCTACCTTTCCGCGCCACTTTCGCGTTTGTACTAGGATGAAAATCCCGGGAGCGACAGCTGGCGACTCTGCTGGGGAAAACCTGATTCTTCCAGTTTCCCTTGTAGAGTCAATCCTAGCGCCTGTTTGGTTTTGTTTCTTTGGGTGTTTATCTGTTTGTTGTTGAGTGCTTTAGTTTAGCTTTACTGTTTTCATTTACAGCTTTACTTTACCGCATTTATTTATCGCTTTCATTATTTTATTTTCCATGCATCATATTATACTGGACTGTCTGGCTGTGCTGGTTTTCATTTTTTCTGTGGGTTGGGAGTTACTGTGAGATAAGCCAAATACCCGGCTTGAGTGCACCATAGGATTAGCGTGGACAGACATTGTACTCTTATGGTATCTCACCATGATGGGTGGCGATGTGTTCCACACCCAGATTGCGACCGTCTTGGAACTATCCTGTGTGGGGATTACCTCACTTCAGGGTACGACCTTGATAGTTATGTGCATCTGGTGACCGATCTTCGAGGACCTTAATGGAAACACCCCTCTCCAGTGATGACAGTGGCAGACCACATTTGTTGGCAAACCCACTCGCATCTGAGGGTCCATTGGGAACTCGCATAGGATGGCCTGGTTCTCTCATAGGAATTCAGTTAAAGCAAACTGTTCGTATGACGATAGTATTGTACCCTTCGGGATGAATGTACTATTGTTTCTCGATTCAGTGCTTGAAGCTGGAGACTTGTGAGGGATGCTTGTTTTTTCCGGACTCAACTGAGACCTCCCTGCGTAGTATATAATACCAAACCGATTCCCTGATTTGGTCATGAGCCATTTCTCGGAGATGGTGAACGTATTATTGCTATTCGGCTTTGAGAGTCCGTGATGTTGACCCGAGTAGCATACCCGTGAGATTGGGAGGGATTTACAGGTTTGCAGGAACCCTAAACTTCAGCATACCCGCTTTGCCAGTATTGTTTTATGATATTTTCTGGTGCTATATGGTTCTTTGATTCTGAGATTCGGGATTTCTA
Organism: Lathyrus aphaca; assembly: GCA_963966055.1. Classification (NCBI taxonomy): domain Eukaryota; kingdom Viridiplantae; phylum Streptophyta; class Magnoliopsida; order Fabales; family Fabaceae; genus Lathyrus; species Lathyrus aphaca. Next base: position 120,219,331 of record OZ014521.1, on the reverse strand, counting down.
TTCAGAGAAATTATTATTGTGATTACCATTAAGACCTTGATATTGTGACTATTATTATGACTCTCCACAGACACTTGGTTCGTTGTTCAACTCCAACACCATCAGTGACTATTCTATTATGTGATCCAGTTCTACAGTTATTGGGTTCTCAATTATGGGGTTCTATACAGAGATGGTGTCATTATTGGGGTTCTATACAAACAGTTGGTTCGCTGCTCAACACCAGCATCAGACCATTGATCACACATCTGTTGCATACATGACATCATAGCATTTCTGCATACATGTTCAGTTATTTCCGAGGATCACATATCTGAATCATGTTGTTGGATTTTTCTGTATCAAAAACTTGAATCAAAGCAGATAGATTCCTCAGAAATAATTGAACATGGCATTTGCATACATCCTTGCATTCTTGACAGGTGTTCAGAGACAGATTATTTTCCTGACTTGATTTCTCATCAGAATGGACAACTTGAATCACAGTCATCAAGGTATATATTTGAAACAACTCCGGGCGGAGGTAATCGAAGGAAGACCCAGCTGAGGCCATTCAGGGCAGAGGTATAAGCTTTATTTCAAAACCAGAAACTGCTGAAATAGGAAGTCAACCAGATGAAGACTCAGATTAGCTTGGTTATGGAAATGATGAACAAAGTTATTTTCATCCCTATTGAGGGGAACTACGCTGCTCTGATTCTCCATTGGTCAATGGAGATACGTAGGCAGGAGATCGTGCAAGATCTTTCCGAGCAACCTTATCTATTAACTTTATCAACCTTTTCCCTCCATATGTCATTTGTCAGCATCTGACCGGAGCTTCCCAAGAGAGTCCTAGGGCCAGAGAATACGGGTAAAGGCCAAAACAACTTGAGAAGAAGTTTGATCATATTCTGATGACGTACGTGCAACAAGTTTCCTCATTTATGCAAATTCGGAGTGGTTGAGCTAATTGCATCAGGATCATCTCCGACAAAGCTTCCTTTGGGGTTTCAATGCCAAGTATGATTACCATTCTGGGGCACCCGACCTTTTAATTGAAGATTGCAAGTCTTTCAGAGGCAAAGGTGAAGACAAGGTCCCGAAGTTGATCGACTCAAAGGTCATCATGCCAGAAAGTCTGCTCACATATTGAAGTTTCCTCATCAAATGGGTCTCCCAATTTGCAAAGGCATCTTCAGAAGCAATAAGTCCAGACGGAGTCAAGTCTCCTCAATGGCGGCAATGTTCAGCTTCTTTACTGCATTTCCATTTATAGTTTACATTGTTTGTTTAAACATTTGTATGCATGCATGAAACTTATTTGTTTTTGAATGATAACTATAATAAAATGCACATGTTTTTCTTGAAGTAATCCATTCGTATACACTCATGATTTTGTGTATGTGCATTGCAATACCAACTATTGTGCTTAAACTCTATCAGGGAGGATGACGAAATGAAAACGCAAAAATCTCTAATTGTGTGCTTTTGAGAAAGACCTTGTTGACGATGTACAGGCATTGTTTCAAATCCTAAACACCGGAGATATAAGGGAGATAGACCCTCGCCAACCCATTTGAGCCTTGAAGTAGGAGTTTCTTTTTGCATGAAAAAACCCTCGCACTTAACCCAGGGGCAGGGTAGGCGTCAGTTAGTTTGACCGAACATTCAAATTTCAAAAAGGAGTGCAAATCTGAGGATCCATTACCTTTCGTTGTACCAAATCAAGAGGTCCAATGACCAGGAACCACAATGGTTATCCCAATCAAGAGGTCCAATGACCAGGAACCACAATGGTTATCCCAATCAAGAGGTCCAAAGACCGGAGACCACAATGGTTATCCCTCAACAACCAAGAAGTGGGACAGTCACGACCCTTTCAAAGCAATCAAGACAAACAGTGTCACACGATTTGTTCAAAAAAAATGAATGAGAAAGCCCGCTAAGTCGAAACTTGAAAACAAGCGACTTAGGCAAAAATTAGGGCATCCCGCTGGACTTCACAATCAAAGATTCACAAGAATCAGTCCAGGCAAAAGTTAGGGATAAGAAAAAGAATGCAAAAGTGAAAAACGAAAAGGATTACACAAGAAATATCCTCGAACAAGAACAAAGTCGTGTGGCACAGACACCAATGATAAGAGGGGTGACTGACTCCAAACAACAACCTAATTGGTGCTTAAACCGTTAGTGTAATTGGTTCCTCAACCATCACAAAACCCTTTTTGAAAGGTGAGTGCTTGTGAAAGCTAGCTGAACATAGGAATGGAGAACATCACGAAGATGGGTGGGCACAAATAAATTTCGAGCCTATATCATTTGTTTCTATAACCGTGAACCAGGCCACGATACAACCCCCAAAAGTCCTAACTGAAACAGGGTTATTTTTTAGAGCGTACTACCACGAGACCGTGTTCCTGACTCCTATGAGTGGTGTTGAAAGATCTTTGTTGGTGTTGCATGTGCATACTTTCTATTATTCAAAAAAATTAATTTCGTATCTTAACCAGTGATTCGCTCACAAAGGTTTGCGACATCTTTTTCAGTAAAACTTCAAGATTAACATGTGTGTTGCATTAGAATTTTCATTCTTAGAATAAACATTTTCCGCTTGCATATATTTGTTGGGCATCATAAAAATTCACATACGAAACTTCAGTCCAGAAGCTTAATCTTGCCGAGTTGAGAAGGCTAAAACTTCCAAAGGACAATCTATCGAGGTGCACTTTTCAAGAAGACTCCATTGAGTAGGGACTTTCCCGACAGTCGTGGTAAGAGCCAACTAAGCCGGGGTAATCACGTCGAGCAATTTCTTCAAAATTCAACCAAGTTGGGGCAATCACTTCGAGATTCAAATCTCTCAAAGAGCCATCAGGCGGAAGCATTATTCAAATTTCAGCCAAACTGGGGCAATCACTTCGAGATCCAATCTCTCAAAGAACGATTGGCATAGGTGTTTTCTTCAAAGCACAGTCCGTCAGAGGTGATCACTTCGAGGCTCGTACTGGGGCAGGCCATCCCAAGAGCATGGGAAGTACTTTCTCCTGAAGACGGTTAATCAGAGGCGCCTATCCAGAGTTAAAAATAATGGAGCAGAATATCTCACAGTGATATGAGGTTTTTCATGAATCCTCGCGAGGAAAATTCTTGCACAGACCATGAAGTCTGGGGCAGTTATTTCGAGATCCAACGAATCTCTCCAAGAGTTTGAAGACACTAAGGCATTTCATATGCCATGTTTTCTGTAAAATCCTCTTGAGACATTTACTTCTGATGGACTTTAATCTGAGGTGAGTCGAAAATTTCAAAGAACCATTGTTCACTCATGATTAGTTGACAACCTATCAACCCGGGGCTAGGGGTAAGGCCAGTGTCGGCACAGTACTTCAAGAGTTGTTTCATCTGCGGACTTCATCGATCAAGATTCCTTAGCAAGTCTCATGGGAGGTTATTTCTTGAGAAGAAGGGTATCATCGTCTCTCATCACCAGCATGAGACGCCTAACATCTCTCATTCCCAACATGAGAGGATTTATCTCTTATCCCCAACAAGTGGCAACTTAAACTCTTATCTTCAGCAGGAAGCTTCATCATTGACGTCCTCCATCATCCCCAGTAGAGTTGGAAGTTGAAATCTCCCCCCAGCAAGGCAACAGAGAGTGGGTGCAATCCCCAAGCAGAAAGTTCCCTGCAGACAGGGGCAATTCCCAACAGTACAAGGAGTTCTTTCCTCCCCAGCAAGTTGTTTCCTCAGCAGTGTCATGCCTTTGGTTTCCAGGAGGTTCTCATCTCCCCACCAGAGTTCAAGAAGGGTCCGCCTCCAGCAGGGTCTTGGCTCTCCAATCTCAAAGTCCAATTTATTTTTGGCAATGGCGGCAGTTCAGAGCCGGTATATCATTGACAGCCTTCCCCGCAGAGTTGTCTTCTCCTCACAAGGATCAATCAGATCAATGCAACGATCCCGTTCCTCTCGAGTCTCCATTTAAGTACAATGGTCTCGTCTTTGAGTCTTGTTTCAGTACAACAGTCTCATCTTTTCGCGTCTCCGTTTCAGTACAACGGTCGCGTCTTGGGCTCTCGTTTAAGTACAACGATCCCGTTCCTCTCGAGTCTCCATTTAAGTACAATGGTCTCGTCTTTGAGTCTTGTTTCAGTACAACAGTCTCATCTTTTCGCGTCTCCGTTTCAGTACAACGGTCGCGTCTTGGGCTCTCGTTTAAGTACAACGACCCCATTTCATTCGAGTCTCCATTTAAGTACAATGGTCTCGTATTTGAGTCTTGTTTCAGTACAACAGTCTCATTTCCTTTCGCGTCTCCGTTTCAGTACAACGGTCGCGTCTTGGGCTCTCGTTTAAGTACAACGATCCCGTTCCTCTCGAGTCTCCATTTAAGTACAATGGTCTCGTCTTTGAGTCTTGTTTCAGTACAACAGTCTCATCTTTTCGCGTCTCCGTTTCAGTACAACGGTCGCGTCTTGGGCTCTCGTTTAAGTACAACGACCCCATTTCATTCGAGTCTCCATTTAAGTACAATGGTCTCGTATTTGAGTCTTGTTTCAGTACAACAGTCTCATTTCCTTTCGCGTCTCCGTTTCAGTACAACGGTCGCGTCTCGGGTTATCGTTTAAGTACAACGACCCCATTTCATTCGAGTCTCCATTTAAGTACAATGGTCTCGTATTTGAGTCTTGTTTCAGTACAACAGTCTCATTTCCTTTCGCGTCTCCGTTTCAGTACAACGGTCGCGTCTCAGGTTATCATTTAAGTACAATGATCCTGTTTGCTCGGGCTCTCGTTTAAGTACAACGACCCCATTTCTTTTCGAGTCTCCATTTAAGTACAATGGTCTCGTTTTTTAGTATTGTTTCAGTACAATGATCCTGTTTGCTCGGGCTCTCGTTTAAGTACAACGACCCCATTTCATTCGAGTCTCCATTTAAGTACAATGGTCTCGTATTTGAGTCTTGTTTCAGTACAACAGTCTCATTTCCTTTCGCGTCTCCGTTTCAGTACAACGGTCGCGTCTCAGGTTATCATTTAAGTACAATGATCCTGTTTGCTCGGGCTCTCGTTTAAGTACAACGACCCCATTTCTTTTCGAGTCTCCATTTAAGTACAATGGTCTCGTATTTGAGTCTTGTTTCAGTACAACAGTCTCATTTCCTTTCGCGTCTCCGTTTCAGTACAACGGTCGCGTCTCAGGTTATCATTTAAGTACAATGATCCTGTTTGCTCGGGCTCTCGTTTAAGTACAACGACCCCATTTCATTCGAGTCTCCATTTAAGTACAATGGTCTCGTATTTGAGTCTTGTTTCAGTACAACAGTCTCATTTCTCTTCGCGTCTCCGTTTCAGTACAACGGTCGCGTCTCAGGTTATCATTTAAGTACAATGATCCTGTTTGCTCGGGCTCTCGTTTAAGTACAACGACCCCATTTCATTCGAGTCTCTATTTAAGTACAATGGTCTCGTATTTGAGTCTTGTTTCAGTACAACAGTCTCATTTCCTTTCGCGTCTCCGTTTCAGTACAACGGTCGCGTCTCGGGTTATCGTTTAAGTACAACGACCCCATTTCATTCGAGTCTCCATTTAAATACAATGGTCTCGTATTTGAGTCTTGTTTCAGTACAACAGTCTCATCTTTTCGCGTCTCCGTTTCAGTACAACGGTCGCGTCTTGGGCTCTCGTTTAAGTACAACGATCCCGTTCCTTTCGAGTCTCCATTTAAGTACAATGGTCTCGTATTTGAGTCTTGTTTCAGTACAACAGTCTCATTTCTCTTCGCGTCTCCGTTTCAGTACAACGGTCGCGTCTCAGGTTATCATTTAAGTACAATGATCCTGTTTGTTCGGGCTCTCGTTTAAGTACAACGATCCCATTTCATTCGGGTTATCATTTAAGTACAATGATCCCGTTTCATCCCGTCTTATCTTCTTTTGAGTTGTCATTCGAGGATGGCATGCTTCCCAGTAAATTTCCACCTGTTTCTATTTTTCCGCTACCTATTCGGAGGTCAAAATCAGAAAATACATAAATAAATAAATGGGCAGATGGCATTTCCATTACCCTCGGTGTGCAAATTTTCAGGTTTTATTCGAGTATTCAATCACTCCATACCTTGAACGCCTAAAAGTTGTTGCAATCATCCGTTCAGGTCTGCAGTTGATTGAATAGGGGCAGCTGTAATACCTCAAAATTTGCCCTCTCATTTCCTCAACATTTTGCATAGCATTTTGCATATATGGATTCATAAAATAACCAAAAACATTGCATCACATATAGCATAGCCGAGGCGTGGGTATGTGATCAATGATCGGAGCAACCGAAAGTTATGAAGAGGCTACCGAAGGGCCACAAAGCTTCTCAACCTTGTGCAAAGGGTTCACAATATCCCACAAGTCTTCACTTGAAGCCACAAGTCATGGAAAGTTTTGGTTTGATTGAAGGAGGCAAGCAGTGCAATACTTCTTGAGGGAAAAGAGCCGAATTAGGGTTTCATTTCTACAGGGCTTCTACATAAATTTTTGAGTCGAAGTGGATTTCTTTGACTTATATATGATGTCAAGTGCCTAGGGTTCAAATCTCGTCCACAAATTCATTTTGGAAGGGGTTCGACTGGCCGGACGACGGAAAATCGAGGAATTGGAGAAAAGGCAATCGGGCTAGGTAAAAAGGGTCGACTCCGGACTTTTAAGATCGAGATCGTGAAATTAGGGTTACAATGATCCTATGGTTCAAACTTGATCAAGAAATGATGGAGGAATCATAGAAAAACCAAAGAAAAATCATTTGAAAGGTAGTTAGTTTCACCATTTCCCTCCACCTTTCCTTCCACTTTCTTTCCACACTTCCTTTCATTCTTTCCGTCTCATTTTTCCACTTCAATTCCACTCCATTTCCCTTGGAAACTTCCACCACCTTCCACCATTTTCTAGAGTGTTCCAAGGAATATTCCCTTTTCCAACCCTAACCCTAACTAACTTCCAAACCTAATTTTGGATCCCAAACCTAATATTTGGGCCCCAAACCCAAACCTAGCTCCTAGCCTAGTCTCTATTTAAGCCATTTTCATCCAAACAAAAAGGGTTGAACACCATTTTCCGATCTCACTCTTTGATAAGCACTTTTTTCTCTCACTTTTCCTCTCCCTCTCACCAAAGCTTTTTCAAATAAGCTCTTCAAGTTTCACATTGAAACTTGAAGATCTTGAAGCTTAAGCCTCCAACCTTCATATTTTGTGGATTGAAGAAGGATAAGCTACTGAATTTTTGTGAGGATTATCGACTTATCAGAAGCACACGAAGATTCAAGCTCAAGAACGCATTTATTTTGCGATTTCTTGGTTTTCGGTTTTCTCTTCGATTCAAGCTCCGATTCTTGCAACAATCACCGAAGCACTCCTCCGCTTCGTAGGTTGGTGATCTTAATCATTTCTTCTTTAAGTTATTCTCTCCATCTCGCCATTTTTGGCATTCTTTAAGTGCTTTTCGCTTTGTTTAAAATCAATTCCGTTTCGATTATGTTTGCTTGTGATTTGTGATTTTGGTTGAATTTGGATTTAAGGTGTTAATAGATATAGGTTCTACCATGTGTAAATAAGCTCCAATTGAGTAGAAATTTGTGTTAGCATGATTAAGTGGGGGTTAGGATTGTTTAGAAGGAAGATTGTGGCCAAAAGCACTTTTTTTCAAAAGCATTTTTCACTTTTTGTTCAGTGTTAACCGGTTAACGCATATGGTTAACCGGTTAACGCATGCGTTTTTGGCCAGAATGCTGTATTTTTCTGCCCGTTAACGGGTTAACCTATATGGTTAACCGGTTAACGCTGTTCATTTTTGTATTTTTAGCCTATTTTCTTGCTCAATCTTGCTTCCTAGTGCCTCTAATGTTCATGTATGTTTAAGTAGTGATTTTAGGGAATTTTTGGGTCCATTTCCAGTAGCCAATTTATTTTTTTCGAGTCGTTTCGACATGATTCCATTTACTTTTCTATGTTTTGTGTTAAAGGTGCAAATGTGATATAAGTGATTCTTGATGTTGTTTGCTACACTTTAATCATTTGTTTCACATGTTAATTGCTTGCTTAAATCCAACATATGCTTCATGATTATTGTCATTGCTTGCTTGATTGATAAAGTGATTAAATACCATGTTGATTTTTTTGCCAAAAGTGATTAAATGCTTCACATGTTCATGCAAGTTTCTTGTGCTTAATTGACCATATCTTAACATGAGTTCAATTCTGATTTTATGCCATGCATGTGTAACAATTGATGCTTGTAGTGATACTTGTTCAATCTCATGATAAAATGCTCATGTGTGCAACATGAAAAAAGTATGTTTGTTCTTGATTGATCATTGTCATTTTTAATCAAATAAATGATGTAAATAAATTCACATGTTTGAGTTCATTTTGTGATGCATGTAGATTCATGTCAAGTGACATTAATGTGTTGTTTATCATTCACTTTGTGCACATAAATAAAAATAATCAAATTTGGATTTTGCATTTCATAGCTGTTTTTGTATATAGCTGCTGTAAAATTTGTTATATTAGTATGATGTGTGTGACTTTCTACACCTACTTTTTCATGTTGCATGCTGGCTGTAAAAAGCTGGTGGGTGTTAGGCTTAGTTTCATAGCTGTTTGTGTATTAAGGGGCTGTAATAGGTGTTGTATTTTGGTTTTAGCATTTTTCTAGTTCCTTTAGGATTAAAATAGAGTCTAGTTTAGGTCTAAGGTGCCTTAGGATTTAATTAGGATTTAATTAATGTGTGTTTGCCTTATTCTTTTTTATAAAAATGTGCATTAACACTTGTTTTGTAGTGGGGAAGATTGAGGTAAGTTTACTCCACTTTATCCTTTATTTTTTATGCATTTCTTTTAGGCTGTTTAATTCATTTTTCCTTCCATGTTTGTGATTGGTAGGATTCCCCATTGTTAGGACCAACTTATCTTCCTTAGGAAGTAAGTTGCATCCTCTTTCTTTTTTTCTTTTCCTTTTTCCATTAGGAATAGAAAACCTCACTAACCACTAGGATCACTTTGTAAATACATAATACATTAGGATTGAGTCTTAGTCCCTTAGATTTTTCCTTTTATCAACTTGAGTCATTCTCTTTCTCATCTCAAAAGAAAAGCAATAAAACACTTAATAAAAACCGAACAATCTTGTACGACACGAGACTTTGTTGCGGAGTGTTTATACGCGTCCTGTTTCGGGGCGAGGTGTAAATACTTCCCGCGATGGATAGGTCTTAGTACAAGACAGTTCACAAACAAATTCAAAAACACTTCTTTTAAAAAGACAAAAACAAACAATAACCGACTATCCTGCGGGAACTTCTTCTCTCATCTCATTCACTCACATCGCGAACTCGTAGCGACTTGTCTCGCATGCAAGACGGTTAACGCACTCGTACCAGACGAGCCTGCAACACCTGAGCATAGACACACGCAGTTCCAGCTGTAAAAAACACAAACAAATAGTTCCCGCCTAGGTTAGGCGAACTACGTCGACTCTGATCCTCATTATCCCGATGAGGTACGTAGGCAGCGGGGTAGGGCCCGTTCGAGCACACTCTTTATTTTCCCTACACTTCCCCCTTTCTTTCCATTTTCTCTTTTTCTTATTCCTTTCTCATTTCCATTCCAGTTCCAGTAGCAGTTTTATTCGGCAGCATTCTTTATTTCTCACCCTTTGAAACAAACAAGCAAGCGTGGATCCCGTCGGGTACGACGGACGATCTGGGGTGCTAATACCTTCCCAGTTCGTAACCGACTCCCGTATCCAGATCTTTGGTTCGCAAGGCCTCGTCCTTTTCCTTCTTCCTCAGGTTTGTGCAACATTACCTTTCCCATTCTTTCGGGATAAAAATGTCTGGCTGGCGACTCTACCTTTCCGCGCCACTTTCGCGTTTGTACTAGGATGAAAATCCCGGGAGCGACAATGTGGTCTGCCACTGTCATCACTGGAGAGGGATGTTTCCACAAAGGTTCTCAATGATCAGTCCCCTGACTGCACATAACTATCAAGGTAGCGCATCAACCCAGAAAGATTCTGGTATCAATACATTCCCGAGAAGGTCGCAAGTCAAGGTGTGGAACTCACTACTACCAACATAGCAAGATGCCATGAAGCCAAAGTGGAACCACTCTAAGTCCTAGGGTGCACTCAAGCCGGGTAGTTGGCTTATCTCACAGTAACTCCCACCCACAGAAAAAATGAAAACCAGCACAGCCAGACAGTCCAGTATAACATGATGCATGGAAAATGAAATACTGAAAGCGGTAAATAAATGCGATAAAGTAAAGCTGTAAATGAAAACAATAAAGCTAAACTAAAACACACAGCAACAAACATATAAACACCCAAAGAAACAAAACCCAAACAGGCGCTAGGATTGACTCTACAAGGGAAACCGGAAGAATCAGGTTGGGTCCCCAGCAGAGTCGCCAGCTGTCGCTCCCGGGATTTTCATCCTAGTACAAACGCGAAAGTGGCGCGGAAAGGTTAGAGTCGCCAGCCAGACATTTTTATCCCGAAAGAATGGGAAAGGTAATGTTGCACAAACCTGAGGAAGAAGGAAAGGACAAGGTCCTGCGAACCAAAGATCTGAGTTCGGGAGTCGGTTACGACCTGGGAAGGTATTAGCACCCCAGATCGTCCGTCGTACCCGACGGGATCCACGCTTGCTTGCTTTGTTTCAAAGGGTGAGAAATAAAACTGCTGCTGAATAAAACCGCTAACTGGAATGGAAATGAGAAATGAGAAAAGGAACTGGAAAATGAAATGAAAAGAAATAATGGGGAAATGTAGGGAAAATAAAGAATGTGCTCGAACGGGCCCTACCCCGCTGCCTACGTACCTCATCGGGATAATGAGGATCAGAGTCGACGTAGTTCGCCTAACTAAGGCGGGAACTATTTGTTTGTGTTTTTTATGTTGGAACTGCGTATGTCTATGCTCAGGTGTTGCAGGCTCGTCTGGTACGAGTGCGTTTACCGTCTTGCATGTGTGACAAGTCGTCGCGAGTTCGCGTTGTGAGTGAATGAGATGAGAAAAGAAGTTCCCGCAGGATAGTCGGTTATTGTTTTTTTTTTTTTTGCTTTTATGAGTTTTGTATGAATTTGGCACAAGGAAGTGAATTCAAACTCTTTTCCATGGAATGTACACTTGACTCTACATTCCAAGATGGAATAATAGAACAAGCATACCCAGCAAGGAGAATTTATCCAAGACTGGTTTCCTAGGATTAGGGTTTAAGTTCACTGGCTTGTTGAACTTTTATTAAGTGTTTTTGTTGCTTCTGTGAAGAAGTATTTTTTAAGCTTTCTTTGTGAACAATTCCTTGATGAGACTTGTGCATCATGATAGACAAGCTTACACCACTCCAAGATGGAATTAATGCAAGTGTTTCATGGAATAAGGCTATACACAAGGAACCATTTCCTTTATTTATTAAGTGTTTTTTTTGGATTTTTGTTTGAAGATAAGAAGAGAATGACTCAAACTGATAAAAGGAAAAATCTAAGGGACTAAGACTCAATCCTAATTTCATTGTGTATTTACAAGTGATCCTATGGTTTGTGAGGTATTCTAATCCTAAGAAAGAAAAGGAAAAGAAGAAAAGAGAACTAGAAACTAACTTACTTCCTAAGGAAGTTAAGTTGTCTCTAAAGAAAGGGAAAGCCTAAAAACAAAGCACAAGGTGCTAAGAAAAAACACAATTAAAATGCATAAGAGATATGAATGAAGTAATGCTTACCTCAATCTTCCCCCCTACAAAACAAAAGTTAGCATGACAATGCATATTGAAAGTAAAATCAAAGCATGAAAGCGATTAAGTACCATAAACGTCCTAGAATGGAACTAGGGTTCAAAATAAGACCTAAGTCTAAAGGTGAAGGTACCTAAAGGTCTCATGACTTCTAAAGTCAGTAGCTACATGTTATAGGTCCCTAAGTATGCTAGGATACCTCACAAGATCAAACTATGTCAAACTATGTACAAAAAGTTCACATAAATTCACCTAAATGCAAGTTAGGGTTTATGGATGAAGTATGAAGACATATGGCTTACAAACATGAATTAATACATGGAATGAACATAAAAGTCAGTAGTGAATGCTTATGAAAATGTGTGAATGAATATACAATCATGGATGCAATGGATTAGGCATATGGAGCAATGAGAAGAAGATATGTGAGATGAAATGGAATAAACATCGCATAAGATCGCACATGATGAAAGTTAAGGAAGTATAGCATATGAATATGCATGAAATGATTATGGATCAGTAGCATACAAGTTATGAAATGCAATTAGAATGCATGAATAGGCATTAATGACTTCCACATAATTCAAGTTAAACATGAGAAGAAATTAACAAACCGTTTAAGTTAAACTAATTCACATAAGTATGCACTTTGAAACATTAAAACAAACCAAATGAGTATGGTTCAAAAAGTGGCCTATAACTGGAATTAAAGACCTAAAAATGACCTATAATAAACTCCTAAAAATTACCAAAAAGCATCTCAAGCAAATGGCATGAATGCCTTCTTAAACCCTAGGATATGGAGCAAATACACACATGAATCAACCTAGGATCTAGGTGACATGGAAAAATAGCAACAAGCTTTTAAAAATTATGAAATTAAATCCCTGGAATAATAAAGTCATTATTTCACATTTTCCAAAAGGATTCCACAAAATTATGCACCAAAGTGCCAAAACAATTCCTTGATTAGCAAGGTAGCAAAACATGCTCACCCAAAAACAACTCCACAAAGTGGATCAAAAAGGGCACTAAAAATTATGAAAAAAAAATGCCTAAGGAGCATCAAAATGTCACAAATTACAGTGATTAATCACACACAAAAAATAGGTTTCACACCTATGGGGAAAAATTTGATTTCGGTCCCTTACGCCAAAACCTTCCTTTTTGGGACAGCTTGTGAACTAAAATCCAAATTAATTATTAAAACTACCCAAATCTGGAAATAAAAAATATGACAAATTAATTAAGAGGATGAGGATCACTCATGAATTTTTCCAGAATTTTATCTCACCTAAAACTATTTTTAATAAATGCGACGAAACGGGCGAAAAAGTGGATTTTAAGGGGAAGTGAAAGGAAGCGATCCTAATGGTTCTTAACCTAATCCCTACGCTCCGAAATCGATACATATCATTAAAAATCACAAATATAACCAATGCCTCAGGTGGGAGGGCTCAGATGCATCTTAAATTATATGGTCCTAAGCCGCATACGACTAAAATGATGCGTAATCGTGGAGAAAGCTTGAAATTACTTACTTGATCGAAGTACCGATTCTTCACATAAAAAAAAATCCGAAAAAAAAATCCTCAAGCAAGGTCTTGTAGTCTCCTATGAGCAAAATAAATGCTCATCATCCATAATTGCTTTTGTGAAGCTTTTCCATAATCGAAATCGATGAATATCGATCAAAAAGACTCATGAACAAACTAACCCAAAATTAGTTCTAAACAATAATTAAATCATGATAAAAAATTCTAATTAAAATTTCCAAGGAATTGATCAAAATCCTAATATACAAAAGAATTATCTAAAAATAATTACTTAACAATTTTAAGAAATAAAAAAAAAATAATTACAAGAAAATTCACTAATAAATTCTAAAAAAACATGGAGAATATGGGGTGTAGTAGAAGTGATATGGTACAAATAAATAAAAAAATGGCCCAAGGCCCACTCTCAACACCAGCGCAGGGGGAGGTCAGATTCGGAATTGTGAAGGTGCAGATAGAAAAAATAATGGCCTTAGGCCCAAATCAAAATTCTTATGAAAACCCTAAAAATTAGGTTATCACAAAACCAAACTTGAATTCGTCTTCTTCTTCCTCAAGACGGCGCCGCTACCATCCGCATCAGCCAAACAACCCGCCGGAAAACATACACTGCCATCACATCATCGCCTCATATCCCGTCCTTTCCGTTGAATCCCTGCCTTCGCATCGTCTTCTTCAAAGCAACGACCGTGATCGGTTCTTCCTCCTCATCATACTTCGATCCAAATCGCGCCGCAAACGGTGCCGTCACCTTTGCCGCCTTAGTGAGTGACTTCAAGGTAACGATTTTAAGGAGTCTCATGTGACAGAATCTTTCACCAACTAATCAGTAGCTCTCATCGCCGGCCATGGCGGCGGCCTCTTCCATCGGCGCCATCCACCCCTGCTCGAGCCACTACAACGCAACTCACATCACTCTTCTTCAGCCTTCGTTATCATCAACGTCAATCTCTCTAATACGAACTAAAAATGGCGTCGGACTACCACCGTTTAATGCTTCGGCATGTGTAAACACCCCAAATTTGCCCTCACCCATTCACACCATGGCTTGTGATCATCTCATATGCATAAATACAATCATATCATCTCACATCTCATTTTTGATTCACTGCATAGTTTCTAAGGCATCTGCACCTAGGGTTTGTGATCTGAGCAATCCCAAGGCATCTTGAGCCATTCCAAAGGCCACCAATCATTTCAAAGTGGTCCATGTGTGTTCAATCATCATAATACATCCTCTCAAAGTCAAAACTCCAAAGGAATCACAAGAACTAGGGTTTGAAGGAATGCAGAGACAGGCTAGACTGCACAGTTGACTGAAAATTAGGGTTTTGTTTTCAGAGGCCATAACTCCAAATTTTTTGGTCATTCTTGTTTCCATTGCTCTTTATATGGTATAGGGAGTATGCATACCAATTTTCATGAAGAAATTCCATGGGGAAGTCATCTGATCAAAGGTTGACTTTTCAGACAAGTCAGTGTAAAATCAGGGCATCTGAGGCCCCCAATGACCCAACCAATGGGTGATCTTCATCATTTTGAGTGTATATGATCTTTATTTGATCATAGAAGAAGGTTGAAGTTCATAGAAATCAAGAATTTAGGGTTTTTGCAAATGTTGACTTTTTGGGCATAGTTGACTTTTCAAGAATGCATCATTTTAGGTCATTTTTCAAGCCTTGATTCTTGATCCAAAAAGGCTTCAAATGGAAAAACTTTGGTCATGAAATTTGTAGATCTCATCTTTCTCTTTTCAAAAAGTACAAGAACATGATCAAACTCTTCTTGGATCAAAAGTTATGGCAATGCAAAGTTGGCTAAAATCATTGATTTTCAAGGCATGCCTCAAATGGAAATTTTGCAAAGTCTTGGACCAATGCATATTGCAACCTCTAGTTCACTTCAAACCAGCACATAAACATTCTCTAAGTCATAAAAATCAGAAATGAACCAAGAATGCCCATGGTTTTATGTTTGGTTGGACAAAAAGGTCACATGTGAACAAAAAGTCACAAGTTGCAAAACTCATGATCATGCTTCCTACTACTTGCAGCCTTGGATGCTGAGCTTTGCTAGCCTCTCACCTCACCTTGCTGCACCAGAACCAGCCCATGTACTTGCCTAGATCATGAGCCATACTTCTCTTACACATTATTTGAATTTTTGCAAAAAGGTAACTAACCAATCAATAAAGGGCATGTCTTGTCAACTGACCAATGAGAGAGAGTTATGTGGACAATTTGCAAGCAAGACATAACACAAGGCAAGGCTGAAATATACAAAAACACACACATTCACAAAAACACACCACATTGCAAGTTGCTTCGAATATGCCTCCACAGCTTGCAAACACTCAAACTATCTTCACCATTCAACTCACCTTGCTCCATAGACCACAAAGCACCAAGAACCCAAGCCTGAAACAACCAGAATACTCCATAGCCATTTCTCACCCTCAGCCTGCATTTCTCTTCGAAACTCTCACCACAGCTTGCAAACATCAAAACAAACCTTGCAAAGCTTCTCCATTCACCCTCAGGATCACAAACAACCCCTCACCATGACCTGAAAGTGCTTGAAACACCATTGCCATTTCTGATCAAGCTTGAGCAGAAGCTGTCGAATCTCACTATCCAGCCAACTTAAACTCTCATTGAGCATTCAAACATCTTCTGGGGATCAAGTGGAGTGGATTGCACAAGGAGAAGTGGCCTGAAAGTCCTCAAGTTGAAAGCTCCAAATCTCAGGTAGCTCGAAATTATTTTTTCCAGAAATCATTTTTCTTGTTATAAACTTGTTCTATGTGATTCACTGATCATCCTGATGTCATTGGTTTCGAAAATGGCTTTGATTTGAGTATTTAATTTGTCTCTGAAACCTGCGTGCCCTAGAACTTGTTCTGTTCGATTCATGGTTTTGAGGAAGAAGAAATTTGTTTGGACTTAGGGTTTTAGTTCAGGAGATCATGGGGATCATTTTGGTGTGTTTAGTTTTCATTTTCGTTACGATTTGAGGGGTTTGGAGGTTTCTCAGGTGAGATGCTGGCCGGAGAAGACGACCGGAGGTCTTCTCCGGCAGCCTGAAAGTGATTAGTGAGTTAATTAGGGTTAGGGCAAAGTTCAAATTTGGGCCCTTGGATCTGGCTTCCCGCGCGCATATGTGTGGTCCAGATCATGTCATTAGTCTTAATTAGGTTTAATTTATTTAATTAATTAAGATTAACCCAGTTTGAATGTGAGCCACAAGATCTGGTGCGTGGTCAATGTCTCAAAACCCAGATACAATCTCAGCCTTCCTTTCCTTTGACTTTTCATTTTATTTGTTTTTAATTCATTTTATTTCAATTAATTTGCACATTTATTTTAAAATAGCAAAAATGTCTTAAAAATTATGAAACTTTTTCTTAAAAGTTTTATTAATTTTTAAGACCCAAAAATATTTTTTATTTTATTTTTTATCATTTAAAAGTATTTTTAAAT
This sequence comes from Lathyrus aphaca, assembly GCA_963966055.1. Classification (NCBI taxonomy): domain Eukaryota; kingdom Viridiplantae; phylum Streptophyta; class Magnoliopsida; order Fabales; family Fabaceae; genus Lathyrus; species Lathyrus aphaca. The sequence goes on along the minus strand of OZ014521.1, from coordinate 120,202,532 downwards.
ATTTAAAAGATTATTTTTAATTGATTAATGGAAATTAATTAATTAAAAATACTTTTGGGTATTTAAAAATTACAAAAAAATTCATGAAATGTTCTAAGATATTTAGAAACATTGTCCAACCTTCAAACCAAATTTCTCTTTGATCTTGATGCATTTTAAGAATTTTTCATTGAATTAAATCATTTTTTATGCATTAATTTGATCCTAAGTTCAAAAATTCATTTCTGCCTATTGGAGAAGGTTGAGACATTGATTCTTCTTGCATTGTTTTGTGTTTGGCATGTAGTTTCTAGGGTAAAATGGACATGATTTGATCTTGCATTTTCTATTTGTTTGACATTTCTTTTTTTAAGAACCCTAAAAAACCCTAATAACTTAGAAAATTCATATCTTGAGATTGGTTAAGAGTTGGGAGTTTCCCTTTGGGAAGTGGTTCATTATAGGTTTAGGGTTTCTTTGGGCAGCATTTTCCATTTTTTATCTTGGGGTTTGTTTCTGTTTTGGGTTTTTGTTTGATGTTTGTTCCATAAACCCTAATTTGGGCTTTCACTTGCATCCCTCTTGCATTCTCTTGCCTAACATGACTTGCCTTTGCATTTTGTGCATTCTTGTGATCCATTTGACATCTCAAGACATATAGAAAGCATGTTTGATCATTGCATTGCATATTTGCCATGCCATTTGTCTTGTATGCTTCATAACTTTCCATGATTGTTCATGCTCCTTAACTTGCATCATTTACATCCATGATCTTGTATGAGCATCTCCATGCCTTGCCTCATGTTCATAGCACCTCATAGCATCATTTTCATCATCAATATGCTTCTGGTTTGGTCTAGCATCATACCATTTCATCCCATCTAGCATTGCATTGCATTTCTTTCTAACATTTCAGGTGGTAAGTAAACTTGAGAAGTGAATTTGCCTTCACTTCTCATAACTTTTCTTTTCATCTCTCTTGCATGCATTGTTGCATTTCTATATGTGCTTGAGTTTGAGCTTGCTCATGCTTGTTCCTCCCACTTTCTTTCTTCAAGTGACTTGACTTCTTGAATGAAGCAAGTCACTTTGCTTCTCTTGGTCTTGTTCATCTGCTTCCTGGTGGCTCCTTTGAAGATTGTTCTTGTAAACCTCACAAACCTTAGGAACAACCAAGCATGAAAATGAATTAGGGTTTTGATTAGTCCCCCTCCTAGTTTTTACCTTTGTGTCTCTCTTTGAGTTTTCTCTTCTCATCTCATAATCAGGGACCAAACCCTAAAGGATTTAAGACTTTGTGATTAAGCTTATGCCTGCATCCTTCTTTTAGGATGGAGTGTATAACTTTAATCCTAAGTGTTAAACCCTTAATGTGTTTAAATCTCTTAATCAATCCACATAATAATCATCAAGACATCACACTTGTAACTTGGGCCTTGCATTAGGGTTCTAATTCTTCCTTAATGGGTTAAGAAGGACTAACCCTAGTGTTAATGGACAAGTCCCCCTCAAGTTGTCTTACAAATCATAAAATTCACTTCATCATCATACCATTAATCTAAAATCCATTTAATCAAAGGCTTGTTTTGTCATGGGTTTAATCCCTAATCATGGATTAAGTTGAGGAGTTTTCCTCAGCTTAAACATTCTCATCTATTATCCTTCTATTAGGATGGTGTAATGAGTCTGTTTAATCTTTGATTATGGCTTAACCTCATTACTCAACACTAAACAAAAACCACAAAATATATAAATAATCACAAGTAGGTTAATGATCTTAACCCTATATCAAAGGTGATTAAGTGTGAGAATCTGACTTCACACTTAAGGTATTCTCATTACCCCTAATCAGAGGGAGGATGTGATGAGTTTACTAACCCATTGGTTTAGGCTTAAGCTCATTAACTTATGACAAAATTCAAAAGCAATAAAAGATTGAAAACTCAAAAAACAAACAATAATCGTCTCCCTCGGGATTCTTTTCTCATCACCTTCACTCACAAACGAGAACTTGCTTCTTCCGTCTAATGCAAGACAGTTTGCATCTGTGCCAGACAGATCATACACTTGAGCATAGGCAAGCAAGCAGTTCACAAGTCAATTCACCTTTCAGTCTCTTTGGGTCGAACTACGGTGTTCTGACTTCCTCATTGCACGAGAGGATACGTAGGCATAACTTAACAGTTATCGAACAAAAGTCTCTGTATATTCCCCTCTTTCTAGCTTCATTCTTTAAGCCTCATGGTCATGAGCATTCCATTCACCTCTTACACTGACACTTCATTTATACACTTCACTCTCTTTTACACTGACACCTGTACATCTTTTTCCAGCTATTTTATACACAAATTGCACTGACACTACCCCTTTTAAAACACAAATCTTTTAAGCGTGGATCCCGTCGAGTACGGCGGACAATCTGGGTGCTAATACCTTCCCAGGTTGTAACCAACCCCCTTTCTCAGTCTCTCTGGTTCGCAACCGTCTTATCCATATCTTTCTAGGTCTATGCAGCATTACCTTTCCTCCGGGATAAAAATGCCTAGCTGGCGACTCTATTCATTCTCCAGTGAGTTCACGGCTGTGTGTTCTCATTGTCCCTCTCGCCGACCGTTCGCGTCTGTACCCTCATCTGACCCTGTGTCACTTGTCGGGAGCGACAGCTTGGCGACTCTGCTGGGGACTCTTATATTGCAACCAGGGCTTCTGGTTCTTTTCGTGGGTTCCTCCTAGCGCTTGTTTGATTTGTGTTTACTGGGGTGTTATGTGCTTGTTTGTGCTTGTATTTACTTTTGTTTATTGCTTTATGTACAGTTACTTTACTGCTTTCTTTATTGCATTTGTCTATATCATACTATCATTGTTGCTGGCTGGATCTGGTTTCTTGTTTTGGTGGATGGGTGTTCCATTGAGAGTTAAGGTCCTACACCTGGGACCTGAGTGACACCTAGGCTAGAGTGAATCATATTCTTTCCCATTCCATTTCGGTCTGGTGCGGGAATATGAAACACGGTTCAGATATGGGTTTCTTCTTGAGAACTCTGTGTTGCGGATTTCCTGCAATGCTAGGGCTATCTGGGAAGCCTGCTAAGTCTGGATGACCTTTTAGTATTGACCTTCAGAAACTGAGGTGAATTAAAGGAGGAATTGTTATGGTTATTGTAAACACTGTACCTCCGGGTTAGAAGTGTTTACACTTCTCATAACTAATCCAAGTCTGAGGATCCTTGTTCTAGATCACCACCTGTGAGGGGGTTGGGCTGTTTACAGGTTTGCAGGTACCTTGACCTCAGAATACCCTGTTACTTTGACTTTGTTAAGAATGCTCCATTTTGGATAGTTCTTGTGATTCTAAAACCCTGGACTTGTGGTTCTTTATTTGAGCCCCCCACCCTGGTTACTGGATTTATAGACCTCCATCTGGAATTATTGGACACACATGGACTTATACCAGGGCATTTTGATCAGATCCAGCTCAGTCACGAACCCTTGCATTTCATTTGCATACATACTCATTGCATCATATTAACATTTGCTTATTTGTGTTTCAGGGTATCCACCTTCATCTGGTTTTGGTTTTGACCCCATCTGCTATATTGACCTGTCTCCACCAGCACTTGCTTCAGCTTGTCAGCCATATACTTCAGTTACTTGCACTAGCCAGCCAGTGGCCCACTTCTCAGCATCTTCATCAGCACTTATCCTACTCAGTCCTCAGCATCATGGCTCCAAAGAAAAGCAACATCACCTATCATTTCTTCCAACCAGACTTGTCAGACATCAGGAGGATCCAAACCCTGATCACCCCAGATCACATACCTTTGTTCAGGGAGCATTATGGGGATATACTTGACTTGGTCATGGATCTGGACCCATCTCAGAGGAGTTTGATCCACACCTGCATTCAGTTTTATGACCCCCCATTGAGATGTTTCACCTTTCAAGACTTTCAGTTGGGGCCTCTATTAGAAGAATACTCATCATTGATTGGTCTGCCTATCAAGAGGGAAATCCCTTTCAACCCTGAAATGGTCTTTCCCAGCAATGGAGAGGTAGCAAGGGCTTTGCATCTGGAGCCTGTTTTGGTTGAGCAACACATGACCTCTAAAGCTGGGATCCCTAGATTTCATCTGGACTTCTTAATTTCTCAAGCTAGTCTGAAGGCCACCTTGGGGGAGTGGAAAGCTGTTTGTGCTCTGTTGGCCTTAAGTGTATATGGAATTGTGTTGTTTGCAGATGAGCCTCGATTCATTAGCAAGAATGCCATCCATTTGTTCATCCTGAAGAACCCAGTGCCAACCATGTTAGGAGATCTCTATTACTCAGTACATCAGAAGAATGAGAAGCAGAGGGGGAGGCTAGTAAGGTGTTGTGCTCCATTATTCCATGCTTGGCTTCTCAGGCATCTACCCAGGACAGATGTATTCCTGAATCCTCATCAGCAAAGCAACTGGGCTAAGAGGCTCACTACTCTCACTTCAGCAGACATCAGATGGTGTACTCAGAGCACCAAGGGCAGAGATATCATTACAAGCTGTGGGCACTTTCCCAATGTGCCTTTAATAGGGGTCAAGGGAAGTATCAATTACAACCCTCTGCTGTTCAGGAGGCAATTAGGCTATGCACTGGTCCATACTCCCAGGGAGCAAGACTTGGTTGAGACCCTCTACTGTGAGAACAAGATTAGTCTGGTAATTGTTAGGCAGGCTGCCTGGGCCTGGGATCATGTTCAAACTAAGGGAATCACCATTCTGGGTAAGTGCAATAATGTGGCATCAGTCCAATATTATGAATGGTCCCATGCTAGGGCCCAATTCTCTGGAATGCCTTTCACCATAGAAGACATGCCTGAGTCATCTTCAGCACCACCTCCAGCAACTGTCAGCCTGGAGGAGTTTGAAAGCTTGAAAGAAAGAAATGAGAAGCTAACCCAGGCTTTGCAGAAGACCCTCAGGGAGAGGAGTGAAGGTGTGAGGGAGATTGAAAGATTGGAGAAGTTGAGGGTGGAACACTTGAATAAAATTGAGAAGTCTGGAGATTACATCAACAAGTCTAAAGCTGGTGAGCAGATTCTGAAGAATGCTTGTAAAGAAGCCCAGTTCCAGAGAGCAAGGACAGACTTGTATTTGAAAGAGAGTCAGGCCAGGTGGGTCCGGATTACTGAGGCCCGTACTCTAGAAGACAAGAGAGTCCAGGACAAGATGGAGCAGATGGAAAGAGCCCTGGCAGCAGCCCAGAAGGAAATATCAGAGCTGGAAATCAGAGCTGGAGTGAAGAGGTCTAAGGACCAAAGTCAGAACAAGAAGTTGACTGCAGCTGTTGCAACAAGAAACCTTCTCATCAGAGGTCTCACGGAGCGTCCGGCTGATCCTGTGACCGAAGCACTTCTTAAGGAAGTTCGTGAGGATGAGTTTGGCCTTGGAGTTTGATCATTTGCTTGTTGTTGTTCCTATTCTATGTACTTTTACCTTGTTGTGATGTATTTTGACCCCTTTGAGGGCTTGTGTTGTAAAAATGAACAAGTTGTATTATTTCATCTTATGTAATATATTTGTTAGTTCGTTCCATCCAAGTTCACTTCAAAAGCAACTTCAACAGCATCATCTTCAAGGGTCTGGAAGGGTCAAAACTGAAGACCAAACCGGATACCTTGAGAGCAAATAAGCATAACTGCATTGCATGCTAACCCTTTTGTTTGTTTTGTAGGTTTTTGTTTTGTTGTTGCTAACCTCTGTTGTGATACTCAGGAATTATTGCTCGCCGCCGGGTATTTCCTCTCAACAGGCCACACAGGTACCCAACTAGAAACAACCTTTCGGGAATTCAGATGGATCAGATGCAGCAGGACCTTACGGAGGTCAGAAACCAGATGGCCAACGAAAGGTTGGAGATGAGAACTCAGATAACACAGTTCATGGAAGTGATGAACAACTTAGCCCAAAGCCAGGAGAGGCTCAGAGCTTTGGTAGAAGGGAGGAATCAAGAGGAGCCCCATGTGGGGACTGCAGGCACAAGTAACAATGAAAGGGTGCAACCACATGTTAACCCCCCTGTGTTTGGTCCACATCTACATCCTGAGATTAACATTCCTGCAAATGTTCAAGGAACAGCCACTGCAGCCAGAGTACTTCAAGAAGATCCTCAGGAGGACCAATTTACAGTAATGGGTGCTGGAGAGGAAACTTATGATAGACGATTGGAGGAAATAGCTGAGAAGTTGAGATCACTGGAGTCTCAAAATTCTTTGGGCTTCGACGTCATGGACATGGGTTTGGTAGACGGGGTCAGGATCCCCCATAAGTTCAAGCCTCCTTGTTTCGAAAAGTATAATGGGACTTCATGCCCCCGGACTCATTTGCAATCATTTCTGGGAAGGCTGAAGGCCTATACAATGGATGAGAAATTGTGGATGTTCTATTTTGAAGATAGCTTGACTGGAGCTTCGAGGGAGTGGTATTCCCATCTGACAAGAGCAACAATTAGATGCTGGAAGGACCTGGCAGAGGCCTTCATCAGACAGTATCAGTATAATCTAGACATGGCACCCAACAGGACTCTCCTAATGGGCATGTCACAGTCGTCAAGGGAGAGTTTCCGAGAATATGCCCAGAGATGGAGGCAATTGGCTGCTGCCGTTCAACCACCAATGTCTGAGAGAGAAATGGCAGACATGTTTATGAACACTCTCCAGGGAACGTATATTGACAGGTTGGCTGCTTTCTCTTCCACTAGCTTCGCGGATGTTGTTATAGCTGGGGAGAGAATTGAAAGCCTGTTAAAAATGGGTAAGATCTCTGACAATGGTGCCAGCTCGTCCAACAATACAAGAAAGCCTTTTGCAGGCCCGAGAAGAACTGGCGAGACCAATGCCATTCACACCAACAGGGGTAGGCCCCAGTATGTTCAAAGATCAATAGCAGCAGTCACTATCCCTGCTCCAGCTCATCCTCAGCCAGTCTATCAACCTCCTCAACAAAACTACCAACAACAACCTCAGTATCATCAGAATCAGTATCCTCCAAGAAACCACAACAACAACAACTCCAACAACAACAATCAACAGAGGCCATTCCAACAAAGGCCATCCCAAGCTAACAGAGTGATCAACCCGATCCCAATGCCGTATGCTGCCTTGCTGCCACAACTTCTGAAGCTTAACCTAGTTGAGCTAAGAACGTTGGCACCTCCGGATCCCAACAGTTTACCAAGGAACTATGACTCCAACGCTAGGTGTGCTTTCCATTCAAACGCACCTGGTCACAGTACAGAAAAATGCAGGGCTCTGCATATGAAGGTACAAGACTTGGTAGACTCCAAGGCTCTGAATTTTGCACCTCCGCCCAATGTCAATAAAAACCCTATGCCAAACCATGGTGGTCCCCGAATTAACGCTATTGAAGAAGACCCACCGTCTTATTTAATAACCAGTGTGGATCAGATCAGGACACCATTGGTGGAAATCAAGGCTCAACTCCGTGAAAACCAAATATTTCCCGGGTGTGAACTAGGGTGTCCCTATTGTAATATTTCATGGAATGGGTGTGAGGACCTGAGGAATGGCATTGACAGCCTTATTCAGAGTGGCTTGCTACAGATCACTACATCATTTCCGACAAATCCGGCAACTTCATCAACAACGGTTTCAGACCCTCCTACAAATGCAGCAACTATTGTTCCCGACAATTCATCAGCAACACCGACAAGTACTTCATCTGTCTTCCCAAATGATCAGTTTTCAACAGTTTCTCCTGCTACAACTTCAGCTTCATTCCATTTCGAATCTCCATCAACAACGACATCAGTCCTTCCAACAACACCTCCTACAACACCAGCAATCAATCATGAAGATGTCTCTACTGTTACCATATTCTACGATCCTGAAAACAACTCTGCCTACCATTCAGAAGGTGCTGCTCCCACCAGAGCACCAGTTACAATCTTCTATGATCCACAAACAATTACAGTCCCTTCAGCAGCAGCAATCAGTCCAGTCACTGTCACAGTGCCCGGACCAGTACCATATGAAAGCAATAGGGCCATCCCTTGGCACTATGGCTCTGACGTGTACTGCGAAGGAAAAAGAATCACTCTTGAAACATCAACACCTGAACCACAAGTAGATAATGTGGGAGGAGGCGGAGGCTTCACTCGAAGCGGACGTCTCTTTGCTTCACAAGTTCAAAGACCTACTGCCGAGGCAGAAGCTGTTGCCAGGGCAAAAGGAAAAGGCCCGGTGCAGGAAGATCCAGCTGCCAAAGAAACCCCGAAGACTCCATTTGATCAAGAAGTTGATGAGTTTATGAGAATCATCAAAAAGAGTGATTACAAAATTGTGGATCAACTTCACCAGACGCCATCCAAAATCTCTATCCTCTCACTGCTTATGTGCTCCGAAGCCCATCGGAATGCACTACTCAAGGTCCTGCACGCAGCTTACGTGCCTGAAGAGATTACTGTCAACCAGTTGGAAACCGTGGTTGGAAATGTTACTGCTAGCAATGGGCTAGGGTTTACCAATTCTGACTTGACAGCGGATGGCCGCAACCACAACAAAGCCTTGCACATAACCATGGAATGCAAAGGAGCTGTCCTTTCTCATGTGCTGGTGGACACAGGTTCTTCCCTGAATGTCTTACCAAAGAAGGCTCTGGTGAAGTTAGAATATGACGGGTTGGCATTGAGACCCAGCAACCTGGTGGTAAGAGCCTTTGATGGTTCGAAGAGATCGGTTCTGGGAGAGATTGAGCTGCCCGTGACAATTGGCCCGCAGACCTTTAAAACTATCTTTTATGTGATGGACATTCAGCCCGCCTACAGCTGTTTGTTGGGTAGACCCTGGATTCACGCCGCCGGCGCAATAACATCTACCCTTCACCAAAAGTTAAAATTTGAGTGGGAAGGCCAAGTTGTCACAATCTGTGGAGAGGAGGACATTTTTGTCAGCCACCTGGCAACCTATAAGTACATTGAAATGGATGGAGAGATCCATGAAACAATGAGCCAGGGGTTTGAAGCTTTGAATGTGAATGAAGCATCTGCTGTATCTGGTACTCCAATGTCATCTTACCAACAAGCCCGGAAGGTTGTTGAAGAAGGAACTGCCCTAGGCTGGGGCAAGGTCTTAGCTGTGGAGGAGAAGAATGACAAGTTTGGGTTGGGTTACAGACCAACTCAACATCAAGCAAAGGCTGCTGCAGAGCCAGGTTTTGTCAGTGGGGGGATGCTTACCCCCGATGCTATCAACTGTCTGGAAGACGAGCTGGAAGAGGAGCGCAATCTGGAGAATTGGATTCGTCCAAAGATCCCGGGGAGCAGTGTCTCGAACTGGTCTTCCCAGGAAATTATAAGAGTTACTCATGCAGAGTAATTATTATTTCCTGTATTTTTATAGCATGCATCCAAGTCTTGCATCTTGCCCAAGATGACAAGACTCATTTTGTAATCAGGGCCATCTGTACTTTTGTGCAACAAGATTAAATTAATGAAATATCAGACATCTTTTTGCAAACGAGTCTTTTTTCTTTTCTGCTCACTGTTTTTCCATTTTTCTTTTTGTACAAAAATAAATGGCGGTGTTTTCAAAATGATAACTTCATTTCACTTTTTTCTAAATCAAGATTAAAATCAATCACTAAAATGAACAAACTTAACCCTTGCAGAGAGTGCCTTCCTGACAGCACCGGCAACAGCACGGCTATGACATCGCATGACTTTGACAATCCAATCAATCAAGCTGATGAAGGGGTTGATGAAGAATATGAGCTTCCTGAAGAGCTAGCCAGGTTGTTGAAACAAGAGGAAAAGGTTATTATCCCTCATCAGGAGGAAGTTGAAGTGATCAATCTTGGTACAGATGAAGACGTGAAAGAAGTTAGAATCGGGGCCTGCCTGCAAGACTCAGTGAAGAGACGACTGATAGATCTGCTTCAAGAGTATGTTGATGTGTTTGCTTGGTCGTATCAAGATATGCCAGGGTTGGATACCGACATTGTTGTGCATAAGCTGCCTTTGAGGGAAGAATGCCCACCAGTTAAACAGAAGTTGCGCCGAACTCACCCAGACATGGCTATGAAAATCAAGGAAGAGGTACAAAAGCAATGGGACGCCGGGTTCCTTGCTGTGACTAGCTACCCACCGTGGGTTGCTAATATAGTACCTGTGCCTAAGAAAGACGGCAAAGTAAGAATGTGTGTTGATTACCGGGATCTGAACAGAGCCAGCCCGAAAGATGACTTCCCATTACCTCACATTGATGTATTGGTGGATAACACGGCTCAGTTCTCGGTATTCTCCTTCATGGATGGATTTTCAGGGTATAATCAGATCAAGATGTCACCTGAAGACATGGAGAAGACAACATTCATTACACCTTGGGGCACGTTCTGTTACAAAGTAATGCCATTCGGACTGAAGAATGCTGGTGCCACATATCAACGGGCTATGGTGACATTGTTCCACGATATGATCCACAAGGAAATAGAATGTTATGTGGATGATATGATCGCCAAGTCCCTTACTGAAGAAGATCATCTGGTGAATCTGCTCAAGCTGTTCAAGCGTCTGAGAAAGTACCAACTGAAGTTGAACCCCAACAAATGCACATTCGGGGTGCGATCCGGTAAATTGCTGGGCTTTATTGTAAGCGAGAAAGGGATTGAGGTTGACCCTGATAAAGTCAAGGCTATTCAAGAAATGCCTGCACCGAAAACTGAGAAAGAAGTTCGAGGGTTCTTAGGTCGATTGAACTACATCTCACGGTTCATATCTCACCTTACAGCAACCTGTGAACCTTTGTTTAAGTTGTTAAGAAAAGAACAAACGGTCAGGTGGAACGAAGATTGCCAGAAGGCCTTTGACAAGATCAAAGAGTACTTACAAGAACCTCCAATCCTCATGCCTCTAGTAGAAGGAAGACCTCTGATTATGTACTTGACAGTGCTAGAAGAGTCAATGGGGTGTGTGTTGGGCCAGCATGACGAGTCTGGTCGAAAAGAGTATGCAATATACTACCTAAGCAAAAAGTTTACCGACTGTGAACAGCGTTATTCACTGCTCGAGAAAACTTGCTGTGCTTTAGCGTGGGCTGCTCGCCGGCTGAGACAGTATATGTTGACCCACACTACCTTATTAATCTCAAAAATGGATCCAGTTAAGTACATTTTCGAGAAGCCAGCTCTTACCGGACGGGTTGCAAGATGGCAGATGATTCTCACAGAATACGACATACAGTACACATCTCAGAAAGCCATCAAGGGCAGTGTACTATCTGAATATCTTGCTGAGCAACCCATTGATGACTACCAGTCTATGAGGTTTGACTTCCCTGATGAAGACATCATGTTCATTAAAGCAAAAGATCACGAAGAGCCTATTCACACTGAAGGGCCTGACCCAGAGGAAGAATGGACTATGATGTTTGATGGGGCTGTTAACATGAATGGCCGTGGTGTTGGTGCAGTACTCATTACACCCAAAGGAGTTCACATGCCTTTCTCGGCAAAACTCACTTTCAACTGCACTAACAACGAAGCTGAATACGAAGCTTGCATTATGGGTCTTGAGGAAGCCATTGACCTCAGGATCAAGACATTGACCGTATTCGGAGATTCAGCTTTGGTAGTCAATCAGACCAACGGGAAATGGTACACACACCAGGATCATCTGATACCTTACAGGGATTATACAAGAAGGTTATTGACTTTCTTCACTACGGTCAAGCTTGAGTATATCCCTCGGGATGAGAATCAGTTTGCAGATGCTCTTGCTACCATTTCATCCATAATCAAAGTTCAAGCTGCTAACTTTGTACCTCAGATTTCAGTATCAAGACTTGATAGACCAGCATATGTATTTGCAGCGGATGTTGTAAAAGATGATAAGCCTTGGTTCCACGACATTAAGTGCTTCTTGGAGGATCAAACATACCCACCTGGGGCATCTTCCAATGATAAGAAGACTTTGAGAAGGCTTGCTGGAAGTTTCTTTCTGAACACTGATGGATCTTTATACAAAAGGAACTTTGATATGGTACTCCTCCGATGTGTTGACAAGACGGAAGCAGATTTGTTGATGCACGAAGTGCACGAAGGATCTTTTGGTACCCATGCTGGAGGACATGCAATGGCTAAAAAGTTGTTAAGATCAGGCTATTACTGGATCACAATGGATGCAGACTGTTGTGCTTACGCCAGAAAATGCCATAAATGCCAGATCTATGCAGATAAGGTGCATGTGCCTCCCAATCCTTTGAACATCATGTCTTCACCATGGCCCTTTGCTATGTGGGGCATTGATATGATTGGCAAGATTGAGCCAACTGCTTCAAATGGCCACAGATTCATCCTGGTTGCCATTGATTATTTCACCAAGTGGGTTGAAGCAGCCTCATATGCAAATGTTACAAGGCAAGTGGTAGCCCGATTCCTGAAGAGAGACATCATCTGTCGGTATGGAGTGCCCGAGCGAATCATTACTGATAATGGTTCCAACTTGAACAACAAAATGATGGCAGAGCTGTGCCGGGACTTCAAGATCCAACATCACAATTCTTCTCCTTACAGGCCAAAGATGAACGGCGCTGTCGAGGCAGCAAATAAGAATATCAAGAAGATTGTGCAGAAGATGGTAATCACATACAAAGACTGGCATGAAATGCTACCGTTTGCCTTGCATGGGTACCGCACGTCAATCAGGACGTCCACTGGGGCAACACCGTATCAGCTTGTGTATGGTATGGAAGCAGTCCTACCTGTTGAAGTTGAACTACCCTCCCTACGGGTATTAATGGATGTTAAACTAAGTGAAGCAGAATGGGTTTGGTCCCGATTCGAACAACTGAGTCTGATCGAAGAGAAAAGATTGGCTGCAATCTGCCATGGGCAGTTATATCAGAAGAGAATGAAGAGGGCCTTCGATCAGAAAGTCAGGCACCGATAGTACCAAGTAGGGGATCTTGTGTTGAAAAGAATCCTCCCTCCTCATACAGACCACAGGGGCAAATGGACTCCAAATTATGAAGGACCATTCGTTGTAAAGAAAGTTTTCTCTGGTGGGGCACTGATGCTCAGCACCATGGATGGTGAAGATTTCCCATCCCCTGTGAATTCAGATGCAGTTAAAAAATACTTCGCATAAAATGACCCGCTGGACATAAAAACAGAATGTGAGTCCAGGCAAAAGTAGGGCATCCCGGCGAGTCAAAAACAGAATAAAAGACTCGGGCAAAAATAAGGGAAATAAATGAAAAATGTACACCCGCTGAGTTGAAAAGCCGCATTGGACAACTCAGGCAAAAATGGGTATCCCGATGGATTGAAAACCCGAAAGGGCGATCCATGCAAAATAAGGGAATAAGCGAACAACTGCATTCTGAATTCGTCTGTATCGCTTACAACTTAGAAAGCTTCGACGGAATCAAGCTTCAATCAGAATCAACTTTCTCCAGAAAGCAAGATGAGAAGAACGTCATTGTCATACGAGTCATAGCAAGAGAGGAAGCTCCTCAAAGCGTCGCCAACACTGCCAGCATTTTGTTTCTCCATTTGTAACAATCACCTCATTTCAGGGGATTTGTTTCTTTGACTGTATCTCGCCAATTCAGGGCACATGAATTAATAAAATCAGATTTTCAGTCATGTCTCGTTTTTACACTTATGTTTTGCAAAGAATTGTCTGATATGTCTAAAAATACGATTGCATAAGTACAGATGCCTCTCTCTAAAAAATAAAAACACATGCTTACAGGGAATGTGATTATTCTCGAAAGTACTTAACTCCTATGACGGAATCCAGTAAGGGATACCTCGGGACCTTTTGTACGTTTCCTTACCTTTGCAGGATTGCAGGTATCCAGAACGCAACCTGGGGCATGCAGGTTACGTCTCAGCAAGTTGGCGAATCATTATCAACTCGGTCTATCTTCCACGTGGCACTGGAGAGTGCCCACTTCCCCAGCAAAGTTGCCAAATCAACACACACTCAATCTCGGCATCCGAAATGCCCTATCCCCAGCTGAGTTGCCACTTGTTGCTCTCCCCAGCTGAGTTGCCTCTCACAATTCCCCAGCCGAGTTGCCGTGTCATCCTCGGCTGAATACAGGAGTCAGGGAATCATCTCCCCACAGAATCTTCAGCCTCTATCCAGAAGAGCAACGCATGAAGGAGATCACAACAGAGTGAAGAAAGCGTCTACAAACCCCAGCTGGGTCCCGTATTACAAGGATATGTCAATCAGTGACCTATATCCCCAAGCGGATACATCACCAGATCTACCAATGATCTCGCCCCCAGCTGGGATGTTCACTTCAAGCAGACCAACCAGAGATCCTCGTAGCAACGGGATCCGAATCCCGGATCTTTGCTCCTTTGCATAATCATAGCATTCGCATCATATTATCCCCTCAGAGCGTAGCATTCCGTCTAATACGGAGCATTACAGCAAAAATCAAACGCATAGCATAATCATAAGCCATGTTATGAATAAACACTTGTGAATAATAAACTGTTCATCATCATTGTACAAAAATCCCCACCAGGGTCCCAGCAAAAGCAGTTGCCTCTCCAACCTAAACACCAGTACATACTCATTTTGACACCCGTCTGTGTCATCATTCCCCAGTAAAGTCGCCAGAACACTCTTTACAAACAAGATCACCCGTATTACAGATACATCATGACACCCATCCGTGTCATACCTCAGCAGAAAGCCAAAGACATCCTCTTTGCACCCACACATATACTTATATATACATTTTCTTGACACCCGTCCGTGTCATATCCCCAGCGCAGTCGCCTAGACTTTATATAGCGGATACTTGTTCATATTATACTTTTCTCTTTTGACACCCGTCCGTGTCACTCTCCCCAGCAGTTAAAACACTCATCTATACAATACAATACTCACTACTCATGGTACACTTATACAGATACTCGTCCGTATCTTGTATACATCATCACTCATATCCCCACAGATTCGACAGTAGTCCTTGTTCTTTGTTAACCAGTTGGTACTCGTCCGTACCATCATCTCAGAACATTGCGTCTAGTGTTTGTTTCTACATGATACTCGTCCGTATCATAGTCTTAGGGATGCTCGTCCGCATCTTTAATCCATACACCGTGTCAAACACTTATGTCTTCTTGAACATAGATACTCGTCTGTGTCTACTATTCCCCAGAAGAGTCCCTTCAGATTCAACACTCGTCCGTGTTCCTTGTTAACCAGATGGTACTCGTCCGTATCATCATCTCTGAACATGTGTCAGTTTGTTTCTACCCGATACTCGTCCGTATCGTAGTTTTAAGGATGCTCGTCCGCATCTTTAATCTATACACAATACCAAACACTTATACTTTCCTTTCTTGGTTGTGAACGCTCGTCCGTGTTCACTATCCCGAGAGCAGCCGTACCCTGCTAAGTGGTCGTCCTCCACTTCTTGATGGTCGTCCTCCATCATGCTCGTCCGATGGCCGTCCCCATCGTTGATTTTTAGCAGCCGTCCCCTGCTAGGTGGTCGTCCTCCACCCATTGATGATCGTCCTTCATCACTTTATCCAATGGCCGTCCCCATTGTTGATTTTTGGTTATCTAACACTCGTCCTGTGTTATGATAAGCCTCGAGAGCAGCCGTCCCCTGCTGAGTGGTCGTCCTCCACTTCTTGATGGTCGTCCTCCATCATGCTCGTCCGATGACCGTCCCCGTCGTTGACCTTTTCTATCCGGCATTCGTCCTATGTCGCGATATTTTCGGCAGCCGTACCCTGCCAGGTGGTCGTCCTCCACCTTTGATGGCCGTTCCCATCATATTTCTTTTATTCCCAACAGAGCAGCCGTCCCCTGCTAGGTGACCGTCCTTCACCTTTGGTGGCCGTACCCCCCATCATCTGTTTATTTCATTTATTATTTAACCCGATGGCCGTCCCCGTCGTGGTCCCTTTTCCTTTTTAGCCCGATGGCCGTCCCCATCGTTGTTTGCTTTACCTTTATGAACCTGACGGCCGTCCCCGTCATGTCTCATTAATCCCCCAGAGAATTTTACAGCTTTATCTTGATGGCCGCCCCCATCATAATATCTTATCTTTCCCCAGCTAGTCGGCCGTCCCCGTCTTTGCTTTACCCTTTATCCCCAGCATGTCGACCGTCCCCGTCATTGCTTTATTTTCCTCACTTTTCCCAGCATGTCGGCCGTCCCCGTCATCGCTATTCACCCAGCAGTCGTCCTCCGTCGCCCACACTTTGCAATATATGTTATTTTTACAATCTATATCCCTTTTCTTCTTCATTCTGTGAGTGCAAATTTCGGACTGTCTTTGATATTCAACCACAAGTTATCTTGTTTGCCTGTTAAGCCGTCGCTTACAACCTGCACAGCTAACTCATTTTTGAATAGGGGCAGCTGTAAACACCCCAAATTTGCCCTCACCCATTCACACCATGGCTTGTGATCATCTCATATGCATAAATACAATCATATCATCTCACATCTCATTTTTGATTCACTGCATAGTTTCTAAGGCATCTGCACCTAGGGTTTGTGATCTGAGCAATCCCAAGGCATCTTGAGCCATTCCAAAGGCCACCAATCATTTCAAAGTGGTCCATGTGTGTTCAATCATCATAATACATCCTCTCAAAGTCAAAACTCCAAAGGAATCACAAGAACTAGGGTTTGAAGGAAT
Source organism: Lathyrus aphaca (assembly GCA_963966055.1). Classification (NCBI taxonomy): domain Eukaryota; kingdom Viridiplantae; phylum Streptophyta; class Magnoliopsida; order Fabales; family Fabaceae; genus Lathyrus; species Lathyrus aphaca. The sequence continues at coordinate 120,185,877 of OZ014521.1, read as the reverse complement.
GCAGAGACAGGCTAGACTGCACAGTTGACTGAAAATTAGGGTTTTGTTTTCAGAGGCCATAACTCCAAATTTTTTGGTCATTCTTGTTTCCATTGCTCTTTATATGGTATAGGGAGTATGCATACCAATTTTCATGAAGAAATTCCATGGGGAAGTCATCTGATCAAAGGTTGACTTTTCAGACAAGTCAGTGTAAAATCAGGGCATCTGAGGCCCCCAATGACCCAACCAATGGGTGATCTTCATCATTTTGAGTGTATATGATCTTTATTTGATCATAGAAGAAGGTTGAAGTTCATAGAAATCAAGAATTTAGGGTTTTTGCAAATGTTGACTTTTTGGGCATAGTTGACTTTTCAAGAATGCATCATTTTAGGTCATTTTTCAAGCCTTGATTCTTGATCCAAAAAGGCTTCAAATGGAAAAACTTTGGTCATGAAATTTGTAGATCTCATCTTTCCCTTTTCAAAAAGTACAAGAACATGATCAAACTCTTCTTGGATCAAAAGTTATGGCAATGCAAAGTTGGCTAAAATCATTGATTTTCAAGGCATGCCTCAAATGGAAATTTTGCAAAGTCTTGGACCAATGCATATTGCAACCTCTAGTTCACTTCAAACCAGCACATAAACATTCTCTAAGTCATAAAAATCAGAAATGAACCAAGAATGCCCATGGTTTTATGTTTGGTTGGACAAAAAGGTCACATGTGAACAAAAAGTCACAAGTTGCAAAACTCATGATCATGCTTCCTACTACTTGCAGCCTTGGATGCTGAGCTTTGCTAGCCTCTCACCTCACCTTGCTGCACCAGAACCAACCCATGTACTTGCCTAGATCATGAGCCATACTTCTCTTACACATTATTTGACTTTTTGCAAAAAGGTAACTTACCAATCAATAAAGGGCATGTCTTGTCAACTGACCAATGAGAGAGAGTTATGTGGACAATTTGCAAGCAAGACATAACACAAGGCAAGGCTGAAATATACAAAAACACACACATTCACAAAAACACACCACATTGCAAGTTGCTTCGAATCTGCCTCCACAGCTTGCAAACACTCAAACTATCTTCACCATTCAACTCACCTTGCTCCATAGACCACAAAGCACCAAGAACCCAAGCCTGAAACAACCAGAATACTCCATAGCCATTTCTCACCCTCAGCCTGCATTTCTCTTCGAAACTCTCACCACAGCTTGCAAACATCAAAACAAACCTTGCAAAGCTTCTCCATTCACCCTCAGGATCACAAACAACCCCTCACCATGACCTGAAAGTGCTTGAAACACCATTGCCATTTCTGATCAAGCTTGAGCAGAAGCTGTCGAATCTCACTATCCAGCCAACTTAAACTCTCATTGAGCATTCAAACATCTTCTGGGGATCAAGTGGAGTGGATTGCACAAGGAGAAGTGGCCTGAAAGTCCTCAAGTTGAAAGCTCCAAATCTCAGGTAGCTCGAAATTATTTTTTCCAGAAATCATTTTTCTTGTTATAAACTTGTTCTATGTGATTCACTGATCATCCTGATGTCATTGGTTTCGAAAATGGCTTTGATTTGAGTATTTAATTTGTCTCTGAAACCTGCGTGCCCTAGAACTTGTTCTGTTCGATTCATGGTTTTGAGGAAGAAGAAATTTGTTTGGACTTAGGGTTTTAGTTCAGGAGATCATGGGGATCATTTTGGTGTGTTTAGTTTTCATTTTCGTTACGATTTGAGGGGTTTGGAGGTTTCTCAGGTGAGATGCTGGCCGGAGAAGACGACCGGAGGTCTTCTCCGGCAGCCTGAAAGTGATTAGTGAGTTAATTAGGGTTAGGGCAAAGTTCAAATTTGGGCCCTTGGATCTGGCTTCCCGCGCGCATATGTGTGGTCCAGATCATGTCATTAGTCTTAATTAGGTTTAATTTATTTAATTAATTAAGATTAACCCAGTTTGAATGTGAGCCACAAGATCTGGTGCGTGGTCAATGTCTCAAAACCCAGATACAATCTCAGCCTTCCTTTCCTTTGACTTTTCATTTTATTTGTTTTTAATTCATTTTATTTCAATTAATTTGCACATTTATTTTAAAATAGCAAAAATGTCTTAAAAATTATGAAACTTTTTCTTAAAAGTTTTATTAATTTTTAAGACCCAAAAATATTTTTTATTTTATTTTTTATCATTTAAAAGTATTTTTAAATATTTAAAATATTATTTTTAATTGATTAATGGAAATTAATTAATTAAAAATACTTTTGGGTATTTAAAAATTACAAAAAAATTCATAAAATGTTCTAAGATATTTAGAAACATTGTCCAACCTTCAAACCAAATTTCTCTTTGATCTTGATGCATTTTAAGAATTTTTCATTGAATTAAATCATTTTTTATGCATTAATTTGATCCTGAGTTCAAAAATTCATTTCTGCCTATTGGAGAAGGTTGAGACATTGATTCTTCTTGCATTGTTTTGTGTTTGGCATGTAGTTTCTAGGGTAAAATGGCCATGATTTGATCTTGCATTTTCTATTTGTTTGACATTTCTTTTGTTAAGAACCCTAAAAAACCCTAATAACTTAGAAAATTCATATCTTGAGATTGGTTAAGAGTTGGGAGTTTCCCTTTGGGCAGTGGTTCATTATAGGTTTAGGGTTTCTTTGGGCAGCATTTTCCATTTTTTATCTTGGGGTTTGTTTCTGTTTTGGGTTTTTGTTTGATGTTTGTTCCATAAACCCTAATTTGGGCTTTCACTTGCATCCCTCTTGCATTCTCTTGCCTAACATGACTTGCCTTTGCATTTTGTGCATTCTTGTGATCCATTTGACATCTCAAGACATATAGAAAGCATGTTTGATCATTGCATTGCATATTTGCCATGCCATTTGTCTTGTATGCTTCATAACTTTCCATGATTGTTCATGCTCCTTAACTTGCATCATTTACATCCATGATCTTGTATGAGCATCTCCATGCCTTGCCTCATGTTCATAGCACCTCATAGCATCATTTTCATCATCAATATGCTTCTGGTTTGGTCTAGCATCATACCATTTCATCCCATCTAGCATTCCATTGCATTTCTTTCTAACATTTCAGGTGGTAAGTAAACTTGAGAAGTGAATTTGCCTTCACTTCTCATAACTTTTCTTTTCATCTCTCTTGCATGCATTGTTGCATTTCTATATGTGCTTGAGTTTGAGCTTGCTCATGCTTGTTCCTCCCACTTTCTTTCTTCAAGTGACTTGACTTCTTGAATGAAGCAAGTCACTTTGCTTCTCTTGGTCTTGTTCATCTGCTTCCTGGTGGCTCCTTTGAAGATTGTTCTTGTAAACCTCACAAACCTTAGGAACAACCAAGCATGAAAATGAATTAGGGTTTTGATTAGTCCCCCTCCTAGTTTTTACCTTTGTGTCTCTCTTTGAGTTTTCTCTTCTCATCTCATAATCAGGGACCAAACCCTAAAGGATTTAAGACTTTGTGATTAAGCTTATGCCTGCATCCTTCTTTTAGGATGGAGTGTATAACTTTAATCCTAAGTGTTAAACCCTTAATGTGTTTAAATCTCTTAATCAATCCACATAATAATCATCAAGACATCACACTTGTAACTTGGGCCTTGCATTAGGGTTCTAATTCTTCCTTAATGGGTTAAGAAGGACTAACCCTAGTGTTAATGGACAAGTCCCCCTCAAGTTGTCTTACAAATCATAAAATTCACTTCATCATCATACCATTAATCTAAAATCCATTTAATCAAAGGCTTGTTTTGTCATGGGTTTAATCCCTAATCATGGATTAAGTTGAGGAGTTTTCCTCAGCTTAAACATTCTCATCTATTATCCTTCTATTAGGATGGTGTAATGAGTCTGTTTAATCTTTGATTATGGCTTAACCTCATTACTCAACACTAAACAAAAACCACAAAATATATAAATAATCACAAGTAGGTTAATGATCTTAACCCTATATCAAAGGTGATTAAGTGTGAGAATCTGACTTCACACTTAAGGTATTCTCATTACCCCTAATCAGAGGGAGGATGTGATGAGTTTACTAACCCATTGGTTTAGGCTTAAGCTCATTAACTTATGACAAAATTCAAAAGCAATAAAAGATTGAAAACTCAAAAAACAAACAATAATCGTCTCCCTCGGGATTCTTTTCTCATCACCTTCACTCACAAACGAGAACTTGCTTCTTCCGTCTAATGCAAGACAGTTTGCATCTGTGCCAGACAGATCATACACTTGAGCATAGGCAAGCAAGCAGTTCACAAGTCAATTCACCTTTCAGTCTCTTTGGGTCGAACTACGGTGTTCTGACTTCCTCATTGCACGAGAGGATACGTAGGCATAACTTAACAGTTATCGAACAAAAGTCTCTGTATATTCCCCTCTTTCTAGCTTCATTCTTTAAGCCTCATGGTCATGAGCATTCCATTCACCTCTTACACTGACACTTCATTTATACACTTCACTCTCTTTTACACTGACACCTGTACATCTTTTTCCAGCTATTTTATACACAAATTGCACTGACACTACCCCTTTTAAAACACAAATCTTTTAAGCGTGGATCCCGTCGAGTACGGCGGACAATCTGGGTGCTAATACCTTCCCAGGTTGTAACCAACCCCCTTTCTCAGTCTCTCTGGTTCGCAACCGTCTTATCCATATCTTTCTAGGTCTATGCAGCATTACCTTTCCTCCGGGATAAAAATGCCTAGCTGGCGACTCTATTCATTCTCCAGTGAGTTCACGGCTGTGTGTTCTCATTGTCCCTCTCGCCGACCGTTCGCGTCTGTACCCTCATCTGACCCTGTGTCACTTGTCGGGAGCGACAGCATGCCTCACAGTATGGCGGCGGCAAATCGATCTCTACAAACAAACACTTCTTTCAATTGAAGCCACCCCGTTCGTCACGAGGTCTCCACCAGATCCAATCGCAGATAGGATTTCAAAAAAAGCCTGGATTTCAAAATCGTAATGGACACAAAAAATCCCGAGTTTCAGATAAGTGTTTCCCTTCTTTTTTACCTGATTCAATCCTCTACTACTCTTTCACGCGTATGATTCTGAGTTTTTGTAGCTGATAGATTCGTGATGAATCGTATTCTTGAAGATTTTCAGATTGGAGGTTGAAGGATTGGGAATTCGTAAAGGTTTGATGACGGTTAATGAAGGTTGAGGGTGAATCGCTTCAGTGGAGTTTGAAGTTGAAGGTTGATGATAAATCGCTTCTTGCTGGAATCATTGAAGAGAAGAACCGAGGGAGACGGATCTTGATTGATACAGTGATTCTATTTCTCTCTTTTCTTCCAATTCTGAATTTTTGTTTTTTTGAATTGACTCTTTGAAATACATTCAGGAGTCATTCTGAATTCGGGTTGTTGTTGTGTTCTTGAACCTGGATATTAATTTGCAGGTTTGTGATTGTTGCTGAAGCTGGTTCTTGATGCAGGTCACTTGATGGAGCTTGTTGGCATGAAGATGACAATACCATTGAAAAAAGGTTTGAGGCCATCGGAAGATTGAAGGTTCGGGTTTCGGTGGTGTTAAAGTATTGATTCTGGTGATGATTCTAAAGGTGATGAAGGAGAGGTGAGGTTAACCATGAAGCTTGATGTATGAAGATTTGTGATGGCTGATTGAAAATGATGAAGGTGTCAGAGTTGAAGAGATTTGAAAGCTCTTGAAGAAGATTGATGATTGATGCCGTGAGTTCTGATGCTACCATTGGTTGAAGGTTTGAAGATGTAGGCTTTTTTTTTTGAGAGATTCCAAGGGCTGTGAAATTGATGAAGAGTTTTTGAGAGTGGTCATTGAAGTTGAATTCTGTGAGAGTTATGTTGCAGAGATGAGGAAGTTAGAAGAGTCTTTTTTTCCGATCATCATTGATAGAGATCAAGAGAATTAATTAAAGAAAAATTTTGGAGTCTTTTTTGTCTTTCTGTTCAGGGTGTTATTTCTGTTGTATCAGTGAACCCTTTTTCTGCTGTAACTGTTAACTGAATTGTTAACTGAATTCAGTTAACAAAACTCCCCCCCCCTTTTTTTAAGTGAATTTTTTTGGATTAATTAAGATTAAAAAGGGACACTAATTAATCTTAACTACTAATCTTGACTTATGGACTTTTGGATTTGGGAATGATTTTTTTTTTAACAATGGTTTATGGATATCAACATCAATTGTGATTTTAATGACAAAAACATGATCTCCAAATGTAAGAAAACAAAGACTTTGATAATTAGCAGAAATGGGCTTAGAGAATGGACTTTGACAATTGTTTATTTTTTTTGTGGAAATAAAATTTGAAATGAAGCTGATAACAATATAATTAGAAATGAAGATGGACATCGAATTAATCGATTAGAAACAAGAACATGGATATGGACTAAAAAATGAATTATGAAGGTCAAGGGATACGATTCTTGAATATTAATTTTGATTTTCGACATAGGCATGACATAATCTTTTAGATAGGATGCGGTTTCCATGAGCTCGTATCTTCGAATTTCACTTAATCCCTATTATTCGACTTAACCTGTTTACATCAACTCAAACGCTCAATCCATATCAAACTTGTACTCTCAGTGAATTCCAAAACTTCAATCCACTTCAATCTCGACCTTCATGAACTCGTAACATCATCAACAGACAATCGAGAGAACCATAATGACCCTATTATCACACGAGTCCACCACTTGATCTTTTTGTACCATGAATGGCATGATACCTTTGATGTGAAAACTTGAACCCCATTTTCGATTAATTAACCATCAACAAAGCCATATCATATATGAGAACCCTTGAACCACTTAAATTGAGTGCAATAGCCGGATAAACCACTTATGAATAGAAAATTCAAATCACAACGGAATGCGCCGATCACATGCCATAGGAATCAATGAAATGCCTGATTATGAATGTTAATGACCTAATGGAATATGCAAATGAAATGCAAAGCGGTAAGCCAGTTAAGATAAAAAGAATGAGGGCAAATTTTGAGGTATTACAATAAGTCCCTGTTAACTCTGTGGGGAAACACAATGATCGTGTATTCGATCCCAAGAAGTCCTGTGGATATAACATCTCTGTCGGAGAAGAGCGTGAATAATTCATCTGTCCCGAATTATCACCTTTGCCAAAAAATAAATTGGACTTTTAGATTTGAGGGCCGTGCCTGGGGATACCTCGACTATTGGGTATTATCCACTCTTATGGATCTGCTGGTGAGGGGAATGATTTACCTGAAATCTTCCAGGGGAATAGGAATTGCCTTAGATCTGTTGAGGAACCGAGATCAAGGAAAACGTCTGAAGGAAAAAATGATGATTTTAATGAGGATAACTTCTATTTGCTTGTTGGTGACGACAACACCGAGACACGTCCTGCTGAGGAGGAAAGATTTCAAGTTGTCTCGTGTTGGGGATCAGTTGCTTCTATATGGACTTTACCTCAAGAGGATTTTACAAAAGACTTGGTGTCTTTAAACTCTTAGGTATCGTAACGACTGCATGAATCAATGTAACAACCTTGCTGGGGAAGTAACCATCGCCAATGCGGATGAGTTTTTATCTGTCAGAAGTGATGAACGAGATAGTTGGCTTGACAAATGACCACGGTATTCTAAGCTCTGGGTAAATGCTTTGGGTCGTCCGTCTTTGGGAAAGAATGAACTCTCGTACTAGTGGGGTGGCCTGCCCCAGTACGAGTATTTGAATAGTTTTGCACTTGACTGACTAATCTTCGCTCTTGGAGAGATTTGAATCTCAAAGTGATTGCCCCAGTTTGACTGAAGTTTGAAGAGATTGCTCGACTTAACTGCCCCGGATTGGCTAGCTCTTACTGTGACTAATTAGGAAAGTCCTTGCTCAGTGAAGCTTTCTCAAAAAAGTGTACCTCGATGTGACAGTCTTTCAGAAGTTTTAAACTTCTCAACTTGGCAAGCTTAAGCTTCTGGATTGAATTTCCGCATGTGAACCATTTATGATGCCAAACAAATGTATGCAAGCAAAAAATGTTTATTCTTAGAATGAAAATTCTAATGCAACACACATGTCAAACTTGAAGTTTTGAAAATGGATCGCTAACCTTCGTGAGCGAATCACTGGTTAAGATACGGCCTTATTTTGAATGAGAATATGTACATACAATACCAACAAATGTCTTTTAGCACAACTCATAGGAGTCAGGAACGCGGTCTCGTGGTAGTACGCTCTCAAATTAACCCTGTTTCAGTTAGGAATTTTAAGGGTTGTATCGTGGCCTGGTTCACGGTTATAGAAACGAAGGATATAGGCATGAAGTTTATTTGTGCCCACCCACTCTTCGTGATGTTCTCCATTCCTACATTCAGCTAGCCTTCACAAGCATTCACCTTTCATAAGGGTTTCGTGTTGATTGAGGAACCATTGCTGCTATTAGTTCAAGCACCAATCAGGTTATTGTTGAGAGTCAGTCACTCCTCTATCTTTCGTGTCTGTGTCACACGACTTTGTTCTCATTTTGAGGATCTTTCTTGCGTAATCCTTTTTGTTTTTCGCCTTTGCATTATTTTGTCTATCCCTAACTTTTTCCTGGACTGATTCTTGTGAATCTTTGATTGTGGAGTCCAGCGGGATGCCCTAATTTTTGCCTAAGTCGCTTTTTTTCAAGTTTCGACTTAGCGGGCCTTTTCTCTTCTTTTTCTTTTTTGCATTTTGAACAAGTCGCGTGACATTGTTTGTCTTTGATTGCTTCGCGAGGGTTGTGACTGCCTCATTCTTTGGTCGACGAAGGATAACCATTGTGGTTTTCAATCTTTGGACCTTTTGACTTGGGTAACCATTGTGGTGTCGGGTCTTTGGACCTCTTTATTGGCATAGTAGAATGCAACGGATCTTCAAACACACTTCTTTATGAAAGTCTAAACGCTTGGTCTGACTAGCTGACGTCTACCCTACCCCTGGTTACATGTGAGGGTTTTTTTTTATGTGAAAAGAAACTCCTACTTCTAGGCTCAAAGGGGTTAGCAAGGGTCTATCTTCCTTATATCTCCAGTGTTTAGGGATTTGAAACAAAGCCTGTACATCGTCAACAGGGTCTTACTCGAGAGCATACAATTAGAGATTTTGCGTTTTGGTTTCGTCATCCTCCTTCATAGAATTTAAGCACGACAATTGGTATTGCGATGTACACATGAAAAATTATAAGGGAATGCAGATGAATTTACTTCAAGAAAAACATGTGAGTTTTATTATTGCTAACTGTAACACGGTGGGAGAACTGACTTTAGTTAAATGTTGCGGATAGCAAGAGTCGCCACCGACTTTTATTTTATCCAAAAGGAAAGGGCATAAAAGAACAGGAAAGACCTTAAAAGATTTTTGGGTTCGGGGGGTAGGTTATGTAAAGGGAAGGTGTTAGCACCCTTTACATCCATGGTTATCCATGGGCTCTTAGTTACTTAGCTCACTTTAAAATGTTTTTGAAATGTGAAGTGTGTGAATAGAAATTTTCTTAAGTGTTTATAATGATCCATGTACGGATGCGTATAAACCTTTGTTTTGAAAATTTGTTTGAAAATGTGAAGTGTTTGAAAAGTTTTTGAAGAGTGAGCAAGTATCTAAGAGGAACCTACCCTAAGTTTAAGTCTTTTCCGTTCTTGAATCCTTTAAATGGTAAGACTATCCCTATTATTAAGGAATAGGTAGTCATTACCTTGGATGTGTGGGACAAGTGAAGGGTCATTGTTATTTAGGCAACTGTGGGGTGTATAAGCAATTCGAAGGGACTTATCATCTTTATTTCGAAAGGGACAAGATCATTACGAAGGCAACATTCGAAAGGGACTTGATCTTTTATCTGTTAAGGGACTAGATGATGTGAGATTAGGGACTTTGCTTTATACACCCTACTTGACCTTTTGATTAGGCAACATGAGAGGTATCCCTAAGGAAGTGAGATGGCGATCAAAGATCGACTTACGTGTGTGAGTGTACAATTTTAATATTTATCTTTAAATTAGTGAGCTAAGTTAATTTTAAACATACAAACATGTTGCACTCCCTATTTACTAACCATAGCATAAAATAAATATTTAAAAATTATTACTAAATATTACATCAAAGGAAAAATTACATAATAATAATAATTAAAGCAAAATAAATATAATTAGCAAAATAATAAATAATAATAATTGGGTTAGTAGAAATAATAATAATAATAATAATAATAAATCACAATGGGGTTAGTAATAATGAAATAAATATAAAAATAAACATAGTTAATAATATAAGCAAAAATATTAAGAGATTAATGAACAATTATTTTTTGAGGTTAAGAATAAAATATAAACAATTATACTAATTATTATGAAATTTTAAGTTATATGCAAATTAAGTTAATTATGAACATATTATGAAAATAAAATTATAATTACAAAATTAAATTAGTAATTTTTTAACTATTTCTAAACATATATTAAAAATTACAAAAATTTAATTATAAATAAATTATAGAATATATGCATATTATGAAAATAAGATTAACTATAATTATATTTACAAAAAATTATTTTAACAAGTTTTAATTATTTTTAAGCTTATATTGAAAATTATTTATATATAAGAATTAAGTTATAAACAAATTATATAATATACATACATGATTAAATGATAAATTAAAAATTAAAAATTATAATAGAATTAAATGTCAAATAGAAGAAAATTAGGGTTTTTGTGAAAATTATTAGGATTTATAAACCAATTAAAATATAAGCAAGAATTAAAATAAACAAATAAATGATATTTACAATTAATAGAAAATTAGGATTTATGAAAATATTTTTAGGGTTTATTAAATTAAGGTTTTAATTAAAATTAATAATGTTAATAAACAAACAAAACAAATAATGAAGAAAAAGAGAAAAAAAGAACTTGCCTTGGCTGGGAATTGAACCCAGCCCCTTTGCTTTCATGAACTCCAACCAGCAAGACTAACCACTGGGCCAGCGTGCACTAGTGATATGGAAACAGCTTCAATTCTTTTTTATTTTTATCCTGCAAAAACCATTGAAAAAAATAACCAAAACAAAAGGGCCTGGGGGGATTCGAACCCAGGTCCCTTACACAATACATAAATGTTCTTTCCATCCAGCCGGGAGGGCGCTTCTGTTAAGGCAATCACCATCACGCATAATATATTAAGTTAGGCAATTGAACTAGAAAAATAACAAAAATTGCTGAGGCCAGGATTCGATCCCTGGACCTAAACCTCACACGCGCGTTACCTGACCAACTGAGCCAACCATACAATTGTGAAACAAATTACAACTAATTGAATAAAATATTAAAACAGAATTTAAAAACCAAAAAACGCGCGCTGGCTTCATCTTCAACCTTGGGATTTCGCAGGTTTTCCTGCGAAATTTCCTGGGAAATTTCCTGCAACTTTTCCTGCGCACAAACCCTGCCAATTTCATATCACCATAAACATGTACAATTTCATCAAATTGATCACATTTTCATGATCCCCAGACATCACACAGTTCAACTATAGTCTTAAAATTAATTTATATTAACTAAATCAAAGGATCCCAAATTCAATTTGAAAACCCTAGCCATGGCAACTTGCGGTTTAGGGCTTGGTTCTTTAATCCTTTTGTCCAGAAATCATCTAGGTATCACAACAAACAATATTAACAACACAAAAATGATTTATAATAGCTGAATGAGTGAAATCGAAAATTGAAAAAAAATGAAGAACATGAATTCGGTTTGTGTGATTTAGGGTGTTCTTGATGTTGTTTATGATCCAGACATGTTAAATGAACATCATAGAATGCATTGCCATCCTTAGAACACCTTGAAATCACCCCTACCTTAAAATCCTAAAGTGAGTTTTTGAGTGAAATTTTGAAACTTGAATGTGCACTTGGAGGCCAGAAATTCGTCCCCTCTGCATTGCTATGTGTTTATGTATATATAAGGATTGAATTAGGTCAAAAAGAATGGGCTTTGTATCATGAAAATTGATTACTTGATTATGAAGAAATCTCTCATCCAAAAATATCAAAAAATCCAATATATCCTTACTATCTTGGTCTAGCACGAATTTGGATATGAATAATTGGTCTTGAATGGTGTTTATGACCTTCTAGAATCACAATCTCTTCCAAATATATGATTTTCATATTTTATTTTAATTTAATTTGTATTTTAATGAATAAAATTCAAATAAATATTAAATAAAATATAAAAAATCAGAAAATGAATGGGTTGGGTCGTGCTTGATGTTTTTTTATAAAGTTTGGATGGCAATTTGGTGGGCTCATTTAGCAAAAATTGGTTTTAAGGCCTTATTTGCTTCATAAATTCCCCAAAAATTTCCCAACTTTACAAGGGCACAAATCCTTCAATTTTAATGCTATGAAGGTGTTCTTGGACATTTTGGAAAGCTTAGAGAGTCATCTAACCAACACCATTGGTTTCATGTCCATATCATTTACCATTCTCAAGTTATGCTCTTTTGAAGTTGTTGACTTTTTGTTGACTTTCAAAAGGACCTATAATGTCTTAGCTCATACCTTCCAAATGAAGCATTTTTGGGCTTGGCTTGTGAGACACAAAGTTGGTGATGAAGCATGTGAAAGTTATGGCTGGTCAAAGTTCAGTTGACTTTTCCTGAAGAAACCCTAATTTAGAAACCTTTGATTCTTGATGATCTGAAATCTCCTTGATGAATCATGATCAACCCTTGATCAAATGATGAATTTTACTTCATTTACTTGATGTTGACAAAAAATCATGAAGTTTGACTTTGGTTTGACCCCAGTTGACCTCAGTTTGACTTTTTAACTACTTTGACTGATTTTGACTTATCTGATCATCTGACTGAGCAAACCTTTGAGAAAAGTCTTGAAACTTGTCATGGGGATTCTTAGACACATATAAGATGTTATGAAGCTCACTTGAAGTCTTGGAAATCTGTAACACCCCAAATTTGCCCTCTCTTTTCATATCATTTAGCATATCATTTTCATATTTCGCACTGCATCATTATCATAGAAAAATGAAGCATAATATACATCATTGAAGCATAGCATGGATCATGGCAGTGATTTCAGTTCAGGGTGACCTATAACACTCGTCTGTGTTATCTTGATGATCATCCAATACTCGTCTGTATTGAAGAGGTTTCAAATCCTGACAGTGGGAATTAATGTCAAAATGGTTACCGGTCCTGGAGTAACAGGTAAATCCGAAGGAGACTCGTCTGTCTCATGCTATATGCAGTTTTGAGGACTCGTATGTCCGGCTCCTGGCGTCACAGGATTTGTCTAGAGACTCGTCTGTCCCCGTTTATGTTCTTGAAGTGTTTTGAGGACTCGTATGTCCAGCTCCTGGCGTCACAGGATTGTTTGAAGACTCGTCTGTCAACTTGTTCTTATTACAGATATCAATTTCAACTTGGAAGAAGCTCGTCTGCTTTTTCTATCCCCAGAGCGTCATCTGGTTGAGTTTATTTCCTGGTGTTGCATTCTTCGTCAGAGTGCAAATTTCTGGTCTTCTTGGTATTCAATCACAGTTTATCTTGAATGGTCGATAGCTCGTACTATCGTCCTTTCAGATTAACTGATGATTGAATAGGGGCAGCTGTAACACCCCAAATTTGCCCTCTCTTTTCATATCATTTAGCATATCATTTTCATATTTCGCACTGCATCATTATCATAGAAAAATGAAGCATAATATACATCATTGAAGCATAGCATGGATCATGGCAGTGATTTCAGTTCAGGGTGGCTATTCAGTTCATGATCTGATTCAGATGGACGTTTGACCTAATCTTGGTTAAACTATCAAAAGACTGCTTCATTTGCAAGTTATATGTGCTTGTGGTTATTTTTCAGGCATTGTGTTTCAAAGTCCATTGTGTGCAAAGGTCATCAGCTCACCAGGCAGTGGTTTCTTTTTGGATTCAAAGATTCAGGTTTATCATGATGACACTCAGAGTGTGATTTATCCGGAAGGTTGGTGGTTTCTGTGGAGGCAATGCGAGATTGATTTTGAGTTGAGTGAAGTGATTGAATCGGTATTTCGTGGCTATGTGCGTGTTGATAGCAATTGGTCCGTTTCACAAAATATCAAGTTCCATATCCATTTCTAAACCATTTTTGTCCAATTAAACCGATTCTATTCATTCCCATTTTTACAGTTATTTCTAAACCATATTCACTTTCATTTTTAACCATAATTCTTAATCCAGTTTCTTAATTCATTTTCTTATAGCCCTTGATCCATCCATTTTTCTTATCATTTCTTCTTATCCACTGAATTCATTTCTATAAACCAAATACTACTAATCCATTTTATATTTCTTTTAAGACAATTTGTTTTCCTTGTCATTATAATATTTTTAATAATCATTTACTATATTCTAAATCCACATCCAAGGCACCTTGTATTAAGTTGTTTTCATGACCCTACCACTCACTAACAACCTGCACTACACATAGAAAGCCAAACATGTTCCCAGCCTTGACATGGCAACATTTTTCTTCACAATATGAAGTGCGCACATGAGGACCGCACACTCACAATACCACATGGCGTCATTTTTATGCCCACCACTTGATTCCACATGATAAAAATCGCGTAAATCACACCAAAAGGGTGGTGGAAAGAAAACGATTCAAGAAAAAGAAGAATACTATAACAGAAAATAACAAAAAAGAATTGGAGAGGAAGCGAAAAAAAATAATAACAACACAGTTCTGTTAGAAGAAAAAATCAATAGCAATTTGAGATCACACTCTTCGCATCACGATTTCATGACCCTCACACAAAAAATTTTCCATCATTCACTCGTCAACAATAACAAACTCATCTCACCGTCATCACAGAGAATCAACCGAATTGCACTTTTCTTCCTCATCGCATCACAAAACAGAATTCACCTCTTCTTTATCAAATCACAGATTGAGTTCATCTTCTCCTTTTTTTCGTTGCATCACTATAACAACTTCCTCTGAATTTTTTCTTCATCGTCCTCCGAATCTTTCATAACCAAAAAAAGGCTCGATCCATAACAGAGCTCTAATCCTTTTTCTTCTTCGATCTTAAATTGAACAATCTTCTTCATCACACAAATTCAGCTTGCGTCTTCGAAAATGAATCCCTCTCAAACATTAAACATTCTTCGTCAATCCCGAATCCACAATCACGGTCTTCAGAGACTTTATTTTCATCAATCTCGTCAAGCAGAACCGGCCTTGCCATAGACTTCATCGAGATAGCAACATCATCATCATTGTTCTTCAATCACAAACCTGCAAAGAAATCAACAACAACGACGCAGAAGCATCACGGAAAGGAGGCTGAGACGAACTCTATTGCACCATCAGTTTCGACTCGCCGCATTGACTACCTCGTCTTCATCATCATCGTATCAGCATTCAATCATCAACTCCGCGCGTTGTAATCGGCGTCGACTCCCAGGTAAGAGGTTTTGAGCTCTCATAATCATGATTGTGTATTGGTTGTTGTTTATCTTGCTCCAATCCGGTGGTTGAGTTTGTTCCTTTCGATTCGGTTTTCGGATTTGAGTTGAGAGGTGGAAAATAGGTTAGGATTCGGTAGTGCTTGGAGGTCGCAGGTACGCAGCGGCGACGTCAGGTCGTGAGGAGGTCTTCAGCGAGAGTCCGACGGTGACTTAAGTTGAAGAAGAAGAAGCAAGCCGGCGGCGTGAGTTCGAAGAAGGAGATGATGAGCAGGGCGAGAGAGGAGAGTTTGTTTTTATGTTTTTTTCGTTTTTGTGTTCAGTGTTTGTTTTAATTTGGTGAAGTTTTCATTATGTTAGATTCATAAAGAGTTGGAGAGATAAGGTGTGTGGACCGAGGCGATAGGATAGGATTTTGGCAGCCTTTGAGATTTCAGCCCCTACCGGCGGTGACACTTGTCACCGTCCGGTAGGACCCCTCCGTTCCGTTCCCCTGCGCGCAAGATCACCTTAACTACCGCGCACCTGTTTCCTGTAACCGTTTGATGCAATTACTTTTTCCAGTCAATAGATCATGCGTCCTTGCTTCAGTCAACCCAGTGTTGACCGCAGGTCCACCGTGGCGCCCTTCAGCCTGGTGCGTTTGGGCCCCCTTGCCCGCTGCTTCTTGCACCCCATCGCGGCCCATTCAGTTTTTTTTAACTTTGTTTTTACTATACTGCACCCCCTCCCTTTGTTCTTGTTCTTTTTATTTCCTTTTTCATATCTTTTCAATTTTTATCCGTTTAAAATTTGTGAACTCATTAGAAAATTACGCAAAAAATATTTTAGTTTCATATTTCATTTTAGAAATTTTTCATATTTTCTATTTTCAGTTTTTTATTAATTTCCATTTTTATTTCGAATTTTCTTTTAATTTCCTTTTCGTTTAATTTCCATATTAACTCATCATCTTGTACATTTTATTTCTTTCACTTCTATTAACATTTTAACTCCGTTATTTTTGCGTTATTTCATAGACTCATAAAAGTTCATAAAAATATTTTTGTATTATTTTTAATCCTATTTTATTCATAGTTTTGTAAGTCGTATTTGTGCGCTTCCGTTACTTGTTCCTAAGCGATTTCGTGCGATTATTTAGTGGAGTTTCTTTGTGAATTTTTGTGAGATATTTTGATGCATTGTTAGTTGCTGGTTATTGACTTTAGAAATTTAATTTCATAATTTTCTCATGTCATTTGATTTTTGTTTGGAGTCTCATCTCTTAAGTAGTGTTTCGTGCCTCCTTTTTCCCTCTTTCTAACATAGTTTGAGGAAGGCATTTAAGCCATCCTATTAGGATTTGTGGGTCTTTGTTTTAGGTCACCTATAGGGTTAGGTACTGACTTTTTGTTTGGTTTGGCTTGTTCATCTTTTGGTTTGCGTAAATATTCTTATTTTCACTTGTATGATCATGTTGCTAACCTTGTAGGGGCTATGGTAAGTGTGAGATGTGGGAATTGAGTTCCACATCTCTAATTCTTATCTCTTCCTTTTATGTTTATGTGAACTAACCCTCTTTTGTTGGGCCTAGACCTTTCTCATCCCTTCTTCTATATTCTTCTTCCTTCTTCATTAGGATAGAAACCTCACCAACCTTTAGGACATCCATGCATGTTAACACCTAGGATTATTTTAGTCCCCTTTAGAATTTTTCCTTTGAGATCCTTTGGTGCTCTCTCTCTTCTCATCTTCAAACTTAATTTTAATTCATTTAATAAAGGTTGAGTACTTTCATGTGACATGAGACTTTGCTATGAGATGCCTGCATGCGTTCCATTTCGGGGCGAGGTGTGAGTCATCACTCGTGGTGGATAGGTCTTAACATGAGTACCTCACAAAGAAAAAGCTAAAAAACACTTCTTAATCATAAAACCACAAAAACATTTAATAATGGTAATAGGCCAGTGTGCTTAAGCCTTCACTTGCGGGACTAGCTTTGGGGATTTCCTCCATAGATAGGTGTGCCTCTTGCGCATTCCATTTCGGGATGATGTGAGATGTACACATCCCATTGAGTAAGACTTAGGTACACTGACCTATGCAAACCTTCACTCAGAAATCTCATAAAAAACACAAACAAACAATAAGCGTTTTCCTTCGGGAATTCTTTTCTCATCTCCTTCGCTCCGTACGCGAACTTGCTCCTACTTGTCATTTTGCAAGACGGTTACGCACTCGTCGTCCGAGCCTGCAACACCTGAGCAATGGCATAGGCAGTTCAAGCCTTTAATTCACAAGAAATTTCCTTTTAGTACCCCTAGTTAGGGGAACTACGGCGTCTCTGATCCTCATTATCCCGATGAGGTACGTAGGCAGCGGGGTAGGGCCCGTTCGAGCACAATCTTTATTTTCCCTACATTTATCCTTTGTTTCTTATTCAGTTCTCTTCCAATTCCAGTTTCTTTTCATTTTCATTTCTTTTGCTGCAGTTTTCATCCTCTCACCCTTTGAAACAGTTTCTTTTGCAAGCGTGGATCCCGTCGGGTACGGCGGACGATCTGGGTGCTAATACCTTCCCAGGTCGTAACCGACTCCCGAACTCAGATCTTTGGTTCGCAGGACCTTGTCCTTTCCTTCTTCCTCAGGTTTGTGCAACATTACCTTTCCCATTCTTTCGGGATAAAAATGTCTGGTTGGCGACTCTATTCTTTTTCCGCGCCACTTTCGCGTTTGTACCAGGATGGAAATCCGGGGAGCGACAAAATCCATTTATCCTGATTAAAGTCAAAACCCTAGTTTTGGATGCACTGCTTAGGAGGATGCATTGTCTGAGGGAATTGTCAAATCTTCTGACCAATTGTGAATTTTGTGAACCTTGTGAACCTCATAAGATGTCTTGTGAGCCTTGTGGAAAGTCCTGTGAACCTTGTGAACCTCATAAAGTGTCTTATAAACTTCATGAACCTCATGAAAGGTCTTGTGAACCTTGTGAACCTCATAAAGTGTCTTGTAAACTTCATGAACCTCATGAAAGGTCTTGTGAACCTTGTGAACCTCATAAAGTGTCTTGTAAACTTCATGAACCTCATGAAAGGTCTTATGAACCTTGTGAACCTTATGAAAGGTCTTGTGAACCTTGTGAACCTCATAAAGTGTCTTGTAAACTTCATGAACCTCATGAAAGGTCTTGTGAACCTTGTGAACCTCATAAAGTGTCTTGTAAACTTCATGAACCTCATGAAAGGTCTTGTGAACCTTCTTAGCACACAAAGTCTTGTATTGTGAGGGCAAATTTTGGGGTGCAACACTAACATTCAAAAGTAAACAAATTTCATACATGTAGACAAATGTTTAGCATATAAAAGAAACTACAAATGGAAATGCAGTAAAGAAATTGAATATTGCCGTAGTTGAGGAGGCTTGGCTCCGTCTGGACCTGTCAGTCTTGGATACTTTCAGTGATTAATAGCTCTTTCACAGACTTGTATTCTTCAATTCGCAGTTACATACCTAACCATGGCAGTCATACTTCTTCTTCTAGCTATTCTGACTCTGACACGAGACATCTGAAGGAAAAAGTGAAGCTGGGGAGTAAAGTTGCCCCATAAGGTTGCTCAGAAAGACCTGACGATCTTCTGCCTACGTATCTCCATTGACTAATGACCAATGAAGAATCAGAGCGACGTATTTCCCCTTAATAGGGATGAAAATGAACAATGAAGAAAGGCAAACACGTGAATGCCATCACTGAGAGTATTTGAATACTGTTGGCTCTATTTGCTTCATGAATACCCTAGTGTCCCGGGTGATTAACTTGAAGACTTCAGCTTAACATGGACCATCTGGTAGAATAACCGTGACGCTGGTTCCGTCGTGATTAGGCATCAGATTCTGGAGTACCTTTGGATGAGGAGAAAATTTGATTGCCTTGGACTCAATTAGATCTTGCACCTTGTTCTGAAAAGCCCAACATTTCTCAATACTGTGCCCCTGGGCACCTGAATGGAATTCGCACCTGGAATTAGGATCAAAATTTGGTGGTAGATTATCAGCAGAAGGAACCCTCATGGTTCGGAGCTCAACCAGGTTCAACTTCAGCAGCTCTGGAAGTAATACAACATATGGACATGGGATAGGATCAAGTCTGCGGTTCCTCGCTCTCGTTCTTTCCTGAAACGGTTTCTGTACCTGTTGTTGCTGACCCTGTGGTCGTGATTGAAAACTTCGTTGTTGACATTGCGTTGGACGCCTGACATGTCTCTATACTCTCTTACTCATATTCGGCCGAGGAGTGAATGAAGATTGTTGACGCAACCCCTTTGAAGACTTAGCCTGAGCAATGATTCTAGAAGAAGGAAAGTTGACCACTTCTTTTGTATTCCTGCATGCTGAAGGAGGAGTTAGCTCGTGACACTCAATCAATACCATTTTGAGCAGTTGTGGACATAATTCAGCATAAGACATGGGTATTGGATCAATAACCCTTTCTTGAACCTGTTGATGACGGGTTGCTAGCAATGGAGGAGTTATAGATGAAATCGGTTGAAGTATTTCTCCTGGAAACCAAGGCGTAGCAGCTGAGGAGGATCCTTGATAAGGAAAGCAAGTGCTCACTTCTTTGGTAACGATTGGTGTAGGATCATTCAGTTCACATGTGGAGTTGGTTCCTATCTGATACTCTTCCTGACTGCTGAGTGGCGATTGCTGGTGAAGATATTCGAACTGTAGAGGAAATCCATCTAAAGAACCCTGATTTATTGGACATCCCAAAGAGATGGGAGAAACATGACCTTCTGTTTGAAAAGTAGACACACAGATACTTTCCTCTTTCGACATAGCATTCATGATTCCTGTAAGCAGCTTTATCTGAGTCTTCATCAAGTTGAATTCTTCTCTTAGCAATTTCTGATCCTGGGACAACGCTCGAATGCCCACTATAAAATGCCCCAGTTGGGCCTTCATCTCAGTCACCTCCGCTCGGAGTTGTTCCATGTCTAAACCTTGACAGTCGTGATTCAAATTGGCCATTCTGGAGAGAAACCAGGTCAGGATAAGAATTTGTCTCTGAACACCTGTAAAAAATGCAAGGATGTATGCAAATGCCATGTTCAGTTATTTCCAAGGAAACCATCTGTTTTGATCCAAGTTTTAATGCAGAAGAAAATCCGACATAGTTCAGATATGGGATCCTTAGAAGTAACTGAACATGTATGCTAAAATGCCATGATGTCATGTATGCAACTGGCATGTGGTTAGCGGTCCGATACTGGTGTGGATCAGATAACCAAATGTTGGTGAAGACCATGATATCAGTATCTCTGTGCAGAAGTTCCAGAATTCTCAACCAAGTATCATATAGGACCGGATCATATCATGGAGTAACACTGGCAAAAGCGGGTATGTTGGAAGTTTTTAGGGTTCCTGCAAACCTGTAAACCCCTCCCAATCTCACGGGTGTGCTACTACGGGTCAACATCACGGACTCTCAAAGCCGAATAGCAATAATACGTTCACCATTTCCGAGAAATGGCTCATGACCAAATCAGGGAATCGGTTTGGCATTATGTACTACTCAGGGAGGCCTCAGCTGAATTCCGGAAAAACAAGCATTCCTCATAAGTTCCTGGCTTCAAGCACTGAAGTCGAGAAACAATAGTACATTCATCCTGAAGGGTACAATACTACCGTCATACGACCAATTGCTTTAACCAGGTTCCTACGAGAGAACAAGGTCATCCTATGTGATTTCCTAGTGGGCCCTCGGGTGCGAATAGGTTTGCCACGAAATGTGGTCTGCCATTGTCACCACTGGAGAGGGTTGTTTCCACTAAGGTCCTCGATGATCGGTTCCCAGTGTTAGCAGCTCAGATGGGAAAATTCTATGGTCTGCCTAGGCAGTATAGAACATATCCCAAGAGAGCCTGATCTGGGTGTGGGACTCGTGAAAACTACACGTGCTCAAGACCACGCAAGCCACACGACTGCCCACTCTAAATCCTATGTGTATACTCAAGCCGGGTGTTTGGCTTATCTCACAATAATCCCGTCCCGCCAAGGAAAGCCAGAACAGCCAGTACAGTATTTGCCAGTATATGCGACAGTAAAGTAAAGTGCAGAAAGCTGTAAATAAAGTTGTAAAGGAAAGCGATAAACTGTAAATAAAACCATAAAGCTAAACTAAAGCATAACAGCGAATGAATAAGCACCCAACGAAAACAGAAACAGACAAGCGCTAGGATTGACTCTCAAAGGGGAAATTAGATTTGCTAAAAGTCCCCAGCAAAGTCGCCAGCTGTCGCTCCCGGGATTTTCATCCTAGTACAAACGCGAAAGTGGCGCGGAAAAGGTAGAGTCGCCAGCCAGACATTTTTATCCCAAAGGAATGGGAAAGGTAATGTTGCACAAACCTGAGGAAGAAGGAAAAGGACGAGGCCTTGCGAACCAAAGATCTGGATACGGGAGTCGGTTACGAATTGAGAAGGTATTAGCACCCCAATCCGTCCGCCGTACCCGACGGGATCCACGCTTATAAGTCTGCTTTCAAAGGATGAGAAATAATATGCTGCTCAAAGGAAAGAATGACTATCTGGAATAAAATGGAAATGAGAAATGAAATGGAATTGACAAATGGAAAGAAAAGGGAAAAAATGTAGGGAAAATAAAGATTGTGCTCGAATGGGCCCTACCCCACTGCCTACGTACCTCATCGGGATAAATGAGGATCAGAGACGCCGTAGTTCGTCTCACTAAGGCTTACACTCGTTTGTGATTTTTAGGATGACATTGCCATAGCTCTAGCTCAGGTGTTACCGGCTCTGACTTGAGGGTGTTTACCGTATCGTTGTTTGAACTGTCGAGACAAGTCATGTTCGTCCGCAAAGAGTATGAGATGAGATGAGAAGATGTGACTTCTTGGTTTGTTGTCTTTTAGAAGAAATGTTTTGAGATTGTGTTTATTGTATGTACCATACTAAAGACTATGACACAGCAGCGAATACTTTCCAAGATCGCCCCCAATGGAACGTTTGTAAAGCATCCTAGAAGAGTGAAGGAGACCTCCACTAGTCATTTCCCGTATAGCTTAAGGCTCGTGGCGCATTGTACACCTTTTCCTTTATTAAGTGTTTTGATTTTTTTCTTAAAGCTGAGAAGTGAGACTCAAGTTGTCAAAGGAAAACTTCTAAGGGAAACTAGACTTACCCTAAGTTAGTTGAATTCATGGATAACCTATGGTTAGTGAGGTTTGAAATTAAATCTACCTAAGAGATATTAAACTAAAGATACAAGTAAAAGAAGTTAACAGTGAACAATAGGGTCCTCCTAAGTCATGGTGGGTAAACACGGTATGAAATGTAAATGGGATGAAACAATGGATCGGGTGGGTCGATTGCGTGGTGCTAAGACGCACGACTTATGGTGTGAAACATACAAGGCTTGCTTTTGGTTGAATGGAGTGGAACGATGGTAATCGAGGAATCCTAAAGTCACATGCAACTTTATTTATTTATTTGAAAATATACTCGACGTTGGATCGAGCCTTTTATTTATTTCATTTTTTGTTTTTGTTTTCTAACGCTTTGTTTTATCTTTTCTATCCTAATTATGGAGATTATAAAAGCATACAAGTATTACACTATTACATCACAAAGTACAAATCACAAGAGTATAATCGAGGCATAAAATAATATCCAAGTCCATAAGCCAAACCTTGAAAAATACCTTGCACAAAAAAACAAATAGTTAGTGAATGATATGAACCAATGAATATGCATAATATGATGGAAATGCATTAAAATGACAAAAAATATCAAAAGTCATGGAAAAATTATGAAATTAATTTCCTAGGATCTCTAACTTGATTATAACACTATGTTAAAAAATATCTTAAAAATTCTAAACCTAACTATGGAAAATAGTCACTTAATTCTATCAAAAGTTCAATCACAAATTTATACAATCCATACTACCAAAACAGTAGAAAATAAGCCCTAAAAAATACACAAAAAATATTCTAGGTACTTTATTTTGCCCTCTAATCATAGCAAAAAGAATGGATCCAAAATGTTACAAGAAGTGGTGGAAATAAATTGTACAAATTTATGTGTCCATGAAGAATTCAACCTAAAATCAATTAAAATGAAAAATCGAATTAAAATTGAAAAATGATTAAATTCAGAAAATAAAAATTGGGAATGTTTCTAAATTGATTTAATATCCTATCCTAATTTTTATAGAATTTTATTATTAGTTTTCGTATTTTCCACGGAATTAAATTAAAAATGCATAACATAGAGAAATAAAAGCAATGAAATAGAGAAGGGGGTGAGGAAAGAAAGTTTTTTAAGTTAAAATGAATTGGGCTTGAGTTTTGGGGGTGCGAAAAGTAATTATTTAGGCCCAATGGCGCAGGAGTCTTGGAAGGTCCATGGGTATTATGGTGGGAGTTTAGTCAACTCCTTGACTTGTTCCTGGACCGTTGATCTTGGGTCCTCTCCTAAGTCTTCACATCTAAAGGTCAAAAAACAAAAGTGCAGGATAGTTACGGTAGGGTGAAGTGCGTGTGATCGAAATCTGGTGGTCCTACCGGACGGTGACAAGTTTCACCGCCGGAGTGGACCACCACCAAGAATCTTATCCTTTCCTCACTTCATTGGACGGTGGGAAAAAGGTTTTTATGAGCATTGAATCTGATTTTTTATGAACTTGCATTCTTATTAATTAAAATAAACTTTCAATAATCAAATTATAAATATCAATTAAAACATAAAATACCTCAAAAACTCATACATTTCAATCTCACGAACACTTCCTTCTTCTCAACAACAAAAACCCTAGCCGCCGCTCTTCATCCTTCCCTCCACAAACCTAGTCGTCATTCCCAACTTCGCCGTCGGATCGAGTAGATCTTCGCCATGCTCCGTCTCATCGTCGTCGTTATCATGCGGTTGCTCACGCGTGGAATCCTCTGCGGCGCTGTCCTCGCATCGCCGCCGTCGAACGAACCTCATCCATCATATTCTCACCGTTAGATGCTTGCCATGTCTTTATTCAACAATCGTCAATGAAAACAAGACAGCATATGCAAAAAATAAAGTATCGGAACTTGCTTGCGTCTGATTCAGGTATGAATTGTTTCCTGTTCTTGTTGCTACCTCGATCCTTCCTCTCTTCCATCGCTACGAATTCTCGATTTCACATTGATGTTGAACCTCATGATTGTAGAGAAACAAGCCGGGAGGATGAAGATACATTGATGAGGAGCGATTAAGTAGCAGATTTATTGAAACTGCTTTGCTGAAGAATTCTTGCGTGATTTTGCGGAGTTGTCACGGTGTATTCCCTTGCCCTGTTCAATTTCTGAATCTGAATTGATGGCATGATCTGAATTTCTGTATGTCCTTGATGAAGTGGTTCTTGAAGCGTTGTTCTCATTTTTTGAATCTGCAGGTTGAAGGTGGGCTTTGATCAAAATGTGTTTAATCGTGTTGGAACGTTGCCCTGCTGATACTCTCAGCTTTGGCGTCTTCCCATCATAAACTGTTGATGGTGTTGTGTTCTTGAATTGCAAATTTGGTGAGGATTGAGGCACTGTTATGAAGCTTGTAGATCTTTGTTGTATATTGTTGTCTGACGAAGCCGAGTCGAGGAAGACAAATTGATGAAGATCCTGAATGTGAAGTGATTGAAGATTAAGGGTGATTGTCGCACCTCGAAAAATATGATCCTAAAATAAAACAACAGAGTCGCCACCTAATTCTATTTATTCTACGAGAGAAAAGGAAGATATAGACACAACCTAAATAAAGGATAAGAATGGTCAACGAAACCACTAATCTAAGTTCGGGAGTCAGTTACGCAAAGGGAAGGTGTTAGGCACCCCTCACGTCCGTTGTACTCAACGGGAACCTCTTAGTCTAGTTTGCGCTTAAAATGCTGACTTGTTATTATTGTCTTCTTTTATTGATTAAAGATTGCTTTTAAGGAAATGCTTTAGTTATTATTTGTTATGGAGAAATGTTAAGGTTTTTTATTATTATGATTTACAACGGAGAAAATATTAAGTTTTTTATTATTATGCTCGCGAAGGATTAAAATCCCCGTGCCTACGTATTCCCGTGTGCAATGGGAAAGTCAGAGCTTCGTAGTTCGTGCTACTACGATTTATGTTTTTTATAGAACGACTGTTTGAAAATGCATTCTACTACTAAGCGTTAGCTTATTTGCGAGATAGAAAGATTTAAACAGCGTTCGTTTTGAGAAAAGATGTTTGATCTTTATTAAGGGTGTTTTAAAACGAGGGGGCGAATGAACCACGCGTGGGGCTAGCCCATGTTGCGGTTGCATTCAAGAACGTGCGGAGTGCGAGACTCCGGAGTTCAGTTACTCGCTAATTAATTATAAAATGATTTAAATTTGTTGGTATACGAGAAAGTGATTGAACCAACGCGTGAGGCTAGCCCACTTGCGGTTCGATCCAGAACGTGCGGGGTGCGAGACTCCGGGGTTCCTTTTTTCGTAAATTAATTAATATTGAATTGTTTTTAGAGGTTTTTTAAAATAGGTGCGATTAATAACGAAGGATTGAACGAATAAAACGCGTGGGGCTTGCCCAGTTGCCATTCGTTCTAGAACGTGCGAAATGCTAGACTCCGGAGTTCTATTCCTTGTTAAATTATTTAAGATACACGAAAATGTGCAGATGGCAGTCATATAAGTGACCGGCTTACGTGTGTGATAAATGTATACGATCGAATGAATTGCATTTCTTTTATTGGCGTTGGACCAAGAAATTAAACTATACCTTTTGAGGTACTGTCTTGCTTAACAAATTATGGTCGAAACGTAGAAATTATATTCGAAACCGCACAAGCTATACGTCCTCGTCATAAGATTAGATAATAGACGAAAAATATAATGTTATACAAATAAAGTTAGCCGAGAGGTAACGATATTAATTCTAAACTAAATAAAAATATTCTAAAATACTCCAATTAAATATTAATGTTTTTTAGTAATTAATACATAAATAAATATTTCAGGTAATTAATAAATATTTTTGTGGGTATTTAATGTTTATACAAATAATAATTAACTAAAATCTAAAGGAAATAAACTTAATTAAAAAAAAGGATTGGGCTAATAGAAAAAAAAAAAAAAAAGGGTGCTGGAATGAGATAGGCCCATTGGCCCTACTGGATTGGGAACCGGCCGGGTCATGGGTCAACCCGGATCCGGTCCGGCTGGTTTTTCTAAAAAGGGGAAAAAGGAAGATTAGGGTTTTATGGTTGATTTACTACTGCACCGAAAAGAGGAAAAGAAAGAAAGCTGGGAATGACAATCTTCCCTTCACTCTCGTGATTATCTGTTTCTCAAAATCAATCCCTCTCGATCTCACCCTCAACCTTTAACATCTCTCTCCCTCGATTTTCTCGGATGTCCTCATAAACCTTCTCCTTTCTCCCAACTCGAACAAAAGAAATGATTCCTCTCTCAAACGCGTTTCCTCTCTCACGATCGCTCACTCTCAATCGCTCTCTGTTCGCAAATCAAAACCTGTTTCTCGCCTTCACAACGCCGTTCATTCAGCCCATACGCTCGACATCTCTGCCTTCTCAAAATTTCAACTAAACCGAAATCTAATTCCTTCTAATCCCCCATTGAAAACCCTAAATCGTCGGAGAAGACGAAATGCAGCGGCAACCACCATCCTCTCCGTCAATACTCACTCAAAGCGCATAGGCCTAAACATTAATCCCTCCCAATCTCGTCCTCTCCACTCAACATTTGCCTCTCAAAAACGTGGAAACTCTAACCCTAAATCAAAGTATATAGAAACGAAAGTATCGCAACGGAGATTCGAAAGTTTACCTCGGTTATGGTGAAGCTGTATTGACACTTTGGTGAAGGTCAACAGATGGTTGTTGGAGAGGTAAGCTTTTGGATTGATTTAGGCGGCCGGTTCGGGATACGGTTTGATGTTCGTGTTTTCGGTGCAGGTGAGCTTCGGAGTTGCTGGGCTTGTCAAGAAAAGTTCGTTGGTTTGTTACGGAAGACGAACCCCGTTCGTAAGTTGATGGCCGCTCTTTGTGAGGTAAGGTATTTTGATGAAATGAAACTGCTCTGTTGTTCTGTGTTTTAGCTTTTCAAACGTTTCCCCTCTTTCCAAAAAAAAATCCCCCCTTCCTCTTACATGAACAACTCTTTTATAGGAGAGACAAAAGGATGGGTACCATTGAAAGATCCTCTCCCCTTTTTTTTTAAAAAATGAAATGAACTGGTTGAGTCTTGACTGAATCCGTTGGCCTTGGATTGAACTCCTTTGTGTGGCTTTCCCTAGGCTATCATTTGTGTCTGCATTTTCTTATATCCCTTCCTGCATTTTCGGCACACTCTACCACTTTAGTAATCAACATAACTTGTCTGCTCAAGTTATCTTTTCATGCTTGCTGTGGAATGATTTCAGACTTATGATCTTTTGTTTCTTTTTTCATGTTCAACACGTTTGGAGCCGGCAATTGGGGTTGGTGAAGGTTCGGATGGCTGAATTGACACGAGGTCGTCATTTGCAAGCTGCTTGAAAAAGAGATAAGCTACGGATAGGTGATACACAGCTACGTCATACACAGCTACATCAGGAGGCTGAGAGTTTTGTACATTGTATACCGTTGGCCTTGTAACAATATAATTGTAATGTAATTGTGACGATTTCAACTTTGCTTGTAAATTTTGGTTTTCATTTCTTTTGTAACATTTGTACTTATTCTTTGAGATTGAAAGTGATGACATAAATCTTGGATTTGAATCAACCTTTTTACTGAATTGTAATGTGGAATGCCACTATCTTGACAACATTCGAGTTCGGTCATTGTTAACTGGAAATATTTTGGAAATAAACCCCAATTCTTTGTACGAAACAATCTTACCTTGAAATAATAATCTTGTTTGTCTCAAAATCATACCCCTAAAAGGGGTGTGGCTTGAAAGCAAAATACAACTACTTTGACAATGACCAAATATAAAGTTTGACTTAACCTTGTCCATAGTTCAAAAAATGTGAATTCACGAATTGAGTCATTAAATTCAAACTCAAGCCAATGGTAATCCTATGCAAAGTCACTCGAATAAACAAACTTTCTCACTTCAAATTTTGATTACTTCTCAAAATATTAAAAAGGAGTGACGATACTTCAAAATAACCTTGACATAACAATATCCCCATGACTTGAAAGACTTAAAACGAGGAGACAGCAAATTTGGTTTCTTAAGCCTTTAAGAGTAATTTTGCAATTCAAAGTATCCTAAACACCATTCATTCTTCTTAGTCTGAACATGATCTTGTATATTAAGTAGCCAGAGGAGCAATAGTCTCAGTCGCAATGCGTCTTCAAAAAAATCTCACATTATGGATCAATCTTCTCACAATTCCAAATCGCGAAACCTTAACTCGATGACTTGGTGAACTATGCTTCAATGTTTGAAAAGTGAAGATTATCATGAGCATCTGATGAAGCATGATACGAATATCTACGAAAAAGCTCTTAAAGCCCACCTCCAAACCTTTGAGTGGAGCAAGATCTCCGAAAATCAGTGAGGTCTAACCAAAAGGAATCCCCGATCCCAAACTCTGAAGAAAACAAAAAGTGAAGCTATGGCTATTAAATTTTTTTTAAGAAATGCGAAATGCCAATGTATGAATGCAGAAGACCGAAACAACGAAAGGAGGGCAAATTTTGGGGTGCAACAGCTGCCCCTATTCAAACGGCTTATACCTGAAAGGTAGAAGAGGTTTGAATACTAAAAGAACCAGAAAATTGGCGCTCCGAGAAGAAAAAAGAAAGTAAGCGATGGAAAAGCTGAAAATAAATTATGAAACCAAACTTTAACGAGAGAACAGAAGGCTTTACTGGGGGTAAAGCATACATAGTCGTGGCATAGGTCCTTCCCAGAAGTCTTGAAATACAACTAGACGATAGATGATCAATAGATGACAGCGTGCATTGGAGAGGCATCGTTGATAGAACTTTTACCATACTTTCCTTCTTCTGATAGAGGCGTTCATGTGATGAAGAATAATTTCACATTCAGACTTCTCAACCTTGTCTGGGCGAGATACCATTTGTTGAAAATTGGAATCACGACAAACTTTCCACCTTGTCTAGATGAGATGCCATTTGCCGAACAAACTTCTCACCTTGTCTGGATGAGATGCCATTTGTTGAAAATTGGAATCACGACAAACTTCCCACCGTGTCTAGATGAGATGACATTTGCCGAACAAACTTCTCATCTTGTCTGGATGAGATGCCATTTGTTGAAAATTGGAATCACGACAAACTTCCCACCGTGTCTAGATGAGATGCCATTTGCCGAACAAACTTCTCATCTTGTCTGGATGAGATGCCATTTGTTGAAAATTGGAATCACGACAAACTTCCCACCGTGTCTAGATGAGATGCCATTTGCCGAACAAACTTCTCATCTTGTCTGGATGAGATGCCATTTGTTGAAAATTGGAATCACGACAAACTTCCCACCGTGTCTAGATGAGATGCCATTTGCCGAACAAACTTCTCATCTTGTCTGGATGAGATGCCATTTGTTGAAAATTGGAATCACGACAAACTTCCCACCGTGTCTAGATGAGATGCCATTTGCCGAACAAACTTCTCATCTTGTCTGGATGAGATGCCATTTGTTGAAAATTAATTCATACCAAACTTCTCCGCTGAACAGGGGAGATGCCATTTGATAGAACATAGACCTTGCTGAGGATGAACAAAACTGCTTGAAAAGAGGATGTCATCTATTGATTTACTGGGAAGTCCATGGGTAAGAAACAAGCCTCTCAAATAAGGAGACGGCCACTTGTTGATTCCGATTAGAGATCCAGGGATAGGAACAAGCTTCTCGAATAAAGAGACTGCCACTTGTTGTCAGGTATAAATACTCCAAGAGAATGTTGCAACAACACTGCTGGAGAAGCACAATTTGTCTTCAATGGAAGTCTTTAATACATTTCTTCTGAGAAACTAAGCATCCGAAGGTGCAAAATGAATCCACTTTCCATCTGGAATCGCTGGGGATGGAACGACTGCTCGGAAAGAGACTGTCATCCGTTAATTTACTCAAAAGTTCGAAGACGAAACAAGCTTCTCAAATAAAGAGACTGCCACTTGTTGTCATGTACAAGCAACCCAAGTGAATGTTGTAACAACACTGCTGGAGAGCACAAATTTGTCTTCAATGGAACCTTCAATTCCTTTTGGGAATCCAAGCATCCAAAGGTGCAAAATAAATGCACTTTCCAATTGGTAGTTCAATCACCAAAAATTGCCAACGACCCAAAATTCAATCCAGGAACGAGCTGGGAAGAAACTGTCAGTCAAGACACTATCCCCTGAGGAATGAACTCAATCAGGATTTATCCTATCCAAGTGTGGAAAGGAGAACTAAAGCAAAATCTTCCATGAGGGTAGAAACTCAGTGGGGAATTAGAAAGGATATACACTTTCTGCCTAAGGCTGACAACTCTATTTGGAGGGAGACACATCACTTGGGGATAAACACGATCAAGGTAAAGGAGATATGCATTAATGAGTGCGACATGAATATGCATATTAATTATGATGCACATGAATGAATATGTGTTATGTTTATGCTGACAAACAGACAAAACTGACACATAAGATAGATTGGTGAGAAGAACACAACAACCGGATGCCCGACCAGCCCCAACAGGACGTGAGCAACCCATAACGCAGTTGGCTTTGACAAGGATGGAATAGTTTATCTTTTGCTGGGGAATCAAATCAACAATCTGCTCCAGCAAATTTGAGCAGGCTCATATAAGTACATCAGGCTTACATCTCACCAACGGCGATGAGTAACAAAACTTTACCACAGAAAAATGAGTCACATACGTAACACTTTAATAACCCATATTGGAGAAACCTGAGCATGCCACATTTAACGAGACAATTATTTCACATTTTGCAGTTTTAACCAATCTTGGAACAACCATTAACGTCTGTCTTTCGGTTCTCCAACTTAGTAAGTACGCACACATCACACAAATATAGTAAAAGCTTTTTTGTTTCGAAAATCATTATTAATAACAGCGTCATTTTTGAGATGAAGATAGAATAAGAATTGCAAGCAAAGGCATAGGCTCAAATTTTCATTAATGGAATGGTAATCTGCCAATAGCGGGATTCCATAGATCTTTACAAAAGTGGAATAAATGGTAATTAAATGGAAAAGACTACATTAAAAATTACAATGACCATCATTTCCTCCAACTACTTTGAATCCCTGGCATTCTTGAGCTTGATTTAGATTTGAAGAAATCTTGGCACACGATGCTATCATCATAGCCCGATACAGTTACTTGCCTTTATCCCTAACTTTTGCCTGGACTGCCCTTTCAGGTTTTCAATCCAGCGGGATGATTAATTTTCTGTTTATGTCTCTAACTTTTGCCTGAGTCGCCCTTTCGGGTTTTCGACCCACCGAGACGCTCTTTTTTGCCTAAGTCGCCCTTTCAGGTTTTCGACTTACCGAGCTGTTCTTTTTTTATTAGGCGAAGTATTTCTTGACTGTATCTGCATTCGTAGGACGGGTGAATTCCTCGCCGTCCATCGTCGCGAGGATTAGCGCGCCTCCCGAGAAAACTCTCTTGACAACATACGGGCCATCATAATTAGGAGCCCATTTGCCCCTAGAATCTGATATAAAAGGCTGGAGTTTCTTAATCACGAGGTCGCCTTCCCTGAACCTACGAAGATGAACCTTCTTATCAAAAGCCTTCTTCATCCTTTGTTGATATAATTGCCCATGGCATAAAGCTGTCATCCTTTTCTCTTCAATCAGATTCAAATCATCATACCTACTTTGGCACCATTCAGCTTCTGTTAACTTGGCTTCCATCAAAACTCTCATTGACGGGATTTCAACTTCCACAGGGAGTACGGCCTCCATGCCATATACCAAGGAAAAAGGAGTTGCCCCTGTCGACGTGCGAACTGAAGTGCGATATCCGTGTAGAGCAAAAGGAAGCATCTCGTGCCAATCCTTATAAGTGACGACCATCTTCTGAATGATCTTCTTGATATTCTTGTTAGCGGCCTCCACTGCTCCGTTCATCTTAGGCCTGTAAGGAGAAGAGTTATGATGTTCAATCTTGAATTCCGCGCACATTTCCTTCATCATTTTGTTGTTCAGGTTTGATCCATTATCAGTGATGATCCTACTCGGGATACCATACCGGCAAATGAGGTTGTTTTTGATGAATCGGACTACCACCTGGCGAGTCACATTGGCGTAGGAAGCTGCCTCTACCCATTTTGTAAAGTATTCAATGGCCACTAGAATGAAGCGATGTCCATTGGAAGCTTTCGGCTCAATCATACCGATCATGTCGATGCCCCACATGGAAAAAGGCCACGGAGAAGAAAGAACGTTGAGAAGAGTCGGAGGGATATGAACCTTATCAGCGTAAACCTGACATTTATGACATTTCTTCACATATTTGCAGCAATCGGATTCCATTGTCAACCAGTAATACCCTGCCCTCAGCATTCTTCTAGCCATAGCATGTCCATTAGCGTGAGTGCCGAATGATCCTTCATGAATTTCCCTCATTAGTATCTCCGCTTCATGCTTATCTACACACCTGAGTAAAACCATATCGAAATTTCTCTTGTACAAAACTCCTTGACTCAAAAAGAAGTTATTGGCTAACCTCCTCAGAGTCTTTCGATCCTTGCCGGATGCCCCTGGCGGATATTCTTGGTGTCGTAAGAAACACTCTATATCGTATTACCATGGTTTATCGTCAACAACCTCTTCCAAGGTGAATACATAAGCAGGTCTATCAAGACGCATGATTTCGATCTTCGGCACATCATTCTGTCGGTTTACAACAATCATGGAGGAGATGGTAGCCAGAGCATCAGCCATTCTGTTCTCGCTGCGAGGTACCTGGTGAAACTCAATTTTATTAAAGAATGTCGAGATCCTCCTCGCATAATCCCTGTATGGAATCAAGTGAGGCTGTAGGACTTCCCACTTCCCCTTGATCTAATTGATCACTAGGGCTGAGTCACCATATACATCCAAGTTCTTGATTCTTAAATCAACTGCTTCTTCCAAGCCCATGATGCAAGCTTCGTACTCGGCTTCATTATTGGTACAATTGAACGTCACTCTTGCAGCGAAAGGGATATGAGCTCCTTGGGGGGTTACAATCATTGCCCCAATTCCTTTTCCGTACAAATTTACAGCTCCGTCGAAAACTAATCCCCATTGGGACCCTGGTTCTGGCCCTTCGTCGAGGGGAGGCTCATCACAATCTTTCATCTTCAAGTACATGACATCTTCGTCTGGGAAATCGAACTTTACGGGCTCGTAATCGTCAATGGGTTGATGGGCTAGATGGTCGGCTAAAATACTTCCCTTAATAGCCTTCTGAGTGTGGTACTCAATATCATATTCTGATAGTAACATCTGCCAACGAGCAATTCTTCCTGTCAGGGCCGGCTTTTCAAAGATGTACTTAATCGGATCCATTCTTGAAATCAACCAGGTGGTGTGATTGATCATGTATTGTCGGAGACGTCGAGCTGCCCAAGCTAAAGCACAACAGGTTTTCTCGAGCATAGAGTATCGAGATTCACAATCTGTAAATTTCTTGCTCAGGTAATAGATGGCATGCTCCTTCCGTCCTGTTTCGTCTTGTTGCCCGAGCACACAGCCCATAGAATCTTCTAGTATTGTTAAGTACATGATCAATGGTCTTCCTTCAACTGGGGGGACTAAGATAGGCGGATCTAGTAAATAATCTTTGATGTTATCGAAAGCCTTTTGACAATCTTCGGTCCACTTGCAATTTTGATTCTTTCGCAGGAGTTTGAAGATTGGCCCACATGTTGCAGTCATATTAGAAATAAATCTAGAGATGTAATTCAGACGACCTAAAAATCCTCTTACTTGTTTTTCCGTCTTTGGTGCAGGCATTTCTCGAATGGCCTTGACTTTGTCGGGATCTACTTCAATACCTTTCTGGCTGACAACAAAACCCAACAACTTCCCTGACCGAACACCAAATGTGCATTTGTTGGGGTTCAGGCGAAGTTTGTACTTCCTCAAACGTTGGAACAACTTCAACAGGTACTCCACATGCTCTTCCTCAGTTCTGGATTTAGCAATCATGTCATCGACGTATACTTCGATTTCTTTGTGCATCATGTCATGGAACAATGTCGTCATTGCTCTTTGATAAGTTGCGCCTGCATTCTTCAAACCGAAAGGCATTACCTGGTAGCAAAATGTTCCCCAAGGTGTAATAAATGAAGTCTTTTCCATATCCTCTGGGGCCATTCGAATCTGATTGTATCTGGAGAAGCCATCCATGAATGAGAAAACTTTGAACTTTGCTGTGCTGTCGACCAACACGTCAATGTGGGGTAGCGGGAAATCTTCCTTAGGGCTGGCCTTGTTCAGATCTCTGTAATCGACACACATTCTGACCTTCCCATCTTTCTTCGGCACGGGTACTATATTGGCTAACCATTGTGGATACTCGGAAGTGACAAGGAATCCCGCGTCAATCTGCTTCTGAACTTCCTCCTTAATTTTGATAGCCATGTCGGGGCGTGATCTTCTCAATTTCTGTTTGACCGGCGGACAATCTGGTTTCAAAGGAAGGCGATGCTCCACGATACGGGTATCCAATCCCGGCATATCCCGGTAGGACCAAGCAAACACATCTGCATACTCTTTCAACAGCTCTATCATTCTTTCCTTGACGTCGGGGATGAGTAGCGCACCGACTTTGACTTCCTTCCTATCATCTTCCGTCCCTAGATTAATTACCTCCACTGCTTCTTTGTATGGATGAATAGTCTCCTCCTCATTTTCCAGTAGCCGTGAGATCTCATCAGGGACCTCTTCATCATTATCTTCTTCAGCCTCGAACACCGGGAACTCAAAGTTGGGAGTAGGTAATGGGTCATGCTTTTCAATGGGGTTTTTTATGATTAATCTGCACATGTGATTGATGTTTTATTTTAGCACTAGAAAAATGGAAGCGTATGCAGATTTTTTGAAAAAAAAGAAACCTTTTATTTATGCAAACATGTAGATGTGTATATATATATTTTTTTTAGGATTACCATTTTTCCGAAAGGCAAAAAGTAAAAAAATGACAAAAGATAAAGGAAGTCGAAAAATAACACTTTCATTAATGATTGTTTAAATTTCGAAACAAAAGGGCCCAACAAAATTACTCTCTTGCTTTGGGCAGGGCAAAGAGGAAACAAAAGTCTTAAATTGCATAAAGAGAAAACCCTACAAAATACTCTCTCGCTTTGGGCAGAGCGAGAGGTTAACACAAAGTCATTACTTAGATAGGCGAACGACAGATGGGATATCAACAGCAGTCCAATTCTGGCACAAAGCTCCATGCACAATAAAGTTTGGTAAATCTTCTTCAGAATCGTCCTCGGTAATTGCGTCCACTTCTGGTGGAGTTGGACTCATGAATCCTCCACTGCGAAAACTTTCCTGTATTGGGCAAATGACACCTTCATCCCTTGTAATTCTTGCAGATTCGGGCGAAAAACCGACTCCTTCACGGGCCTTGTTCTCGTTTAAAACCACATTCTTTCCCCACCCTTCGGACGAACCACTCTCAACAACCTGCTGAGCATCTTTGAAAGAAGAAATGGATGCCCCTTTCTTCTTCACTTCTTTATCAGCAATGGTTAGGGCCTGGAAACGGGTTCCAATATCATCTTCTGGTTCCACATATGAAAAAGAGGAGAGATGACTCACAATCATAGCCTGTTCCCCAAACACTGTCACTAACTTTCCTTGGCTTACGAACTTGAGTTTTTGATGCAAGGTTGAAGTTACGGCACCTGCTTCATGGATCCAAGGGCGGCCCAACAAGCAACTGTATGCCGCCTTGATGTCCATTACTTGGAATGTGATCTGAAAGGTATGAGGTCCAATCGTTATAGGCAAATCCACTTCTCCGATAACAGTCTTCCGGGACCCGTCGAAAGCTTTGACAATAACCCCACTGATTCTCATAGGAGTGCCCTGATAGGCTAACATTGAGAGGGTTGACCTTGGCATAACGTTTAGCGAAGAGCCAGTGTCTATCAGCACACTAGACAAAGCGTCAGTCTTGCAGTTAACAGAGATATTCAATGCCATGTTGTGATTTCTTCCCTGTTCCGGGAGTTCTTCGTCACTGAAGCTAAGATTATTGCATACAGTTATATTTGCAACGATGTTGTCGAATTGGCCAATGGTGACATCATGATCCACAAATGCTTGCTCTAAAACCTTCTGCAAAGCCTCCCGATGCGCCTCAGAGCTCATCAGAAGAGATAAGATTGAAATTCTCGAAGGTGTGCTCAAAAGCTGATCCACTACGTTGTAATCGCTTTTCCTGATCAGTTTTAGCACTTCATCATCTCCCTTGCTATGATTTGTATTGCTTGACTAGCCTACTTGCTTAAAAGTGTTCTCCAATGGGGTTTCTTTATGCATCACAGTTTCTTTAGCTTTGTTAGGGAATACCCTCCCGCTTCTGGTAACTCGGCTGACATCAGCAATGTTGACAATGGATGGCAATGGAACCTCCCTCCCGTTTTCAATCATGGTTGCATTATATCTGTATGGTATGGCCCTTTCAGACTGGTATGGAATTGGTCCTGGTACAGCAATGACCAATGGAGTTGCAGCGATCCTCCTACTGTCGTATGTGATCTCTATGGGCCCTGATTCATTGAATTATGGTATTATGACAAATGCCTCTTCATCAATTTCGACATCATTAGGGTTTCTGGGATACATTATTCTGATAGACCTTTGATCCAACATCCTCTGAAGCTCTTCTCGCACTAAGCGACACCCCCGTTGATTAACAGAACAGACTCTGCACGCATTGTAATCATGTATCCCGTTATGGAAGTAGATAAGCCCTGCCAGCTCTGCATGTTTTTGCACTAAGGACCCTTGAATCAATCTGACGTCATAAACAGCATATTCCCCTGGACAACCGTGCACCATATTCACCGAGGCCCTTCCGTGTGTAGGCAAAGGATTCGCTTGAATATTCGGATTGGTATCTTTAAATGTCAAAACGCCATTTTTAATCAACTTCTGAACATCGGCCTTAAAGCTATAACAGTTTTCGACATTATGGCCAGGCCCGCCCTGATGATAAACGCAAAACTGGTCAGCTTTGAATCCATAAGTGGGATTCCTGGGCGGTGGGAGGGGAGGTCTTGTTTGAATATGCCCCTTTTGCAGTAGAGCAGGAAACAATTCTGCGTAAGACATTGGTATGGGGTCGTAGGCGAGTGTTCTTGGAACATGATTGTTGTTGTACTGGTGATGAACCTGTTGTGGAGGCTGTTGTTGCCGCTGCTGGAATTGTTGAGGTTGATGCTGGTGTTGGTGTTGTGGAGTGGTTTGCTGATTTTGAGGGAAAAATGGCCGATAATTAGGACCTGGAGCTGTATTGATAATCGGGGTGATGGCAGCCACCTGCTGCTGATAACTTCTTCTCTGGTGAATGGCACTAACTTCCTGCTCTTTCTTTTTGTGGAAACCATTTCCGAATTTCTTAATGCCGCTGGATGACCCTGTTTCTTTTGCTAAACGTCCTTCTCTAACGGCCTCTTCAAGCCGCATTCCCATATTTACCATTTCAGTAAAGTCACTGGGTGCGCTTGCGATCATGCGATCATAATAGAACGTGCTCAACGTCTTCAGATAGATCTTGGTCATTTCTTTTTCTTCCAAAGGTGGGGATATTTGAGCTGCGATCTCACGCCAACGTTGAGCGTATTCTTTGAAACTTTCCTTGTCCTTCTGCGACATGCTCCGGAGTTGATCTCTGTCCGGGGCCATGTCAAGGTTGTACTTATACTGTCGGATGAAAGCTTCTCCTAGGTCATTGAAGGTTCGGATTTTTGTGCTGTCCAAACTCATATACCACTTGAGGGCAGCACCTGTTAAGCTGTCCTGGAAATAATGGATCAGTAACGGGTCATTATCCTGTTGGGTGGACATCTTTCGGGCGTACATGATTAAGTGGATCTGAGGACATGAGTTTCCTTTATATTTTTCGAACTCAGGTACCCTGAACTTGTGCGGAACCCTGACATTGGGGACCAAGCAAAGATCAGAAGCCTTTCTTCCAAACAGATCCTGGCCTCGGAGTGCTCTAATCTCATTTTGCATCTCCAGAAAACGATCCTGGAACTCATCCAATCTCTCGTCTACTCCTGCATTTTCGCTTGGTGCTGTGTGGAAAGGGGGGTCTTCGTTGTAATGGGCAGTGTGTATTACAGGCTGAGGAGTAGTCATTACAGCAGTGACGTGTGAGACATGTGGTTGATGATTCTCTGGTATGAAATCACGAGGAATCCCCCATGGGAAACCAGTGGTTACAACATGTTGGGAATCATTGCTAGGGGCCTCGGTCGTTGGGATGGCCATGGCCTCGGTCCTCTGTCCTGTCTCCTGAGAATTTTGAGACGTCTGATTCTGCGCAGCGGCCATTGTTTCCATCATATTGGTAAGCCTTTCCAAACTATCCTTCAATGCAGTCACTTCTCCCCTGAGCTCTTGATTTTCCTGCTCGAGTCTTTCCATCCTCCTGCGACGGTCGGCTCCGGTTTTGTATGGACGAAACAGTTTGACGACTGGGTAAAAAGACACAAATGAGCCTCATGTTTTATCAAAATGCAACAAATGATGGAAATGTATGAATGCCATGCCACAAAATGTAAATTTCAGGAAAAACAAACACCAATATCAAAATTCAAATGTGCAACATTCAAAACATCACAGAGGTCAAGGACTATAGGAAAAACTCCAAACTTCATTCATTCTCAAATAATCAAGACTTAAAATATCAAGTACAAATATTCTGGTTTGTTAACTATTACAAAAATAACACCAATTCTCTTCTGAAATGAACAACATAAATAAAGCAAAATAAATTACAACGGTAAGACTAATTCTTGGGTCTCTGGGTACTGCATTCTTTCACTTCTTCCTTGAAAGTCTTCAACATGTTTTGGCACATTGAGAGAAAGTAACTCACAGTTGGGTAGGATCCATCGTCTTCGAATTCCCCTCTTGCCATAGAAAGTCGGAAAGGTAGCTCTTCTACCTGCAAGTTGCACCATTCAATAAGCTGATTAAGCTTATCTCGGTACATGTCTCTTTCCTTGATTCGATCTTGTACAGCTTGCTGGTATCCTTGGAAGTGACCCCGCACCTCATTTCTCGCTGACTCCCAAATGTTGCGATCCTTGGTCAAAGCCTCGTATTGTTCCTTCCAGTACTGGGCGTTTCCTTCAGCGCGATTCACCTCTTGGCACTTGAAATCCCAATCTTCCACGGTAAATCGTGAGACATTCATGGCCTGCATCCTAAGCTCATATTCCTGATTCGAACTTCTTACTGCCTCCTCTAGCGCTGCGGTAAGCTCTGCAATCTTCTTCTCGAATTCTTCTCTTTCGATCTTTTCCTTTTTAGTCGCCCGAACATACCAATCCTCGTTATTCGCGCTCTTCCGGCAAACCCTGTTTAAATCCTCCTTCAAGTGAACCACCGTTCCATAAGTTTGATCCAGACACCCTTTAACATTATTTTTCTTTCGCTCTTCTTCGTTGGCCTTTTCTTGAATAGCCTCGACTTGAACAGTTTTACGAGCCAAGTCATACCTCAATTCATTCCTTTCGTGGGTGACCCGGTGCAGTTTTGAACTGAGCTCTTCGTTTTCCTTCCCAAGATTGGCTACCTTCATTCGAAGTTCCTCTACTTCTTCAAGGGATATTGGTTCATGCACAAGAGGCTTGGGGAGTGCTTCTCCAGAAAAGGGTAGTTTGACGATTTGGACTCTTTCAAGAACCCACTGTCGGTAGGGCATCCTGACCACCCCATCTCTTTTCCTTAGCTCGGAACCTTTGGTGTGAACTTTTTCCCAAGAACGGCATATCCTGAAGAGTAATGCTGGATCATTCACACCTCTATCGTGAAGTATCATTTCTTCCAATTCGGCGTCTTCTGGTTTTCCTAGCATAGGGTATTCGTGCTGCCGTATAGTCAAAATGGGATTATAACTAATGCACCCTTTTGATCCCATCAGTGGCACGTTTCTGAAATTTCCACAGCTCATAATGATCCGATCAACATCCAACTTGTTGGGATACCAGGCAATGTCTCTTTCGGTGAGGGAAGCTAACATCTGGGACCATTCCCCGCCTGTCATCTTGGGAATTAGGGCATTGCATTTGAAAACGTGAGATGTGAGCCATTTATACAGCAATGGGAGGCAAAAAGTCAAAACCGCACCTTTCTTCTCGTGACGGAGGTGGAGATTATAAAACACGTCTGCCAACAACGGATATACTGGGCTTTGACCTTCTTTCCAAACCGCCCAGAATATATTAATCGCCGCCGTATCAATGTAATCTTCAAAAGTTGGAAATAAAACCAGACCGTAAACGAGGAGAGCTAATACGTTGACTAAAGCAGCCCATTGGCGTTCCTTTATTAATTTCTTGCTTTCCTGCTCTAAAAATAGCCTATGGAAACCCCAAAACTCCCTCTTTTGCTTCCAGTTAGCTTTAGCTGTGGGAACGGGGATCTGAAGA
The DNA here is from genome assembly GCA_963966055.1 of Lathyrus aphaca. Lineage (NCBI taxonomy): Eukaryota > Viridiplantae > Streptophyta > Magnoliopsida > Fabales > Fabaceae > Lathyrus > Lathyrus aphaca. The sequence continues at coordinate 120,144,737 of OZ014521.1, read as the reverse complement.
GCTTCCGCTAATACCTCCACCTTAAGATCCCGACTGACAAGGGTGTAAGGTGCCTTTCCCTTCATAGAAAATCCCAAGAACCCTTCAAATTCTCCCAGAGACGGCGTTAGCTGAAAGTCCTGAAACAAGAAGCTTCGCATTGGCGGATCATAGAATTGGGCCAAAGCCGTGAGACCCGGGATTTGTACGTCGACTTCTAGAAGATGCAGTACTTGGCCGAACCTTACTTCAATAGCCCTCTTGTAAGAGGCGGGCATTTTTTCTAAGCAGTCCTTAAGAACAGCAGTATTTGGTGAGAAAGCTTTTAGCTGTAGAGTCTTCCTTTTCCCTGAACTCATGGCTGTTTTGAATGTGAAACAACAAATAGATGTGTTTTCCTGAAATAACAAGATGTGTAGGTTATGATGCGTATGCTACATGATTATGAATGCACAAAGCTGGATCCGGGATAACAATGGGAGCTTGGAACTCTAAAATGTAGGCTCTAGAGGGTCAGTTTATATCTTTCTACCCATAATGCCCACTCACAAGGTAGTTTCTATGGTGATGGTATAGGGATACTCAAGGTCACGGACGTTTATCGTACTAACGTCCCGCCGCAGGCTAGCTGCATTGTGACGATAATAACGATAAGGTCTACCTTGAGTGGAGTTCTCATGTTAGGCGTGCAAGGAGCGAGTCCTTGGAGCCTAACATTACACAACTACCAAAATTGAAACAGGTTCTAAGGGGTCCCAGAACCACATCCCTTTCGTGAATCAGGTCACGCGACAGGCTAGCTGCGTTGCGACAAGATCTACGAAAAGTCTAACTATCTGGGGGAGCTTTCATGTTAGGCGTGCAAGGAGCGAGTCCTTGGAGACTAACACTAATAACATCCAATTCTAACTTAGGTGTTCCCTCTTCTTTTTCAAAACTCAAGTACAAATTCATACCCGTGATATCCCGAGATCCAACAGGCAGATATAATAAGCAAATAATAAAGAAGGAAGCAATAAATAGAATATCAACAATAAATAAAGAAGACAATCAAACAGATCAGCAAACAAACGCATACTATCCTAAGCTAGGCTCGACACTCTAATGCACAAAGCACTAATCTGTTATTCCCCAGCAGAGTCGCCAGCTGTCGCACCTCGAAAAATACGATCCTAAAATAAAACAACAGAGTCGCCACCTAATTCTATTTATTCTACGAGAGAAAAGGAAGATATAGACACAACCTAAATAAAGGATAAGAATGGTCAACGAAACCACTAATCTAAGTTCGGGAGTCAGTTACGCAAAGGGAAGGTGTTAGGCACCCCTCACGTCCGTTGTACTCAACGGGAACCTCTTAGTCTAGTTTGCGCTTAAAATGCTGACTTGTTATTATTGTCTTCTTTTATTGATTAAAGATTGCTTTTAAGGAAATGCTTTAGTTATTATTTGTTATGGAGAAATGTTAAGGTTTTTTATTATTATGCTTTACGACGGAGAAAATATTAAGTTTTTTATTATTATGCTCGCGAAGGATTAAAATCCACGTGCCTACGTATTCCCGTGTGCAATGGGAAAGTCAGAGCTTCGTAGTTCGTGCTACTACGATTTATGTTTTTTATAGAACGACTGTTTGAAAATGCATTCTACTGCTAAGCGTTAGCTTATTTGCGAGATAGAAAGATTTAAACAGCGTTCGTTTTGAGAAAAGATGTTTGATCTTTATTAAGGATGTTTTAAAACAAGGGGGCGAATGAACCGCGCGTGGGGCTAGCCCATGTTGCGGTTGCATTCAAGAACGTGCGGAGTGCGAGACTCCGGAGTTCAGTTACTCGCTAATTAATTATAAAATGATTTAAATTTGTTGGTATACGAGAAAGTGATTGAACCAACGCGTGAGGCTAGCCCACTTGCGGTTCGATCCAGAACGTGCGGGGTGCGAGACTCCGGGGTTCCTTTTTTCGTAAATTAATTAATATTGAATTGTTTTTAGAGGTTTTTTAAAATAGGTGCGATTAATAACGAAGGATTGAACGAATAAAACGCGTGGGGCTTGCCCAGTTGCCATTCGTTCTAGAACGTGCGAAATGCTAGACTCCGGAGTTCTATTCCTTGTTAAATTATTTAAGATACACGAAAATGTGCAGATGGCAGTCATATAAGTGACCGGCTTACGTGTGTGATAAATGTATACGATCGAATGAATTGCATTTCTTTTATTGGCGTTGGACCAAGAAATTAAACTATACCTTTTGAGGTACTGTCTTGCTTAACAAATTATGGTCGAAACGTAGAAATTATATTCGAAACCGCACAAGCTATACGTCCTCGTCATAAGATTAGATAATAGACGAAAAATAATGTTATACAAATAAAGTTAGCCGAGAGGTAACGATATTAATTCTAAACTAAATAAAAATATTCTAAAATACTCCAATTAAATATTAATGTTTTTTAGTAATTAATACATAAATAAATATTTCAGGTAATTAATAAATATTTTTGTGGGTATTTAATGTTTATACAAATAATAATTAACTAAAATCTAAAGGAAATAAACTTAATTAAAAAAAAGGATTGGGCTAATAGAAAGAAAAAAAAAGGGGTGCTGGAATGAGATAGGCCCATTGGCCCTACTGGATTGGGAACCGGCCGGGTCATGGGTCAACCCGGATCCGGTCCGGCTGGTTTTTCTAAAAAGGGGAAAAAGGAAGATTAGGGTTTTATGGTTGATTTACTACTGCACCGAAAAGAGGAAAAGAAAGAAAGTTGGGAATGACAATCTTCCCTTCACTCTCGTGATTATCTGTTTCTCAAAATCAATCCCTCTCGATCTCACCCTCAACCTTTAACATCTCTCTCCCTCGATTTTCTCGGATGTCCTCATAAACCTTCTCCTTTCTCCCAACTCGAACAAAAGAAATGATTCCTCTCTCAAACGCGTTTCCTCTCTCACGATCGCTCACTCTCAATCGCTCTCTGTTCGCAAATCAAAACCTGTTTCTCGCCTTCACAACGCCGTTCATTCAGCCCATACGCTCGACATCTCTGCCTTCTCAAAATTTCAACTAAACCGAAATCTAATTCCTTCTAATCCCCCATTGAAAACCCTAAATCGTCGGAGAAGACGAAATGCAGCGGCAACCACCATCCTCTCCGTCAATACTCACTCAAAGCGCATAGGCCTAAACATTAATCCCTCCCAATCTCGTCCTCTCCACTCAACATTTGCCTCTCAAAAACGTGGAAACTCTAACCCTAAATCAAAGTATATAGAAACGAAAGTATCGCAACGGAGATTCGAAAGTTTACCTCGGTTATGGTGAAGCTGTATTGACACTTTGGTGAAGGTCAACAGATGGTTGTTGGAGAGGTAAGCTTTTGGATTGATTTAGGCGGCCGGTTCGGGATACGGTTTGATGTTCGTGTTTTCGGTGCAGGTGAGCTTCGGAGTTGCTGGGCTTGTCAAGAAAAGTTCGTTGGTTTGTTACGGAAGACGAACCCCGTTCGTAAGTTGATGGCCGCTCTTTGTGAGGTAAGGTATTTTGATGAAATGAAACTGCTCTGTTGTTCTGTGTTTTAGCTTTTCAAACGTTTCCCCTCTTTCCAAAAAAAAAGCCCCCCCCCCTTCCTCTTACATGAACAACTCTTTTATAGGAGAGACAAAAGGATGGGTACCATTGAAAGATCCTCTCCCCTTTTTTTAAAAAAATGAAATGAACTGGTTGAGTCTTGACTGAATCCGTTGGCCTTGGATTGAACTCCTTTGTGTGGCTTTCCCTAGGCTATCATTTGTGTCTGCATTTTCTTATATCCCTTCCTGCATTTTCGGCACACTCTACCACTTTAGTAATCAACATAACTTGTCTGCTCAAGTTATCTTTTCATGCTTGCTGTGGAATGATTTCAGACTTATGATCTTTTGTTTCTTTTTTCATGTTCAACACGTTTGGAGCCGGCAATTGGGGTTGGTGAAGGTTCGGATGGCTGAATTGACACGAGGTCGTCATTTGCAAGCTGCTTGAAAAAGAGATAAGCTACGGATAGGTGATACACAGCTACGTCATACACAGCTACATCAGGAGGCTGAGAGTTTTGTACATTGTATACCGTTGGCCTTGTAACAATATAATTGTAATGTAATTGTGACGATTTCAACTTTGCTTGTAAATTTTGGTTTTCATTTCTTTTGTAACATTTGTACTTATTCTTTGAGATTGAAAGTGATGACATAAATCTTGGATTTGAATCAACCTTTTTACTGAATTGTAATGTGGAATGCCACTATCTTGACAACATTCGAGTTCGGTCATTGTTAACTGGAAATATTTTGGAAATAAACCCCAATTCTTTGTACGAAACAATCTTACCTTGAAATAATAATCTTGTTTGTCTCAAAATCATACCCCTAAAAGGGGTGTGGCTTGAAAGCAAAATACAACTACTTTGACAATGACCAAATATAAAGTTTGACTTAACCTTGTCCATAGTTCAAAAAATGTGAATTCACGAATTGAGTCATTAAATTCAAACTCAAGCCAATGGTAATCCTATGCAAAGTCACTCGAATAAACAAACTTTCTCACTTCAAATTCTGATTACTTCTCAAAATATTAAAAAGGAGTGACGATACTTCAAAATAACCTTGACATAACAATATCCCCATGACTTGAAAGACTTAAAACGAGGAGACAACAAATTTTGTTTCTTAAGCCTTTAAGAGTAATTTTGCAATTCAAAGTATCCTAAACACCATTCATTCTTCTTAGTCTGAACATGATCTTGTATATTAAGTAGCCAGAGGAGCAATAGTCTCAGTCGCAATGCGTCTTCAAAAAAATCTCACATTATGGATCAATCTTCTCACAATTCCAAATCGCGAAACCTTAACTCGATGACTTGGTGAACTATGCTTCAATGTTTGAAAAGTGAAGATCATCATGAGCATCTGATGAAGCATGATACGAATATCTACGAAAAAGCTCTTAAAGCCCACCTCCAAACCTTTGAGTGGAGCAAGATCTCCGAAAATCAGTGAGGTCTAACCAAAAGGAATCCCCGATCCCAAACTCTGAAGAAAACAAAAAGTGAAGCTATGGCTATTAAAATTTTTTTAAGAAATGCGAAATGCCAATGTATGAATGCAGAAGACCGAAACAACGAAAGGAGGGCAAATATTGGGGTGCAACAGTGATGATGACGCGAAAACGGTTGAAGGTTAAAGAAGAATGTGACAATGCAGGAGGCTGTTAGTGATATGTGGTGGATGATTGACGATCTTGAATGTTCCAGGTATAAAACTCGGATTTTTATTTCTCGATGCTTTTATTCTTCCATTTATTCCCCTTCTCTGGTGTTGATTTAAACTACGTTGAACATGTGATGCGGTTCGTTGTTCTTGAGTCTTCTTCTTCGATTCAGATCGGTAGATATGATGAAGAAGCTCTTCTGAATTTGATTTGTTTCTGATTTTCAGGTTGCGGTTGGTGTGGATTGTTGAAGATTTTAAGCATTGATGAAGAATTGATAGAGGTTACAGGGCTTTGATTTTCGGATTCAATGTTTTTTTTTTTAGGAAAATAGAGGAAAGAGGATGATTGAAGAAGACTGAAGAAGGTGATGAAAATGGTTCCCTCGTGAAGAGACTGAAGAAAACTACCGAAAAATTCATTCCCCTAAATGATTTTTTGGTTGGAACTTTAATAGTAAAAATCAGTTAGAAAATTAGTTAGGATCTGTTAGGGTAGTTAGAAAATTTGTAACTGAAAATTTTTGTAATTCTCTTCTGGTGTTTGGAATTTGTTCATCCTGAAGTTTTATTGTGATGAATTTTTCCTGAGTTTTATTTTGTTATATGACTAAAAAAAACTGAGTTTCTTATTTTATGGATTTTCTGGCTTTTTTTGTTTTGTTTGCATTTTGAACTGATATCCCCTTCCCCAAATTCTGCATATATATCCTTATCAACTCTGCATCAACATGATGAGTTTACAATGCGATTGACCTTAGAAAAAAAAGTAAAACTCAAACCAAAATGAAGATGAATAATACGAATCCTGAATGGTCTATTGAGCATGGCTTAGTTGGGCTTTAAAATGGTTTAGAATATAAAAAAAAATGAACATTGGCTAAAAAAGGTATTGAAATTAATTAGGGAACAATTTGGATATTGGCTTGAAATTATGAATATGGATTAGTTTGATGGTTTGAAATTGTGACCTGAAATAAGTATAGACATTGGGCTTGCAACTTGGGCCCAAAAAAACTCTTAATTAAAATGAACCACCGCCATGATCGCCCACTCACATGTTTTTTTCGCAAAAGGATGAAAATATCACATAGGCCACTTGAGTTTGATTCTTGAAAGTGATTAATCCTGAATTAATCATGAATTACTCCTGAACTGAATCCGCAAATCGCATGGAAACCAAATGCCAACGAACATGAATTGAGAACCATGAATCTGACGTACTACTGAATAGTCTTTTGTAAATGAAATCCTCAAAGATCACTCAGTTAGTAAAATGAACCTTGAGAAGGCATTGATCCCACTTCTTAGTAGCTTTCTGCCAACAAGTGATTCGTTAATTATGACCTAATGGAATAGGCGGATGGACGTGAACTGAAAACCAGCTAAATGGTTATAAGTAGGAGGGCAAATTTTGGGGTGTTACAGAGTGATATGCTTCAACTTCAGAATCAATCATGATAAATAAGGAATGTTTTTTCTCATGATATTTTATGCACCACTATTAAGTGTTTAGCATAAACCTTGCTTTGATGCCAATTGAATGTGAGAAAAACAAAAAAAAGGGTTTGAATTGTGTTCTCTTTTCTCAAAAAAATTCTTATTCTAATTCAGATTGATTTTAATCAGATTGTGAATGTTGAGTTCAAAGTCTAAATCAGGGCCACTCGGAGGTTTAACTCTTGAATATCTTTATCAGATTCTATAAAAGAATCTGACTTGGAGGTAAATAGATGATAGCAGCAAAATATAGTTCAGAAGAAAATAAAGTAACTGACACAAGTAGTTATCCCGGTTCCTCTTGTCGTACCTCGAAAAATACGATCCTAAAACAAACAACAGAGTCGCCACCTAATTCTATTTATTCTAACTAAAGAAAAGGGAGATATAGACACAACCTAAATAGGACAAGAAATGGTCAACGAAACCACTAATCTAAGTTCAGGAGTCAGTTATGCAAAGGGAAGGTGTTAAGCACCCCTCACGTCCATTGTACTCAACGGGAACCTCTTAGTCTAATTTGCGCTTAAATGTTAACTTGTATTATTGTCTTCTTTTAATGATTAAGTATCGATGTTTGTTTAAAGATGTTATTATTTGTTATGGAGAAAAGATTAGATTTTTTTATTATTGTGCTCGCGAAGGATTAAAATCCCCGTGCCTACGTATTCCCTTGTGCAATAGGAAAGTCAGAGCTTCGTAGTTCGTGCGACTACGGTTTGTGATTTTTATTGAACGATTGTTTGAAAATGCTTTCTACTGTTAAGCGTTGGCTTATCTGCTCGCGATGGGAGACTAAAGCGCTAGCTTGTTTGCGAGATAGAAAGATTTAAACAATGTTCATTTTGAAAAAAGATGTTTGATCTTTGTTAAGGTGTTTTAAACGAGAGGGCGAATGAACCACAGCGCGTGGGGCTAGTCCAGAAGTGATTCACTCAAGAACGTGCGGAGTGCTAGACTCCGGAGTTCAGTTACTCGCTGATTAATTATGGATAATAGTTTGTATTGGTTGGTAAATTTTAAGTTGTATTTGAAAAAGAAAGAGACAAGTCGTCATCTTTAAGGGAGGTATCTCGCCTATTCCACCACAAACATTTGAGGAAAAGAAATCGAAGGAAGCTTTAAACTTGGATACGAGGATCGACAAGCAATGCTACATTCTTTCTTTGAGAATAAATAAAAATCGGAAGAAGCTTTAAACTTGGATATGAGTATCGACAAGCAACGCCACATTCTTCCTTTGAGAATTGATAAAAATCGGAAGAAGCTTTAAACTTGGATACGAGGATCGACAAGCAATGCCACATTCTTCTTTTGAGAATAATTATTTGAAAGATTTTTTATTTGTGTTTGTGGAGATAGAAAAGATATCTTTCCTATGGAGATGAACCATGTCTAATATTTTAAGGTTGTTGAATTGTTTTGAATACGAAAGAGTGAATGAATTACAACCCGAAGGCTAGCCTCAAGAGTAATTCAGTTCAAGAACCCGAGGAATGCTAGATTCCTGAGTTCAGTTCTTCGTATAATTAATTTAAAAGTTTCAGTGTTTTAGGAATAAGAGGGTGAATGAACCACGTCGCGCGGGGCTAGCCCAGGAGTGATTGCATTCCAGAACGTGCAGAGTGCTAGACTCCGGAGCTTTGTTCCTCCGTTATTTGATTTGTGAATTAAGACGCGATTATTTTGGAGATTAAAGGGCGAATGAATTACAGCTCGAATGCTAGCCTCAAGAGTAATTCAATTCAAAAACCTGAGGAATGTTAGATTCCTGAGTTTAGTTCTTTCACAAATTTAATTTAAGATTTATATTTTGTAAACGAAAGAGCGAATGAATTATAAATCGGGGGCTAGCCCCAACAGTAATTCAATTCAAAAACTCGAGGAATGTGTCTCTCCCGGGATTTTCATCCTAGTACAAACGCGAAAGTGGCGCGGAAAGGTAGAGTCGCCAGCCAGACATTTTTATCCCAAAGGAATGGGAAAGGTAATGTTGTACAAACTAGGGATGGCAGGCAGACCCAAACCCACGGGCCCCACCCGCACCCGAACCCGAGTCAACGGGTGAAAACCCGATTTGACTGGGTTTGGGTTTGGGTTCGGGTGCCACCCGATATTTCGGGTGCGGGTTTGGGTAGTGTGAAACCCACACCCGAAACCCGAAACTACACCCGTTTATACTTTAATTTTAATTTTAATTGTATACTTTAATTTTAATTTTAATTGTATACTTTAATTTAATTGTAGATTGTAGAATTTAATTATAATTATAATTAGGGGTGTGCAAAATATCTTGTTGTGTGCAAAATTTAATTGAAATCTTATTTTGTAAGCAACAATATTATAGTAGTAAATAGAACTTATAATCCTTTTTATAATTAACTAATATATATATATATATATATATATATATATATATATATATATATATATATATATACTTGAAAACTAATTAAATTTTTTGAAAAAAAAATTAATTTTGTGTTTTTGTTACGGGTTCGGGTTTGGGTGGAAAAACCCGAACCCAACGGGTGTGGGTGCGGGTGTTATTTTGCCACCCGAATAACCTTTGGGTTTGGGTTCGGGTTCGGGTGTTGATTTCGGGTGCGGGTTTGGGTAGTGTGAAACCCGCACCCGACCCGACCCGTTGCCATCTCTAGTACAAACCTGAGGAAGAAGGAAAGGACAAGGTCCTGCGAACCAAAGATCTGAGTTCGGGAGTCGGTTACGACCTGGGAAGGTATTAGCACCCAGATCGTCCGCCGTACCCGACGGGATCCACGCTTGCTTGTTTTGTTTCAAAGGGTGAGAAATAATATGCTGCTGAACAAATGAACCGCTAACTGGAATGGGAATGAGGAATGAAATTGGAACTGACAAATGGAAATAAAAAGGGAAAATGTAGGGAAAATAAAGAATGTACTCGAACGGGCCCTACCCCGCTGCCTACGTACCTCATCGGGATAATGAGGATCAGAGTCGACGTAGTTCGCCTAACCTAGGCGGGAACTATTTGTTTATGTTTTTTACAGCTGGAACTGCGTGTGTCTATGCTCAGGTGTTGCAGGCTCATCTGGTACGAGTGCGTTTACCGTCTTGCATGTGTGACAAGTCGCCGCGAGTTTGCGTTGTGAGTGAATGAGATGAGAAGAAAAGTTCTCGCAGGATAGTCGCTTATTGTTTGTTTTTTGTCTTTTATAAGAAGTGTTTTTAAGTTTGTGTTTATTGAATGTACAATACTAAAGACTATGACACAGGAGCGAATACTTTCCAAGATCGCCCCCAATGGAACGTTTGTAAAGCATCCTAGAAGAGTGAAGGAGACCTCCACTAGTCATTTCCCGTATAGCTTAAGGCTTGTGGCGCATTGTACACCTTTTCCTTTATTAAGTGTTTTTGATTTTCTTTTAAGATGAGAAGTGAGACTCAAGTTGAAAAAAGGACAAACTAAAGGGACTAAGACACAACCCTAAGTCAGTTGTTATGTACAAGAGAGGTCCTATGGTTAATGAGGTTTTCTAGTCCTAATGAAGAAAAGGAAAAGAAGAAAAAAGAGAACTAGAAACTAACTTACTTCCTAAGGAAGTTAAGTTGTCTCTAAAGAAAGGGAAAACCTAAAAGCAAAGCACAAGGTGCTAAGGCAAACACAATTAAAATGCATAAGAGATGGGAATGAAGTAATTCTTACCTCAATCTTCCCCCCTACAAAACAAAATTTAGCATGACAAGGCATATTGGAAGTAAACTCAAAGCATGAAAGCGATTAAGTACCATAAACGTCCTAGAATGGAACTAGGGTTCAAAATAAGACCTAAGTCTAAAGGTGAAGGTACCTAAAGGTTACATGACTTCTAAAGTCAGTAGCTACATGCTATAGGTCCCTAAGTATGCTAGGATACCTCACAAGGTCAAACTATATCAAACTATGTACAAAAAGTTCACCTAAGTTCACCTAAATGCAAGTTAAGGTTTACGAATGAAGTATGAAGGCGTATGGCTTACAAGCATGAATTAGTACATGAAATGAACATAAAAGTCAGTAGTGAATGATTATGAAGATGGATTAATGAATATAAAATCATGGATGCAATGGATTAGGCATATGGGGCAAGGAGAAGAATACATGAGAAGAAATGAACAAAAATCGCATAAAATCGCAAATGATGCAAATTAAAGATGAATGACATATGAATATGCATGGAATGATTATGGGTCAGTAGCATACAAGGTATGAGATGCAATTAGAATTCATGAATAGGAATTAATGATTTCCACATAATTCAAGTTATTATTTAGAGGAGACGAGAAACTAGTTTAGGTTAAAGTTAATTCACATGAGTATGCACTTTAAAGCACCAAAACAAACCAAATGAGTATGGTTCAAAAAGTGACCTATGACTGGAATTAAGGACATACAAATGACCTATAATCAACTCCTATAAGCTACCAAAAATTCCCTCAAGAGAATGGCACGAATGCCTTCTTAACATTTAAGTTATGCGACACATAAACACATGAATCAACCTAGGATCTAGGTGACATGGAAAAATAGCAAAAAGCCTTTAAAAATTATGAAATTAAATCCCTGGAATTATAAAGTCATTATCTCACATTGTCCAAAAGGATTCCACAAAATTATGCACCAAAGTGCCAAAACAATTCCTTGATTAGCAAGGTAGCAATGAATGATCACCCAAAAACAACTCCACAAAGTGGATCAAAAAGGGCACTAAAAATTATGAAAAAAATTCCTAATGAGCATTAAAATGTCATAAATTACAGTGATTAATCACACACAAAAAATAGGTTTCACACCTATGGGGAAAAATCGATTTCGGTCCCTTATGCCAAAACCTTCCTTTTTGGGACAGCTTGTGAACTAAAATCCAAATTAATTATTAAAACCACCCAAATCTGGAAACAAAAAATATGAAAAATTAATTAAGAGGATGAGGATCACTCATGAATTTTTCCAGAATTTTATCTCACTTAAAACTATTTTTAATAATTGCGACGACACGGGCAAAAAAGTGGATTTTAAGGGGAAGTGAAAGGAATCGATCCTAATGGTTCGTAACCTAATCCCTAAGCTCCGAAATCGACACAAATCAACATAAATCACAAATAAAACCAATGCCTCAGGTGGGAGGGCTCAGTATGCACCTTAAATTATATGGTCCTAAGCCGCATACGACTATAATGATGCTTAAAAGCCGAAAAAAGCTCGAAATCACTTACTTGATCGAAGTGTCGATTCTTCACATAAAAGAAATCCGAAAAAATCCCCAAGCAAGGTATTGTAGTCTCCTATGAGCAAAATAAATGCTCATCTTCCATGTTAGCTTTGTGAAGCCTCACCATAATCGAAATCGATGCAATATCGATAAAACGACATGAACACTTTAAATCAAAATTAGTACTAAACAAATAATTAGAATTATCATTGTTATATCAATAATTTCCAAGAACAATTTACAATTAATTTAATTGACATTCTAACAAGAGCATTAATTAACAAAACTTGCGAAATGATAATCGACATTTTCGATAAAACTTTAGATGCTAACAAGGAAATCAAATTTAAAAAAAAAAAAAATCTAGCAAGAACTCGACTAATTGATATGGGAACCATTAACTACAATTAAAAAAAATTAACCATGACTTAATTAAATACTAATCACCAAATTAGGCTTGAAAATTAACAACCATTTGAGGAAAATAAAGGAAGTAATAATAATAATAGAACGGGTGTAAACTGAATTTGAAGTGTGTGGATATGAATTCCAATGGTGCTCAGGCCCAATTCATGTAGGACTTCGCAGGGAGGAGTATGAGTCTGAAATTGAGGGCGCGAATAATACTTCTATGGTGGGAGATCGTTAGGCCCAGTCCAATCTCTTAAAACCCTAAATTATCAGAGTAGTAAAACACGAAAGTTTCTCTTCCTCTTCACAATGGTGCCGCCACCCTTTCCATCTTCTTCTCCTTCAAATCAAACTCGTCGATCGTCTTCTTCGAGTTCTCCTGGCTCGCACTGCCTTCGTCTGGTCTCTCATCGAAGAAACAACACGACCTCACTAATTTCTTCCGTATTTCACATATTAATGGAAGCCATGAATCTCTGCAATAGAGAAGAGTTCCACGAAATTAAAGGATGAATCGAAGCTTTCGTGCAAGTATGGTTTCGATCTCACAATTCCGCACGCGTGTCTGTGAATCCCCTTTCTTCTTCACCAACTTACCGCTGCAAACCAGCGACGCCGCCTCCCTCAATCTGTTCTCTTCTCCAATCATATCTCCTCCGCGCTTTGCCGCACACCACCACCGGCGCTTCTGCCTTCCAATGGTGGTAGCCAAACCGTGACAACCAATTCATCGCGTCGTGGATCTGTGACTTAATTACAAGGATGTTGATTATCTTCTGAAGATGATGATTCACCGAGGTATTCAGGTACGATCTTCGCAGCGATACGAATCTCGAATCGCAATCCTATTCTCTCCATTCTTCTGGCTATAAATCTTGTTATTGTTGTCTGAATCGGTATTGTGTAACGCGGGTCTTGTGATGTTGCAGATTGAAGACAAGTTGAATAGAAGTTTACTGGAGATTGATGACGATGACGACGCAGCATCGACGATCGTGGTGATTCTTCATCGCGATCTCACCATGAAGATGAGGATAACGACACGATTCTTTTATGTACGGACACGAATCTCCACCTACGTCTTGCTAACGATTTCGTTATCTCCTTTGAATCTTGCCTTATCCTCCTTCTGAAACTCTATGCTCTGTTGATGATCTGTGTTGTACGATTTGCTTCTGTGTAATTCAATTTGTTGTAATTATGATTGTTGTTGAATGATTCCTGATGCAGGTTAAATCTTGGTTGCGGAAGTGTGATGTATTCGAAGGTGTGATGAAGTTATGAGTTCTTAACGGTTCTTTGTGATGATTTTCGCTTGAAGAAAATGAAGGAAGGTTGAAGGTGAGTTGATATGCAGATTGTTGGCTGATGAAAATTTCTAGATGAAGATGAGTTGAAGATGGTTGTAAGTTGAAGTAAGAGTGCAGAGAGAGTTTTGTTGAAGATTTGATCAAGAGGGGTTTGGTGATCGATGTTGAAGGTGTTGATGTGATGAAGTTGAAGCTGAAGGTGAAGGTGGCGGTGATGATGAAGTGTGTTGTTGATTTCAGGTTGGAGATAGGGATGAAGAATGATAGTGAAGGTGGTAGAGACAAAGGGATTGAAGAAGAGTTTCACTGCCTTTTTTTTGTTCTCCCCCTTAAAACTCTATGCTTTGTTCTTCTGTTATATCAGTTTCCCTTTCTTTGCAACTGAACCCTTTTGTGATTAATTGTTAATTTTGTTGACAATAGCTAAATGAATTCCTTCTGAGTTTTGTGATAAATCCTCCCCCTTTTTTTTGTAACTCCCCTTTTTTCTAATTAATTTCTCTTTTTATTTTGTCATTATTTTTGGAATATGTAATGGGCCTTGGGCTCAAGATTGTTTGGGAATGACAGTTATCAAAAAAAATGAAAAGGGTTAACAAAACGATAGAAATAAACATTAAATGGACAGAAAATGATTATGGTAATGGGATTAAAAATCGACTTATGGTAGGGACGAGTAAATGGATTTGGTTAGAGAAATGGGATATGACCTCAATAACGGTAAATGAGGCATATGATGGTAATGCGGATGTAATAATGGTTTGACGTGAATTAAGTCGACTCGAAAAATGGATATGGAAAATGGGCTAAAAAATGAATTATGAAGGTAAATGGGTACGATTCTCGAATATTAGCTTTGACTTCGACATAGGCATGACATAATCTTTTGGATAGGGTATGATTTCCATAAACTCGCATCTTCGAATTTCACTTAATCCCTATTATTCGACTTAACCTGCTTATATCAGCTCAAATGCCCAATCCATATCAAACTTGTATTTTCAATAAATCCACAAGCTTCAATCAACTTCAGTCTAAAACCTCACGAACTTGTACCATAATGACCTGAATATCACGATACCCTTGATATGAAACCTTGAACACCATTTCCAATTGATTGACACCATCAACAAAGCCATACCAGACATGGGAACCCTTGAACCGCTTAAATTGAATGCAATAGCCGGATAAATCACTTATGAATAGAAAAATCAAATCATGAAGAAATGCGTCGGTCACATGCCACAGGAATCAATGAAATGCATGATTATGAATGTTAATGGCCTAACGGAAGATGCAGATGAATGCGAAGCGATAAGCCAATTAAGGAAACAAATATGAGGGCAAATTTTGAGGTATTACAGAATGCAAGATTCCTGAGTTTAGTTCTTACGTTAATTAATATGTTAATTTAGAGACGTCTTGCGATTATTTTTGGATGAATTAAGGTTTAGTGTTTTAGTAACGAAGGAGTAAATGAAACACTACGCGTGGGGCTAGCCCAGGTGTGGTTCATTAAAGACCCGCAAAATGCTAGATTCTGAAGCTCAGTTCCTCATTAAATAAATTAGACGCGTAATGTCGTGCAGACGACGATCACATAGTGACCAACTTACGTGTGTGCAAATGTAGGCGCATGAATTGTTTATTCGATTAATTAAGTGGATTCGATTTCTAATTCCTATGGGTACTCCTAGCAAAGTCGAAACCGGTAAAATAAATGCGGAAGAAATAAATTGCATTCAAAATAAACGGGAGGGGGATACATGATAAAGGGTATTGTTGTATTTTGCCCAAGAGGAAGCGTATGTGCAGTGTACATATTAATCGGAATCGTTAGCATTAAATAATGTATAAAAGTGTGAGAAATAAATAAAATAAGTGAATAGACTAAATAAAGTGGAATAAATTTTAAAAATTAGAATAAATCAAATAGAATTAAAATAAAATAAATAAAGGTCTCATATTGGTCACGATTAATCAGAAACGATTTATCGTAACTTTTTATCATATCATCGGCCCAAATAAAAATCAATACGGAATTGAAAAGTAAAGACACGTCTTTTTGAATTTTTAGTTTATCAACAACTAAACAAAATTACAACTAAACTTAAAAACTAAATTTAAATAACTTACTACACAATAATATTTTTTATATTTTTAAGTCTTAATCACATATATACTTTACTTCTAACATTAATAAATAAATTAAACAATAAAGAAACTAAAGTCAATCTAATAACTTAAACTAATAAGAAATTTTTTAAATAATTTAAATAGATAACAAACTAAAATATAAAAAAAAATGAATGATACTCACAAATTCTAAAGCTATCAAAGGTTGAGCTTGTTGTGTAGAAGAAAATGAATGTGTTTTGATGAAGGTTGTTGTTGTGGTGAAGAAGGTGAATGTTTATGGGTATTGTGTAAGTAAAAAAAGAATTTTGATTTTGAAAAATATGTAATGAATGTGCTAGATTTTGAGAATTTTAAGGGTGACTTTGTTAGTCTAAAATGAGAGAAAGATAGATCTTATTTATAGTGTGAATGAGGTAGGAGTGTTGATGTGGCAATCCATGTAACTTTATGAGAATGATTTTTGGTCATTGATAAGTCCAAGTTGACAATCCATGTGAAGTGTGAGAATGATTCTTGGTCATTGATAAGTCCAAGTTGGCAATCCATGTGAAGTGTGAGAATAATTATTGGTCATTGATAATTCCAAGTTGGCAATCCATGTGAAGTGTTTGTACTACATTGTAGTGGACCCCACTTGCCATTTATCCTTTTTTGAACTTGAAGAAAAACAAAAGAAAATTAGTAATAATAATAATAAAGAAAAAAATTTGAAAAATGTTATTAAAAAATAAATTATATTGAATTAAATAAATTGAAATTAAACTAAATAAATTGAAATTGAAATTAAACTAAATTTAATATAAAATTTAATTAAAATATAAATTAAAACCAAAATTAAACTAAGATTAATTCTAAATAAACTAAAATAATTATCTAAATAGAAATCATAAAAATCAAGAAATGATATGGAATGATAAAAATCAGTTAAAAATGCATGATTAATGATTAATGATATGTTTTAACTTAAAAATACAAAGTGATTGATTTTCTATATATTGGCGAAAATGTGTCAAATAAACAAAAATTTCTGGTCAAAATTTAGGGAATGACAGCTGCCCCTATTTAATCATCCTGAACCTGAATGTGCGAGTAACAAGAATTTTTTTTCGGGACATTCAAAGTGAAAGAGGATTAAATATCAGAATACCTAAAATTTTGATCGAAAATGCAGATTAAATGATATGATGTGCAATGTAAAATGCAAGACCAAGGCTACAACGCTACTGAGAAAGAAAATTGACACTACTGGGGATTAAACACACATGACTGGAGTACAATCCATACGAGGAATTTTCTCTTGAGCGAAGCCAAACGACAACTGTTTACAAGTTCCAAAACGAAGTCCTTAGACAAATCCCATCAGAGAAGTCTTCTGCTGAGATTTAGAACATCATTTGGAAATACCTTCTGTCGAGGTATCAAAATGAACCAGAAATCTACTGTCGAGATCCTGGAGAGAAAACCATCTTCAGTCGAAGTCTACTAGAAATCTACTGTCGAGATCACCAGATAATCTAAGAAAGAAATACTTTCTACCAAGGTATCAAAACGAAACAGAAATCTACCGTCGAGATCCTGGGAAGAAACTATCTTCTGCTGAAGTCTATTGGAGATCTACTGCCGAGATTACCAGAGAATCTAAGAAAGAAATATTTTCTGCCGAGGTATCAAAATGAACCAAAAATCTACTGCCGAGATCTTGGAAATAAAAACAAATTCTGTTGAAGTCTGTTGGAGATCTACTGCCGAGATTACCAGAGAATCTAAGAAAGAAATACCTTATGCCGAGGTATCAAAATAAACCAAAAATCTATTGTCGAGATCTTGGAAAGAAAACAAATTTTGTTGAAGTCTGCTGGAGATCTACTTCCGAGATTACCAGAGAATCTAAGAAAGAAATACCTTCTGCCGAGGTATCAAAATAAACCAAAAATCTACTGTCGAGATCTTGGAAAGAAAACAAATTCTGTTGAAGTCTGTTGGAGATCTACTGCCGAGATTACCAGAGAATCTAAAAAAGAAATACCTTCTGCCGAGGTATCAAAATGAAATTCCTACTGCCGAGGATTAACTGAGGATACACCTGTTGCCAAATCTTCTGCCGAGATTTAACTAAGGATGCCATTGTCAAAATCATAAAACATAAATACCTTCTGCCGAGGTAGACTGGAAATATTCTGCCGAGACTTGCCAGAGAATCTAAGAATGAGATACCTTCTGCCGAGGTATACTATGAAATTCCTACTGCCGAGGATTAACTGAGGATACACCTGTCGCCAAATCTTCTGCCGAGATTTAACTAAGGATGCCATTGAATAGAACTCTCACCATACTTCCCTTCTTCTGAAAGAGACAGCCATATGACGGAGAACAACTTCGTGCTCAAACTTCTCAACTTGTCTGGAAGAGATAGCCATTTGACGGAAATTGGAAAATTCACAACAAACTTCTCAACTTGTCTGGAAGAGATAACCATTTGTTGGAAAACAAGGAGATTCATATCAAACTTCTCAACATGTATTGGAGAGATGTCATTTGATAGAACTCTCATCATACTTCCCTTCTTCTGAAAGAGACAACCATATGATGGAAATAAAAACTCCACATTCAAACTTCTCACCTTGTCTGGGAGAGATAGGCATTTGACGGAAATTTGAAAATTCACAACAAACTTCTCAACTTGTCTGGAAGAGATAGCCATTTGTTGGAAAAAGGAGATTCGTATCAAACTTCTCAACGTGTCTGGAAGAGATAGCCATTTGATAGAACATTCACCATACTTCCCTTTTTCTGAAAGAGACAACCATATGATGGAGAAACAACTTCACGCTCAAAATTCTCAACTTGTCTGGGAGAGATGCCATTTGACGGAAATTGGAAAATCACAACAAAATTCTCACCTTGTCTGGGAGAGATGCCATTTGTTGGAAAAAATAAGTTCATACCAAACTTCTCCGCCGAACAGGGGAGATGCCATTTGATAGAACAATAACCTTGATGAGGATGAACAAACTGCTTGAAAAGAGAATGCCATCCGCTGATTTACTGAGAAATCCATGGATAAGAACAAGCTTCTCAAATAAAGAGACTGCCACTAGTTGATTCCACTTAGAAGTCCAAGGATAAGAAAAAGCTTCTCCAATAAAGAGACCGCCACTTGTTATCAGGTGTAAGTATTCCAAGAGAATGTTGCAACAACACTACTGGAAAACAACGTTTGTCTCCAATGGGAGCCTTCAATAAATTCCCTCTAGGAGACAAAGTATTTAAAGGTGCAAAATAAATGCACTTTCCATTTGGAGATCCAATTATCAAAATTGCCAAAGACCAAATTCAATCCAGGAACGAGCTGGAAAGAAACTGTCAAGCAAGACACTAACCCATGAGGAATGAACTCAACTAGGGATTTATCCTATCCAAGTGTGAAAAGGAGAACCAAAACAAAATTTTCCACAAGGGTAAAAACTCAGTGGGGAATTTAGAAAGAATGTACATTTTCTGCCCAATGGCTGACAACTCTATTTTAAGAGAGACACATCACTTGGGGATAAACACGACCAAGGTGAAGGAGGTATGCATAAATGAATGCAACATGAATATGAATTAAGTCATGATGTACATGTATGTATATGCGTTATGCTTATGCTTCCAAACAGACAAAACAAACACAAGAGATAAACCGGTGACGAAATAAACATCACAACAGACAGATACTCGACCAATCTCGTCAAAGTGGAAACATCACTAGAGATAGGGTAGAAAGAGCCATCCATGGAGTAAAGTCCTACTGCAAGGCTCATGTCTCTTCAAGGAGATAAAGATACTTCAATCGGGAAATAGACCCAAGCAAATCTTCTAACTTCAATGTCCATCAGAAAGGAACAAACATACAAACTATGTTTGCTTAGGATGAAGTAAATTTGTATTCCATTGGGGAAGAAAAAATCACCTTCAGCTGGAGAAGCTTGAACTAAGGCCTAATTGGGGATACTAGACTTAGTATCTCACTGGAAGCACTAAGTACTAAAAGAAATCCACCGGAATATACTGAGTCATGCCCCTGACACATCATAGCAACTTGGCGTGAGGACTCCATCATCTGGAGATACTTGCAAGGTAGATCACAAGAGCGTATTGCTTATGGAAACACGTGGGCATGCATCAACGAAATGGTTTGTGAGAAGAGATCATCTCAATAGGATTTTATATAAGACTTGACATTCAAAATTCCCCTATGTCTTCAAACTCTTAGAGAGATTTTGTCGAATCTCGACGTAGCTGCCCCAAATTAACTGTATTTGGCACAAATGAGTCTTCAATATGTGTCAGATTATGCAGACAATAGACTGGGAAACAACTTGCCCCCATTTAGAAAAGTCTTCAAGCAACCTGCCCCTGTCTGGCAAAGTCTTCAAACAACATGCTCCTGGGGATGATCATTCTCTGAAATGGTTGTTCAACTACTCTTCAGAGTTTAAAATCTCAAGAGATTAAGCTCATCACTGGTACTCATACA
The DNA here is from genome assembly GCA_963966055.1 of Lathyrus aphaca. NCBI lineage: Eukaryota > Viridiplantae > Streptophyta > Magnoliopsida > Fabales > Fabaceae > Lathyrus > Lathyrus aphaca. The sequence goes on along the minus strand of OZ014521.1, from coordinate 120,124,400 downwards.
TAGGCTTCTATGATATCAAGCAAATGCTAACAAGAAAAATGTTAATGTTGAGACTGCTAATGCAACACACATGTTTGTCTCGAAGTTCTTTTTTGTTTTTTTTGAAAGATTTTCACAATAGCCTGTGACCGAATCATTAGCTAAGATGTGATATTCATTTTTTTATAAAGCCAACACAAATTTTGAGCATAGCTCATAGGAGTCAGGAAACACTATCTCATTGAGTGTGCTTTCGAAATAAACCTTACTTCAATTAGGACTTTTGAGGGTTGTAATGTGGTTTGGTTCACGGTTCTTAGAAATAAAGGATAAAGGCTCAAAGTTTATTTGGTGCCCACCCATTTTCCGTGATGTTCTCCAATCCTAGGTCCAACTAAATTGACACATACATTTGTCTTGATGGTTTTGTAGTGAAGATGAAGATCCAAGGTTTACTTGAAATGACAGTCATCTTATTTGTCCTCCATGGATATCAGTGACCCCTTTGAATTTGGTATGGTGGTAACTAGATCTTAAGTATTTGAGGACCTCTTTCAATTGACTTATTCTATTTGGCCCCTAAGTCTCTTTTTGTGTGTTTGACTTAGCGGGATTTTCTTTTTCTTTTTTTTCTTCTTTTTTTTCATTGGAAGGCTGAAAATTGTGACTGTCAAGTCATTGATTGTAGTGGATTCCCTGATGGGATGTTTTATCTTATGATTTGAATGTGTAACCAGATTAACTGAACACTACCCTGCCCCAGGTTAAGCGTAAGGGTTTTGAAATATCTGAAAGAAACTCCTACTTCTAGGCTCGAAGTGGTTGACTAGGGATTAACTCCTTATTTCTCCAGTGTTTGGGAATTTGAAATAATGTCTATACATCGTCAGTAGGGTTTTAATCAAAAGCATTCCACTAGAGAATTTGTGTTTTAATTTCGTCATCCTCCCTCCAATTCTCTGCCTAAGCAAGAGACGGGATAATGTTGGCACTATAAAAGTAGAAAAAACGTTATGAGTGAATACGAATGGACTACTTCAAGACAAACATATTCATTGCATTAATCATTCAAAACAAATAAGTTCTTACATGCCAAAACAAATGCATTAACAAAACATAGAAAAATACATATGAAAAGCAGCGAACGAGCTAAATATCTGAGAGGATAACTCCAAAGCATCGAACGATCACGTGTATTGAGGAACTGGTTCCAGGCTCCAGTAACAAACTCACTTGGACATGAATTTTTTGAAAAAAAAAATTTATCAGCACAAAGGCACTCCGTCCACAGATGGGATTCCTCCATTGAAGGCCAACACCCCGTAGTCGATCATCTCTTGCACCTTTTCCTGGAAAACTTTGCACTCTTCAATTGGATGCCCCGATATTCCACCATGAAACTCATAACTGGTATTTGGATTGAACCAACGAGGGCGATACCTCATGGCTATGGTCTTTCTGAGTGTCATTATTGAGTTTCGGGCAAAATAAGACCACCATTGACTGTAAGTCATTGAGATTGGGTCAAACTGGTGGGTTGCTCCTTCAGGACTGTTTGGAGATTTCCGTTGATTCTGACGTCGCTGACGAGCAGAGGTAGAATTTGGTTGACGCTGAGAAATGACTAGATCCTGGATCAGAGAAATCAGTTGTCCTTTACCAATTTTCAAGCTGTGAGTATCTTCTTGGAGTTCATTGTTCTCTTGCACAAGACTGTCCACTAGAGTCTTCATCGTAGTCGAGAATATTCCCATATGGTTTCTCAAAGTAGTGACTTCATCTCTAAGCTCTCTGTTTTCCTGCTCAAGTTGGTCCATCCTTCTCTGGTGACTGGTCGAGTACAGTTGATTGACGGAGGATAAGACATGTGTGAGCTGGATTGTTGGAAGATGATATGCAATGCAAATGCAAATGATATGTGAATGAATGCAAAGCTCAGAATCACAAACATAAACAGTTCCAGAATGAAGGCAAGATGTTGGATCCAAGGTACAAGTAACTCGGAATCTCCTAACTGGTAAGCCTTAAGTGGAGAGTTCTAAATTCTTTACCCATAAAGCCAACTCAGAGGGTAGCTTCTATGGTGATGGTATAAGGATACTCAAGGTCACAGACGTTTATCGTACTAACGCCCCGTCGCAGGCTGACTGCATTGTGACGATAATGACGATAAGGTCTACCTTGAGTGGTGTTCTCGTGCTAGGCCCTCAAGAGGCGAGCCCTTGGAGACTAACACTACACAACTGCCAATTTCGAAACTGGTTCTAAGGGGGTCCCAGAATCACAGCCCTTTCGTGAATCAGGTCACGCGACAGGCTAGCTGTGTTGTGACAAGATCTACGAAAAGTCTAACTACCTGGGGGAGCTTTCATGCTAGGCGTGCAAGGAGCAACCCCTTGGAGACTAACACTAATAACATCCAATTCTAACTTAGGTGTTCCCTCTTCTTTTTCCAAAGCTCAAGTACAAAGCTTCACCTGTGATGTCCCGAGATCCAACAGGCAATAATAGTGAGTAAATATAATGAAGAAGAAAACAATAGATAGAATATCAGCAGTAAAAAAGACAATCAAACAAGTCAGCAAACAAATGCAAACTATCCTAAGTTAGGCTCGACTCTCTTATGCATAAAGCATTGTCATCCCCAGCAGAGTCGCCAGCTGTCGTACCTCGAAAAATACGATCCTAAAACAAAAAACAGAGTCGCCACCTAATTCTATTTATTCTAACTAAAGAAAAGGGAGATATAGACACAACCTAAATAGGACAAGAAATGGTCAACGAAACCACTAATCTAAGTTCGGGAGTCAGTTGCGCAAAAGGAAGGTGTTAAGTACCCCTCATGTCCGTTGTACTCAACGGGAACCTCTTAGTCTAACTTGCGCTTAAATGTTAACTTGTATTATTGTCTTCTTTTAATAATTAAGTATCGATGTTTGTTTAAAGATGTTATTATTTGTTATGGAGAAAAGATTAGATTTTTTTTATTATTGTGCTCGCGAAGGATTAAAATCCCCGTGCCTACGTATTCCCTTGTGCAATGGGAAAGTCAGAGCTTCGTAGTTCGTGCGACTACGGTTTGTGATTTTTATTGAACGATTGTCTGAAAATGCTTTCTACTGCTAAGCGGTGGCTTATCTGCTCGCGATGGGAGACTAAAGCGCTAGCTTGTTTGCGAGATAGAAAGATTTAAACAATGTTCGTTTTGAAAAAAGATGTTTGATCTTTGTTAAGGTGTTTTAAACGAGAGGGCGAATGAACAACAGCGCGTGGGGCTAGCCCAGGAGTGATTCACTCAAGAACGTGCGGAGTGCTAGACTTCGGAGTTCAGTTACTCGCTGATTAATTATGGAAAATAGTTTGTATTGGTTGGTAAATTTTAAGTTATATTTGAAAAAGAAAGAGACAAGTCGTCATCTTTAAGGGAGGTATCACGCCTAATCCACCACAAACATTTGAGGAAAAGAAATCGAAGGAAGCTTTAAACTTGGATATGAGGATCGACAAGCAATGCCACATTCTTTCTTTGAGAATAAATAAAAATCGGAAGAAGCTTTAAACTTGGATATGGGTATCGACAAGCAATGCCACATTCTTCCTTTGAGAATAGATAAAAATCGGAAGAAGCTTTAAACTTGGATACGAGGATCGACAAGCAATGCCACATTCTTACTTTGAGAATAATTGTTTGAAAGATTTTTTATTTGTGTTTGTGGAGATAGAAAAGATACATTTCCTATGGAGATGAACCATGTCTAATCTTTTAAGGTTGTTGAATTGTTTTGAATATGAAAGAGTGAATGAATTACAACCCGAAGGCTAGCCTCAAGAGTAATTCGGTTCAAGAACCCGAGGAATGCTAGATTCCTGAGTTCAGTTCTTCGTATAATTAATTTAAAAGTTTCAGTGTTTTAGGAACGATAGGGTGAATGAACCACGTCGCGTGGGGCTAGCCCAGGAGTGATTGCATTCCAGAACGTGCGGAGTGCTAGACTCCGGAGCTTTGTTCCTCCGTTATTTGATTTGTGAATTAAGACGCGATTATTTTGGAGATGAAAGGGCGAATGAATTACAGCTCGAAAGCTAGCCTCAAGAGTAATTCAATTCAAAAACCTGAGGAATGTTAGATTCCTGAGTTTAGTTCTTTCATAAATTTAATTTAAGATTTACATTTTGGAAACGAAAGAGAGAATGAATTACAAATCGGGGGCTAGCCCCAACAGTAATTCAATTCAAAAACCCGAGGAATGCAAGATTCCTGAGTTTAGTTCTTACGTTAATTAATATGTTAATTTAGAGATGTCTTGCGATTATTTTTGGATGAATTAAGGTTTAGTGTTTTAGTAACGAAAGAGTAAATGAAACACTACGCGTGGGGCTAACCCAGGTGTGGTTCATTAAAGACCCGCAGAATGCTAGATTCCGAAGCTCAGTTCCTCGTTAAATAAATTAGACGCGTAATGTCGTGCAAACGGCGATCACATAGTGATTGACTTACGTGTATGCAAATGTAGGCGCATGAATTGTTTATTCGATTAATTAAGTGGATTCGATTTCCAATTCCTATGGGTACTCCTAGCAAAGTCGAAACCGGTAAAGTAAATGCGGAAGAAATAAATTGCGTTCAAAATAAACGGGAGGGGGATACATGATAATTTACATAAGATTTGCGAAGAAATAAAGGGTATCTTTGTATTTTGCCCAAGAGGAAGCGTGTGTGCAGTGTACATATTAATCGGAACCGTTAGCATTAAATATTGTATAAAAGTGTGAGAAATATATAAAATAAGTGAATAGACTAAATAAAGTGGAATAAATTTTAAAAATTAGAATAAATCAAATAGAATTAAAATAAAATAAATAAAGGCCTCATATTGGTCACGATTAATCGGAAACGATTTATCGTGACTTTTTATCATATCATCGGCCCAAATAAAAATCAATACGGAATTGAAAAGCAAAGACACGTCTTTTTGAATTTTTAGTTTATCAACAACTAAACAAAATTACAACTAAACTTAAAAACTAAATTTAAATAACTTACTACACAATAATATTTTTTATATTTTTAAGTCTTAATCACATATATAATTTACTTCTAACATTAATAAATAAATTAAACACAACTATATTTTGAAATGAAGAAACTAAAGTCAATCTAATAACTTAAACTAATAAGAATTTTTTTAAATAATTTAAATAGATAACAAACTAAAATATATAAAAAATGATGAATGATACTCATAAATTCCAAAGCTATCAAAGGTTGAGCTTGTTGTGTAGAAGAAAGTGAATATGTTTTGATGAAGGTTGTTGCTCTGGTGAAGAAGGTGAATGTTTATGGGTATTATGTAAGTAAAAAAAAGAATTTTGACTTTGAAAAATATGTAATGAATGTGCTAGATTTTGAGAATTTTAAGGGTGATTTTGTTAGTCTAAAATGAGAGAAAGATAGATCTTATTTATTGTATGAATGAGGTAGGAGTGTTGATGTGGCAATCCATGTGACTTTATGAGAATGATTTTTGGTCATTGATAAGTCCAAGTTGGCAATCCATGTGAAGTATGAGAATGATTCTTGGTCATTGATAAGTCCAAGTTGACAATCCATGTGAAGTGTGAAAATAATTATTGGTCATTAATAATTCCAAGTTGGCAATCCATGTGAAGTGTTTGTACTACATTATAGTGGACCCCACTTGTCATTTATCCTTTTTTGAACTTGAAGAAAATCAAAAGAAAAGTAGTAATAATAATAATAAATAATAATAATAAAGAAAAAAATTGAAAAATGTTATTAAAAAAATTAATTATATTGAATTAAATAAATTGAAATTAAACTAAATAAATTGAAATTGAAATTAAACTAAATTTAATATAAAATTTAATTAAAATATAAATTAAAACCAAAATTAAACTAAGATTAATTCTAAATAAACTAAAATAATTATCTAAATAGAAATCATAAAAATCAAGAAATGATATGGAATGATAAAAATCAGTTAAAAATGCATGATTAATGATTAATGATATGTTTTAACTTAAAAATGCAAAGTGATTGATTTTCTATATATTGGCGAAAATGTGTCAAATAAACAAAAATTTCGAAAAATTTCTGGTCAAAATTTAGGGTATGACACCTCTTATAACTTGAGAGTAGTCTAGTCTCTTTGCACTTCCAAGGGATTTCCATTATAACCAAACCTATTACAAATGCTCAAGCACCAAGCGAGAGACTTATAAGGCTCAAACCTACAAGTAAGATACTTTAATGCTCAAGCACACAAGCAATAGACTTCCATGCTCAATTATACATGTAAGACACTTCAAATGCTCAAGCACTAAAGAAAGAGACTACTTACTCAATAAAAATTGTTAAGAGATTTGGGTAACAACTATACTTGATATACAATCAGAGGTGTAGACAAAATACAAATTAGAAAGACAATAAAACTTAAGAACTTCTAAAATATACAAATTGTTAAGAGGTTCTAAGTCTAGAAAATATGATAGAGTAACTTCTCTTTGATATGTAAGAGTTAAGAGTCTTGTGATGTAGTGTATTAGTCTTCATTATTTGGTCTTTCAACTTCCTATATAGAGAGAGCAAAAAAAAGACATTGTAGACTCTCACCAAAAGGCTGGGCAAATTTTGTACTTGATTAGGCACATCAAGAAAGCACCTTTTTGCAAGAGGAATTATTTGTTAAAGCTCAGACAACAAAGAACAAAGTTTTCCTTAAGTCTTCACGTGATCAAAAAGTCTCTGAGTCTTTCAGAAGTTCCTCGATAGAAGAGAAGATGATTTAGAGGTTGACTTTCTTCAGATTTCACTCTTCAAAGGCTGATCACTTCAGACTCTACTTCTTGGATATTGAAACTTTAGATTTTGGATCACCAGAGGCTGACTTTCTTTAGAATTGACTTCTTCAGAGTCTTGATCTTCCATCAGAGCCAGAGTCTTCATAAGTGATCTTCATATGCAAAATCCTCAAACTTCTCTTTTTCTGTTCTTAGACTTAATCCTGCAAACTTGAATAGGTGTTAGAAATCCCAATTGTTCTTTAAATACTTTGTTATCGTCAAAACCTAAGGGATGTGGTATTAACCATTTTTGGTCCAATAACCTTTCCTCTATCGTATGTGATCTTTGTTTCCAAACGATGTTGCACATGTTTTTCAACAATTCATTGGCGACTTATATCCCGAGATTGAATCACAATAGTTACAAACCAGACTATGCTTCTGATTGTGAAGTTGGCAGTGTTATCGAAGGTCTTATCAGAGGCATTAAAATATATCTAGAGATTTGAGAAGCTTGGATAAAATATATATGTAGCAGAGTAGAGACTACTTGATCAACAATACCTTGAGAATAAGGATAATTCAATTGATTGATCTTCGCTTGCGCGGCAGGGACTTCATGTTCTGCTGCAGAACAAGTAACTTTAGATCCAACAATTACTGAAAAGTTTTGAGGTCGAAAATCTGTAATTTTTCAGGAAATGAAGGTTAATATGTTATTTAATTAGGTCAAATGCTGTGGATTTAATGTTCAATTTTGAGAACTCTTATCCAATAAAGTGAAAAGGTTTTGGATCGATGGATTAAAGAGAGAATTTGTGATTATGAAAAACACGGGAATAAGAAGTTGATTGTCACGACACCATTGTTCTGTTGCTGAACCATAATTGATTGGTGAATCATAGATTGTGATGGATAGTGGTGGATCAATGCTTCCGATGAAGTGGGGAAGGGTTTTACCTTCAAGGCTAACACTTTAATACTCAAGTTAGTTTGTGAGAGAGAAAAGTGAATGGGAAATGAATTTGAAATTTTTTAAAATTCTTTTCGCCTATCCTTTATATAGTTGGGTGGTAATAATAATCTGATATTTATAAGACGTGTGATCTAGAAATCCCTTGGATATATTTTTTATTAGAATTGCATATTGATGCGTCCGCAAGTGCATAGCAATATCGAAGTAATATAAAAGATTGTCGAACCCACAGAGACCAATACCAACCTACTGTAATCTATCGTCGCTTTGTGAAGCTAAGGCTAATGATATTTGATTTAAGGGAAGCTAAGAATAAAACCAAGAAAATGAAATTATAAAATATGATACTAAAGAGAGGTCGGAATATGGATTATGTGTTCCTAAAGGACTTTGTAGAATTCGGGTACTAATTACAACTAAAAATTAGTTTCGTAGAATATACTGACTTAAAAACTCTGCCTTACACTCTCACGGTATTAACTAAAGTCATACTTCTTAATCCCAAGATTTTGCTCTCGCTATCCCGGTAACTAAGAAATATATTTTGAAATCCAACAATATCCTAAACGTATCTAAATCGATCTCGCTGTATTTAGATATGTTGCCTAATTTCCACTGTAAGGTTCGACACCCATGCTCTCGTAGTGTTGGCTCTAACCTTAATTAATTTCTCACTCTCGTAACAAAATCATGTTAAATAAGATCTCACTCTCGTGACAAAGCTACTTAAATTAGACTTGTAAATTAAAACCAAAACAGAGTTGTAATCATAAGTTTGCACCTATTATTTTCCACTAAGTCTCGTAGGTAACGACGGTCCTCATATGTAGGACTCTAGACAATTTAGCTAGACATGGAATTAAGCATAAACAAACTAAACATAATAATTGCAATCAAGAACAACATGGTAATTAAATTAAATTAACAAATCAATTGAAATAAGAAATGCGATAAAAAGAAACCTGTAAAAGCATAAATAAACGAAACTGTAATTAACTTCTTAAATAAACTCCAAGTACAATATCGGGAACTGAATTTATAGTATGTCGGAATGCTTGGAAATCAAGTACAAAATTGAAATAAAAGAAACAACACCTAAAATTAATGGTGTGGTAGTTCCTCGATGTGAGAAACTAACACTTTTACATGGTAAACTTTTCAGCCTACCAACTAAGAATAATTTGCTCTGAACAAAAAAATGGTGGAACCCTTAAACTCTAAAGAACTTCCCTTTTATATCTCTCTTCTAAATTCTTATAACGTACATGGAGAAAAATCAGGGGACAAGTGGCTTCATGGAGAAATATCCGGAAGATTTAACTCATGGAGATATATCAGGGGGACTGGGCTCATGAGTTACTGACGTGGAGAAAACCACAAAAATTAAATATGTGGCTATAAGTAATTGAGCTATGGCGAGAGCCACAAGATGTGTGGCAAGGGCAACACAAATTGGTCTTCTATGGCAAGGGCCACAGGATGTGTGGCGAGGGCCACATGTGTAAAATGTTGTTTTTCTGTTCTTTTGATAATTTCTTCCATTCTTCTTCGTATCTTGGAAATTTCTCTCTCTTTTTCACATGGAAGATTTGTGTTATAAAGTACCTGAAACGAAATAGAAATACCGACATAAAATGACATAAATTAAGGAAAATAAATTAAACTGTCGCGGTGAGAATCGGATACCAAGCTATTAAGTGAGCTTGAATCGCAAAACATTTAATGTTCACCACCGACTTTAATTTAATCCAAAAGGAAAAGGGAAAAAGATCGTAAAAACCCTAAATGAGGAGAAACTAGGTTCGGGGGTTGATTATACCTAGGGAAGGTGTTAGCATCCTAAGCATCCGCAGTATCCTACGGGAACCTCTTGTTAATATTTGTAATGTTATTTATTGCTTGCTAAAATTATGGGAACCTAAGGTTTTATTTCTAATGGTGCTCGCACAACATCGCATCGATGCCTACGTATCGGGTATAGAATCAGAGCACTCGTAGTTCTCCTAAGGATTAACGAACACTTGGTTACGCTCAAGGTTCGCGGGGGAAAGTAAGTGTTATGGCAAAACACTCACGTGACTTAACAAAGTCACAAAAAGTTATAAAATAAAACACTAAGGACCTAATGGCTAAGGACCTAAGGATGAGGGACCTAATTGCTAAGGTCAAAGAAAAAAAGAGGGACCTAATTGCTAAGGTCAAAATGGTAACTAGGGATGGCTAAACTTCCTATGACATTGAGTCAACTGCAGGAGTCTTTCCCTTTTGGATTGAAAAGCATAAACGAAAGCAAAGCAGATAAATGAGGGTGCAAGCTCCTAAGTCTAAGGCATAGGTTGCAACTTGCAAAAATAAATGGGATAAAGTAAATGGAAATGCAAGGTAAAAGGCTTAGTAATCGGGCTATGACTCGATATATGGATCGAGAATGCGGGGGGTGGAAGACAAGCGTGGTGCGACAATTTTCTTAAATTGAAAAACTGTGAAGTGTAAGGAACGTGCAGATGGCGATCGTAAACGACCGACTTACGTGTGTGAGTGAAGTGTATGTGAGGTTCACTTGGCGTTGGACCAAGGATTTATTATCTTTGAAATTAATGTGCGCTTTCAATTTATTTTAACAGGTATATGGTCATGATGCAAAATAAATATAAACATAGTATGCATACAAACAAGACAAACGGAAGATTAAAATTTAAACTCTTACTAAGGGATCTAAAACTAAGTTAAATAAACTCTATCTTGAACGAAGAAGAATTAGACAATTTTTTGGATTTTTATGAAAATAAAAATGATTAATTAAGTATGTGCTAAAACAAAATAGAAAAGAAGGAATTGGATTTGAAATATTTTTTGTTGTATATTTTTTATATATATCAATATCTAGCTAGATATAATAATAGGAATAAAAATAGAAAACAGGAAAATATTGGAATTAAAATATTTATTTACTTATTTGTGTATAATAATTTAACTAAGTATAATAATAATAGAAAAGACAATTTTAAAAATTAAAAAAAGCTTGATTATTTATTTTGTACATACATTTATAACTAATTATAATTAAAATCCCCCTTATATGTATTTTAAAATGAGAAAAGAATAAATTATCTAAACTTTTTTTTTTGAGAATAGTTTAATTAATTAGAAATAAATAAATTGAAATAGAATAAATTAAATAAATAAATGGAATTAAAAAAAAAATAGCCTCATATTGGTCACGATTAATCGGAAACGATTTATCGTGACCTTTTGTCATATCATCGGCCCGATAGTAAATAATGAAATTAAATAAAGTGAAATTAAAATGAAATTGAACTTTTAAATAAAAAGAAAAGCAACTATTTACTTGAATCTATAAACAAAATAAAAAGAGGAAAAGGGCAACCGTTGGTTTTGTATGGTCAGTAGGTTTTTCAATCCAAAAAGAAACAAAACCAAGTTTTTTATAATTTAAAATAAAATCAGCAAAAAAGTAAAAAAAAAAGAAGTGCAGTGAGTAAACAGAATAAATGGAACGGCGGTGGTATGTGACTAACGTAACCAAGTGGGGTTCAAAGCCCAACCTCCAAACATAAACCTATCATAAAATATATATAAAACTAAAAAAAGAAATGGAATAAAATAGAGAAATAACATCAGGTTTTAAAGTAAGTTCAGCAGAAAATAAATCTCCAACACAGAACCACAGTTTCAACGCTTCTCACCCTTCTCAAATGGATTCGACACCGGTGATTTGTCTACAGCGTTTTCCGGCGGTTTCGGATTCAGTTTCTCGCCGTCTCAGATCTGGCTCTTAACTCGCGGTGGTTGTGAAGCTCCTCTCACTCGAACGGCTCTCGCTCACCGTCTCTCCGTCTCGGCTCTCTCAACTCACGACTTCTATGGTTTTAAGGCGACGGCTTGTTGTTTGCGAATTTAGTTCGCGGATGGCGGAGTTTGGGTGAAAGAGTGACAACGCGGCTAAGGGTTTCGAACGGTGTCGGTAGGCTTCGCACGGGTCTCACGGATTGGCCACAGTTTGGTTTCTGTTCACGATTAAGGTTGAAGGTGGCTTCTGTTTCAGGTGTTTGCGGTTCGTGCTTGCGGTTCGCGTTTGGGTTCAGTCTGTGTTTTTGGTGAATGAGTAGTGAGATGAGTTGAGATCAGGGCCTTTAGGGTTGGAGGGAGTTTGGAGGAGCCAGGAAGCAGCTTCGGCTTCTTCGGTGCTGACGTCAGCATCTGGATCGGATTCAGAGAAGAATTGTTGCTGGTTGTTGTTATGGTGGAAAGTGTTGAGCGGGATGCGTTCACAGACTTCGCAGAGTGTGACGCGGTGGATTTGGTTTAAGGTGAAAGTGGTGATTACGAAATTTGTTTCGGTGAGTTTCAAATTCTCGCCTCTTCTCCTTTCTGTTTTTTTTTGGTTTAATGATTTTGAGGGTTGATGTTGTTTTCTGGTTCTCTGTTGATTGTTCACGATAAAAAAAAATCCGTGTTTTTGTATTTTGCAGGAAGTGTGTTTGGTTGTGGGCTAATTTCTGGATTTGGTTATTGTTTCGGTTGTTTCGTGCGGGTGAGATGGTGGAAGGGTGGTGGCCGACGCGGCTGGTTGTTTGGTTTTGTGATTGAAACAGGTTTGTTGTTGTAAGGAGTGTTGCGTGAGGTGGATTGGATGAACAAAGCTTGAAGGTTGTAGGGTGTTGTGCGCTGGTAATGGCTACGGTTCTTTAGCCTTTTCTGTTTCAGTTTGTTACTGTGTTTGAGACTTTGAGTTTATTTTTGTAGGTGAGTGATGGTGTTAGTGATTCAAAAGTGGTGAAGGTGGCTTGGTTCAGGTGACAGTTTGATTGGTAGGCGATGGTTTCTGTTGTTCACGGTTTGTTTGTTGGTGTTTCTGCGAAGCTCACAGTGGCAGTGGGGCTGGTTTTCACAAGTTTTTGTTGTATGGTTTTGTTTTGGTTTTTGGCTTTAAGGTGTTCTGAAAATGTCCTCCAGAAAATGAAGAGGTTCTCTTTGTGAGTTTGAGTTTTGTTTTTTTTTTCCTTTTTGGAGTCTGTTGCTGCTAATCCGTGTATGGTTTTAAGTATTATTTTTTTTGAAGTTTTTAATATGAAGTTTGCTCTTTGTATGCAGGTTTGAACTTAGAGGTTAAAAAATGGAAATGAAAAGCTTATGGTTTATGAACAATGGATTTGAAGATTAAATCTGAGTTTTGTTTTGATGAGCAATGAAATAAATTTAAAGAAGAGACATGAACAATATGCGAAAAGAGATGAAGGAAATAGAAATATACCGACCCGAACGTTATCGGGGTGAAGAATCCGCGATTGTAAGCGTTCTATTCCTCTTTCGCTACTGCTCTACTTGCTGAATTTCCTGTGTTCTCTCTTTTCTTCCTTTCTTTTTTGGTTTTTTTGGACTGAATTTTTGTGGTTTATATGGCTGTCTTGGTGTATGATTTTTTTGATGTAACAGTGTGCTTTTTAGGGCTGAGTTTGATGAAATGAGGGCTGTATCAGTGTGAGTTTTGAGGCTGAATTTTTTGATGAAATGAGGGTTGTTTGTGTGTATTTGTGAGGGCTGTTTTGTGTGGGTTTTATGAACTTTTTTTCTGCTGAATTTTTTTTGGTTGTATGGATGTAACAGTATGCTTATATGGTTGTTTTTGTGTGAATTTGAGAGCTGTTCTGATAGTGTTTTGTACCATGAAACTTGTAGGTGAAGGGTGTCTTGAGAGAGGAGACACATGCTGAATTTTGCAGCAGTGGGTGGAGAAGTGGAGCAGGGAGCAGGCCTGTTTTGGGGGCTGATTGTGTTGGTGGCTGCATGCATTGTACTGCTGAATTTTTGTCTTGGGGCTGATTGTGTTGTAGCATTTTGTGTATTTTGGGGCTGAATTTTTGTACATATTTTCTTTGCAATTGTAATATAAACAAAATAATATTTGGAATAAAGAGAAATTGATTATTTACACCATGGTTTGAAATTGAAACTTGAAATGAGAACTTTACATTAGAAATTAAATATGAACTTAAATTAGAAGTGAATTAAATAAATAAACTTAAAATTGAAAATATCTTAGAAACTTAAAATAATTAAACTTGGAATTAAAATTAACTTAGAATTTGAGAAATAAAATTGGAAATTAGAAAATAAACATGTGGGTACGAATTGAAATGGAATTTAGAAGTAACATCTTGAAAATGAAATAAAATTAACAACTTGAACAATAGAAAATAAATTCAAAAATAAAACTTGAAAATGAAATAAAAATTAATTTAAAAATGCGAACTTGAAAATGAAAAGAAATAACGAATAAGTTTAGAAAAATTTGAAAACGAACTAACAAATAAAGGTAGAAATTGAAATAAAATTTTAAAATAGGAACTTACAAATAGAACGAAAATAGAAATTAAAATTAAAAATACGAAAATGAATTAAAAAGCCATAAATAAGAAAAAAGAAATTAAATTAAAATGGAAGCTAGAAAATGAGAAGAAAGCAACAGAAAATGAAACGGGAAAAATCCCTGCTAAATGCGATGAATTTATGATGCTAGCAGTTAGGGGTAAAATTTGGGGTATGACATAAACGAAACTAAATTGCATGCAAAACAGGTCTAAAAATACGATATATTTTCATGTTATCAAACCCCCCATACTTAAACCTTTGCTTTTCCTCAAGCAAACCATGACTCGTAAGAAAAATAGTTCATATGAATACTCATCCTAGGCTACCAAATCTATTTTGGTTAAGTTTGTATCGATAGGTATTTGCCCACACGCTAAGGATATCGTAACAACATAATTCCGCTTTTGCGGTCATCAACCTCCCTCCTATAGAAACCAACTTGAATCATATCATTATACCTAAACCTAACTCATTCATCCTTCTTTCGTCCCTTTTTATTTTGCCGCAATCACATTAAGCCCGTTATTCTTTCACACTCATGGTAGGATAGCCTGTTAGTGACTATGATCTCATTATCATCCTCTTTTCTCTTTTGCACATACCAATAAAATAAAGAAGTTTGCACTGTTTGGCTAAATGATCGGGTGATGATCACCTAACTTAGAAGGAGAATTTCTTTTTATTCATTCATTTTTTCTTTTCTTAATTTACCTTTTAAGCCTGAAATCATACACTTCTTTGCATTGGCTTCCTACTTAGTGTGTTCTTAGGATGGTGCTAACTGGTAAATAAACTAATTAGGGATTACTAAAGGGGTTAGAACTTAAGGCTATGGCATAACAAGTACTCAAATTGATTTCCATAATTGGGAGGCTCACGGTGTTAAGATGATATCAGTCTTGCGGAATTTTCCCAAGTCTCACAATCTAACCTCAATTTTTTCTGTAACGTAAGGTTTTCAAAAGAAACATTGTTTTTGACTCAAAAAATTTCAAAATGTTTGGTGTGGCTCAAGGGAATGGGAAATCGATAAACAAAAAATCATGTATAAAGACTTGACAACACATGCAAAGACGCAGTGAAACATTAAAATAGAAGAAAAAAAATTAAAAATCATGCTAGAAAGAAATAAATCTAACTACAAAACGATAAAATGAAAGTGGTAAAGTTCCTCCCCCACACTTAAACCAAACATTGTCCATAAAGTTTTGATAAAATGTGGTAAAGATAGAACCTGTATGGATGCCAATGTGTGCCACCACGGCCAAATTCACTCTGATTCTTCCCTAGTTGTCCATGTATTCATTGACCAATTCTATTCCGGCGTTTTGTACTACGAGATATTTGGATTTGCAGAAACATCACTTTCTTGAAGTCGCTCATCATATTGCATATTCTAGAAGGAAGTACCTGCAAAAATTGTTAGAAAAATACAGCGTGGTGTGTGTAGATGGAATTTGACTATGCAAAGAATGAGGAGGAGGAGGAGGTGAGTTATGAATGGGAGAGACATGCTCTCTCTTATTACACCCTTCATCGGTGTCACCACCAACAGCGATATTCGTAGGAATGTTTGTGGGCACCAACTCATCTTAAGGGATTTTCATCTAGAGATCTTTCGCCTAAATGTAGCTAAGACATGACAAGCGATACAATTCTTTATGTTTTGAAAACACAAACAAAGGAAAACATTAAATTAAAAGCTCGTGGGTTGCCACCCACGTGGATTTTTGTTTACCGTCGATAGCTCGACGTTTAGGAGTGTTACTCTTCGGTTTCCATGGCCATTTATCAAGCCATCTCACATATCCCTCACCTTTTCTTTTCTTTCTTCTATAAGGTGGTTCGTTCTGTTGAACTTGTGGTGGTGGTTCTAGATTTATGCTAAGTATTAGCTTTTCAAGTTTGATCTTAGTCATTTCATCCACCATCTCAAAGGTTAGCCTTACCCTCTTAGTGCTAATGATTTCCCTAGTTTCATGGTCCTCAAATTTTCTCTTTTTATGTTGGAGCTCGAATAAGGGTACATTGGTGCAGGTATATTCCAATACCTCCACATACGTTTTGGATTGGGATTCTACCTTAGCTTCCACAAAACTTTGCGGGAAAGGAAATAGTGGGATATATGGAGGGGTAACAACAATAGTTTCTTCATTCTCTACCTTTATGGAAACCTCCCTTTCGGATGACGTCGGTGGAGTTTCCTCACCAGAACTCTTTTCATTCTCATAATCACTCTCCTCAACCTCATAATCACACTCCTTAGGATTTTTGAGATATTTTCACTACTAGTTATAACATACACATTCTCCTCAGGGGAGGGTCCTATAGGTGTCAGTGCAAGTAGTAAGATTTAGGTCACCAATGCCTCAGTGTGAGTCACGAGGGACTCAACCATATTGTTCATCCACCTAAGGGTTTCATGAGTATCGAAAGGTTGTCTTATAAGATCTTCATTTTGGAGAGTTTGTGTCTCTGTAAAGCGCTCCATCATAGATTCTAGCCTAGAATTGGTTGTTGTTTCAATGAAATCCTCCATTAAAGTTTCGAGGTTGGAATTAACGGATTCTTGTGGTTCCTTAAAATATTTGAAATGGTGATCGTAGGAAAAATTTGGGTGTGGTTCCTCGAGATAATACAAGTGAGTTGCATTGAAATCCTGCATTAATAGTTCTAGGTTGGGATTATGAGATTCTTACCACTCCTCAATATGTTAGGAATGGTAGTTCAAGAGGTAATTTGGGAGAGAATGAGTTAGTGATGCATTGAAATTATCCATTTTTATTTCTAGGTTGGAATTATGTGATTCTTGCGGTTCCTTCATATATTGGAAATAGTAATTATAGGAAGAATTGGGGGCGATTCCTCAAAATACTGGGAGTCTTGCAATTGGTAATTGTAGATAAAATCCGGATGCTGCTCCTCAAAATTTTGGGAGTGGTCATCATAGAGGAAGTTTAGGAGATACATAGTTATAAAGATAAGAAATTAAATGTCTTAGTCTATACGGTGCAACAACGGAATAACAATATTGACTATTGGTCCCCCAACAACGGCGCCGAAAACTTGATATGTTCGCAAATGCACAGAAATATCGAAGTAATATAAAAGATTGTTGAACCCACAAAGACCAATGTCAACGTACTGTAATCTATCGTTGCTTTGTGAAGCTAGAGCTAATGATATTTGATTTAAGGGAAACTAAGAATAAAACCAAGAAAATGAACTTAGAAAATATGATAATAAATAGAGGTCGGAATATGGATTTCGCGTTCCTAATGGACTTTGTAGAATTCGGGTACTAATTACAACTATAACTTAGTTTCGTAGAATATACCGACTTAAAAACTCTACCTCACGCTCTCGCAGTATTAGCTAAAGTCATACTTCTTAATCCCAAGATTTTGCTCTCGCTCGCCCGGTAACAAAGAAATATATTTTGAAAGCCAATAATATCTTAAACGTATCTAAAACGCTTTCGCTGTATTTAGATATGTTGTCTAATTTCCACTATCTGGTTCGACCCTCACACTCTTGCAGTGTCGACTCTAACCTTAATTAATTTCTCACTCTCGTGACAAAATCGTGTTAAATAACCTCTCACTCTCGTGACAAAAATACTTAAATTAGACTTGAAAATTAAAACCAAAACATAGTTTTAATCATAAGTTCGCACCTATTATTTTCCACCGAGTCTTGTTAGTAACGACGGTCCTCATACGCCGGACTCTAGACAATTTAGCTAGACATGGAATTAAGCGTAAACAAACTAATCATAACAATTGCAATCAAGAAAAACATGATAATTAAATTAAATAAACAAATCAATTGAAATAAGAAATGCGATAAAAAGAAACCTGTAAAAGCAGAAATAAATGAAACTGGAATTAACTTCTTAAATAAACTCCGCGTACAATAATATGAATTAAATTTATATTATGTCGGCATGCTTGAAAATCAGGTATAGAATTGAAATAAAAGAAACAGCACCTAAAACTAATGGTGTGGTAGTTCCTCGATGTGAGAAACTACCACTTTTACATGGTAAACTTTTCTGCTTACCAACTAAGAATAATCTGCTCTGAACGAAAAAATGGTGGAACTCTTAAACTTTGAAAAACTACCCTTTTATATCTCTCTGATAAATTCTCATAACCTACATGGAGAAAAATCAGGGGACAGATGGCTTCGTGGAACAATATATATAAGACTCGGTATCAGGGGGACTGGGCACGTGAGTTGCTGACGTGGAGAAAACCACAAAAACTAAATATGTGTCTACAAGTAATTGAGTTGTGGCGAGGGCCACGGGATGTGTGGCGAGGCCCACACAAATTGGTCTTCTGTGGCGAGGGCCACAAGATGTGTGGCAAGGGCCACATGTGCAAAATGTTGTTTTTCTATTCTTTTGATAATTTCTTCCATTCTTCTTCGTATCTTGACAATTTCTTTCTCTTTTTCACATGGAAGCTTTGTGTTATTAAGTACCTGAAACAAAATAGAAATACCGACACAAAATGATATAAATCAACTCTTTTTCACATGGAAACTTTGTGTTATAAAGTATCTGAAACGAAATAGAAATACCAACATAAAATGATATAAATCAAGGAAAATAAATAAAACGAAACTAAATTGCATGCAAATCGGATCTAAAAATATGATATATCTTCGTGTTATCAGATATACTTTCTTATAGGACAGTTCTCTCACCGCAAGTGATACAGATAAATTGCAATCTTTTTGAATGGTCGACTCTCGTAACACCTTTGTTGCTTTGGCAAATTCAAAACATTTGAAATATATGTTTGGCATATTTTGCACATAAATATATTTTCATGTGCTGATATTTTGCTAATTTAAATCTCACTCCTAACTTCATTTATTTGTTTGAATTCATCCATATATATATATATATATATATATATATATATATATATATATATATATATATATATATATATATATATATATATATATATATATATATATATATATATATATATGCGCGCTGATATTTTGCTAATTTAAATCTCACTTGTAACTTTATTTATTTGTTTGAATTCATCCTCTCTCTCTCTCTATATCTATATATATATATATATATATATATATATATATATATATATATATATATATATATATATATATATATATATATATATATATATATATATATATATATATATATATATATATATATATATATATATATATATATATATATATATATATATTGATATTTTGCTAATTTAAATCTCCCTTGTAACTTTATTTATTTGTTTGAATTCATCCCTATGTATATTAAGTATGCCTTCTTTTATGTTTTCTATTTTTTAACGCGTTAATGATTTGCCCCATTCTATTTTGTAATGTTTTGATATTTATTTATTTATTTGGTTTATCAATATAAGATTTCATTAAAAAAGAAAAACAACCAAAATGTGTTTTCTCTTCATCTATAAAGCAACAAATGCTGATTTTTTTAAAATAATTTATTTTAAATAAAAAATACCAAAGATTATTTACCAAATTAACGATGATATTGTATATGCCATATTATTTGACTATAAATACAAAATTATTATTATTATTTATTTTGAATTGAACTCATTCACTAAATAGTATGACTAATAAATTAATTTTTATTTTTTTTATTTAATATACATTCGCTAATTCATATTGTTTGTATGTTAAATTATAAAAGAAAAATTATATACATTCGTCAATCTATTTGACTTATGTATTTTAATTTTATTTTATTTTATTTTTTCATGCTTTCGTCAATCCATTTGACGCATGAGTATAATTATTTTTTATATGTATTTGCCAATCCATTTGGCACATTAATATAATTTTTTTACATGCATTCATTGATCCATTTGGCTTGTGTACTTTTTTATTTATTTTTTATTTTATTATTTTTACATATATTTGTCAATCCGTTTGACACATGAGTAAATTTCTTTTACATGTATTCGTCAAATCATTTGATTCATGAGTACAAAAATATTAAAAATATTTTATTATTTAATATACAAACCATATGATTGACAAATATATACTAAATAAAAGAATAAAAATTAATTCATTAGTTATACCAATTCAAAATAATAAAAAATAACAACATTTATAATTATACGACGTATGCAATACCAACCCTAATTAGTTTGGTAAATAGTATGTAAAGATAGTTTATTTTGGTCTTTTTTCAAAGTCCATCGTTCTAAAAAAACACAAATGATAGTTTCACATTAATAAGAGACCAAACCCAAAACTACTCCATTAAATAGAGACCAAATTGATATCTTTTTCTTCCATAGTCCTCTTTGATCCTTGTGTATAGTATAAATCAAATCTACCTACAGAGAAAATTTTCCATTTGTTGCTAAGCAAAATATGATGAACAATTTGCTCTCATCTTCAACCCTGCCAATCACCATATGCGCTACGTTATTGTTTCTCCTCGTTCTCTTTTGGCTACGTAGAATGAACACTAATAAAACCGGTGTTGCAGCTAAAAAGACACCACCAGAAGTCGCCGGAGCTTGGCCTTTAATCGGCCATCTCCCCCTCTTGGGCGGGTCCCAGCCACCTCACGTCACGTTGGGAAAGTTAGCCGACAAATACGGACCCATCTTCACCTTACGTTTGGGTGTTCATCGAACTTTAGTCGTAAGCAGTTACGAAATGGCGAAAGAGTGTTTCACAGTAAACGACAAAGCGTTTGCTTCCCGTCCAAAATCTGTAGCCTTTGAAATTCTGGGGTATAACTTCTCCATGTTTGGTTTTAGCCCATACGGTTCGTATTGGCGCACCATGCGCAAGATAGCCACCGTTCATGTCCTCTCCGCGCAACGCACAGAGACACTGCTGAAGCACGTGATGGAATCTGAGGTGAAGATAGCAATGAAAGAGAGTTATAACTTTTGGGTAAAGATGAAGAACGAGGGTGATTCTGAAAGGGCAATTACGGAAATGAAAAAATGGTTTGGGAACATAGCGTTAAACGTTATGTTTAGAACGGTGGTTGGAAAACGGTTTGACGGTGACGAGGAAGAGAATCAACGGATAAGAAAAGCGCTTAGGGATTTATTTGATCTCACCGGTTCGTTTGTTATCTGTGACACGTTGCCGTATTTGAGATGGTTGGATTTGGATGGAAAAGAGAAGGAAATGAAGAAAACCGCAAAATTGTTAGAGGAGTTCGTTTGCGTTTGGCTTGATGAACATAAACGGAATAGGAAACCTGCAGGTGGCGAACAGGACTTCATGGACGTTCTTCTTTCCACCGTTGATGATCAAGATTTGGACGGTCGTGATTCTGACACTACAATCAAAGCTACTTGTCTGGTACGGTATTTTTCTCTTCATAATAACTTGTCTGGTACTTGTCCGGAGTATTAATTCACTCAATTTTCTAATATTCACTTCTTGCATCCTTTTATTTATTTGTAAGATATCCAAATATAATTTGAGGTGCATAAAAAATTTAATGGACTTACTTTGAATAGTAAAAACCACACTTTTCATTTTCTCATAAGCAAGGACCTATCGACCATCAAAATTCATCTCTATAAATCACATCCTAAATATACAGTTAACGTGTTATCTATAATCTATAATTATATATAAAGATAATATTTAGTTTTGGCGTCGTTATTTTTATTAAAATTATATTCTTTCAGTTTTTTTTTTAAATCTTAATTTCTCTTTTATATATATATATATATATATATATATATATATATATATATATATATATATATATATATATATATATATATATATATATATATATATATTTTGCATATCTCTTTCATTTTATTATTTTTATAAATAATTTGAACTAAAGTAAAAATAAACACACACAAAATATATCCTATTATATTTATTTGAGAAAATTTACTTTATAAATTTATTGATAGATAAAGGGAAATGGTAGTCAGTACCTCAGGACAATATTTTAAGAGTTGTAAATAATAAATTTTTATAAAAATATATATAATCATTATATTGAAAATTAAATTATTTGAACTTTTTAATAAATAATTTCTTAATATTAATATGAGATATTTAAATAATATTATGAGGACGTTGGTTAGCCACGTTCATAAACAAATATATATTATAATAAATTGAACCGAATCCAACCCATAGATTATATGATATCCACCATGTACATGAATAGGACAAAAAAATTATAGGAAGCTTATGCCAAAGTGATCGACAACTTTTAATGATACGATCCCAGTTTCAATGTTGATTGCCGAAGTGATCGACAAAGAATAAATCAGCAATTGCAAGCTCTATGCCAAATCATTGAGATCAATAAATAAAACTTATTTCTTTTATATAATTTTATGTTTATATTTCAATCTCTCTCTAATAATTATTAATAATATTTATTGGCAATTCTATAATTAATACTAATACATTAAATTTATAAGAAAAGTATAAGTAAGAATATTTTTATAATGCTTTTTAAAAGTTTAAAAATTATGTTTTGTTTAAAAATCCTTGTATTTGTTCAAATGTATTATTAGTATTAGAAATTAAAATAATTGAATTTTTAAAGAATAAAACGAGTTTCTCAATGATACTTTCGAAAATCTTAAAGTGAAAGTTTGTTGACACTCTAAACCGAACTTGATTATTATATTCATTTTCATAGAAGAAAAAAATGTTTATCACCATATCTTTTTCAATGACTATCTAGTTTTAGATGTGCTCGGATTTTTCTCTTTCACACCATTTTGTTAGAAAATTGGACAACACATAGTTCTTACAATACAAATAGTCAAAAAAAGAGAGCCCCTTTTAGAACACCAAACAGCACGACTCATATTTAAATATTTAAATTCCAAGTTATACTTCAGGATTGTTGAACTTGTCTTTACATTCAAAATTTTCAATCTGAACTAATTAAATTGGTAAACAAGTGTAAAATCATTAAAATATTTTGCAGGCACTAATTCTAGCAGGTACAGATACTACAGCAGGAACATTAACTTGGATATTATCTTTACTTCTCAACAATCGTCAAGTCTTAAACAAAGCCACTCAAGAATTAGATGCACAAATTGGCATGGAAAATATGACAATAAAATCAGATTTGACAAAGTTGGAATATATTCAAGCCATCATCAAAGAAACATTGCGTTTGTACCCACCAGCACCACTCAATGTTCCTCATGAGTCTATTGAAGATTGTACCCTTGGTGGATATCACGTTTCAGCTGGCACGCGTCTCCTAACCAACTTTTCGAAACTTCAACGGGATCCTATGTTATATTCGGATCCGTTGGAGTTTCGACCTGAGAGATTTCTTACAACACACAAGAACGTTGATGTGAAGGGCCAGCATTTTGAGTTGATCCCATTTGGTTCTGGTAGAAGAATGTGTCCAGGAATATCATTTGGTCTTCAATTAATGCAAATAACACTTACTACTTTATTGTATGGTTTTGACATAGTTACTCCTGATGAAGGACCAGTTGATATGGCTGAACATAATGGGCTCACCACAATCAAAGCATCTCCTCTACAAGTTATTCTCACTCCACGCTTGCCTGCCCAAGCTTTTAGTTAAAATTAATGTTCAACTTATAGGGATAAATAAACATGAATTTTCCTCAGTATGGTGTAGTGTGATATGCAAATACAGTGGAGATTCAATTTCTAAATAAAAATGCATATCAAGTTAAACTCAATTTCTTGCTTTTGCTGAAATTCATTAACGACTTTGCAAATTTAGTAAACATTCATTTTATTATTTTTTGTCAAACAAAGTCTTTAATATTTTTATAATAATATAAGAAGCCAATCATATTTATTAAATGCCTCAACAATATTAAAATTGTTCTTTCTTTTATATTGGTTATATTATGCGTAATAATATAGAATAGGTTGTAATTAATAATATTAATTATATTAAAGATATTCAAAAATAACAATAAATGGATGAGTGAGTAAATGATATTAAATATTTGTGAAATAGTCCTACATAGAAAGTGGAGCATACTTTAAAAGCATTTATAAAGTGTTATATCATTAACTCCCAAAAATACCAAAGATGACAAAGTACAAGTGTGGTAGTCTCAAACATTATGCCACTTGTCTCTTCCATACAATATCTCGCCATTGACGACACCGACTCTACGACCGGGTCCGAGGGTGTGGGTGTAAAGGCGCTAGTGGCTGCATTTATTGCACTTACAGCCAAACGAAAAGAGAAAACATGATGGCATGAAAAACCATCATGGTGCTAAGAAGGAACATAAAAGGTTAAAACATTCTAGTGGAGCAAAGGGTGCAACTAACGGATGTTATACATGTGTTTAAAAGCAAAAGCAAGGTACAAAGCAACATTTAAAACATACTTTGAAGTCAGTGACAAACAAGAAGTCCGGAAAGAAAGTTATTCTAGTTAATGTACTTCATGTCCCCGACATGAATAGGAACCTAGTTAGTGGGGACTTGCCTGGAAAACCAGGAAATAAATCTGTGTGTGAATCAGGCAATCTAGATTAGCACACATTGGTATTAGTACTATGAATAGACTTATTAAATCCGGAATGATCTCATACAATATTCATGATTTTGAAAAATGTGAAATATGTGTTAAATCTAAAATGATCAAGAAACATTTCAAAAGCGTTGAAAGGAAATCAAACATGCTTGATCCTGTGCATTCAGATTTATGTGAATTTAACAGCATGCTGACCCGTGGGGGAAATCGTTATTTCATAACATTTATCGATGATTGCTCTAGGTTCACACATATATACCTTTTAAGGCACAAAAATGATGCATTTAATGTTTTTAAGGTCTATAAAGCGGAAGTGGAAAATCAATTAAATAAAAGAATAAAAGTACTTAGAAGCGATAGAGACGGTGAGTACTTTTCTACTGAATTTAATGCATATTGTGAAGAATATGACATTATACATGAATATTCAGTGTCTCGTACACCACAACAAAATGGATTGGCCGAAAGAAAAAATCGAACTTATCAGGAAATGATAAATTCTATGATAATGCATTCTCAATTGCCATTTAATTTGTGGGGTGAAGCATTGTTGTCTGCATGTCACTTAATGAACATGATTCCTTTGATAACAACAAGAATTTCTCCATACGAAATATGGAAAGGAATATCACCAAATATTGGTTATTTCAGGGTATGGGGTTGTGTAACATACTACAAAAATATGGATCCCAAAAGAACTAAATTAGGTCCTCGAGGGATCATAGGATATTTATAAAATAGTAAGGCATATAAACTTTTAAATCTAGAGTCTAATGTAATTGTTGAATCCAGAGATGTGGAATTCTTTGAAAATCTTATCACAAAGGATAAAGAACCTGATAATCCCACGAATAACGAATCTCGTAATGAAGAATCTCCACAGATGGTTGAAACACAACCCGAGCCTAGAATAAGCAAAAGAGCACGAAAATCTAAGGCTCTAGGACCTAATGAAATCAATTCTCAACTTATTTCCTTTTATCTAGTTGAAGGAAATTGCAAGAATGAAGTTCATAAAATTCTTATTATTCTTCAAATAGAGGATGATCCTAAAACCTATAAAGAAGCAGTAGCTTCAAAGGATGCTTCCTTTTGGAAGGATGCTATCCAAGATGAAATGGATTCAATTATGTCAAATCACACTTGGGAACTTGTCGATCTTCCTAAAGGATCAAGACCCATTGGATGCAAGTGGGTGTTTAGAAAGAAGTATCATAGTAATGGTACATTAGACACCTATAAGGCTAAACTAGTAGCAAAAATATTTAAACAAAAGGAAGGTGTCAGTTACTTTGACACATATGCTCCAGTAGCAAGAACTACAATAATTAGAATATTGTTTGCACTAGCTTCCCTGAATAACCTTATTGTTCACCAAATGGATGTTAAACTGGCATTCCTAAATGGAGATCTCGATGAGGAAATCTACATGGGACAACCAGAAGGCTATGTGCTTCCTGGAAACGAACAAAATGTATGCAAACTTATTAAATCCTTATACGATTTGAAATAGGCACCAAAGCAATGGCATCAGAAGTTTGACTCTGTCATACTTTCAAATGGGTTTATTACAAATTCTTGTGACAAATGCTTGTACACAAAGGTGCATGGAAACATGGTAACATATTTATGCTTATACGTTGATGATATGTTAATCATTAGCAATGAAATAAAAGAGATCTTAGAAACAAATAAATTTCTAACTTCCACTTTCAAGATGAAAGATATTGGGCTAGTTGACACCATATTAGGAATCAAAGTAAAAAAATAATAATTGGGGTTATGAACTTAATCAAACACATTATGTTGAAAAAATGTTGGATAAGTTCAAACACCTAAACTTCAAAGAAGTGAGCACTCAATTTGATCCTAGTATCAAAATTCAAAAGAGTACTGGAAGAACTGTGGCCCAATTGAAATATGCAAGTGTGTCACACCCCAAATTTCTCCCCTAATTATGCATTTATTTTATCATTCTGCATATTAGGTGTGTTTTAGAGCATTTTGGATTCGCAACAGCTTTCAGAAGTTGGTTCTCATGAATCGTACGACTAGGGTTTCCCTTTTTTGGGTATGGTCAGTCTAATTGCAAATTTAAGTTTCTTTTTTTTTATGCATTTTCAAATTTTTGTTTCTAAACTTATTTTTTATTTCTATTCATTTTCAAGTTCTTGTTTCTAAATTGATTTTTTTTGTTTTTAATTTTTTAATTTTTTTAAATTTCTATTTTCTAATTTTATTCCAATTTCTACTTATAAGTTTTGTTTCAATCTCTACTTCTATTTTTTAAATTCATTTTCAATTTTTTATTTCTATTTTTAATATTTATTTCCATTTATTTTCAAGTTCCCATTTCTAAATCTTTTTTTTTAAATTCCTATTTCCAACTTTCAACTCATATTCATGTTTCTATTTTTAAAGTTTTGATTCAATTTCTACTTCTATTTTTAAATTCATTTTCATTTTTATTTCTTTTTTAATTTCAATTTTCTATTTTCATTACAAGTTTTCTTTTAAACCTATAAGATTTGTTTTAAATTTCTAGTCCAAGTCTCAATTATGTTTCAAGTCATTAGTCCATTTTCATATCAAAATTCTATTTCATGTTCAAAATTTCAAGTGCAAGTTTCAAATTCATACTCCAAATCTTCTTTCCAAATTTTAATTCCAAAAAGTTCCAATCCATGACCAAAGTCAATTAATCAAGTTCAAAAACAATTCATGACCAAACCAAATTCTAATTCATGACCAAATCAAGTTTCTATGCAAATCCTTTCTGAATGTCAATGTTACAAGTTTGTTTCCAAATTTCAAATTCATGACAAAGAGCAAATTCATGACAATTTGCATTGTTTTGTATCATAGAGAAAAAACATGTTCATGCCAATATATCAGCAAAAATACAGTGGGACTGTCTTATTCATACCAGACAAACTTTAACATTGGTGGCAGACCTGCTGTAGTTCAGGCCCTCCCTGCACCTTTGCATGCACCAAAAAAAAGATTTTCTAAAATAAGCATAGAAGCAGGTCCTGCAAGTCTACAGCTGAGGGACTTGCCACTAGACTTTACACCAAGTCTTGTAAAACTCTCCCATCCATAAACCAAGACCTGCAAGTTGAAAAAGACAGCACATGAGTATCAAACAAAATACTCAGTCAAAACTTAACCAAGAAGTTTTCTCAAGTTCAAATCAAAAACCTAACTTGCACTGTAAAAAGGGACAAATTTTCAGAAGATGGGGGAGGAAAGGTGTTTTATGAAAATAGGCAGCCACACAAAATAAACCAGAACAAAACAGCCACAAAACTTCAGCACACAACAAAACTCAGCAACGTAAAAATCGCAGAGTTACGAAGAACAAAACTTACCTCAAACCCCCGTCGAAGTAACGATGCGAAAACGGAGAAGAGCCTACGAAGGAGAGGGTGACAGTGAACCATATCTACGATGAAGGGTAACGCCTGACTAAGACAAAACCAGAAACAGAATACCAACAACAACTCGCAACTGAAGGAAAGGAGGGAATCAAAAAAATACAAAGAAGGAGTCAATACCTTTTCCGCATTTTCGGCGTTTGCGATCGGTAATCACCTCATCTCTTTACGTTTTTGCTTGTTTTGTTTCGATTGTCGCTGACTACTTAGTTTGTTCGATCTTTAACGGAGTTGATGATATTGATTCATACCAACTGATGAGTTCAGGGTTCAGATTTTTTTTTTATTTGAGGATTTAGGTTAGGCGATAATCATAGTTTGTTGTTGTAGTTGACGGCAGATGTTTCTTTAAGTTTTGTTTTTAGTTTGCCGTTGTTTTTTTCATGATGTTCATCGTAGTGTTGGGAACGATTTTGGATGTTGAAATCGTTTGGGTTGACAACCACTTCACTCTCTGTCTAGGGTTGCTTCTCCCTTTTCTTATGCACTTAACCGAACCGGATCCGGGTCGACCCATGACCCGGCCGGTCCCTCCATCCAACTCGCATCCTGGGTTGTACTTTGGGCCCAGCGGTTTTGTCGTACACCCCCTAATCTCCTTCTTAACCCAAGCCTTTTTTTTTATTTTACAAATTTAGTTCTTATTACCCTTTTATTTTTGAAAAAAATAAAACACTAAAACATTTATATATATATTTTTGTTTTTTTTTCTGAATTGATTAATTGATTTTATTAATTAATTTTTTTAAAAAAAATAATTCTACTTAATCTAGTTAGTTAATTTATTTATTTGTATGATGTGAATTTTATTGCCCACCATTTAATTAATTGACGATTGTGTACGACTTGTGCAAACTCGAATGTTATCCTCGCACTTCAAACATAATTTGTCAAATAATAATAATAAACACAATTACCTTAAGAGTGATCGTTCCAAAAATAAATAATAATCATTTCAAAATAAAATTTAACTCCTTAGTCCAACACCAAGTAAACAAATCTCACTTACACTTCGCACACACGTAAGTCAGTCACTATGTGATCGCCATCCGCACGACTTTACGCGTCTTAATTAACTAACGAGGAACTGAAGTTCGGAATCTAGTATTTCGCGGGTCTTTAATGAAACACACCTGGGCTAGCCCCACGCGTAGTGTTTCATTTACTCATTCGTTATAAAACAATAAACCCTAAATCATCAAAAACAAACACAATACTTAATTCACATATCAAATAATGGAGGAACTGAATTCTGGAGTCTAGCACTCCACATAATTCTTAATTAAATCACTCATGGGCTAGCCCCACGCGACGTGGTTTATTCGCCCTCTCGTTCCTAAAATACCGGAAATCTTTCAATTAATTATACGAAAGAACTGAACTCAGGAATCTAGCATTCCTCAGGTTCTAGAATGAAACCACTCATGGGCTAGCCCCACGCGTTGTGGTTCATTCATTCTTTCGTATTCAAAACACAACCTAAAAATTACTAACAAATACAAATCATTTTTATAATTAATTAGCGAAAGAACTGGATTTTGGAGTCTAGCACTCCACATAATTCTTGAATGAAATCACTCATGAAAACATGAGTGTAAGCTATTAGTTAACTTAACTCAAAGTAAACAGAGTCGCCACCGCACTTTTATTTTATTCCAAGAGGAAAGGGAAAAAAAGAGCGAATAAATCCTAATGAATCTAAAAGCAAAAAAAGCTAAAGAAACACAACAGAGAAACAGGTAAGGGGATAAGTTACACAATGGGAAGGTTTTACGCACCCAAAATGTCTGTGGTACTCCACGGGAGCCCTTTGAAAAATTTACTGCTTTTGGTTTGAAAATGGTTTGTAAAATGTGAGTGGAGGGATGAGAAAATAATTATTGTTTTAATATTTTTGTGTTTGGAGAGGTTTAACGCCTCATGCCTACGTACCCACAAAGTGCAATGCAAGATCAAAACCCCGTAGTTCGTGGTACAAATGGTGAAATTGGTGGGTTATGATTCATTTTATTAAGTGAAGAGAATTTGTCATCTTCAAGTGGATAGCCTAACAAATCTACCATGAGAATGAAGGCATGGACTCATACATCATTATGGGGAGAGCGCTAACTCGGATAAAATCGACGAGTATGCCACTAAACCCCCACGAATGACAAGAGACTCAATTACATCAAACTACAACCATGGAGATTGAGAGACTTGCACCCGACTAAAGAATAATGACTCATAATCGACACTTTTTAAAGAAAACAAACAAAACTGCACCAAGGCACAAAACAATTTGAATGAGTTTGATTCTTTTTATTTTTTTGAATTAAAGTCAAAATTATTAAATTCATTGATTTTTAAAGAGAAAATAAAGAGTGAAATCCACTTGACAAAAGTCAAGGTTTTGTTTATTAAAGAGGTGACGATTTAAAAAGAATGAATCCTTTGAAAAAGAGAGAAAGTTTTGAAAATTAAAGAATGGGAAGAGATGAAGGGACTAACCTAAAAAAGAAAATAAGGAGATAAAGGAAGAAAGATCTAACCAAACTTGATGATACTTTCAAATATGTGCATAAGAGTTTCATCCTTATAAGCTAGCAAATGGTCGAATAAAGGCAAGCTTCGATCTTCATGAAGATTAAGGCAAAGGAAAAGGTATCCTAAATTCTAAGTCCAACACTTTCATTCCAATGCCAAGGATAGTAACAATTAGTCCATAATTAAGATCACAAGTTTTTTTAGAAGTTTTATCCTTTATTAATGTTTTATGTCCAAATGGACCAATAGAAAATCGCACAATCAAAATAATAGCAAGAAATTTAAACATGATAATGGATGAATAAAGCATAATAAAGCATATAAAAAAAATATATAAAAAATATATAAAAAAAAGTAATTAAAGTGCAAGAAATTAAAAAAAAACAATTAAAGTGCAAAAATCTAAAATATTAGTATAGTAATAATATAATAATATTCACATAATGATAATGGTATGGTGAACTTAATCAACCACAACCAAAAGTAACCAAAATTGAAAAGTAACCGGATCCGCTTAGCATCTTACACTATAGCGATTAATCAAGGCAACCCGAATCGAATTCAATGAAATTTGAAAGGCGATTGGGAGACCCAAAACACCTACGCATCAAACATTCATAAGTCTCGATTCTCAATGCAATATGATTAACCACTTTGGGATTACGCGATCAACAAGAGATCCGGTCCACGAAAGTGCAAGTACCCAATTAGATTTTTATTCCGAAGTCGGGACACATTTAGGTCTATGTTAAGCAATCGCCGAGTAATTTACAAAGTAATTACCCTACAAATGAGGCCGGCCACCACCAATTAAGGTGGAAAATTTTAGTGTTAATACATGTTAGAGAAATGATATAATTGATCATTCTCCTAAAACATGTCACACTAAAAGAAAAAAATGGTTACAGTCTAATCTTAATCGAGATTTAACATTAATTTATCAAAGGCAACCTAT
Organism: Lathyrus aphaca; assembly: GCA_963966055.1. NCBI lineage: Eukaryota > Viridiplantae > Streptophyta > Magnoliopsida > Fabales > Fabaceae > Lathyrus > Lathyrus aphaca. The sequence goes on along the minus strand of OZ014521.1, from coordinate 120,092,799 downwards.
CACAATTCCAAAGTATGGAGAATGATCCAAATGATCATACATCCATATATTTGAAATAATGAAGATTAAGCTCTTCGGAAATCAATAATCTTCGAATCGGAGATCTCATCGACCAAAAGAAAAGTGAGAATAAGATGAAGAGAAATATGGATTAAAAATTATAATCCATAAAAAAAATACCAAAAATATTTTTAGAACTCTTTTCAAAAATTCTTTTCCAAAATTCAGAAATCAATAGGAAAAAAAAAGAGAACAAAATAATTTAAAAGAAAAAAAATTAAAGAAAATTATAAAAAATGAAGAAGAAAGGAGGTGAGAAAGAGGTGAGGAGCATAAAATGTCGGCGTGGATAGCAAGTTGGGCTCAAAACTCACTTAAGCCCAAAATAACACACTAAATTTATGAAACAAATAAAGAAAAAAGAAAATAAAAATGGTCTTCTTCTTCCTCGAGAAAGTCACGATTTACATGTTCATGAACACCACCACCTTCAATTTTGAGTTCTGTCAAATCGAAGTGACGACATTCGATCCACATATCGTTGCGATCGTGAGACGAGGAGGATTCCAAATATGCAAATAGAATTAACAGAGGATGCAAGAGTAGAGAGAAGGAGAGCTCCGAATAACCGACGGAAATTTTCAACTACCTTCAAAAATCAAAGTAAGACTCCTCTTCAACTTCTAATCTCTTCCTCTTGTTGTTTTATAAAGAATTCCACTATTGGAAACAATTTTTGATGAAGATTTGAAGAATTTAATGAAAAAAATTCTTGAAGCTTTAATGGAGTTTTTGGGTGTTTTGGAGTATTTGTGTAGAATTTTTGGAGGCTCTTCAAGCTTGATAATGAATGAGATTGAAGCTCTATTTATAGAACAATTGGTGGAAATTTTTGAATTGAAATTGTTTTCTCATTTGAATGATTTTTTTTGCCGCGTTTTGAATCATGAACAAAGTGTGATGTTGTTGTATTTTCTTATGCGTTTTATTCACCTTTGGCTGCATTTTTTATGATGAGTAAAGTGTGATAGCATGCTGAATTTTTTGCTTTGCGTTTTGATGCTAATTCTATGCGTTTTGATACTGTCTTGGAGTGGTGACATGTACTGACTTTAGTTGGCTTCATCATCTCCTTTTCCATTCATTTAATTTTATTTATTTAACATAAATGAAATAAAACATGGGCTTATTAAGTGGGCTTAAGAACTTTGTATATTTTTTTGTGGTAGAAGAAAAAAATATAGGAATGGATAGTAATAGAAAAATGATAGAATTATATAGAATGGATAATAGTTTTTTTTAATGTGATAATTGAAATATTGGAATTATGGAAAAAAATGGATAAAAGTGTGGATAAAAAAAATGGATATAGAATTATGGAAATTTAGAAATTGAAAGAAAAGAAATTTGATTAGAATGAATATTTGAATAAAAATTGAGGATGGATAGAATATGAATATTTTGGATATTGAATTGGAATTAAAAATATGGAAAAAGAAAATGGTAATAGAATTTCTAGAAAGATGGATAATGGAAAAATAGAAATAATTGGATAATGAAAATGGTCTTAAATGATATTTAGAAATTGGAAAAAATCGAGATATGGATAATGATTAGAAATAGATGGATAAAAAAAAAAAAATTGGATAAGGAAAATATGGATGAGGCAAAAAAAATGGTAGCTAGGAAAAAAATGTATGAACCGAAAAATGGACGAAACGGTGATTTTTTATTTTAAGCCCAGAATCAAATTTGAATTTTTTTACACATGATGAATGAAGCCAACCACAAGCCACTAAATAAATTTCCACTGAAACAACGATCAACCTTTAATTTTCTAAATCTTTTCAAATATATCTGAATCGATCTCTGGAAAATAAATCCACAAATAAACCACTGATGGACTGATAACCACTCAATTAAGATAATCTGAGCCAAACTTCCCATGAATCACAGCTCAATAACCATAGAATTTTCGCACACAACACAACTAGAACTTTAAAAATGCACAGCCTGAGAAATACCCATCGGCACAAATAATTTACAGTTGAAACAATATCCTGATAGTTCGACCAATAATAGGTCAAACTTCCATTTGAATTAAATAATAATTGAACAGCTACATTTGAAATAAAATCATTGTCGGCCTCTGAAAACCCTGCAACTCCTGAAAGCACAAAGAAGAAGAAGAAGCGAACTACATCATATTTTTGGATTTTGGTTAGTGATTAATAAACATAAACAAATATAAAGCGAATAAAAAACAATAGCAATGGTGATCCCCTGTGAAGCACAAACCTACACGCGAGAAAAACCGAGCAACCAGTGCGATCTTGTTTGTATGCAAGATGCAGATGAAATGCAAAGAAATCTTAGGGCAAAAATTAGGGTGTTACAGCTGCCCCTATTTAAGTTTCTTCAATCTGGAGATATGAAGATTGACATCTTCGTCTCTGCAAGATGGGAGATACTTAAATACAGAAAACCCAATTTTTGTCCTAAGAGAACATTATATGATATGAATATGATATGCAAACCCAAGATCTTTGTGGGGGAGAAAACAAACACCAGAGGAAAGCAAAAAGCTTGGGGACACAAGAAAAAAAAACCGTTGGGAAAAAACAACAGACAACGTGAGAGTTTACCAGGAAAATAAATCACTGGATAGCTGACACAACTTGGGGGAAAAATACTATATAATCAAGGTAAAAGGTTTAACAAGGAAAAGTAAACACTCTGCCAGAGAATATCAACCAAACAAAGTATTTGAGTCCAAAAAATGGATGAATACTGAGTTGGGAAAGAATCATCAACTACTTGTTTACTGGGTAGGAAATATAAGGGACTCATCTATCAATTTACTGGATAGGAGCAAAACAAAGAGGGATAACTTCCACTACCTTTTTACTAGGTAGGAAAATGATCAACTACCTGATTTACTGGGTAGGAGCATGATCAACTACCTGATTTACTGGGTAGGAGCTCAAGCAAAGGGAAATAACTTCTATTACCTTTTTACTAGGTATGAAGAAGAACTCTCGACTACCGAATTTACTGAGTAGGAGTACAAACAAAAGAACTTGATAAATTTGGTAATATTACCCACTATCGAATAACTGATAGCTTAATTCCAAAGTAATATACTCAAGCTGGAGAAAATGTTGCCCACTATCAAACTATGATAGCTTAATTCCAAAGCAATATTACTCACAAAAGGGGACCAAAGTTCAATCCAAGAACAAGTTGGAGAGAAACGGTCAAACAAGACTCATCCCGAGGAGGAAATATTTCAATTGGGGAAATTCCATCCAGATAATAAACTGGGGAGGAAACTGAATCAAAATCATCCACGAGAAACAAACTTAGTGCGGAATTAGAAAGGATCAACACTTTCTGCTTAAGGATTGACACTCTAAACTTGAGAGAAAGACAACACACACACTCTGTAGGGAAAATCCACACCAAAAAGCAGGGAAGAATGATAAATGCAAGAATGCAAGCAAATGATGTTATGCTTATGCGTATGAATATGCATATGAATATGCTGACAAAACAGACATAAAGAGAAACGGGTGACATGAACACCACAATAACCATATACTCGGCTAATCCCAAGGCAACAATGCGGGGAATCACGCTTGAGGTTCAACTTGACATCCTGCATGAGAACATCAAAAGCCATCAAAGGAATAAAATCATACCACAAGGCTTAACTCATGATGAGAAAGCATCTGCTAGGGATCCAATCCACAAAGCAATCTTCAAGAAACACCAACAGAACAAAATCTTCCATTCTTTGGGGAAAGAGGGAAATGTCCCTGCTAAACACTGATGGGGACAAATATCTTCATAACTCCGTTTGAGAAAACAAGATAAAGATCTACCAGTGATGCAAATAAAGCATAATCCACTAGAGCCTCAAACATCCACTCTGCATGGGGATATCACCATGCTGAGGAAAGGTAATAATCTGCCGAGGATAGGGAAAAGCTTCCATAATCCTTGCTAGGGTTAGAGGTATTCTTGATAAAATCAAACTTTGCGAGGAATAATTGTCATACCACTCCTGCTCCACTTGGGGAAAGAGCGTAAGACCTGCTGAAGATCACATAGGAACCTGCTGACTACTAACACATGCAGACCTACTGGGAATCTGTGGGAAAGATCTATGGAGATCAATCATCACTGAAATTTTCGGAATTGCTGACCCACACGGGGATACCAGAAGTTAACATCATAGCCAAAACACTGTTACAAGGGATTTTAAATCAATACCCACCATCAAGTGAAAGAAAACCTTCAAACTGACTGCTATATCAATACTTCTTCGAAAGGATGCAACCAACTCAAACTGAGGAACAAGAACTCAGCTGAGGATTCGCAATGCTTCTCAAATTAAAGATAACTTGTCGAGGAAGAGATCAAAACTCAACTAGGGATTCTTAAGAACATCCCTTCCAACAATTCTTCTGGGGAAGACATTGGAACTCAAACTAAGAACAATCATACAATTCCCGCTCATGCTTATTGTTGGGGAACAAAACATCATTAACATCAATATGCCAAGACTAATCAGCAATTTCACATGGATACAACCGAATCAAACCCTGCTTTGGGAGAGACAGGTTACACAAATCTAGACTTTACCATCCTTGGAGTCACTATTAATATCCTTTCTTTGTTCATATATCAAAAGAAAAATGTTTTTATCATCTTCAAAGATTAAATTTAATAAATTTGTTTCAAAAATAATCATCAACAATAGATTGAAATTTTGTAAACAAAAACAAAATAAAGAGTTGCAAACAATTGGATAAAAGCTCAAATTCATTGATAGAATGGTAGTCAACAAATGGCATGACTTCATGGATCTTTACAAGTTTGAAAAATGGTAAATAAATGGAAAATGGCTACATTGAAATACAATGATCACTATTCTCCCTATCAACTTTGAACTGCACTGTGTCCGAAACTTCAGTCAAGGATGAGTGAATAAGAATCTTTGATGGAAAATTCTTCTGAGGGATAGAATCTGAAATCCTCGATTGTTTTAAGTGATCTAGTCTGTCGACGCAGTTACTTGCCATGATCCCTAACTTATGCCTAGATTGCCCTTTCGGGTTTTCAATCTACCGGGATAATTATTTCTGTTTATGTCTCTAATTTTTGCCTGGACCGCCCTTTCGGGTTTTCAATCCACCGAGACGCTCTTTTTTGCCTAAGCCGCCCTTTCAGGTTTTCAACTTAGTGAGCTGTTCTTTTATTATTTTTTAGGCGAAGTATTTCTTGACTGCATTCGCATTCACAGGGCGAGTGATCTCCTCACCATCCATAGTTGCAAGAATTAATGAACTGCCAGCGAAGGCTTTCTTGACAACATATGGGCCATCATAGTTCGGAGTCCACTTGCCCCGAGAATCTTTAATGAAAGACTGGATCTTTTTGAGCACGAGGTCGCCTTCTCTGAATACACGAGGTTTGACTTTCTTGTCAAAACCTTTCTTCATTCTTTGTTGGTACAACCGACCATGACACAAAGCTGTTATTCTCTTTTCCTCAATCAAATTCAACTGATCAAATCTACTCTGACACCATTCAGCCTCAGTCAACTTGGCTTCCATCAGAACTTTCATTGATGGGATCTCAACCTCGACGGGGAGCACTGCTTCTGTACCATAAACAAGTGAGAAAAGGGTTGCCCCTGTTGAAGTGCGGACAGATGTACGATACCCATGCAAAGCAAAAGGGAAGCATCTCATGCCATTCCTTGTATGTCACAACCATCTTCTGAATGATCTTCTTAATGTTCTTATTCGCAGCTTCAACAGCCCCATTCATCTTCGGTCTATAAGGAGAAGAATTATGGTGCTGAATCTTGAATTCTTCACAAAGTTCTTTCATCATCTTATTATTCAAGTTTGAACCATTATCATTAATGATTCTATTCGGAACACCATATCTGCAGATAATGTTATTCTTGATAAACCGAACCACAACTTGCTTGGTCACATTAGCATATGATGTTGCTTCCACCCACTTGGTGAAGTAGTCAATTTCCACAAGAATAAAACGATGTCCATTCGAAGCCTTGGGCTCAACCATACCAATCATATCAATTCCCCACATAGAAAAAGGCCAAGGGGAAGAAATCACATTGAGATAAGTTGGTGGCACGTGAATCTTATCAGCATACACTTGACACTTATGGCATTTTTTCACATACTTGCAACAATCAGATTCCATTGTCAACCAATAATAACCTGCTCTCAACATCTTTTTAGCCATTGCATGCCCATTAGCATTAGTGCCAAAAGATCCTTCATGAATTTCTTTCATCAACATGTCTGCTTCGTGTCTATCCACGCATCTGAGCAAGACCATGTCAAAATTTCTCTTATAGAGCACATTTCCATTCAGGAAGAAATTTCCTGCCAATCTCCTCAAAGTCCACCAGCATTTTGAACTTATCTTCATTAGGATCATGATAGTAGTTAGCTTCAGAATCAGAGTCCCCCATAGTATTGTGGAGACTGCCTCCCTCTTTATCAGACTCTTCAGACTCATAATCTTCAACCTGTTCCTTGGTATTGACAAGACCTCTGAACCTTCTTCCCATGTTGATTAGGCCTCCTGACCTTCTAGTCTTCTTGGTCTTCTTGGCCAGCAGTGTCTTCAATTCATCCTGCCCCTTGGACAGGTTCAGGATCAGCTCTTGGAACTGTGCATTTTGTGCCTGAAGATCTTTGACTGTTTGTTCAAGAGCCATTGCTGAAATAAACAGCGACAAGATAAGAAACCTGTATATAAGAAACCCGTGATGCAATGATATGGTGTATAAATGCGTATGCAATGTTTTCAAGGACCGCAGGATTTAAATTTGCTTAAACAATCAAGAAAGTAAACTTTTATTAGTAATAAATTTGTTTGCCCCTTGGGCTTACAATAAAAATGAAATGAAATAAATACAAAATATGGGGTTTTAAGTCTCCCATGGACGTTTCCTCTTTATGTTGAGGTATGAGTTGAGATTCCGCTCCTCGTGAAGTTGCTTTGTTAGCTCCAGGATTCTTTCTTGACTTGCTTTGTAATGAGTCTCGAAAGTATCCCTTTGCTCCTTCAAATGGATCCAGGACCTCTGTAAGTCTTCCATGTCAGTGGGCATGTCTGGGTGAAGGATGGTATAAGAGGTATCTCCTTCAGCAACAGGCTCCATAGTAACTGGCAGGATATGGCATCATAAGAGTCTGAGTACGAGATCGCACCCATTTGAGGTAAGCTTCCATAGGAATAGTGTACTTGGGCTCCAGAGTCTTGCTGTCAACCTTGTTCACTTTCCCCCATGCTCGTATGAACCTTTGACGGTAACCTTGCAGATCGTTGTCGTAGTCAAACACAATACCCTGAATCAACATGTCATGAGGACCATCACTCCGAGCATAACCAAACTGACGTAAAGCTAAAGAAGGGTTGTAATTAATGCCCCCTCTTATGCCAAGGAGTGGCACATTAGGAAACTCCCCACAACGGTCAATGATAGTAACATTCTCCATAGATCGAGAGCACCAATGAATATCTGAATGAGAGAGTGACATAATCCTCTTGGACCACCTGAACCCTTGTTCATTCTTCATCACTGATCGAGGAAGGTGAGAAATAAACCACCTAGATAGCAAAGGTATGCAGCACATCAGAGTTCCTCGTGCCTTTGTAGTACGGGTATGAAGAGAGTGTAAGATGTCTCCAAGTAATGTAGGCACTGGATTACGAGTCAGGAATATGTTGATGGCATGTATGTCTATGAACTGATCTGGATTGGGGAATAACACTAAGCCATAAATCAGCAAGGCTAAGATCTCCTCAAAAGCATTATAGCTCATAGCCTTCAAGAACACTTGAGCCTTCTCTATCAACACCTTAGCAAGAATACCCTTAACTCCGCTTCTCGTTTCTAGAACAATGTCTGACTTCTTCAGATGTAGAGCTGCAGCAATAACCTCTGGTTTAAGCTCTTTTTCCAAGCCTGTGAAGGGTCTTTGATAAAGAACAGGTATACCCAGTAGTTTAGAGAACTCCTCCATTGTAGGAACCAACTGATAATCGGGGAATGTGAAGCAATGATGCTTAGGGTCAAAGAATTGAAACAACACACTCATCATGTCTTCATTGAACCCTGAAGTGACTAGATCCAATAAGTGACCATGCCTCTTGATGAACTAGGAGTTTTCAGACACTTGAGAAACCAACTCCTTAAGCTTAGGAGGTATTCCTACAAAGTTGATCCGGATAGTGTTCCTACGAGTAGAAGTCATGACCTGCAACAAAGAACAAAGATAAATCCTTTGGTCCTTGAAATGGTTAGTGAAAATGCTATGCTTATGATGCATGATGATGCTATGATGTTATGCTCAATCACAAACATGTGGCACACACAAACAAGTCACACAATAGCCCTAGGTTTAAAGGCTTGCATGAGGTTTAAAGGTAAGTACCCTCCCCTGAAGTTTAGATGGTTCATCCTGTCCTATAAAGTAACCAGGTTCTAAGGGATCTCAATATCATTGATCCTTCACAAGGGTGGTTGTTCAGTAGGCAACTTACTTGCCAACCAAAACCCTCCAAGTTTAGAATCTCAATGAGTGTAGCATCGAGTATCAACCAACTTCAGTCTTCACCAAAGCCGGCTACCTCACTACTTTCTAAAGGCCAAGATGGGATAACTAGGGTTCTAAAAGTTAGTTAGTGTATTGACAACATATGGCAGCCTCATATTATCCTCAACTTGCTTAAGGAACATAAGCACCAACCAAGAAGTCACACTAACTATGGCCACCAGATCAACCATATCGGTATACGCCGTACAGTTTCTTTGGTCTATTGCCATTTACCTAAGGTACACTAGATCCGGGTTAGGATATTTCACACATAAGAGCACCCAACAAGTAAATATAAAGCAAACAAAACAAACAATTTAAAGTGATCTAATTCCTAAGGGTACCCCTCTTTTATTAAATCCCCAGCAGAGTCGCTAGTTCTGTAACATGGTGGGAGAACTGACTTTAGTTAAATGTTGCGGATAGCAAGAGTCGCCACCGACTTTTATTTTATCCAAAGGAAAGGGCATAAAAGAACAGGAAAGACCTTAAAAGATTTTTTGGGTCCGGGGGGTAGGTTATGTAAAGGGAAGGTGTTAGCACCCTTTACATCCATGGTTATCCATGGGCTCTTAGTTACTTAGCTCACTTTAAAATGTTTTTGAGAAGTGTAGTATGTGATTAGAAATTTTCTAAGTACTTTATAATGATCCATGTACGGATATATATAAAGCCTTTGTTTTGAAAATTGCTTAAAAATGTGAAGTGTTTTTGAAATGTTTGAAAAGGTGAGCAAGTACTTAAGAGGAACCTACCCTAATTTGAATCTTTTCTGTTCTTAGATATCCTTTAAGTGGTAAGACTATCCCTATTATTAAGGAATAGGTAGTCATTACCTTGGATGTGTGAGGGACAAATTAAGGGACATCTGTGATTAGGCAACTGTAAGGTGTATTTAGCAATTCAAAGGGACTTATCATCTTTATTCGAAAGGGACAAGATCATTTACGAAGGCAACCATGAAGGGACTTGATCTTATTATCTTTTAAGGGACTAGATGATATGAGAGAAGGGACTTTGCTTTACACCTTACTTGACCTTTTTGTTTAGGCAACATGAGAGGTATCCTTAAGAATGTGAGATGGCGATCCAAGATCGACTTACGTGTGTGCGTGTACAAATTCAAGTATTTATCTTACAAATTAATGATCTAAATTTAATTTTAAATACAAACATGTTTACACTCCCTATTTTACTAACCATGGCAATTTAAAATAAATAATAAGAAATTCTACAACTATTACATAGTGTGTACAATTACATTATAATAATAAAATAATTTAAATAAATAAGCATATAATAAATAAATAAATAAATTGGTTAGTAATAATAAACAAAAATAAATATAAGAAGGTTAGTATAATAATATACAAGTTAATTAAATATTTTTGAATTAAACAAATAATTTTGAAGAATTTTTTAAGAAGAAAATAAGATAATGAGAATAATAATGATGAACCATATAATAATTATTTACAAAAGATGATTAATTATTTAATTATATATTAGGAAAAAAATTAATTAAATTTAATATTTAAAGTTAAACAAAAATCAGGGTTTGGAATTAGGGTTAGGGTTAGGGTTAGAGGAAATTAGGGTTTTGTATTTAATTTACAAAATAAAACAATTTATTTACAAAAATATGATAATTATACATATATACATATTATGAAATAAATATAAACAATTTAAATTTTTTAAGAAAATAAATTATGATATTTTAAGAATATAGAGAAAAGTATTTTAATGGTATTTAGAAAATATTTTTTTATAATTTATATTTACTAATTTAAATAAAATAGAATTAAATATAAGAAAATAAATTAAAAGAAGAAAAAACAAAGAAATTGACCAAAAAGAAAGGACCTGGGATTTGAACCCAGGTCATGTACCTGCCAAGGATGTCCCATAACCAACTGAACTGCGCGTGCCATGTGACTTCTTTGTGGATCAAATCAAACAAATAATAAATCTGGAAAATACCATGAATTGTAAAAAAGATGGGAAACCTGGGGATCGAACCCAGGTACAACTGCTTCCAAAACGCGCCTATAACCACTGGGACAAGCCTTGCGCTTGTGATATTGAATAGCTCCAAGTCATTATATTTTAATCCTGCCAAAATAAATGACAAAGCACAAAAAATTTCCTTCAGCCAGGATCGAACCTAGGTCTTGAAGGTCATTAACGCGCATACTTACCACCAGACCAAGCAGCATTAACTGAAATAAAATAGAAACAATTATAAAAATATTAAACCAATTTTTCAAATTTCCAGATGGCGCCAAGGAGGTCATCTTCTTCCTGGGTTGCTGCGAATTCACCTGCCAAATTACCTATGCATTTTCCTGCGAATTCCTCAATATCCATAACCTGCGAAAATCACATCTCATAGCTAAGCTCATTATTTCATGAAATTGATCAGGTTAATGTGATCCTTGAGAGGTATACGATCTAGCCATGGTTTTTAAATGGATTTATATTGCCTCCTACGCAAAACCCCAAAACGAGCTTCAAACCCTAACAATGGTGAAACTCCAAACCTGCATCGAAACTCATAACCAACAATCCAGAATCCATGTGCATCATTCAACAAACAATATTACAAGCTCAAATTTAAATGATTATGCATAAAACTTATGAATCGAAAAAAAATATATTTGACATGAAACCGATTCGGTTTGCATCATTCATGAGGTTATGGATGCTTATGATCATGTGGATAGCATCCTGAGAGTCCAAGGATCCTCTCTATGTCTTTAAATACCTTTAAATGCCCTGCAAAGGTGAACCCAAATTTGAGTTTTTGATGAATTTTGTGAAGTTTGAATAGGGTTCTTCAGGCTGTCAAATTCGTGTCTCTTGCTTGTGTTATGTTCTAGACTTATAGGTGAACAGAATTAGGTCAAAAAAAGTGATTGTTCTTTGGGCTTTTTGGATGCCTTGATGATGAAGAAATCTCTTTCCAAATTTTGCCAAAAATCAAATCTTTTCATGCTCTAAAGAGTGTGCACGAATTTGGACAATATATACTCATGTTAAATGGCTTTTATGATTTTCTAGAAGAAAAATCATATTTAAATATTGATTTTTTGATTTTATTTTGATTTAATATGTATTTAAATGAATAAAATTCAAATAAATATTAAATAAAATAAAAAAAATCAGAAATTGCATGGGTTGGGTCGTGCTTGGTGTTTTTGTAAAGATAGTATGGCAATTTGGTGGGCTCATTTAGCAAAAACTTGATTTAAAGCCTTATTTGCTTCATAAGTTTCCCTAAAATTTCCCAACTTTGCAAGGGCACAAATCCTTCAACTTTAATGCTATGAGGGTGTTCTTGGACATTTTTGAAAGCTTAAAGAGTCCTATAACCAACCTCATTGGTTTCATGTCCATATCTTTTACCATTCTCAAGTTATGCTCTTTTGAAGTTGTTGACTTTTTGTTGACTTTCAAAAGGACCTATAATGTCTTAGCTCATACCTTCCAAATGAAGCATTTTTGGGCTTGGCTTGTGAGACACAAAGTTGTAGATAATTCAATTTCCTTCAAAATGAGCTTTGGATGGAAAATTCTTGATGAACCATGTGAAAGTTATGGCTGGTCAAAGTTCAGTTGACTTTTCCTATGAAAACCCTAATTTAGAAACTCCTGATTCTTGATGATTTGAAATATCCTTGATGAATCATGATCAACCCTTGATAAAATGATGAATTTTACTTCATATACTTGATGTTGGAAAAAAATCATGAAGTTTGACTTTGGTTTGACCACAGTTGACCTCAGTTTGACTTTTTAACTACTTTGACTGATTTTAACCTATCTGATCATCTGACTGAGCAAACCTTTGGGAAAAGCCTTGAAACTTGTCATGGGGATTCTTTAACACATATAAGATTTTATGAAGATCACTTGAAGTCTTGGAGGTCCATTTAGCCTGATTAAAGTCAAAACCCTAGTTTAGGATGCATTGCTTAGGAGGATGCATTGTCTGAGGGAAATGTCAAATCTTCTGACTAATTGTGAACCTTGTGAACCTTGTGAACATCATGAGATGTCTTGTGAACCTTGTGAGCCTCTTAGTACACAATGAATTGTCTTGTGGAGGGCAAATTTTGGGGTGCAACAGTTGCCCCTGTTCAATTTTCTGAAACCTGAGGGGTTAGATTGGTATATGTGTCATTCGTGACCTGGAAGGTTGAAGGGGATTGAACACAAAAGCCCAAAAATTTGAACTCACCAATGCATAGAGTAATACTGATGATTATCTGTGTACGCTTGAGTGGGCTTGAAGATGCCACTTGGAAGAACTAGGGATGGGCTTAGAGATGCCATCAGGATGAACTGGAGATGGGCTTAAAGATGCCATCTAACATATCAGGAGGTGATAATATCTTTATGTTGATATTGGATATCAGTACTAGGTCTTCGTATAGGCCGTCTCTGAATCGTTTATGCAACCTGGTTTGAATTGTTGGATGGACAATTAGAAATAAATCTTATGATGATTATTTTTTCTAGCAGTATCTTGGATTAGGGAATGGATCTTTGTACAGATCGTTTGCCTATTCTCCAAGGTCATAAGAACGTCAGGATTTGTCCTTCTGAATAATATCTTGAACCAGGGAATGGATCTTTTTTACAGACCGTTTTGCTGCTATTCAAGGGGCCAAAAGAACGTCAGGATTTGTTCTTAAGGGTCAAAAGAACGTCAGGATTTGTTCTTCTGAATAAAATGTCTTGAACCAGGGAATGGATCTTTTTACAGACCGTTTGCCTGCTATTCAAGGGGCCAAAAGAACGTCAGGATTTGTTCTTAAGGGTCAAAAGAACGTCAGGATTTGTTCTTCTGAAAAATTCTTGAACAAGGGGCCAAAAGAACGTCAGGATTTGTTCTTAAGGGTCAAAAGAACGTCAGGATTTGTTCTTCTGAAAAAGTCTTGAACAAGGGGCCAAAAGAACGTCAGGATTTGTTCTTAAGGGTTAAAAGAACGTCAGGATTTGTTCTTCTAAAAGATGTCTTGAACCAGGGAATGGATCTTTTTACAGACCGTTTGCCTGCTATTCGAGGACATCTTGAGTAGTGTATGGATCATTTCTGACCCGTTGTAAGTTGTTGATATTGTTTTACCTGCATATAACTATCCTGCAAAGGGAAATATTAGTTTATGCATTATGTATGCATGCATAGTATGATGCACCTAAGTAAATGTATTATGTACTTATGGATGTGTATGTTATAGTATGATGTAAATGATGTATGTATGCATCATGTAGTCTGAAGCGTCTGGATATCTTCGTATATCAACTGCTGGCCAGGGAAAATAAATCCCGATTTGTTGCTGAAGAATATGAGGAACTCGTTCCCGTCTCGTTTGATAACATAGTATTCATAAACCTCCCGTCTTCGTTCGATAGTATGGTATCCATAACCTCTCGTCTTCGTTCGTCGTACTCCTATTGAAGGAATAAATTCCCGACTATTCGTCTGAGGATAAAAGAGATGGATATAAATTCCAGGGGAGATGTGACTCGAAGTATTTATGAAGATGGATTTGCCCTACTGGGGGACTTGTAGCTGTCTGGTGGGGATGAACCGGCGAAGCTTCGTTGAATTCCTTCCCTCGTTCGTCCTTAGTAAATACTATTACTGCATTTTCATGCATTTCTGGTAAACATCAATCATATTCAAAAGCATACATACATTCAAACACAACCAATGGACGTTACGCTTATGTAAATAGGGTAAAAGTAAATCTGGATTCAAAGATGAAAATTTATTTATATCACAAAGTGACCTATACATAGGCAAGTTTGTACAAGGAGACAGAAATCCTAGTAAGAGGAATTCATCGTAAAATTTTTACAAAACAGAGAAAATCAGCTATGTGGTAAATAATCCTATTGAGTTTCAATTCTACTATTGCCATTATCTTCAAGTATCTCATCTTCTGCTGTCAAGACGGAAATAATTGGATTGATCTTTATCTGTTCGAACTTGGGTTAAGTAGCACAAGTGGTTGGAGTTACATGGGTGATCCAAACGAGACATAGTCATACGCTTTAATCCCTAACTTTTGCCTGGATTGCCTTTTCAGGTTTTCAATCCACCGGGATACCCTTTTTTGCCCAAGCCGCCTTTTCAGGTTTTCGACTTGCCGGGTGTACATTTTTTTATATATATATATATCCCTAATTTTTGCCCGAACCCTTTTGGTTTGCCGGGATGCCCTTATTTTTACCTAGGCCAGTCAACCTAGCGGGTCTCTTTTTATGCGTAGTATTTTTAACTATGTCTGCGTTTACAGGCTGTGGGAAGTCTTCACCATCCATAGTAGTAAGTATCATGGCACCTCCTGAGAATACTGTCTTGACTACAAATGGTCCTTCATATGTAGGAGTCCACTTGCCCCTAGGATCACCCTGTGGTAATATGATACGCTTGATTACCAAATCACCAGCCTGATATACCTTTGGCTTAACCTTCTTATTAAAAGCTTTGATCATTCGTTTTTGGTACATCTGGCCATGACAAACAGCTGCTAACCTCTTCTCATCAATCAAATTTATCTGGTCAAGTCGAGTCTGAATCCACTCATCTTCATCTAAGCCTGCATCCTTCATAATTCTTAAGGAGGGAATTTGAATTTCAATGGGCAGAACCGCTTCCATACCATATACTAAGGAGAATGGGGTTGCCCCTGTTGAAGTACGTATTGTAGTACGATAACCATGAAGAGCAAATGGTAACATCTCATGCCAATCCTTGTAAGTAACAGTCATCTTCTGTACAATCTTCTTAATGTTCTTATTAGCAGCTTCTACTGCCCCATTCATCTTTGGACGATATGGAGAAGAGTTGTGATGCTTAATCTTGAACTGCATGCAGAGATCAGTAATCATAGTGTTGTTCAGATTAGAGCCATTGTCAGTAATAATCCTTTCAGGGATGCCATACCTACATATGAGATTGTTCTTAATGAATCGAGCCACCACATTCTTAGTAACAGATGCAAATGAAGCTGCCTCCACCCACTTAGTAAAGTAATCAATTGCGACCAGGATGAAACGATGCCCATTAGAAGCAGTAGGCTTGATCTCACCAATCATATCAATGCCCCACATGGCAAAAGGCCAAGGAGCAGTCAACATATTCAATGGTGATGGAGGTATATGTACTTTATCAGCATAGATTTGACACTTATGACACGTTCTGGAATATTGATAGCAGTCAGCTTCCATGGTAGACCAATAGTAACATGCTCTCAATATTTTCTTTGCCATAGTATGACCACTAGAATGAGTGCCAAATATTCCATCATGCATGTCCTCCATAATCTCAGTTGCTTCCTTCTTATCCACACAACGAAGCAAAGTGAAATCATGATTGTGCTTGTACAAAATTCCATTACTCAAAAAGAATTTAGCAGAAAACCTCCTCAGAAACTTTTTATCTTTGACAGATGCCCCTTCAGGGAACTCCTGAGCTTCAAGATATCTTTTCACTTCATAGAACCAAGGCTTCTCCTCTGCTTCTTCAGTGTCAATCTCATTGCAGTATGCAGGCTTCTCAAATCTATCAATGGTAATCTTGGGAGCTTCATCATCCCAACTGATTTCAAACATGGATGCCATGGTGGCTAATGCATCTGACAACTGATTTTCTCTTCGTGGAATGTGTCCAAAGGTAATCTCTTTAAAATGTGGGATCAAAGACAACACATGCTCTCTGTAAGGAATGAGGTTATCATGCTTGGTATCCCAATCTCCTTTGATCTGACTTACTACCAGGGCTGAATCTCCATACACGTCAAGGAACTGAATCTTCATATCAATGGCAGCTTTGATACCCAGGATACATGCCTCATACTCAGCCATGTTATTGGTACAATAGAAACAAAGTCTGGCAGTAATCGGGGTATGACAACCTTCAGGGGAACTGATCACAACACCAACGCCATTACCAAGTGCATTGGAAGCTCCATCGAAAACCATAGTCCATCGGGATCCTTGTTCAGGTCCGTCATATTGTCCAGGTTCTTTGGTAATAATCATAATGTCTTCATCGGGGAACTCAAAACTCATTGACTGATAATCATCCACTTCTTGATAAGCCAAATGATCAGCCACAACACTTCCTTTAATGGCCTTCTGAGTAATGTACTGTATGTCATATTCTGTCAAGATCATTTGCCATCTTGCAATTCTTCCAGAGAGAGCAGGTTTCTCAAATATGTACTTGATTGGATCCATCTTCGAAATCAATAAGGTAGTATGTGTCAACATATACTGTCTTAGTCGGCGAGCAGCCCATGCCAAAGCGCAGCAAGTTTTCTCTAGCAGTGAGTATCTTGTTTCACAGTCGGTAAACTTTTTGCTAAGGTAGTATATTGCCTGCTCTTTTCGACCAGACTCGTCATGTTGCCCCAACACACACCCCATTGAGCTGTCTAATATTGTTAAGTACATAATCAAGGGTCTTCCATCAACTGGTGGCATCAAAATTGGAGGTTCTAGAAGATATTTCTTGATTTCATCAAAGGCAGTCTGGCATTCATCATTCCATTCCATCACCTGATCTTTCTTCAACAACTTGAAGATTGGCTCACAGGTGGCAGTTAATTGGGAAATAAATCTTGCAATGTAATTCAATCGTCCCAAGAAACCTCTGACTTCCTTCTCAGTACGGGGAGCTGGCATCTCTTGTATTGCTTTCACTTTTGCAGGGTCTACTTCAATACTTTTTCCACTGACGATGAAACCCAGGAGCTTACCAGATCTAACTCCAAAAGTACACTTTTTTGGGTTCAATCTCAACTTGTACTTCTTCAATCTTTCAAACAACTTATGCAGATGATCAAGATGTTGTTCTTCATTCTGGGACCTGGCTATCATATCATCCACATACACCTCTATCTCATGATGAATCATATCATGAAACAAAGCCACCATAGCACGCTGATATGTTGCCCCGGCATTCTTCAAACCAAATGGCATCACTTTATAGCAAAAGGTTCCCCACTGTGTAATAAATGTTGTCTTCTCCATATCTTCAGGTGCCATCTTGATTTGATTGTAACCAGAGAAACCATCCATGAACGAGAATACCTTATGCTGAGCAGTGTTGTCTACCAGAACATCAATATGTGGAAGTGGAAAGTCATCTTTGGGGCTGGCCTTGTTCAAATCCCTGTAATATACACACATACGTACCTTACCATCTTTCTTAGGTACCGGTACCACATTTGCAACCCACTGAGGATAAGAAGTCACAGCTCAGAACCCTGCATCAAACTGTTTCATTACCTCTGCCTTAATCTTCTCTGACATCTCAGGACGCATGCGACGAACCTTCTGCTTCTTTGGACGACAATCTTATTTTACCGGTAATCGGTGAACCACAATGTCTGTATCCAACCCTGGCATATCTTCATAGGACCAAGCAAATATCTCCACATAATCATGTAACATCTGAATCAATCTGCTCTTAACACCATCCTCTAATTCAGCCCCTATCTTGACTTCTTTCCTGTTTTTTTCAGTTCCCAAATTCACAACTTCGACTGGCTCTTCATGTGGCTGTATAGCTTTCTCTTCTTGTTGTAACAACCTAGCAAGCTCTACAGGTACTTCACAATCGTCCTCCTTTCCATCTTCAGCTTGATAGATCGGATTCTCGAAATTATAATTGGCAATAGTAGAACTGTTATCAACAGGATCTAGAGTGGATGAGGATCTGCATTTTAGTGATGTGGGTGTGTGTAAGAATACATAGCTGATAAAAGAAAAGACAAGGAACACAATATTTACGAAAACGAAACGTCCACTGGTTTTTATTGAATGAAGTATGCAAATGAAATGACATACCGTAACAAGCACACCGTTGTGCCCCGGGTAAGGCACAAGGCTTAAGATTTTAATTGTTCAAAAATTACAAACTTTAAAAGTAACAACACGGTAATAGTATTTACTCCTGACTAAAGGAGATAGGAATAACATCTTCAGCCTTCCAATTATTGAGCCCAGCACCCACAGTAGGAAAAATCCAAGCATCCAAATTGTAGTCTTCATCATAGTCACCCACAACATTGATCTGATCCTTCATAATCCCCTGATTGGTGATACGAACAGCACGAGCACGACGAACAGCCTTCTGGGACTCTGCAGTGAAACCCAAACCAAATTTGTCAGACTTGTAAGGAATGTCAGGAACCTGACCCCAAATAGTACAACCACCTTCATCCACCACAGCTCTAGCATCTTTGAGGGAGGCCATTGTAGGAGGTACTCTGGTGACCACAAGAACTTTCTTGACAACAGGAAGAGCTTCATAATTATTAACAACCCAAGGAACCACTTCGAACGTCTGGCATGGAGTTTCAACATATTCACCTTCCACTTCAAGATATTTAAATGTGTTCACATGGCTAATCATATATCCTTCCTCTCCGTAAACAGTGACAACTTTTCCTTCTACTGGATATCTCAGCTTCTGATGTAAAGTAGAAGTTACAGCACCTGCCCCATGGATCCAGGGACGCCCAAGCAAACAAGAATATGACGGACGAATATCCATTACATAAAAAGTAACATTGAAGACCTGAGAACCCACTTTTATTGGGAGATCAATTTCTCCATGCACCACTCTTCTCGAGCCATCAAAAGCCTTCACCACTATATTACTGGGCCTCAATACAACATCTTCAGGACTAAGCTTATTCAGCACTTCTTTGGGCAACACATTCAACGAAGAACCATTGTCTATTAATACATGTGACAGGGTAGTGCCCCTACATTCAATAGAGATATGTAGAGCCCTGTTATGATCCCTCTTGACAGGAGTCAAATCAGCATCGGAGAAACCTAACCCATTATCATAGGTCAAGTGTGCAACACAATTTTCAAACTGGTCTACAGATATCTCATTTGGTACGTGAGCAGTCTTCAAAAATTTAATCAAGGCTTTGGCATGAGCCTCAGAACACAACAATAAAGACAACATAGAAATCTTGGAGGGAGTATGCCCCAATTGATCAACAACATCATAATCACTCTTGCGAATGATCTTCAGTACTTCTTCCATCTGCTTAGAAAGATCATCAGCAGCTGGAACATCAGTTTGTATAGGTTCAATAACAGGACCTTTGCCCCGAGCATCAGCAGTAGAGGTAGTAGCTGGAGTAACTGTATTCTTGGAGGTAACTGGAGGAGAGAAAACTCTTCCACTTCGTGTGATCTTACTAGATCCAGCAATATTATCAACATCCAGATTTTCACCAACAACAAGTGCATCAGCTAAGGATTCCTGCTTGACACCATGAATATAAACATCGGAGCCATAATGCCAAGGCACCGCCTTATCAGAAGTATATGGAATAGGACCCGGAGTGGTAATGATCATAGGAGCCACTCTAGCTTCAGCAACAATCTTCACAGGGCCTTCAGCAGTAATTTTAATTGGACCCTTACGAGTGATTTTTACAGGTCCCTTGGAAGTAATCCTTACCGACACTTTATCAACCATATCCACCTCTTCAACCTTTGCACCTTTAGTTATATGCTCAACCATGCTTTCTACAAAAGGTGTCCTCTCAAACAATATTGTGTAATTGTCCATGAGGCGTTGAATTCCGTCCTTCAACTTCCATCAACTATCCGGTTTATAAGCACAATAGAAACAATCTTCATTACAACCTGGAAAGAACCCAGCTTGTACCAACTTCTTCTTGATAACAGATAATGGTGTAGTCACGTCTGCAACTGAGGAAATATGTGAAACTTCATCAATGGCATTGACAGTCTTTTCATGATTTGGCATGGGAGCAGTAATCACATTTGGAGTACCCGGAGGGTCACACTCAATCTCTCCAGCATCAATCATATCCTGAATTTTATTCTTCAATATCCAGCAACTATTGGTATCATGTCCCTGACAATTTGAATGATATGCACATCGTGCATTAGGATTGTACCTGGGAGAGGTAACATTGGGATTCTGAGGAGGGTCCCTCAAAGTGATGAGTTCACCCTTCAACAAGTGTTGCAAGGCTTGGGCCAGTGACATATTGAGCTTAATGAACTGCCTTCTAGGCCTCTGTTGATTGCCCTATGGTGGATCTGGTGTTGCAGGAGTAGGATTGGAGATATGAACTGCACTCACAGATTGATGCCTCCTATTACGCTCAGATTGACCATAAACAACATTCGACTCTTTCTTCCCACTAGGGGGCTTCTTTGTAGTACTGGATGAAGAAGCACCCACTTAGATCTTGCCACTCCTTATACCACTTTCTACGCGCTCTCCTGTCATTATCAACTCAGTGAAGCCAGATGATGAGCTTCTAATAAGATGACTGTAAAAAGGACCATTCAACGTACACATGAACATATCCACTAATTCCCTGTCAGTTAGAGGAGGTTGCACTCTACCAGCCAAATCTCTCCACTTCTGGGCATACTCCTTGAAATTTTATTTAGCACCCATAGACATGCTTTGTAGTTGCATGCGAGTAGGGGCTAGGTCAACATTGTATTGATATTGCTTATAAAAGGCCTCAGCAAGATCATTCCAATCACGGATGTTGACACTCTCCAACTGATAGTACCATTCCAATTGAGCTCCAGATTAGCTCTCTTGGAAGAAATGGATCCACAACTTTTTATCAGCAGTATGGGGTTGGATTCTCCAGACATAAGACCTCAGATGCAGCTTGGGACAAGAGACACCATCATACACTACAAAAGTAGGGACCTTGAAACCAATGGGTATAACCACCCCAGATATCAAACTCAGGTCTTCAAAATCCAGCCCAGAAGACTTTTGCAATTCCATAGCATCCATTCTATCCACCAGCATTTTGAACTTATCTTCATTAGGATCATGATAGTAGTTAGCTTCAGAATTAGAGAACCCCATAGTATTGTGGAGACTGCCTCCCTCTTTATCAGACTCTTCAGACTCATAATCTTCAACCTGTTCCTTGGTATTGACAGGACCTCTGAACCTTCTTCCCATGTTGATTAGGCCTCCTGACCTTCTAGTCTTCTTGGTCTTCTTGGCCAGCAGTTTCTTCAATTCATCCTGCCCCTTGGACAAGTTCAGGATCAACTCTTGGAACTGTGCATTTTGTGCCTGAAGATCTTTGACTGTTTGTTCAAGAGCCATTGCTGAAATAAACAGCGAGAAGATAAGAAACCTGTATATAAGAAACCCATGATGCAATGATATGGTGTATAAATGCGTATGCAATGTTTTCAAGGACCGCAGGATTTAAATTTGCTTAAACAATCAAGAAAGTAAACTTTTATTAGTAATAAATTTGTTTGCCCCTTGGGCTTACAATAAAAATGAAATGAAATAAATACAATAGATGGGGTTTTAAGTCTCCCATGGACGTTTCCTCTTTATGTTGAGGTATGAGTTGAGATTCCGCTCCTCGTGAAGTTGCTTTGTTAGCTCCAGGATTCTTTCTTGAATTGCTTTGTAATGAGTCTCGAAAGTATCCCTTTGCTCCTTCAAATGGATCCAGGACCTCTGTAAGTCTTCCATGTCAGTGGGCATGTCTGGGTGAAGGATGGTATAAGAGGTATCTCCTTCAGCAACAGGCTCCATAGTAACTGGCAGGATGGCAGGATATGGCATCATAAGAGTCTGAGCACGAGATCGCACCCATTTGAGGTAAGCTTCCATAGGAATAGTGTACTTGGGCTCCAGAGTCTTGCTGTCAACCTTGTTCACTTTCCCCCATGCTCGTATGAACCTTTGACGGTAACCTTGCAGATCGTTGTCGTAGTCAAACACAATACCCTGAATCAACATGTCATGAGGACCATCACTCCGAGCATAACCAAAATGACGTAAAGCTAAAGAAGGGTTGTAAGTAATTCCCCCTCTTATGCCAAGGAGTGGCACATTAGGAAACTCCCCACAATGGTCAATGATAGTAACATTCTCCATAGATCGAGAGCACCAATGAATATCTGAATGAGAGAGTGACATAATCCTCTTGGACCACCTGAACCCTTGTTCATTCTTCATCACTGATCGAGGAAGGTGAGAAATAAACCACCTAGATAGCAAAGGTATGCAGCACATCAGAGTTCCTCGTGCCTTTGTAGTACGGGTATGAAGAGAGTGTAAGATGTCTCCAAGTAATGTAGGCACTGGATTACGAGTCAGGAATATGTTGATGGCATGTACGTCTATGAACTGATCTGGATTGGGGAACAACACTAAGCCATAAATCAACAAGGCTAAGATCTCCTCAAAAGCCTTATACCTCATAGCCTTCAAGAACACTTGAGCCTTCTCTATCAACACCTTAGCAAGAATACCCTTAACTCCGCTTCTCGTTTCTAGAACAATGTCTGACTTCTTCAGATGTAGAGCTGCAGCAATAACCTCTGGTTTAAGCTCTTTTTCCAAGGCTGTGAAGGGTCTTTGATCAAGAACAGGTATACCCAGTAGTTTAGAGAACTCCTCCATTGTAGGAACCAACTGATAATCGGGGAATGTGAAGCAATGATGCTTAGGGTCAAAGAATTGAAACAGCACACTCATCATGTCTTCATTGAACCCTGAAGTGACTAGATCCAATAAGTGACCATGCCTCTTGATGAACTGGGAGTTTTCAGACACATGAGAAACCAACTCTTTAAGCTTAGGAGGTATTCCTACAAAGTTGATCCGGATAGTGTTCCTACGAGCAGAAGCCATGACCTGCAACAAAGAACAAAGATAAATCCTTTGGTCCTTGAAATGGTTAGTGAAAATGCTATGCTTATGATGCATGATGATGCTATGATGTTATGCTCAATCACAAACATGTGGCACACACAAACAAGTCACACAATAGCCCTAGGTTTAAAGGCTTGCATGAGGTTTAAAGGTAAGTACCCTCCCCTGAAGTTTAGATGGTTCATCCTGTCATATAAAGTAACCAGGTTCTAAGGGATCTCAATATCATTGATCCTTCACAAGGGTGGTTGTTCAGTAGGCAACTTACTTGCCAACCAAAACCCTCCAAGTTTAGAATCTCAATGAGTGTAGCATCGAGTATCAACCAACTTCAGTCTTCACCAAAGCCGGCTACCTCACTACTTTCTAAAGGCCAAGATGGGATAACTAGGGTTCTAAAAGTTAGTTAGTGTATTGACAACATATGTCAGCCTCATATTATCCTCAACTTGCTTAAGGAACATAAGCACCAACCAAGAAGTCACACTAACTATGGCCACCAGATCAACCATATCGGTATACGCCGTACAGTTTCCTTGGTCTATTGCCATTTACCTAAGGTACACTAGATCCGGGTTAGGATATTTCACACATAAGAGCACCCAACAAGTAAATATAAAGCAAACAAAACAAACAATTTAAAGTGATCTAATTCCTAAGGGTACCCCTCTTTTATTAAATCCCCAGCAGAGTCTCCAGTTCTGTAACACGGTGGGAGAACTGACTTTAGTTAAATGTTGCGGTATAGAGGTAGTCCTACCTGTTGAAGTTGAATTACCCTCCTTGCGGGTACTAATGGATGTTAAACTGAATGAAGCAGAATGGGTCCGATCCCGATACGAGCAACTGAATCTGATTGAAGAGAAGAGATTAACTGCAATCTGTCATGGGCAGTTATATCAGAAGAGAATGAAGAAAGCCTTCGATCAGAAAGTCAGGCTCCGAGAGTACCAAGTAGGAGATCTTGTACTGAAAAGACTCCTCCCTCCTCATACAGACCACAGGGGCAAGTGGACTCCGAACTATGAAGGGCCATTCGTAGTAAAGAAAGTTTTCTCTGGTGGAACACTGATGCTCAGTACTATAGATGGTGAAGACTTCTTGTCCCCTGTAAATTCAGATGCAGTTAAAAAATACTTCGCATGAAAATGACCCGCTGGACATAAAAATAGAATGTAAGTCCAGGCAAAAATAGGGCATCCCGGCGAGTCAAAAACAGAATAAAAGACTCGGGCAAAAATAAGGGAAAATAAATAAAAATGTACATCCGCTGAGTTGAAAAGCTGCATTGGACAACTCAGGAAAAAATGGGTATCCTGGTGGGTCGAAAACCTGGAAAGGCGATCCACGCAAAATAAGGGAATAAGCGAACAACTGCATTCTGAATTCGTTTGTATCACTTACAACATGGTAAGCTCCGAAAGGTTCGAGCGTCGGTCAGAATCAGCCTCCCTCAGAAAGCAAGATGAAAAGAAGGTCAAATGTCATACGAGTCATAGCCCAAGGGAAGCTCCTTGAAGCGTCATCAGCATTGCCAACATCTTTTTGTTTCTCAATTTGTAACGATTTCCTCATTTCAGGGGATCTGTTTCTCTGACTGTATCTTGCCAATCCAGGGTACATAAATTAATAAAATCAGATTTTCAGTCATGTTTCGTCTCGTACATGTTATTCTCGTTTACAAAAATGTCTGATGTCTCTTAGGTATTGATTCGCATAAATACATATGCTTCCTTTCTAAAGAATACATGCTTACAGGAAAAACGTTTGCTCCTAGGATTGCCTGAACTCCTATGACGGAATCCAATAATGGATATCTCAGGATGCTTGTACCTTTCTTTGTCTTTACAGGATTGCAGGTGTTCAGAGCGTACCATGGGGCATGAAGGCTTCTCCCCAGCAAGCTGCCTAACTATTATCTACTCAGTCTATCTCCTGATTAGCACCGGAGGTGCTCTCTCCCCAGCTGAGTTGCCGTACATCATTCCTCCTCAGCCAAAAGCAAAGACCGGGAACCATCTCCCCACGAAGTTTCGACCTCTATCCAGAAAGGCAATACCTGAAGATCTCACAATAGAGTGACGAAAGCTTCTAAAAACCCTAGCTGGGTCCCTCATCACCAAGATAGGTCTATCAGTGACCTATTTCCCCACGCAGAGTCATATATGACAGATCTATCAATGATTTTATTCCCAGTTGGGAAATCCACTTCAAACAGATCAGCCAGAGATCTCCACAGCAGCGGGATCCGAATCCCGGATCGGTATCTTTGCATAATCATAGCATTTGCATCATATTTTCCCCACAGAGCGTAGCATTCTGTCTAATACGGAGCATTACGGCAAAAATCAAACATATTGCATAATCACAAGCCATGAGTCGAATTGAACACTTGTAAATACTGACAACCCATCAGACAGTATACAGAATATTTCCCCAATTCCTCACCGGAGGGCCAAAACATTTCCCTTACAGATACACACTCCTTTTGGCACTCGTCTGTGTCATCATTCCCCAGTAAAGTCGCCCGAGCATTCTTTACAAACAGACGACTCGTATATTACAAATGTTTCCCGACACTCGTCTGTGTCATTTCCCCAGCAGAAAGCCAAAGCGTCCCCTTTGCACTCACAGATACATATATACTTCTTCCCTGACACCCGTCCGTGTCACCTCCCCTAACACAGTTGCCTAAACACTTTGCAAACCAAATACTTGTTTATAATACGCTTTTCCTGGCACTCGTCTGTGTCATGCTTTCCCTAGAAAGTTAAATACTCGTTTGTGTCTCACTCATCACTTGTTACTCATACAGATACTCGTCCGTATCTTACATATGCCACCTGAATTCTCTCAGAATCAGCACTCGTCCGTGTTCTTTGTTAACCAGTTGGTACTCGTCCGTATCATCATCTCTGAACACGTGTCAAGCGTTTGTTTCTACTGATACTTGTCCGTATCATGGTCTTAAGGATGCTCGTCCGCATCTTTAATCTATACACCATGTCAAACACTTATGTCTTCTTGAATTTAGACACTCGTCTGTATCTACTATTCCCCAGGAGAATCCGCAACAAATCTGGTTGAACTATTTCCTTTCATCTGACATTCATCCTATGTCATGATACCTTCTGGCAGCCGTACCCTGCCAGTTGATCGTCCTTCACCTTTTTGATGATCGTCCTTCATTATTCCCAGTGGAGTCTCTATTCATTAGAACCCCTTCCTATCCGACATTCGTCCTATGTCGTGATATTTTCAGCAGCCGTCCCCTGCTAGGTGATCGTCCTTCACCTCCTGATGATTGTCCTTCATCATGCTTATCCGATGGCCGTCCCCATCGTTGACCTTTTTATCCGGCATTCGTCCTATGTCATGATAAACCCCGAGAGCAGTCGTACCCTGCTAGGTGATCGTCCTTCACCTTTTGATGATCATCCTTCATCATGCTTATCCGATGGCCGTCCTCATCGTCGACCTTTTTATCCGGCATTCGTCCTATGTCGTGATATTGTTGGCAACCGTACCTTGCCAGGTGATCGTCCTTCACCCTAGATGACCGTCCCTCATCTTATCCCCAACAGAGCAGCCGTCCCCTGCTAGGTGATCGTCCTTCACCTTTGATGACCGTACCTCATCGTTTATGTCATTTATGCCTTGAACCCGATGGCCATCCCCATCATAATCTCTTATCCCCAACATGTCGATCGTCTCCGTCATTGCTTTATCACCAGCAGTCGTCCTCTGCTCGACGGTCGTCCTCCGTCGCCCGCACTTTATAAATACACTTTATTCTCTTTAACAATCTATATCCCTTTTCTTCTTCATTCTGTGAGTGCAAATTTTGGATTGTCTTTGGTATTCAACCACAAGTTATCTTGTTTGCCTGTTAAGCCGTTGCTTACATCCTGCACAGCTAACTCATGTTTGAATAGGGGCAGCTGTAAACACCCCAAATTTTCCCTCACCCATTCACACCATGGCTTGTGATCTTTTCATATGCATAAGTTCAATCATAGCATCTCATATTGCATATTTGCTTCACTGCATTAATTCAAAGTCATCTGCATCTAGGGTTTGTGATCTGAGCCATCCCTGAGCCACTTGAGCCACTCCAAAGGTCATCAATCACTTCGAAGGGGTCCATGAATGTCCAAGCATCATATTACATCCTCACAAATTCAAGAAAGTCAAAGAATCACAAGAACTGAGAAAGGCATGGAAGCAGAGCCAGGTTTAACTGCACAGATGACCTAACATTAGGGTTTTGGTTTCAGAGGCCATAACTCCAAATTTTTTGTTCATTCTTGTTTCTATTGGTCTCTATATGTTGTGAGGATCATGCATATCAATTTTCATGAAGAAATTCCATGAGGAGGGCATCTAATCAAGAGTTGACTTCTTGAGACAGCCAGTGCAAAATCAGGGCATCTATGGCCCCCAATGACCCAACCAAAGGGTGTTCTTCATCATTTTGAATGTGTATGATCTTTATTTGGTCATAGAAGATGTTAGAAGTTCACAAAATTGGAGAATTTCAAGCCATTTGCAAAATTGCCTTTTTGGGAAAGTGACTTGTAATGTAAACTTGCCATTTTTGGAAAGTTTTTCAACCTCCTCAAATTGATTCAAAAATGCTTCAAATGAGAAAACTTTGGTCATGAAAGTTGTAGAATGGATCATTCCCTTTTCAAAAAGTACAAGAACTCATCCTAATTCATCATGGATCAAAAGTTATGGCTTTGCAAAGTTAGGAAAAATCATGAAAGTTCCACTTTTGGCACCAAAGAGGGATTTTTGCAAATTCCAATTCCAAGCATTTTCAAGACCTCTAAGTGACTTCTTTGCATCATTATAACATGTTACAACTTAGAAAAGTCAAGTTTGTGCCAAGATTTTTTCATTTCCATGCCTTGGATCACAAGTTGCATAAGGCATTTTTCATAAAGGCTACAAATTTGAAACTTTGCAAAAAGGGCCTCTCATGTTTGAATTGAACTCCAATTGGTACCAAAGCAGCATAACAACATTGCATAACTCGTTTTGTCACATTTTGCCCAAAATATCACAAGTTTTCTTGCCTTGGTTCATGAGAAAATCCAAAGAGGGAGATGTGCAAGAACCTTGGAAACCCTTGATCAAGGCTAGCCAGCTCACAAAGTCAGATCCAAAGGCCTTCCTTAACTCAAGCTGAGGCAAGACACCCCTCTAGATCTCTTCTGTCCCAGCCCATACTTGGAGTACACAAGATCTTGACTTTTTTGCATTTTGCCCATGCCAATCCCACAGTGCCACCACCAACTCTCTGCCCAATCAGAGTCAAATATGTGGACATCAAGCAACCCTAAACACACCATACACAAGCAAGAAGCTCCCACATTGCAGCACACACAAAAATCTTCCAAGAACTTCCCTTCTTCGAATCTCTTCACACAGCCCTAAAACATCAAAAATTCCTTCACACATAAACCACAAATCACTCATAGAACAAAATCCACCCCCTGAAACTGCCTGAATCATCACCTATAGAGACCTCCATTTCTGCTACACCAGAGTTGGATCACTCAAACCAGCCACTCCCCAAGCTTTCTAAGCTCCATTCCATCATCAGGAGGTTCAAGGGAGAAGGATTGCACAAAGCTTGAGGCCAGAGAGCTCAGAATCAGGAAAGCTTCATCTCAGGTAAGAGGAAGAACTTTTTTTTCAGAAATTGATTTTTAAGTTCTTTTATGATGCTATGTGTTCTCCTGATCATGAATATGTGTTTATTTTTTGAAATGGTGAAGAAACCAGCATGTATATCATCTCTGAACATTTGCCCGTATTTTTTGTTTTGCTTCGATTCAGGCTGGTGAGTGAAAATAAATGAATTTGAGATGAGGGGTTAGGTTTAGATTGGTGAGAGGATCATTTTGGTGGAAGAAATTTCATGATCGGTAACCTGTAGAAGATTCTAGGGTTTTTGGTTCGCCGGAGAAGACGACCGGAACACTGTTCCGGCCGTCTGAATTTGATTAACCCTAATTAGGTTTAGTAACGTAATTAATGAGAGTTTGAATTTGGACCGTGGATTCAGTTGACCAGGTTTGACTCCCGCGCGTTCGTGTGGCTCAGATCACACCATTAAACCCTAATATGTTTTATTAATTTAATAAATCACACTTAAAGTTAATTAAGCCAGAAGAGATCCTGACCCTCTATTAGCGCGCGCAGTCAACCATTGACCCCCAAGTTTGAATCTCAGCCATGGATTGTGCATACTTTCATGTATTTTAATTTTTATTTTCATTTTCATTGTATTTATTTACACGAATTATTTAAAATAGCAAAAGGCATTTAAAAATTCTGAAAATTTTTGTCAAGCATTTCATTAATTTTTAGAACCCAAAAATATTTTTATTTTTATTTTTTGCATTAAAAATTATTTTTAAATCATTTAAATGTTTATTTTTAATTAGTTAATGAAAATTAATTAATTAAAAATACATTTAGGTATTTAAAAATCACAAAAAA
Source organism: Lathyrus aphaca (assembly GCA_963966055.1). Classification (NCBI taxonomy): domain Eukaryota; kingdom Viridiplantae; phylum Streptophyta; class Magnoliopsida; order Fabales; family Fabaceae; genus Lathyrus; species Lathyrus aphaca. Next base: position 120,062,895 of record OZ014521.1, on the reverse strand, counting down.
ATTCACATTGCATTTTAAAACATTTAGAAACATTATCAAACTCTAAAACCAAATTTCTTTTTTGTTCTTGATGCATTTTGACAATTTTTGTTGGAATTAAATTCACTTTAAGGCAATGTTTTTTGTGCAAACTTTGAAAAATCCATTCTACCTAACCATTGAGAGTTTGATGATGGTTCTTCTTGCATTGCATCCTTCATGGCATGTAGTTTATAGGATAAATTTGGTTTGAATTGATCTTCCATTTTCAATTTGTTTTGCATTTTTCTTGATGAGGTACCTTAAAACCCTAATTGACTTGAGAAATTCATAACTTTCACTAGGTTAAGAGTTAGATCCCCTCCTTTGGGCAGTGAACTTGTATAGGTTTAGGGTATCTTTGATTGCATTTTCAATTTTTTATCATGTCATTTGCTTTTGATTTTGAATTTTGCTTTGTGTGTTGATCATAAACCCTAATGTGTGCCTTCCTTTGCATCCATCTTTCATTTGCTTGCATCCAACAACTTGCCATGACATTTTGTGTATCCACATGATTCATAATACATCTTAGGACATATTAGAATCATGTTTGATCATTTCCTCTTTCATTTTCCATGTTATATGTCTATTGCATTTCATAAACTTTTCTTGAACTTCCATGGTTCAAGCATACTTCACCTGCACCCATATCCTTGTATGATCATTCTCATGTCTGGCCTTGTGTTTGCATCCCCTTTTAGCATCATTAACATCATGTTTATGCTTCTGATTTTGGTTTGCATCATGGCATTTCATCTCATTTGCATTGCATTTCATTTCTTTACTAACTTTTCAGGTGGTAAGTTGTTTTGAGAAGTGAATTTGCCTTCACTTCTCATAATCTCTTCTCATTCCTCTCTTGCATCATTGCTGCATTTTATCTTTGTATTAGAGTGAGCTTGCTCATTCATGTTCTCTTCCTATCTTCTTTCTTCAAGCAACTTGTCTTCTTGAGTGAAGCAAGTTGTTTTGCTTCTCCTTGCTTCTTTCATTTGTTTCTTTCCTGGTGGCTTCTCTGAAGATCCTTTGCAAGCCTCATTAACCCTAGGAACAACCAAGCATGATAACAGTTAGGGTTTGATTAGTCCCCCATTTATCTTTTACCTTTGTGTCATTATTGAGTCTTCTCTTCTCATCTCATAATCAGGACTAAACCCTAAAGGTTGTAAGGCTTTGTGATTAAGCTTATGCCCGCATCCTTCTATTAGGATGGAGTGTATAATTTTAATCCTAAGTGTTAAACCCTTAAGGTGTTTAAATCCTTTAATCAATCCATCTAATAATCATCAAGACATCAAACTTGTAACTTGGGCCTTGCATTAGGGTTCTAATTCTTCCTTAATTGGTTAAGAAAGACTAACCCTAGTGTTAATGGACAAGTCCCTCTCAAGTTGTCTTACAAACCATAAAAATCACTTCTTCATTTTATCATTAACTAAAATCCATCTAATAAAGGCTTTGTTTTGTCATGGGGTTAATCCCTAATCATGGATTAAGTTGAGGTATCTTCCTCAGCTTAAATGTTCTCATCTATTATCCTTCTATTAGGATGGTGTAATGAGTCCATTAAATCCTTGATTATGGCTTAATCTCATTACTCAACACTAAATAAAAACCACAAAAACATCTAAATAAATGCAAGTAGGTTAATGATCTTAATCTTACATCACGGTGATTAAGTGTGAGGTGTTTACCTCATACTTAAGGTATTCTTATTACCCCTAATCAGAGGGAGGATGTGATGAGTTTACTAACCCTTGGCTTAGGCTTAATCTCATTTTCCTATGACAAATCCAAAAGCAATAAAAGATTGAAAACACAAAAACAAACAATAATCGTCTCCTCCGGGATTCTTTTCTCATCTTATTCACTCATAAACGAGAACTCGCTTCTTCCGTCTAATGCAAGACAGTTTGCACCTGGGCCAGACAGGTCATACACTTGAGCATAGACAAGCAGGCAGTTCACAAGTCAATTTATCTTTCAGTCTCTTTGAGTCGAACTACGGTGTTCTGACTTCCTCATTGCATGAGAGGATACGTAGGCATAACTTAACAGTTATCGAACAAAAGTCTCTGTATATTCCCCCTCTTCCAGCCTTATTCCTTAAGCCTCTTTATCTTGAGCATTTCATTCCTGTTCTTGCACTGACACTCGCATACTTCACTTCACATTTCTCTTACACTGACACTTGCATTCTTTCCAGCTTTGACACACAGATTGCACTGACACTACCCCTTTAAAACACAAATCTTTTAAGCGTGGATCCCGTCGAGTATGACGGACAATCTGGGTGATAATACCTTCCCAGGTTGTAACTAACCCCCTTTCTCAGTCTCTCTGGTTCGCAACCGTCTTATCCATCCTTTCTTAGGTTTATGCAGCATTACCTTTCCTTTGGGATAAAAAATGCCTAGCTGGCGACTCTTTTCTTCTGAGTTCACCCTTGTGTGTACTCTCTTCTTTCGCCGACCTTTCACGTCTGTACCCCTCTTGACTTAGCCTCATTTGGTGGGAGCGACACATACTCCTTGAAATTTTCTTTAGCACCCATAGACATGCTTTGTAGTTGCATGCGAGTAGGGGCTAGGTCAGCATTGTATTGATATTGCTTATAAAAGGCCTCAGCAAGATCATTCCAATCACGGATGTTGACACTCTCCAACTGATAGTACCATTCCAATTGAGCTCTAGATAAGCTCTCTTGGAAGAAATGGATCCACAACTTTTTATCACCAGTATGGGGTTGGATTCTCCGGACATAAGACCTCAAATGCAGCTTGGGACAAGAGACACCATCATACACTACAAAAGTAGGGACCTTGAAACCAATGGGTATAACCACCCCAGATATCAAACTCAGATCTTCAAAATCCAGCCCAGAAGACTTTTGCAATTCCATAGCATCCATTCTATCCACTAGCATTTTGAACTTATCTTCATTAGGATCATGATAGTAGTTAGCTTCAGAATCAGAGTCCCCCATAGTATTGTGGAGACTGCCTCCCTCTTTATCAGACTCTTCAGACTCATAATATTCAACCTGTTCCTTGGTCTTGACAGGACCTCTGAACCTTCTTCCCATGTTGATTAGGCCTTCTGACCTTCTAGTCTTCTTGGTCTTCTTGGCCAGCAGTGTCTCCAATTCATCCTGCCCCTTGGACAGGTTCAGGATCAGCTCTTGGAACTGTGCATTTTGTGCCTGAAGATCTTTGACTGTTTGTTCAAGATCCATTGCTGAAATAAACAGCGAGAAGATAAGAAACCTGTATATAAGAAACCTGTGATGCAATGATATGGTGTATAAATGCGTATGCAATGTTTTCAAGGACCGCGGGATTTAAATTTGCTTAAACAATCAAGAAAGTAAACTTTTATTAGTAATAAATTTGTTTTCCCCTTGGGCTTACAATAAAAATGAAATGAAATAAATACAAAAGATGGGGTTTTAAGTCTCCCATGGACGTTTCCTCTTTATGTTGAGGTATGAGTTGAGATTCCGCTCCTCGTGAAGTTGCTTTTTTAGCTCCAGGATTCTTTCTTGACTTGCTTTGTAATGAGTCTCGAAAGTATCCCTTTGCTCCTTCAAATGGATCCAGGACCTCTGTAAGTCTTCCATGTCAGTGGGCATGTCTGGGTGAAGGATGGTATAAGAGGTATCTCCTTCAGCAACAGGCTCCATAGTAACTGGCAGGATGGCAGGATATGGCATCATAAGAGTCTGAGCACGAGATCGCACCCATCTGAGGTAAGCTTCCATAGGAATAGTGTACTTGGGCTCCAGAGTCTTGCTGTCAACCTTGTTCACTTTCCCCCATGCTCGTATGAACCTTTGACGGTAACCTTACAGATCGTTGTCGTAGTCAAACACAATACCCCGAATCAACATGTCATGAGGACCATCACTCCGAGCATAACCAAACGGACGTAAAGCTAAAGAAGGGTTGTAAGTAATGCCCCCTCTTATGCCAAGGAGTGGCACATTAGGAAACTCCCCACAACGGTCAATGATAGTAACATTCTCCATAGATCCAGAGCACCAATGAATATATGAATGAGAGAGTGACATAATCCTCTTGGACCACCTGAAACCTTGTTCATTCTTCATCACTGATCGAGGAAGGTGAGAAATAAACCACCTAGATAACAAAGGTATGCAGCACATCAGAGTTCCTCGTGCCTTTGTAGTACGGGTATGAAGAGAGTGTAAGATGTCTCCAAGTAATGTAGGCACTGGATTACGAGTCAGGAATATGTTGATGGCATGTATGTCTATGAACTGATCTGGATTGGGGAACAACACTAAGCCATAAATCAGCAAGGCTAAGATCTCCTCAAAAGCATTATAGCTCATAGCCTTCAAGAACACTTGAGCCTTCTCTATCTACACCTTAGCAAGAATACCCTTAACTCCGCTTCTCGTTTCTAGAACAATGTCTGACTTCTTCAGATGTAGAGCTGCAGCAATAACCTCTGGTTTAAGCTCTTTTTCCAAGCCTGTGAAGGGTCTTTGATCAAGAACAGGTATACCCAGTAGTTTAGAGAACTCCTCCATTGTAGGAACCAACTGATAATCGGGGAATGTGAAGCAATGATGCTTAGGGTCAAAGAATTGAAACAGCACACTCATCATGTCTTCATTGAACCCTGAAGTGACTAGATCCAATAAGTGACCATGCCTCTTGATGAACTGGGAGTTTTCAGACACTTGAGAAACCAACTCCTTAAGCTTAGGAGGTATTCCTACAAAGTTGATCCGGATAGTGTTCCTACGAGCAGAAGCCATGACCTGCAACAAAGAACAAAGATAAATCCTTTGGTCCTTGAAATGGTTAGTGAAAATGCTATGCTTATGATGCATGATGATGATATGATGTTATGCTCAATCACAAACATGTGGCACACACAAACAAGTCACACAATAGCGCTAGGTTTAAAGGCTTGCATGAGGTTTAAAGGTAAGTACCCTCCCCTGAAGTTTAGATGGTTCATCCTGTCCTATAAAGTAACCAGGTTCTAAGGGATCTCAATATCATTGATCCTTCACAAGGGTGGTTGTTCAGTAGGCAACTTACTTGCCAACCAAAACCCTCCAAGTTTAGAATCTCAATGAGTGTAGCATCGAGTATCAACCAACTTCAGTCTTCACCAAAGCCGGCTACCTCACTACTTTCTAAAGGCCAAGATGGGATAACTAGGGTTCTAAAAGTTAGTTAGTGTATTGACAACATATGGCAGCCTCATATTATCCTCAACATGCTTAAGGAACATAAGCACCAACCAAGAAGTCACACTAACTATGGCCACCAGATCAACCATATCGGTATACGCCGTACAGTTTCCTTGGTCTATTGCCATTTACCTAAGGTACACTAGATCCGGGTTAGGATCTTTCACACATAAGAGCACCCCACAAGTAAATATAAAGCAAACAAAACAAACAATTTAAAGTGATCTAATTCCTAAGGGTACCCCTCTTTTATTAAATCCCCAGCAGAGTCGCCAGTTCTGTAACACGGTGGGAGAACTGACTTTAGTTAAATGTTGCGGATAGCAAGAGTCGCCACCGACTTTTATTTTATCCAAAGGAAAGGGCATAAAAGAACAGGAAAGACCTTAAAAGATTTTTTTGGGTCCGGGGGGTAGGTTATGTAAAGGGAAGGTGTTAGCACCCTTTACATCCATGGTTATCCATGGGCTCTTAGTTACTTAGCTCACTTTAAAATGTTTTTGAGAAGTGTAGTGTGTGATTAGAAATTTTCTTAAGTACTTTATAATGATCCATGTACGGATATATATAAAGCCTTTGTTTTGAAAATTGCTTAAAAATGTGAAGTGTTTTTGAAATGTTTGAAAAGGTGAGCAAGTACTTAAGAGGAACCTACCCTAATTTGAATCTTTTCTGTTCTTAGATATCCTTTAAGTGGTAAGACTATCCCTATTATTAAGGAATAGGTAGTCATTACCTTGGATGTGTGAGGGACAAATTAAGGGACATCTGTGATTAGGCAACTGTAAGGTGTATTTAGCAATTCAAAAGGACTTATCATCTTTATTCGAAAGGGACAAGATCATTTACGAAGGCAACCATGAAGGGACTTGATCTTATTATCTTTTAAGGGACTAGATGATATGAGAGAAGGGACTTTGCTTTACACCTTACTTGACCTTTTTGTTTAGGCAACATGAGAGGTATCCTTAAGAATGTGAGATGGCGATCCAAGATCGACTTACGTGTGTGCGTGTACAAATTCAAGTATTTATCTTACAAATTAATGATCTAAATTTAATTTTAAATACAAACATGTTTACACTCCCTATTTTACTAACCATGGCAATTTAAAATAAATAATAAGAAATTCTACAACTATTACATAATGTGTACAATTACATTATAATAATAAAATAATTTAAATAAATAAGCATATAATAAATAAATAAATAAATTGGTTAGTAATAATAAACAAAAATAAATATAAGAAGGTTAGTATAATAATATACAAGTTAATTAAATATTTTTGAATTAAACAAATAAATTTGAAGAATTTTTTAAGAAGAAAATAAGATAATGAGAATAATAATGATGAACCATATAATAATTATTTACAAAAGATGATTAATTATTTAATTATATATTAGGAAAAAAATTAATTAAATTTAATATTTAAAGTTAAACAAAAATCAGGGTTTGGAATTAGGGTTAGGGTTAGGGTTAGAGGAAATTAGGGTTTTGTATTTAATTTACAAAATAAAACAATTTATTTACAAAAATATGATAATTATACATATATACATATTATGAAATAAATATAAACAATTTAAATTTTTTAAGAAAATAAATTATGATATTTTAAGAATATAGAGAAAAGTATTTTAATGGTATTTAGAAAATATTTTTTTATAATTTATATTTACTAATTTAAATAAAATAGAATTAAATATAAGAAAATAAATTAAAAGAAGAAAAAACAAAGAAATTGACCAAAAAGAAAGGACCTGGGATTTGAACCCAGGTCCTGTACCTGCCAAGGATGTCCCATAACCAACTGAACTACACGCGCCATGTGACTTCTTTGTGGATCAAATCAAACAAATAATAAATCTGGAAAATACCAAGAATTGTAAAAAAGATGGGAAACCTGGGGATCGAACCCAGGTACAACTGCTTCCAAAACACGCCTATAACCACTGGGACAAGCCATGCGCTTGTGATATTGAATAGCTCTAAGTCATTATATTTTAATCCTGTCAAAATAAATGACAAAGCACAAAAAATATCCTTCAGCCAGGATCGAACCTAGGTCTTGAAGGTCATTAACGCGCATACTTACCACCAGACCAAGCAGCATTAACTGAAATAAAATAGAAACAATTATAAAAATATTAAACCAATTTTTCAAATTTCCAGATGGCGCCAAGGAGGTCATCTTCTTCCTGGGTTGCTGCGAATTCACCTGCCAAATTACCTATGCATTTTCCTGCGAATTCCTTAATATCCATAACCTGCGAAAATCACATCTCATAGCTAAGCTCATTATTTCATGAAATTGATCAGGTTAATGTGATCCTTGAGAGGTATACGGTCTAGCCATGGTTTTTAAATGGATTTATATTGCCTCCTACGCAAAACCCAAAAACGAGCTTCAAACCCTAACAATGGTGAAACTCCAAACCTGCATCGAAACTCATAACCAACAATCCAGAATCCATGTGCATCATTCAACAAACAATATTACAAGCTCAAATTTAAATGATTATGCATAAAACTTATGAATCGAAAAAAAATATATTTAACATGAAACCGATTCGGTTTGCATCATTCATGAGGTTATGGATGCTTATGATCATGTGGATAGCATCCTGAGAGTCCAAGGATCCTCTCTATGTCTTTAGAATACCTTTAAATGCCCTGCAAAGGTGAACCCGAATTTGAGTTTTGATGAATTTTGTAAAGTTTGAATAGGGTTCTTCAGGCTGTCAAATTCGTGTCTCTTGCTTGTGTTATGTTCTAGACTTATAGGTGAACAGAATTAGGTCAAAAAAAGTGATTGTTCTTTGGGCTTTTTGAATGCCTTGATGATGAAGAAATCTCTTTCCAAATTTTGCCAAAAATCAAATCTTTTCATGCTCTAAAGAGTGTGCACGAATTTGGACAATATATACTCATGTTAAATGGCTTTTATGATTTTCTAGAAGAAAAATCATATTTAAATATTGATTTTTTGATTTTATTTTGATTTAATATGTATTTAAATGAATAAAATTCAAATAAATATTAAATAAAATAAAAAAAATCAGAAATTGCATGGGTTGGGTCGTGCTTGGTGTTTTTGTAAAGATAGTATGGCAATTTGGTGGGCTCATTTAGCAAAAACTTGATTTAAAGCCTTATTTGCTTCATAAGTTTCCCTAAAATTTCCCAACTTTGCAAGGGCACAAATCCTTCAATTTTAATGCTATGAGGGTTTTATTGGACATTTTGGAAAGCTTAAAGAGTCCTCTAACCAACATCATTGGTTTCATGTCCATATCTTTTACCATTCTCAAGTTATGCTCTTTTGAAGTTGTTGACTTTTTGTTGACTTTCAAAAGGACCTATAATGTCTTAGCTCATACCTTCCAAATGAAGCATTTTTGGGCTTGGCTTATGAGACACAAAGTTGTAGAGAATTCAATTTCCTTCAAAATGAGATTTGGATGGAAAATTCTTGATGAACCATGTGAAAGTTATGGCTGGTCAAAGTTCAGTTGACTTTTCCTGTGAAAACCCTAATTTAGAAACTCCTGATTCTTGATGATCTGAAATCTCCTTGACGAATCATGATCAACCCTTGATCAAATGATGAATTTTAATTCATATACTTGATGTTGGCAAAAAATTATAAAGTTTGACTTTGGTTTGACCACAGTTGACCTCAGTTTGACTTTTTAACTGCATTAACTGATTTTAACCTATCTGATCATCTGACTGAGCAAACCTTTGGGAAAAGTCTTGAAACTTGTCATGGGGATTCTTGAACACATATAAGATGTTATGAAGCTCACTTGAAGTCTTGGAAGTCCATTTAGCCTGATTAAAGTCAAAACCCTAGTTTAGGATGCATTGCTTAGGAGGATGCATTGTCTGAGGGAAATGTCAAATCTTCTGACTAATTGTGAACCTTGTGAACCTCATGAGATGTCTTGTGAACCTTGTGAGCCTCTTAGTACACAATGACTTGTCTTGTGGAGGGCAAATTTTGGGGTGCAATAGGTATGTCGCACCAGCATTCTTCAATCCAAAGGGCATTACTCTGTAGCAGAATGTTCCCCATGCTGTAATAAATATGGTTTTTTCCATGTCCTCGGGTGCCATCTTTATTTGATTATAACTGGAAAATCCGTCCATAAAAGAGAACACATCAAACTTAACAGTATTATCTACCAACATATCAATGTTTGGTAATGGAAAATCATCTTTTGGACTGGATTTATTCAAATCCCTGTAATCAACACACATCCGGACTTTTCCGTCTTTCTTTGGAACATGCACAATATTGGCCACCCATTGAGGATAATTTGACGTCACAAGAAAACCTGTATCAATATGCTTTTGAACCTCTTCTTTGATCTTTACTGCCATATCAGGATGAGTTCTTCTCAATTTTTTCTTCACAGGTGGACATTCAGGCTTCAGCGGCAATCTATGCTCCACAATTTCAGTATCAAGACCTTGCATGTCTTGATAAGACCAAGCAAATACATCAACATACTCTCTAAGAAGCTCTACAATCCTCTTCTTAACATCAGGACCAAGCAATGCTCCAACTTTGACTTCTTTCTTATCATCTTCAAACCCCAAGTTGACCATCTCTATAGACTCTCCATGAGGCTGAATAACCTTCTCCTCGTGCTCAAGCAACCGAGAAATCTCATCAGGAATCTCTTCAACATTCTCTTCCTCAGCTTCAAACACAGGGAATTCAAAGTTGGGAGTGGGCATAAGATCATTGTTTTCAATGGGTTTATCAATCAATCTGCACAATGATTTTATTTTATTTTAGAGTATGAACAAAAGTGCAAACATTATGCAGATAAACAATTATTATTCTTATTTTTGGGTTTTTTATGTTACTATTTTTCACAATAAAGCAAAAAGGAAAAACACATATGGAAATAACAAAATAGCATTTTATTGATGATGATACAATTTGAAACAAAGCCCGACAAATATCACTTTCACCTTGGGCAAAGTGAAAGGATTTTTGAAAGAAAATAAAACAAATTACTTTGAAGCATGAACAATAAAAGGAACATCAACAACGATCCAGTTCTTGCAAATCTTTCCGTGCGTAACAAAGTTAGGCATTTCTTCATCTTCATCATCTTCAATGATGGCAGCAGCGAAATGATCTTGATAAACCCAGCACTTCGGAATCCTTCCTGAATAGTCTTCGGGTCATTGAGAACCACACCCGGTGCAAAGCCGATACCAAATCCTTCCTTGTTGTCGACAACATCAATAACTCGTCCCCAACCGTTAGATCGACCAGTTTCAAGCACGCGTATAGCATCCTTGAAAGAAGACATATGCATGACATTCTTCTTAGTAGCATTATCAACAACAGAAAGACCTTGAAATGAAGTTCCCACCTCTTCTCCAACATCAATATAGGAGAAAGATGACAAATTGCTCACAAGCATCGCCTTTTCACCACCAATAGTCACTAATTTCCCATCTTTCACAAACTTCAGCTTCTGATGAAGAGTAGATGTCACAGCTCCTGCCTCATGAATCCAGGGTCTTCCAAGGAGACAACTGTAAGCGGGACGTATATCCATTACTTGAAAAGTAATTTGGAATATAAACGGTCCAAAAAGAATGGGAAGATCCACTTCACCAATCAATGTCTTCTTCGATCCGTCAAAAGCTTTCACAATAATCCCACTATGCCTCATGGGAGCGTCTTGGTACGCAAACCTTGACAAAGTCGACTTCGGCATGACATTCAAAGAATACCCAATATCAACTAGCACCTTAGACATAGCATCTTCCTGACTGTTCACTGAAATATGCACAACACACAATCTCTCCATCACCTTTGGAGGTCCTATAATGAAAAGCATGATACATGTCTCCAAGCAAAGTAGGTACCGAATTATTCTTCAAGAAAATATGAATGGCATTCTCATCCACAATACCATCTAAGTTAGGAAACAAGACAATCCCATAAATGAGCAAAGCAATAATAGCCTCAAATGAATCCTTATGACCCAAAGTAAGTGAAGTAGAAGCTTTCCCCATCAAGAACTTAGTATTAATACCACGGACACTCCCTTTTGGAAGAAACTTCCCATTAAGATCAGACTCCTTGAGAAAAAGGGCTTTGGCGATGACTTTGATAGTAAGCTCCTTCTCTAAACCACTGAAAAGAAATTCCTTGTCCAAAATAGGTAGACCCATCCAATGAGAGTACTCCTCCAAGGTCGGCACAAGTTGATAATCAGGAAAGGTGAAACAATGATGCAACAGATCATAAAACTAAGCTAAGGTAGGGAGAATCCCCTATGGTACATTGGTATCCAAAATAAACAAGAGCTTCTCATAATATTTCTGGAACTCCTGGGTGTCAACCACCAATGCTCCTAGATTTCTCAACTCCACTATATTAGGATTCTTGATGGTGTACTTCTTTGTGTTCCTCCTTTCAAAATTCATAACCATAGACATCTGATATTTTGCAAAAGTTCCTTATGAGTCCCTTGAAATCTCAACAACAATGCTCATGAATGCATGATGGCATGTATGCAACAACCACAAACAAGATCACACAAAGCACACGGGTTTAGGTTTCGAGTCACGAGCATGAAGTCAAGGTAACAGAACACCAACCCACACAGGTAAGTACTAAGGTTTCGTCTTCATTGTACCTGCAGAAAACCAAAAGGGTGCTAACAGAGGTGTCCGGAGTTAACAACCATCTTTAGAATATCATCGGTACGTTGGATTACTCCCCAACCGATAAAATTCTTAAAATAGACCTCGTCCAAGTGTAGTATCACGTGACAACCACCTTAGGTTTACACCCAGACAGTTTCCGCACTACGTTCCTAAATTGGCTTGGATGGGTTAAAGGTTTTACGGTCCTCAGTATGATCAGCTCAAGGTCGGAAGATAATGCCACATATGATTACTCATCATGACATTGATAATCCAAGAGAGCCTAACCGAGTGGAGATTATAAAATTGATATAGCTTTGGACTACTCCATCGCTTATCGCTTCGAATATCGCCGTCCTATCATAAGTTCAACTCAGATCCGGGTTAGAACCTATCTCACTCACAGAGGATCACCAAAACCGAAACAGAACAAACAAATAACAAACAAATCAAACCAAAGCAGTAAATAAATCAAAGTAGGCCGAATCCACTTAGAGATTACTCCCCAGCAGAGTCGCCACTTTTCTGTAGCGGTAAAAACATGAGTGCAAGCTATTAGTTAACTTAACTCAAAGTAAACAGAGTCGCCACCGCGCTTTTATTTTATTCCAAGAGGAAAGGGAAAAAAAGAGCGAATAAATCCTAATGAATCTAAAAGCAAAAAAAGCTAAAGAAACACAACAGAGAAACAGGTAAGGGGATAAGTTACACGATAGGAAGGTTTTACGCACCCAAAATGTTCGTGGTACTCCACGGGAGCCCTTTGAAAAATTTACTGCTTTTGGTTTGAAAATGGTTTGTAAAATGTGAGTGGAGGGATGAGAAAAGAATTATTTTTTTTAATATTTTTGTGTTTGGAGAGGTTTAACGCCTTATGCCTACGTACCCACAAAGTGAAATGCAAGATCAAAGCCCCGTAGTTCGTGGTACAAATGGTGAAATGGGTGGGTTATGATTCATTTTATTAAGTGAAGAGAAATTTTCATCTTCAAGTGGATAGCCTAACAAATCTACCATGAGAATGAAGGCATGGACTCATACATCATTATGGGGAGGGCGCCAACTCGGATAAAATCGACGAGTATGCCACTAAACCCCCACGAATGACAAGAGACTCAATTACATCAAACTACAACCATGGAGATTGAGAGACTTGCACCCAACTAAAGAATAATGACTCATAATCGGCACTTTTTAAAGAAAACAAACAAAAGTGCACCAAGGCACAAAACAATTTGAATGAGTTTGGTTCTTTTTATTTTTTTGAATTAAAGTCAAAATTATTAAATTCATTGATTTTTAAAGAGAAAAGAAAGAGTGAAATCCACTTGACAAAAGTCAAGGTTTTGTTTATTAAAGAGGTGACGATTTAAAAAGAATGAATCCTTTGAAAAAAGGAGAAAGTTTTGAAAATTAAATAATGGGAAGAGATGAAGGGACTAACCTAAAAAAGAAAATAAGGAGATAAAGGAAGAAAGATCTAACCAAACTTGATGATACTTTCAAATATGTGCATAAGAGTTCCATCCTTATAAGCTAGCAAATGACCGAATAAAGGCAAACTTCGATCTTCATGAAGATTAAGGCAAAGGAAAAGGTATCCTAAATTCTAAGTCCAACACTTTCATTCCAATGCCAAGGATAGTAACCATTAGTCCATAATTAAGATCACAAGTTTTTTTAGAAGTTTTATCCTTTATTAATGTTTTATGTCCAAATGGACCAATAGAAAATCGCACAATCAAAATAATAGCAAGAAATTTAAACATGATAATGGATGAATAAAGCATATAAAAAATATATAAAAAAACAAAAAAAACAATTAAAGTGCAAGAAATAAAAAAAATAATTAAAGTGCAAAAATCTAAAATATTAGTATAGTAATAATATAATAATATTTACATAATAATAATGGTATGGTGAACTTAATCAACCACAACCAAAAGTAACCAAAATTGAAAAGTAACCGGATCCGCTTAACATCTTACACTATAGCGATTAATCAAGGCAAACCGAATCGAATTCAATGAAATTTGAAGGCGATTGGGAGACCCAAAGCACCTACACATCAAACATTCATAAGTCTCGATTCTTAATGCAATATGATTAACCACTTTGCGATTACGCGATCAACAAGAGATCCGGTCCACGAAAGTGCAAGTACCCAATTAGATTTTTATTCCGAAGTTGGGACACATTTAGGTCTATGTTAAGCAATCGCCGAGTAATTTACGAAGTAATTACCCTACAAATGAGGCCGACCACCACCAATTAAGGTGGAAAATTTTAGTGTTAATACATATTAGAGAAATGATATAATTGATCATTCTCCTAAAACATGCCACACTAAAAGAAAAAAATGGTAACGGTCTAATCTTAATCGAGATTTAACATTAATTTATCAAAGGCAACTTATCACAATTCCAAAGTATGGAGAATGATCCAAATGATCATACATCCATAGATTTGAAATAATGAAGATTAAGCTCTTCGAAAATCAATAATCTTCGAATCGGAGATCTCATCGACCAAAAGAAAAGTGAGAATAAGATGAAGAGAAATATGGATTAAAAATTATAATCCATAAAAAAAAAATACCAAAAATATTTTTAGAACTCTTTTCAAATATTATTTTCCAAAATTCAGAAATCAATAGGAAAAAAAGAGAGAACAAAACAATTTAAAAGAAAAAAAAAAATAAAGAAAATTATAAAAAATGAAGAAGAAAGGAGGTGAGAAAGAGGTGAGGAGCATAAAATGTTGGTGTGGATAGCAAGTTGGGCTCAAAACTCACTTAAGCCCAAAATAACACACCAAATTTATGAAACAAATAAAGAAAAAAGAAAATAAAAAATGGTCGTCTTCTTCCTTGAGATAGTCACGATTTACATGTTCATGAACACCACCACCTTCAATTTTTGAGTTCTGTCAAATCGAAGCGACGACATTCGATCCACATATCGTTGCGATCGTGAGACAGGGAGGATTCCAAATATGCAAATAGAATTAACAGAGGATGCAAGAGTAGAGAGAAAGAGAGCTCCGAATAACCGACGAAAATTTTCAACTACCTTCAAAAATCAAAGCAAGACTCCTCTTCAACTTCTAATCTCTTCCTCTTGTTGTTTTATAAAGAATTCCACTATTGGAAACAATTTTTAATGAAGATTTGAAGAATTTAATGAAAAAATTTCTTGAAGCTTTAATGGAGTTTTTGGGTGTTTTGGAGTATTTGTGCAGAATTTTTGGAGGCTCTTCAAGCTTTATAATGAATGAGATTGAAGCTCTATTTATAGAACAATTGGTGGAAATTTTTGAATTGAAATTGGTTTCTCATTTGGATGATTTTTTTTGCCGCGTTTTGAATCATGAACAAAGTGTGATGTTGTTGTATTTTCTTATGCGTTTTATTCACCTTTGGCTGCGTTTTTGATGATGAGTAAAGTGTGATAACATGCTGAATTTTTTGCTTTGCGTTTTGATGCTAATTCTATGCGTTTTGATACTGTCTTGGAGTGGTGACATGTGCTGACTTTAGTTGGCTTCATCATCTCCTTTTCCATTCATTTAATTTTATTTATTTAACATAAAGGAAATAAAACACGGGCTTATTAAGTGGGCTTAAGAACTTTGTATAAGTTTTTGTGGTAGAAGAAAAAAATATAGGAATGGATAGTAATAGAAAAATGATAGAATTATATAAAATGGATAATAGTTTTTTTTTTAATGTGATAATTGAAATATTGGAATTATGGAAAAAAATGGATAAAAGTGTGGATAAAAAAATGGATATAGAATTATGGAAATTTAGAAATTGAAAGAAAAGAAATTTGATTAGAATGAATATTTGAATAAAAATTGAGGATGGATAGAATATGAATATTTTGGATATTGAATTGGAATTAAAAATATGGAAAAAGAAAATGGTAATAGAATTTCTAGAAAGATGGATAATGGAAAAATAGAAATAATTGGATAATGAAAATAGTCTTAAATGATATTTAGAAATTGGAAAAAATCGAGATATGGATAATGATTAGAAATAGATGGATAAAAAAAATTAAAAAAAAATAATTGGATAATGAAAATATGAATGAGGCAAAAAAAAATGGTAGCTAGGAAAAAAATGTATGAACCGAAAAATGGACGAAACGGTGATTTTTTATTTTAAGCCCAAAACCAAATTTGAATTTTTCTACACATGATGAATGAAGCCAACCGCAAGCCACTAAATAAATTTCCACTGAAACAACGATCAACCTTTAATTTTCTGAATCTTTTCAAATATATCTGAATCTTTTCAAATATATCTAAATCGATCTCTGGAAAATAAATCCACAAATAAACCATTGATGGACTGATAACCACTCAATTAAGATAATCTGAGCCAAACTTCCCATGAATCACAGCTCAATAAACCATAGAATTTTCGCACACAACACAACTTGAACTTTAAAAATGCACAGCCTGAGAAATACCCATCGACACAAATAATTTGCAGTTGAAACAATATCCTGATAGTTTGACCAAGAATAGGTCAAACTTCCATTTGAATCAAATAATAACTGAACAACCACATTTGAAATAAAATCATTGTCGGCCTCTGAAAACCCTGCAACTCCTGAAAGCACAAAGAAGAAGAAGAAGTGAACTACAACATATTTTTGGATTTTGGTTAGTGATTAATAAACATAAACAAATATAAAGCGAATAAAAAACAATAGCAATGGTGATCCCTTGTGAAACACAAACCTACACGCGAGAAAAACCGAGCAACCAGTGCGATCTTGTTTGTATGCAAGATGCAGATGAAATGCAAAGAAATCTTAGGGCAAAAATTAGGGTGTTACAGGCTAGCCCCACGCGACGTGGTTCATTCGCCATTTCATTTAAAACACCTTAACAAAGGTCAAACATTTTCTCTAAGCGAACATTGTTTAAATCTTTCTATCTCACAAACAAGCTAGTGCTTTAGCCTCCACCGCGAGTAAAAGCCAACGCTTAGCAGTAAAAAGCGTTTTCAAACAATTGTTCATTAAAAAAACACAAATCGTAGTAGTACGAACTACGAAGCTCTGACTTTCCCATTGCACAAGGGAATACGTAGGCACAGGGATTTTAATCCTTCGCGAGCACCCTAATAAAAAATTTAATTTTTTTCTCCGTCATCTTTATAATAAAAATCTTAATCTTTATCCATAACAATTTTCTTTTCCCTTAGAACAAACATATTGATAACCATTTAGAAGACATAAGACATAAATCAACATTTAATCGCATAGTTAGACTAAGAGGTTCCCGTTGAGTACAACGTACGTGAGGGGTGCTAATATCTTCCCCTTGCGTAACCGACTCCCGAACTTAGAATTTGGTTTCGTTGACCATTTCTTATCCTTCCTTTAGGTTGTATCTATATCTCCCTTTTCTTTAATTTGAATAAATAGAATTAGGTAGCGACTCTGTTGTTTGTTTTTCCGCGCCCATCGCGAGGATCGTATTTTTCGAGGTACGACAAAATGCAATTGGATGTCTAATGTACTTAATGCAATGCACCAGACCTGGCATAACATTTGCAGTTAGCGAGATTAGTAGATTTTCTGGAAATCCAAATGATGAACATTGGAATGCCATAAATAGGATTTTCAGTTATCTCTTAAAGACCAAAAATATTTGCCTTCATTAGGGTAGGTTCCCTGCCATATTAGAAGGATATACCGATGCAAGTTGGATATCAAGTGTTGGAGATTGCAAATCTACAGCTGGGTGGATATTTACATTAGCTGGAGGGGCAATTTCTTGGAAAATCAAGAAGCAAACGTGTATAACCCTCTCAACCATGGAATCAGAGTTTGTGGCTTTCGCCTCCGCTGGACAAGAAGCAGAATGGTTGAGGGACCTTATGTTGGAAGTACCATTAGTTAAGGACAATGTTTCAAAAGTGTTAATACAATATAACAGTCAAGCCACCCTAGCTAGAGCATTCAGTGAAGTATATAATGGAAGGTCTAGACACATAGGTCTAAGACATTCTTTCGTAAGAAAATTAATTAAGGATGAGATAATTTCACTGACATATATTCAAACTATATATATCTTAGTAGATCCATTTACTAAGCCACTAACCATAGACTTAGTAAAGACTACCTCAAGAGGAATGAGGTTGAAACTCCTTGAATAAGGGTTCCAACAATGATAGCAACCTAATATCAAGTTAATAAATCTTAACCTAAGATTTAATGGGTAACAACAAGTCATTAATTTGGATGATTGTATAACATTTTGCAATGATGTTGACTATTATATATTGAGGGTTGAGTTTTTGAAACTCTTAATGAAGTTCCATATTAAGGATATGCGTTCCAAGGAAATGGATACAAAATTGAACTTCACCTATGTGAATTTCGAGATAGCTCCGTCTCAAAGTGAGAGTTGGAGTTTCTCTCATGAAAATTTCATGAAAACAGGAAAAGCACATGGGCATAAATAGTGATAGGCGAGATATGTAGGCGAAGAACCTTAAAGAATATGTGTGAGGTAACACCGGTATAATCACAAGGGATAATGGTTCAAAGCATAACTACCTAACATTCCGATTAAACTTTGTGTTATCCTTACTAAGGTTTAACTGTACTAATATTCTTTTATCTCTTTCTGGAATTGGGTTTGTCATTATTAAAACAAGTGAGAGATTGTTTTAATTAATAAGATTAATTACTTTAGAGATGTTCAAAAATGATAATAAATGGATAAGTGAGTAAATGATATTAAATACTTGTGAAATAGTCTCACATAGAAAATGGAGCACACTTTAAAAGCATTTATAAAGTGTTAATATCATTAACTCACCAAAAGACTAAAGAGGACAAAGTATAAGTGTGGTGGTCTCAAGCATTATGCCACTTGTCTCTTCCATACAACCTTCTGTCGGTGTCGCCACCGGCGACACCTGCTCCGGCCCCGACTCTGAGACCGGGTCCGAGGGCGTGGGTGTAGAGGCACTAGTGACGGCTTGAGGTGGAACTTGAGCACTTAGGCACGCCGTATCAGAGCATCGGGCTATTCGCGATGTTAATGAGGCGGCGCTGGTGGGACTCCGACGGGCGACAACCTTCACCAAGGGTCGCCACCTTGTGAAACTATACCAAGTGACCTATATAATGATCATTAGAATTCAGAAATCTATACAAAAAAACAATTACAATTCCAACACTCTTCTATACATTCGAATTTTCATTTGTCTTGTGCAAATTCGATAAGGCTGAATTATCATGGGTATTCATGCATCAAAACTCTAAGACAAATCAAGAGTGCTTGAAATACTATAAGGAAAATGCTTCGTACACGATTCCAGCCTGGATCTTTTCAATCTTGAAGTGTTACATAAAAGAATATTCAATATATTTTGGTGAAGAAAGAGGACATGTGTGAGATCAGATGTTCCAGCATATGTGTAACATTTGATCTTTGTCAATAAGCCATGATGGGTGTTGATTTTAGCATTTTTTAATTGTGATTCAATCAGATTTGTTGATATATTATAACAATACATTTATTAAAATTTATTGGACCGTTTAAAATGATCAAATCAAACCAGTTAGAGATTTGAATTTGAATTCAAACAAGTCAAGTCTTTTTGGAGGTTGTTGCAAAACAAATAAAAACTGAATCCTCTAAAAATATGGACGAGATCATATATTTTGTCCATCGGAGAAAAGCCCATAAACCGTATTGTAATTTAAGGAGACTCAAACTTAACATTTGAAGTATGCAAGCATTAAAGGTTTGTGTGTTAGGGTTTACACTTTGAATCTTTATTTATGTTGTTATTTGTGCACCACTTTAGTGCCTGCATTCATATCTAAAGGCATACAAATTGGTTTGTTAGTTGAATTATAATTCAACATTCAATATTTTGATTATTATTGTGATCATATTAGTGATTGAGAGAAAGTGAAAGAGGTTATCATATTTAATGGGAGCCCTAAATAGAAATACACAAATAGAATTAAGAAGATGTGCATTGAACATGAGGTTGTTCATCTAAGACACTTTGTACTAATTCTATTGAATAATGAATTTCCTTTCTTAGGTTGGAAGCTCTTATATGTAGGTGTTGTTTGCAATGAATTGGGTTAACAATTATTAGTGTTTTTTTATTCCTTTATGATTTATCATCTTGTTTTATATTATCTGTCAATTCTGATTTAAGATGTTGAAGAGATTGACTTAAACATTTCGTCTAACATATGTCCATTTAGAGAAGAATTTCAATTGACTTCAGAACAGACACTTTATTATGTTTGGGCGTGTTCCAAGGTTATTATTATGTTCAAGATGGATAATTTCAAAGGAGGAACAATTTATCTACCAAAGATTCTTTATGATATTAAGAATCCTCCAAATAATAGAGTTGAAGACAATTATGAAGATTGTGAAAACCAAGTATATTATGATTTTAAATAAAATCCCAGGCTTGCTAACATCTTTAGTAAAGTCATGAAAAAACTAGTTACAAGATTTTGGAATAATGTCTCTACAAATGTTCAAGACAATCAGCAACAACAATTTCTAGAGGTGTAACTTACATCGTAAAGGAATATGTGGAGTAAATCTCAACTGGATCTAATGTCTAAAATGAAAAGATTTTTGACATATTCAAGCTGAATGCTCAAGTTTTTCATGGAAACAAAGAAAAATCTATAATGATACTAATGACGAGGAAGGTGAATTTGAATAAGCAAACAATGTTGTGATCTTCAAAGACATGAAAGATGTTATACATACAAGTTAGCCATCAAATTCTAAGAATATATGTGTTACTCCAATTAAGAAAACATAATGCACAATATCAAGTAATATGTCTCAACATCCTATCCACATGACTATCAGTGCATTATTTTTGTCTCCTCCATTCCATGATACTATTGTAAATATTATGGTAGTCAGCTACAACATCAACATATGTATTCCCTATGGAATGGGAAGTCTCAAAGGCATCATCAACAAGTTTGGTATGGAAATCTAAATATTCTTGTTCATATTGCTTGTACCTCCCAAAAGGTATTTTCTGGTGAAGATTTTTATTTTGACATTAGCTGCAATAGATACTTGATAGGAGGAAGAAACCATGTTACAAGACATAAAATGTATTGAGAGAAAGATGACTATTGCCTACACTATGATGCTGAATGTTGGATAATATGTCCTAGACATCATGGATAACATTTTAGATATAGAAACTAAGTTATGACACATAAAGCTTATGAGATTTGTCATATGCATGGCTAATGTCAAAATTGAAGAAGGTAAAATTTATGACATGTGTCAAGTTGGGAAGCAAACCAAGATGTCATGCAAGATGTTTCAACATCTTACTCATGTATCTAAATGGCCATTTATGGACCTTATGAGACTCATGCAAGGAGTTTTTGTTGAAAAGGAAATTAATGGTCAGGTTGGAAGTCCTCAAAACATCGAACAACCAACAATGGTTCAGAAGAAGAAAAAAACCTAATGAATATTAGTGATTATCACATGATTCTCCCTATCGGAGTTCATTCTCATATGTTTAGAATTTTCAATATTCAAAAACATGATATTGTGTCTGGTAAAGCTGAAATTTGTAATCCTCTTAGTGTGTTAAATTTCAGTTATAAGTTATATGTTATGAAACAAGTCCCAGACATTATTTCCCACAATATTCCACATTTTGACAAGTCAGGTGAAAATTTTATTGATGTTTCACTCATGTATGAGTCTATAAGAAACTGTCATCTCATTCAAAATATTGTTTCTAATGAGACCCAAGAAACAAATATTGGGGGGGGGGTCAAGATGTTGATAGAGACATGTTGGACATCCAGATTGACATGTTAGAGACAGAGTGTGAATTTGAACATTTTTTTACTATTCATTCATTAAAATAAATAAAGTTTGGTGACGACTCTGTCCAAAAAATTCACATATATGTCCTATAAAGTCTTGTTGAAAATGTTAATGAATTTTCTTATCAAGGACATGAAATATTCTATGTAGAAACTCTTGAAAATCAATATTAGAATCATCAAAATTCACATCATACGTGCCACAATCAGCTTCAATAATCATGTTCTGTTTTCTTTACTATCATTCATGTCTCGTGTCTTATTCCACCTTTTTTATCATGCCAAATGGGAAAAAGTATACTCTTAGAAAGAGTAGAGTATATTCATGTGAGGGGGAGTTTAACCACTCTAAATTGTACCTTTTGTTTTCTCTTTTTCCACCTCCTTGAGAGACGTGTTGTCATCATCAAAAGGAGGGAGATTATGGATCTATGTGTTTGCAGGTACTGTCAAGCTGATCCGAAGTAGTGGAGCTTGTTGATATCAAATCTATAATCAATTTTTTGGTTTTGAAGATAACAACACTTTATATCCAATGATATATAGTGAAGTTTTTATCTCTTAAAGGTAGCTTAAGCAGTCGAATATGATCTTAGTATCAAGATATTTTATCAAGCAATCTTTTAGGAGATGATCTTAGTACCTTTAGTACCAAGATATCTTATCAAGCTATCCTTTTGAAGATGATCTTGTTCAGATTCCTAAAATACTTACCTATAGAAGATGATCTTGTATCTAATGATGTGATGACGGCGGTGAGCGACAACGACGACGATGGTTGTGCTAGCGGGAGAAAACTTGAGTATCCGGTAAGACGTCAGAGGAGGGAAAAAGGAAAAAATGAAATGGTCCCCTCGCCCCTCCTTTTATAGACGTCACATGAAAGAACGCGCCTTAGGCAATCATTACCTAGATTCCCCAGGGCGGCCAACATTTAATGCGCGAGAAACGAAATGACACGCATTAAAGACAATGGACACGTCACCCTGAAGAATTCCAAAGGATGGCAAGCACACGCTATGTCCTTGACACTATAGAAGGTCGTGCGCCATGAAATTCTCCCCGACGAGAACAAATCGTCGACTCAACAAGACGAGACTCCTAGCTTCCGCGACGAGGCAACCCGGGATCGTCAGATACATTCCACTCCTCGCTACTCAGGACCTCGTGGTTGTCCCCGACATTAAGAGTTATGCCCGACAAGTTCTTAAGTCTTCACTCTGTCCTAGAGTTTCGACTTGGGGGGCTCATGTTCCGGACAAGGCCTCTAAGAGTGCATCGGGCAGAGGCCCAACCCAACGGGCAAAAGGTTCAAACTGTGGGCACGCCCACGACCCACTAGCTGGCAGTAGGGGAGACTACGTCTCCCCCACATATGACACGTCACCTAACTACCCACTATTAGATCCTAGAATATATGGGTAGTTGACCAAGGACAAGACCACGTGCTAGGTCTTACACGCTCCTACGCGTTCCTTGATAGTTCTTCCTTGAGCCTAGCTGATTTAATCCAAGAAAGGACCTTGGCCCAGCGTTGAGGGCACACTATAAATATCATCTTTCATTAGAGGGTTAGGTATTCTGAACCTATTATTATTCTACTTCTGTACCCATACTCACTTAAGCATCGAAGTGCCTTGCAGGTACACCCCTAACTTCTCTCAATCAATCGTCACGTTCATTGCTCAGCAGCTGGAAGACCCTTCTGATCAGGTAAGATCACTTATATATCACAAGAGATGTGAAAATACTTGAGCACACAACTATTATTTATAACAAACTTCACTTAGACATTGTCTCCAATTGAATGACGATCCTTCCCATTTTTTACACACTATCGCCAATTGGATTGGAGACTGCATATGCATATGGTGTATCCAGTCCAATTGGCGACACCTCTTTAACTTTGTACATGATCGTCAATCCAATTGAAGATTCCTCCTAAATTTGTCAAAAAATAGGATAGATTGTGAATTTTTTTAAAATATAAATTATTTAGGAAATATTTTTGAAAAATAACAGTATTTACGTAAAAAATTTCCCAGTATTTCTCATCTACACTTATATGTATGTAAATCACTAAACTACATAATACAAATCAATATATATTTACACATACACAATCCTCTTGCACTAAAAAGTATTTAAGAAATTAAAAAATTCTAACCAACGTCGTTTCTGTCCGTTTTTATTTTTACAATTAATTCAAAAAGGACGGTTGAATTGGATAAGTGATTTCTATCATTTATAGAAAAAACAAAAAACAAAATCGTTGCAACTATTTTTGAAAAACAAAATCGTTGCAAGTTGTAACCACGTAATAATGAAATAATTAATTTTTTTTAACAGGATAATGAAAAAAAAAAAAAAAAGACAAAACAGGAACAAGACCGAACAAACGAAACGTGTGTATATCCGTAACACAAAACCGACATTTCCTCATATTTGTTTAACCTCAACTTTTATGCTAACCACAAAACAAAACACAACCCTTTACACTCGCTCTTTGAAAAAGTCAAATCATTTCACAAACACAACAACACAAATTCATTATCTCCAAACTTAGCTCCCGATTTCATCTGAATCTCTCTAATTCTTCAACCTCTTAACTTTATTTCATTATTACTCAATTTAATCCATTTTTTCTCTTAACCTTTTTCTTCGATCCTTCAATGGATTCTGAGTTTTGGACCTCCCGTCTCGCCGCCGCGAAACGCCACTATACTTTTCAGCATAACCATCCAACTTCTCATTTAGGTTTGTATATTCTTCTTGTGGATTTTCATTTTCGTTCTTTTTTGTTGAGAAGATTTATCTGAATCTGATTTTTGTATTTCCTGTGTGTGTTGGATCGGTTAGGAATAGATGATTTTGATGTTGAAGAAGAGGTGAGACCGGATTTCCCTTGTCCCTATTGTTATGAAGAGTTTGATATAGGGTCTTTGTGTTCTCATCTTGAAGATGAACATTCATGTGAATCAAGAGTTACGGTATGAGCATGTTCTTATCTTTTACATAGTTTTATTTTCTATGTTTTTGTTGTTTAGATCTATATAGATTATGTCGTTTTTCAATTTTCAATATGGTTGTTTGGTGTGGAGTTATTTAGATCCTGTTGGTAGCTTTGGTAGCAAAGTTGTTGGAAGGTTAATGTCAGCTTCTTCAAATGATTGAAAACAATAAGGTTTGGTATGTTTTTGATAGTTGTAGAGATGAAACTAATGACGAATTGAATCTTCTCTGTTAAATTTTGTGGAGAAGGAAATTGAATGTGTCAAAGAGGAATTATATGGTTTAGTTGGGATTGTAGATTTGTAGGTTGGTATTCAATCATATTGTGACTAGTCAATAAAATTTCAACTCATGGATAGAATAAATTGAAGGGCTTGAAATCTAACAGGCTATGTAATGACCTTGTTTCTTCTGCCGTAGATATTCATTGAACATATAGATCCAATGAGAACTGTTTCTCTCTGTTCATTTCTGTTTGAATGTTCTTATGTATTGTATATATGTGTTTTGTGTTTCAGATATACAATAAATATTCTGGTTTTCTTGTTCCGTAATATAAAACAATGTTGAAATAAAAGGGATGTAAACCGTTGAGTTCAAGAGTTGGGTGGCTGAAATGGTAGAGGATTTTAGGGGGTTTTATGTGACACAAAGGTGCCGCTCAAGTCTACGTGAACATTTTATCGGACTGCGGTGAGACCTCTTATGTTGTACAAGAGAGAATGTTGGGCGGTTATGAATCAACATGTGAACAAAGTAAGTGTAGCAGAGATAAGGATTTTGCGTCGGATGTGTGGTAAGACTAGACAAGATAAGTTTGAAATGACAATATTAGAGAGTGTTGGGGTAGCGTGGAAAATAGAAATAGGTGGTTTTGGGCATAGAAAAAGAAGACCGGTAGATTATGTGGTAAGGAGGGTAGATCAAATGGAGAGAAGTCAAATAATTAGAGGTAGAGGAAGATCTGGAAAAACTACATGAGAAGTTGTTAAGAAAAATCTCGAGATTAATAATTTGGATAGAAACATGGTATTGGATATAATATTATGGTGAAAGTTGATCCATGTAGCCGACTCCATTCCACTTGGTGGGATAAGACTTTGTTGTTGTTGTATACTCCTCTTAACAATTATCTTTTGAGATGGGAAATTATTCTAAATCATTTCATAGAAAGTGGCATGTGAGTTGTCCTCACGAATCGTCTGGTAATTGATATGAACTATGTGCTCTATTGGGGTACAGTTGATTTTGCGTAAGATGTCATATATGTTTGCTGCATATATATGTTTGCTGCATTTGAAGAACCTGTAGGAATATACTTTATTAAGATAAACTCATATAAGCTTAAATTCAGTGATTAATGTTTTTCTTTGTTGTAAATATTTCCATGCATCCAATATTTTTTACTCATATTGACCTTTGTTTAATCTATCATACAGATTTGTCCTGTATGTTCGGTTAAAGTTGCGCGCGACATGTTGAGCCACATAACTCTGCAACACGGCCACCTGTTTAAGATATCCTTTATATTATTGTTATGATTGAATATATTATCCTTCTAAACTAATGAATTGTTTCTCAAATGCAAAATGAAAACTTTAATTGCTTCCCTTAACTAAAGATTACATACAGAGAAGGCGCAGGTTAAGAAGAGTTGCTATTCCGAACAGTCAGTCATTGTCTCTCTTAGGTCGAGATCTCCGGGAAGCTCATTTACAGGTGCTTCTCAATGGTGGAAGCGGATACCGGTCGCACAGTAACTCAGTATCCAATGTGCCTGCTGATCCGTTCCTGTCGTCGTTTATTTTGAATTACCCTCAATGTGAAGCTGAAGAAATCTCTAAATCTGTCGTTACAAGTGCTGAAGATTCTTCTTCTACAAAGAACACATCATCACCTGTACAGCATATTTGGAAATCAAGGTGCGTTTATTCGTAAAGCTTAACTCCTTAATCACATTTATGAATTTCAATCTCTGTACACGATTCATGGCTTTGACACGCGTCTTGCATTCTGTTTGCAGTTTTGATCAATCGTTGAGTATCGAAGAGCGGGAGAAAAGGATTAGACAAGCTGCGGGGAGGTCTAGTTTTGTGCAGGATTTGTTTCTGTCAACCTTGTTAGGAGACTAATAATGCAAACTGTAAGTTGATTAGAAATAATAATCAAAAACATAAGGTCCAACCTTAAGGATCTTGATGAAAGATGTGTCCAGTGGGATAAGTTTGGTAATTGATGTTAGCCTAATTGTGATATTGTAGCAGCAGCACTTCATACATATATAGTGCTGAATCTGATTATAGTTACCATTTATTTATCCCACACATGTAAGCATCTTTCACTAGAGTTGTATTTTATTTTTCTTAAAAAAATGTAATGGAAAGACTTATTTTGTTATATTGGGTTAAAAATCATTTTCTAGTTCATAAATTCACGAATCCGGATATGGATTTCTGAGAATGTCGAATCAGGGATTGAATGGGTGTGTTATCATATAGGACTTTGTTGTTTTCTTGTTTTATAAAATAGTAGTTTGGTCAAATTAGATTGAACATATTTAAATAAGTCATAGTCTGAAGATCTTGGTTTGATATTTAGTATGATTTTGAAATCTTTGGTCTTTTAACTCACCATGGTACCTTGAACCGTTATAATAATAACATTCATTGTTTCAGTCACCAATTTTGTCTCCAAATCAAACCTCAATTTTAGATAAAGCATTTCCCACTGTATGATTAAGCAATCATTGTGATAATGAATGAATACAAGTGAAGTGCATATCGAATCTTAATTTGATTTTTCATTTGTGTTTTAACAAGTGTTATTAGAGAAAAAGATTTAGATTATGGAATATCAAAATTCAAGTGTTTAATTATTGTGCTTGATCATTGAGTGAAAATGACAAGTTCTATGGAAAAACTCGGCAATAGTTTTGTGGAAAACAAGAATTGAGATTGATGGAGCAAACAAATGAAAGCGATGGAAGTGGTTTAGAATGGTTTGTGAGAACTTACCAATGAGGTAACATATGCTCAATGTGCAATGTACAATGGTTTTAAGAAGACAAACTTTAAGGCTATATTCATTCATCAATGGGTAGACATGACCAATTTTTTAAAAATTGAGAATGTAATATCATCCAAGAAAGTTTAGGACATTCTTAAAATTGGTTATATTGAGATGACAAATTCAACATTTCGGTTGCATATGTTGAAAAGAAAATTTGATCGGTTATCGATGGAAATCAATGAAAATATTTGAAATTCTGTTATTGCGGATAGATGTTGGATACAATGTCAATGTCAATGTGTACAATCAAATTATGAGAGTTTAACTTATACAATATGATGAAATAGAAAAACAATTAAAAAACACAATAGTTGTTAACTCATTTCAGTGTAAATCACATCTATATTTGAGGGACATCCAATCCAATAAAGAAAATTCACTAGTATTAATACACGTAGTCTTACATAAACACCTCTTATTTACAACTTCTTCCTAATATTTTCTATTTAGGATTCTCCTTAAATATAAACATTCTTCTTACTTTTTCTTGATCACTGATCCTGATCAACTTTACTGAACAACTTAAAGAATGTTGAATTATAATTTAACTAATGATATGAAAGTAGGTGCTAGGGTGGTGTACGAGCAACGCAAACAAGGATTCAAATATAAACCCTAGCACTAAAGATCTTCAATCAAGCGTATGGTCTACAAAGATGAAATTAAGTAGAATTTTTCTGCTGAGATTTTTTCCAATAGACAAGAGATTTGAACAATAGATAAATTGGAGAATTGGTTAAGATTTATTTTTCAAAACAACTCCGCAGTAAAATTTGATTTGATTTGAGATTAAATTTAAATTTCCAAATCTTTAAATTTGTTATAAAACATTAAAACAAATCTAATTAATTAGATTGTTAAAAGATAGCAACAAATAAATCTTAAAAAAAAAATCCAAAAAAACGTTTAATATCAAACATAAAACGCATCAATGTTTAAACTACAACAAATGCGAAATGTACCACCTGTTAGAATATCATATTCCACGCGTGTCACTTTTTCACCAAAATATCATGTACACTCAATAATGTTTTGTATAATGTAGCAAATCCTAAAAGAATAACAATATTCTCTTTGACAAATTTTGGCAAAACAACTCTTTCAAAACTCTTCAAAAATATCATAGAAGACCATAAACTATCAGAGCAAACAATGTCAACAGCAGAAGAAAATGTGGTTGTTACACAACAGTCAGTCACACCATGATGCTCCAAAATCCAAAATCCAAAATCAGTCACACATGATCAGTCAAACTTGAATGCACAAATAATTAGTAGTAACAGTCAGAAGATACTAGTAACACACGTGATAGTTAGGATAGTTGGTTCGTCACTAACACACCACCACACATCAGAGCCACTACATAGTTAGTAGTACATCAGAGATCAACTCAGCTAACATTTAGATGTCGGTTTAGCACGTACAATTGAGAATCATATGCTAGGTTAGATGCTCCAACATGTGAGCACGCATAACTTATGTCCAACGAATTTTGATTTAATTATTTTAATCAAGTTAAAATGCTTCATATTATTGTATTTGAGTGTTAGTGTTTTATTTGATTTATTTGATGTTGTTATGAATTATTTGTATTTTTGTAGAATTATTAAAAATTTTAGTCCATTAAAAATAATAAAAATAATGAGATAATTAATGCTGGGAGGAAAATAGAATTATGAAATAATCAATGTGGTATGGAGCGAATTACCAAGAGTTGAGGGGGAAGAAATAAAATTAATAAAAAGAAGTTAGGGTTTTATTTAAATAAGAGAAGGGAATGAAGGTAGTGGTGGTTTTTGGAGAAAAACTATCAGCAGAGAGTCATGATGTTGTGTGTGTATTGCATTGATTACTGAAATTCGTATAAATTAATGCGCGAAATTTATGAGTTGTGTTGTTTATGTTTAAGGATTTTGAGATGATGAACATAATGATAATTTTGTGATAAATTGATGGTAACATGTTTAATATGTGTGTATTTGATAGGTTAAATGTTGTATTAATTATGTATGATGAATTGTTGTGTGTTTTGGGTGTTCTAGAATCAAAATAAGAACTTTGAAGGTACTCAAATGATAAATAAACACAGATTATGCATTTTGCACCGTGATGATGGTCATCACTTTAGTGACGATGTGTTATTGATTGAGTTACTCTTGAATTGTGAGAAGAATCATGATAACTCGGTATTAATTATGCTGAACATGAATAGTTGATTAATTACACAAAACATATGCCATTTGTTACATTAGGAATAGTTGATTAATTACGCAAAACAAAACATGTCATTTGTTACATTACAGCTTTTTCTAATTCTCCAAAACACAAAAACAAAAACAAACAGGGAATAAGGATCTTAACAAAACATTAAAAGAAATGGTAAAAGGAACGTTTGGAATCAAATAGAATCATCATAATTCTTCTCAATTATCCCGAGCACCATCTTTAGGAATAGTAACAGTAAGAACCCCATCCTCCATAGAAGCCTTAACCTCATCCATTTTACAGTTACTCGGAAGAGTAAAACTCCTCATAAACTTCCCACTACTCCGCTCCACACGATGACATCCATCATTCGATTCTTCTTTCTCCATGCTCCTCTCTCCTCTTATCTGAAGCACTCTTCCATCTTCAACCTCAACCTTCAATTCCTCTTTCTTCAACTTCGGTATACCGGCTTTCAACACATGCGCTTCTGCTGTCTCCTTCCAATCAACCTGCTCGTTCAGAAAACTTGGATTCTCTCGTGAAAGTTCTTGGATTGAGGTGGAGAATGGGGAACCCTCGAAGGCGCTGTTGTTGTTACTTGGTATCATCGACATTTTGTTCTTGGATTAATTGCAGAGATTGTTTCGTTGGATGTTTCTTTGGGACGAGTTTAGTTGTATAGTATTTGAAGTTGTTTTGGAAGGTGAAGAGAGTTCTTCGCTAACATTGAGGATGAAATTATGTGTCTCCATTATTAGGATATGTGCATGTGGATACTATTATCCTTGAGATTTATGACAAATTCCATAAATAAATTATACTCTTGTCTAAGGAGGTTTTTTCATTTTAAATAACTACGGTGGTATTTGTGGTATTGCAAAGGATTTTGCAATTTTCATCTCTACAAACGATAGTGATTGAGATTGTTAAGGCGTAAGTCAATTATAAATAAATCTTTAATATATAAAAAAAAGTGAATAATGATATGATAAGACCTACTAGGAGGGGTGTTTGCAGTTCAATTTGAATCGGTTTTGAAGTAAAATATCATCTAATCTAAAAATAAATTTATTAGATTTGATTCGATTTTGGATGATAGATTAAAAATTCCAATCCGATCGATCCAATTTAATGCGGTTTAATTTGAATCGATTTTTAAATATCCAAATTATAAATAATATTTTTTATTAATACTCTAAAAGTATTAATAAATTAATAAATAATAAGTTTGATATAATATAGAATATATTATATCAAAAGTTTATATTATAAGACAAAAATAATAACAATAAAAATACTAAATCAAATTAATAAATAGTAAATTTAAATGTATTTTAGTTCTCATAATTTGGATTTTTTAAATAATTAGTCTCCGAATCAGGCTTTGTTCCATTTATCATCCATCCATTTATTCCATTTTATTTCATAGAGTTGTAACATTTGTTAAATATCAAATCTAACAGTTAATTAATAAGGAATTTTTCTTTAACTCTTTAATATTGATAGGTGGCTAATAAATAACCAAAACCATGTTTAATTTTATTTCGTAGTTATAACTGTTAGATTAGATTGTTAACACAGGTTGCAAATCTATGAAAGGAAATGAAATAAATGGAGGGATGATCAATGGAGCAAAACCGAACTCTTAGTCATCTATTACAAAATCTGTGATTTTGATCTCTTAAATTAGATGCACTTTGCATTTTTGTGGTCCAATCCATTTTTGTAGATGTGATATTGATGATTAAGATAAAAAAAATATTTTTTAATTAGGTGTCAATGATGACATGAATATTTTAGTATTTAATAATATTTTTAAATATTTTATTATTATTACACAATTAATTTTAATTAATTTAATACTTTTGTACAATTAATTTAATTAATTAATATTTTTACATAATACATTAATTATATAGAATTAAAATATTAAAAATATTATTGACCTAAACCCATTCACACAATATTAAACCAAAACACAACTCATAATATATATATATATATATATATATATATATATATATATATATATATATATATATATATATATATATATATATATATATATATATATATTATTAAGAATATTTGTATATAGAATAGTCTCACATCGACTATATCATGTAATTAGTTGTAATCTATCTATATATAATAATGTCTTCGTAGTGCTTTTCAAACACGGTTTAATCTAAATGTCTCTAAGTCTCACTTATTTCAACATGGTATATAGAGTCTGCTAAGAGGCAATTCTTTCTTCGTCGTGCTTTACCCGGTTGACCCATTGTCTTCCGGTTAAAATATTTTTTTGCAAACCGTGTTGTCACTCCAGTTTGCCTCTCATTCTTCAATATTCTCCGGTAATCACCATGCTGCCACCACTGCCGCCGTTACTATTCCGACAAAACTTCCGACGACGTTTCGGAAAACTGTTCCCATCATTCAACTCGCCACCCTCCGATCCGACCGTCGCTCTTTTCTTTCGCTGCTGCCCCGCCTGTCCGGTGTCTGATTCCGACCATTTTTCCGCCGATCTACTCGCCTCTCCCTATCCGTTTCAGATCTGGCTTCTGTTTTACTTTCTGACTCACGGAAAACGGTGCTCCAGTGAAAATAGCCTCGATTTCACTCCGTTTTTTGTGTCACTAAGCCATGGAAGACACTGATTCTATCTCGTTTACTAAAGTTCCACTTATCCCATGTGAAAAACTAATCGGATCAACAAACTATAACATATGGGCTCGTGTTGTCGATATGTTGTTTCATGGTCAGGGATATGAAGATCACCTAACCACAAAATTGACTAATGTTGTCGCCGCCAAACTCGCTAAATGGAAGAAAACTTATGCCTCTCTGCTTACAGAGTTATGGTTCTCCATAGCACCTAACCTCCAAGCGTAATATCAAGTATTTTCCACTTGCAATGAGGTTTGGGAAAAGGCCAAGAAAGTCTTCTCCAACGACGTTCATTGTCTATATAGTGTCATCCTCAAACTCGATACACTGAAGTTAGAGAATATGGATATGCAAACCTATCTGAGTAAGCTTGATGCCTTGAAAGCTAGTTACACGACCCTCATGTTGTACGTAAAAGATGCAACAACTCATGCCGAAGAACAAAGTAAATTTTTCATGGTCATGACACTTAAAGGACTACCATCCGAACTCGACTTCGTTTGTAACCATATTTTATCAGGTACTACTGTTCCTAACTATGATGTAGTTAGTGAACAATTGTTGCGCTTGGCTACACCTCATGCGTTTGGTCCAGTTACCCCTCCATCTATTGTTGCTCCGACATCAGGTGACACTGCTTCCCTCGCATCTCTTTGCAAGAATCAGAATTGCCCTCGAGGATGGTCATCCAACTCCAAACCTCGTCCCAAGTGTGACCATTGTAACCGGCTTGGGCATACTATCGACCATTGTTGGAAGCTACATGGAAAACCCCCACGTCAGGTAAATGCAGCTTAAAGTGATAACCCAAACACTATGCAGACTTCACCTTCTTTTCAGAATCCTACGCCAAGCTACAAGGATTTTCTCAGGTGGTGTCAGACTAATCAGGCCTCTGGTTCCACGACTTCGATTGCACACACTGGTAATTCATCTGTTTGCTTCTCTCAATCATCTCTTCTTGGTCATTGGGTCCTCGATTCTGGTGCGTCTGATCATGTTACTGGTAATAAAGGTCTTTTTTCTTCCCTTTCTACCTCTGGTTTCTTACCCATTAAAACTGCCGCAAATGGTTCTCAAACCCGATCCCAAGGGATTGGTACTGTTCAAATTTTACCATCTCTCTCTATTACTTCTGTTATATATGTACCTAATTGCCATTTAATTTGTTGTCATCCAGTCGTTTAACCCGTTCCCTTAATTGTTCTATCACCTTTACTAATAGTAATGTCACTTTATAGGATCAGAGTTCGGGATAGACGATTGGCGTCAGATGTGAGTCTCAAGGCCTCTACTACTTCTCTTCGTCATCTACCACATGCTCCACCATAGATTCTCCTCTCATTATACATGCGCAGTTAGGTCATCCAGGTCTTCCCAAGCTACAAAAGTTGGTGCCCAGTTTAACTAAATTATCCACTTTACATCGTGAGTCTTGTCAGTTAGGGAAACAAACTCGTAGTCAATTTCCCGATCGAGTCAATAAACGGGCTGCATCCCCTTTGGGGACCCTCGCGTACTGTGTTTACTTTTGAGTCTAGGTATTTTGTAACTTTTATATTTTTATTTTTCACGTTGCACATGGCTATTTTTAATGAATAACAAATCTGAATTGTTTTCCATTTTTGAAATTTTTTATCGAGAAATAAGAACCCAATTTGGTTTGCCTATTCATACCTTAAGAAGTGACAATGCACGTGAGTATTTATCCCAACAATTTCAAACTTTTATGTGATCCAATGGTATTTTTCACCAAACATATTGCCCTCATACACCCCAACAAAACGGGATAGCCGAACGCAAAAATCGGCACCTCGTAGAAATCACTCGGACCCTACGTTTCCATGGTAATGTTCCTCTCTGATTTTGGGGTGATGCGGTGCCCACAACATGTTACCTCATAAATCGCATGCCCTCATCTATCCTTAATAATAAAATCCCTTATTCAATCCTGTTTCAAAACTCTCCACTTCACCCAATTCCTCCTTGAGTCTTCGGGTCTACGTGTTTTGTACACGATCTCTCTCCAGGTCTTGATAAACTATCAGCTCGATCACTAAAGTGTGTCTTTCTTGGCTATCATCGATCCCAAAAGGGTTATCGTTGCTACTCTCACACTCTACAACGATACCTCGTATCCGCCGATGTTACGTTCTTTGAGTCTGTTCCATATTTCGAGTCCAGCCAAGTGACTACGGAACCTCTACAGGAAAGTGTTCTCACATCTCCTTCGGGCGTCCCATCTGTCATTATTCCCCATCATTCTAGGGAACCTGGTCCACTAGATACCCCTACGGTTAACCCTATCACTCCTCACCCACTTCAAACATATCAGTGTCGTCACCAACGTCTGTTGTACCTATCCCTGAAGTCGTACATGTCCCTGAAGTCGTACCTATCTATGAAGTCGTACATGTCCCTGAGGTCAATACAGACTCTCCTCCGACGCTCTCGCCATCACCGGATCTGATCCTGCAACCTGAGTCCGATCTTCCGATTTCCCTTCAAAAAGGTATACGTCAAACACGAAATCCCTTTCCACATTATATTGATTTATGTTATCATCGTCTTTCCCCTTTGCAGTATACTTGTTTGTCTTCCTTGTCTTCTGTTTCTATTCCTAAAACTCCAGGTGAAGCATTATCTCACATTGAGTGGAGGCAAGCAATGATTGATGAAATGTGTGCTCTTCAAAGCAGTGGTACCTGAGAATTGGTTCCTCTACCCCATGGGAAATCTTTAGTAGGTTGCCGTTGGATTTATACAGTGAAGGTTGGTCCATATGGTAAGATTGATCAATTTAAAGCTCGTTTGGTAGCCAAAGGATACACTCGGATTTTTGGGTTGGATTATAGTGATACCTTTTCGCCTGTAGCCAAGATGGCATCTGTTAGACTTCTTCTAGCCATTGCAGCCATTCAACATTGGTTTCTTCATCAACTTGACATCAAAAATGCATTCTTACATGGTGATCTTGAAGAGAGAGTATATATGGAGCAACCACCTGGGTTTCTTGCTCAGGGGGAGTCATCTAGTATAGTTTGTAGGCTACACAGGTCCCTTTATAGTCTTAAGCAATCTCCGAGAGCTTGGTTTGGCAGATTCAGCACTGTAGTGCAATAGTTTGGTATAGTCCGTAGTGAAGCTGACCATTCTGTTTTTTATCGTCACTCACCACAAGGGTGTATTTATCTTATTGTGTATATAGATGACATTGTCATAACTGGTAGTGATCAACATGGAATACTCCACTTGAAACAACATCTTTCGAAACAATTTCAGACAAAAGATCTTGGTAAACTCCGTTATTTCTTGGGTATTGAAGTAGCTCAATCTTAAGATGGTTTAGTGATTTCTCAGCAGAAATATGCTTTGAATATTTTGAAAAAAACAGGTTTGTTAAATGATATATATATATATATATATATATATATATATATATATATATATATATATATATATATATATATATATATATATATATATATATATATATATATATAAACACTTGTATTTTTATTAAAAAAAACAGATGTTAGATAAAACCACCATATCTCCGCCATTCCAATTTTTTCGCTCTGGGTCACTATGCCTTGCAACACTTCATGGGACACTGCACATGTAGTATATTTCATGGACAAACACAAAACAATTCATTCTCAATATTATTCTCTAAACCTTATGAAGAATCTGAAGGTGAAAAGAAACGAAACCAACACGAAGAAGCAAATATCTGTTAGGATTAACTAACTCCCAAACAGTATAACCGTACTCAAACTATACCTACTCAAGAAAGCAATATCAATCACAACAACAATAATGGGTGTTTGTATCTGTTGGGATTTTCTTCGTTGATATTTTACTTCACTTTGCTCATGCCAGCGATGTTAGAGCACTTGCCAATTTTAGCAATTAGACTACATATCTATTTATGTGTGGGTGTTTGTATGACGATGTGCTAAAAGTTAGTGAGGTTATCAACTTTGTTTTACTTTTTGATATACCTGCCACTTAGACTATACTTTGATTTACTTTCAAATTGATGGACCTGCCACTCTAAAAGACCATCACTAAGTTACCCTGTACTCCAGCAATTATATCCATATTCCAACAAAATTTTTAAAATTTTATTTTTGACCTTGTTATTTTATTATTATTTTTTTATTTTTATTTTTATCATTCCTATTAGGGGAAAATTTATCTCCTATCCCTACCTTTATCCTTATACCGTTATATTTTATAAAAAATATTAATTTTGTCTTAATATATTTTTAATTAATTTATTATTATTTTTAAATAATTTTAAATTTTTATTTTGCATAGAAAACTTTGTAAAAGAGTTCCGATAGTCATTTTTAAAACTTTTGTTTGTGTACCGGAAGATTTTGTAAAAGAGTTCCGATAGTTAATTTTTGTGTACCGAAAGACTATTTAAAAGAGTTCTGGTAGTCATTTCTAAAAGTTTTTTAAAAGTTTTTTTTTTTAAATCGGAAGATTTTGCATAAGAATTCCGATAGTCAATTTTTGTGTACCTGGAAACTTCGCAAAAGAGTTCCGATAGTTATTTCTTAAAACATTTTTTTAACTTTTATTTTGTGAATCGGAAGATTTTGCAAAAGAGTTCCGGTAGTTAATTTTTGTGTATCGGAAGGCTTTGCAAAAGAGTCCGGTAACCATTTTTTAAAATATATTTTTAACTTTTACTATGTATCATAAAATTTTTCGAAACAGATCCGATAAACAAAATAAAATTTTAAAATTATTTAAAAAATAAAATAAAAAATTAATTAAAAATATATAAGAATAAAATTGGTATTTTATATAAAATGCAGAGGAATAAGACTAAAAGTATGGGGTATGAGGTAAAATTTACAACTATCTATTAATCAACGATGCAATTCCGTTTATAGCCCAACAAAGAAACGAACTCGTAACTTTGGACTTCAAAACCCAAGCCTATTAATTGCGGAGTATTTAAACCCGTTACTAAATCAAGCGGAGTTTCTCCTGATAACTCTAGAATTTTTCAGAATTTTCAAGATAACAACACTTTCTGGATAATACAAGGACATTCCTCCATCTCCTTTATATACCTGTGCTTCCGTACAATGTAATTCACATTAAACATCATCGATATCATTTCGCACTCAATTTTGAATTTACTGAGTTTTCTACTATTTCAAACATGTCTTTGATTCCAAATTTCTTTGGCGGCCGAAGAAGCAACGTTTTCGATCCTTTCTCCCTTGACGTTTGGGACCCTTTCAAGGATTTTCCATTTTCCAATTCTGCAGTTTCTTCTTCATTTCCTCGTGAGAATTCTGCTTTTGTGAGCACTCGAGTTGACTGGAAGGAGACGGCAGAAGCTCATGTTTTCAAGGCTGATCTTCCTGGGCTGAAAAAGGAGGAAGTGAAAGTTGAAGTTGAAGATGATAGGGTTCTTCAAATAAGCGGAGAGAGGAACGTTGAGAAAGAAGATAAGAACGATGAATGGCATCGTGTGGAGCGTAGCAGTGGGAAGTTCTTGAGGAGGTTCAGATTGCCTGAGAATGCTAAAATGGATCAAGTGAAAGCTTCCATGGAGAATGGTGTTCTCACTGTCACTGTTCCAAAAGAAGAGATAAAGAAGGCTGAAGTTAAATCCATTGAAATCTCTGGTTCAACTTAGATTCACCTCTGTTACTCAAATCATGTGATTTCTTGGTTATAATGTTTTCCTTTTTTTGTGGCGTCTGCAAGAAATATATATGGTCATCTAATGCTGAAATATTAAATGTATAAATAAAATAGTAAACAGTTGTCGTTGTTGGTTATTCTATTTCTGGGTGTGTTATTGTATTCATATTGTAATGAATCAGAATGAATGAATCTTAAAAAAGAGCTGCTATATAATAGAGCTTCAAGTTTAAAATAAACTAATCAACAAAATTTTGAGCGAGAGGAGGTACGTATTTAAATACATAGATTGCAACTCGCAATTCGAAGTTACGCAGAGTGGAGTGCTATTTGAGTTTGTGGTAGTTCAGATATAATAACTTTATTATAAATAATAAAATGTTTGAGAGAGGAAAACTTCCAAATCCAACATGAAAGTTTTCTTTAATTACTTAGTTCAGGTTAGTTAGAGTATAATTTGCGATCCTTAACATTTTTGGTAAATTCATATGACATTATTATTTGATTGAAGGAATATATATTATCCCATTTTTTGAGGTGAATAGAGAAATTGTCCACAATATTTTTTCTTTAAAAACATAGTTATAGTATTTTCTTTTACAATAAAAAAGACAGTTATAAGTTATTCCACGATAAAAGCTTTTTTTTAATATAATTTTAAATTAAAAGCTGTTGTTTAATTTTTGGATATTCTTACTTCAATTAATCAAATAATATAATATTACAAATAATATAATTTAATATTATATCATTTTTCATTTTATAATATAATTTAATATTATATATTTTTCATTTTATTTTAAAATAAATTAAAATTTTAAAATAATGTACATTAAAGATATTGAAATCTATTATTCATGAATTCCAAGTGAAATTGTCGATGATATGAAACAATTACAAATTTAAGAGCAAAAGCTAGGAAAATAGAATAAAGAGATAAGTTTTTATTTTATTAATTGATTTCAAATTTCACTGTGAGATTATATTATATAATATTTTAATGACTAATAAACTTAAAAACCCAAATACCACTAAGAGTCCAATAACAATATTTATAGTTAATAATATAAATGATTTACTAAATTATTATTCTAATTTAATTTAAGTAATAATTCAACTATCTATCATTTCCTTAATCATATTATATAATCAACTTATGATGCGTTATGGATTTTTTTTCTATTGCATGAATGTAATCCCTTCCTAATTAAACATTTTAGTTAGACTTGGTTGGGATTGCCACAAATTGGAAAAGTACTCTTTAAAAATTATTCAGTATTTTAAAAAAAAAAAAATTATTTTATTTTGGAGATGTATTTTCGGAACAATTCTATATACATTCTATCTTCCATTAAATAACATTTTTTACATAAATTGTTTTGGAGGTGTATCTCCTATTTACATCCGATATAATTCGGAGATTCTGAAATCACAATTTTTTTATGTTGACATAATTCGGAATATATTATAACTATAATATCATTTTTATTTTGTATAAATTAAACCATACACTTTCTTAATAATATTAACATGACATATATAAATTAATAAATTTGTAGTACACGTTGAATTCTAAATAAAATAGAATAAAATATATTGTTCATAATACAAATATTATATACTAATATTGTTTATATACTAATATTGTTTACTTGTATCTCTAGTAAGCAAATCACGAATTTTAATTCATTTAAGGATTAAACTCAGAAAAAAATATTATGACATTTTGTGCATAAACGGTCAGAGAGAATGTATTCATGCTTAATAATACCTTAATATTTGAATGTAGAACAATTCAAAGAAAATTTTAAAAAGTAAAGTACGTAACTGCTTGAAAGGATAAAATAAACGTAAAAAAAACATAAACAAATCAAGTAAACAAATGCTTATATTAAAGATGAAACAAAGATTCATACATTTCTCACAATTTATTGTCTCTTTAACTTGAATGTTTGAATTCTATTGAGAATAACTAGTATGATACCCGTGCGTTCGTACGGGTATCCGTCGGTGACGCGCATTTGTCTTAAAAATAAATTTTATAAAAGTAAAAAATAAAAAATATCTAATAAAATCAATATATTTGATAAATTTAATGATAAATGAATTGTAATTATTTTTAAAAATATGTTAAAACTCCTATATCATGCGCTCATTTACGAAAGTACGGGTACCCATTAGTGACGCGTTGTTTCCAAACGAAATTAAAAAAAAAAAAACAATGATAGAAAATATTTAATTATATAAAGAATAAAGTTTGTATAGTAAACTAAAAGTAAAATATAACATTATATTTAGTATATAATTCAAGATATAGGATTCAAGTAGAAAAATATGTTGATAAATATTCCTATAATTTAAGAAATCGAAAAAAATAACAATGAAAAGAAGAAAATAAATAAATCAGGATATTGAAAAATAAATTATTGCATAATGGGCAAAACATTGTGTATTATTTATTTATATTATTTGCAAAAAGACAAAATAATTTAACCAAGAAAGTTTATTATTTGCAAAAAAGAAATTATATTATATATATAAATGTAAGTATTTGCTTGTGTTTGTAAATATTGTTTTAATTGTATATATAAGTAACATAAATAAATATATTTTGTCTGGGTTTTGGTTGATACATTATTTAAAATATATTTACTTTTATATTCTTTAATCATACAAAAATTGTAATTACCTGTGCGTTCGCACGGATCATGGACTAAATACTCGTACATTCGCACGGTATTACACACATTTGTTTCTAAGATATAATAAATGGTTTAAATTCAACGTTAAAATTGCACGCTTAGGGGTAATTCATAAATTAAATTATTATAGGGGCATTTCAAAAATATAAAATTAAGGGCTAAAATGAAATTCCTCTATATTACGGGGAAATTGTGGATTTAATCCTATAATAAATAACACATATTTTCCGTGTTTAAATTCATACATTATTCAATCATTTTTTAATTTTATAAATAAATTTCAATAAATTGAAAATATTTTCATACTATTTGGATTAGTAATATATTTTTCTCCTGTAATTACACTAATGAGACGATTTATTCAATTATTATATTAATGGTAGAAATTTAATTAAATGAAATGAATTTTAATTGTAAAAAAATATAAAAAATAAATAAAAGAAAGACATAATTGTTTAATAAAGAGTTTATTATTTTAAAAGATATGCGAGTAGAAATTGAAATGTTTGCAGAACAATAAAACCTGTGTCTATAATTTTCTTCTGTATATAAAATATTTGAATCATTATTATATATATAAATAAATAAATATATATATATATATATATATATATATATATATATATATATTTAAAATCGAAAAATGAAATATACGAAGATATAAAAATAATAAATGTTATTTTTATTTGGACTTTATTTATAAAAAATATATGAATCAAAAATTAATTTAGTTCCATTTATAAAAATAAGTTTGTTTAAAAACATTTCATGATAATAAATAACTTGTTCTCGTCTAGTGCACACAATATATATATATATATATATATATATATATATATATATATATATATATATATATATATATATA
Organism: Lathyrus aphaca; assembly: GCA_963966055.1. Lineage (NCBI taxonomy): Eukaryota > Viridiplantae > Streptophyta > Magnoliopsida > Fabales > Fabaceae > Lathyrus > Lathyrus aphaca. Next base: position 120,020,862 of record OZ014521.1, on the reverse strand, counting down.
TATATATATATATATATATATATATATATATATATATATATATATATATATATATATATATATATATATATATATATATATATATATATATATATATATATATATATATATATATATATATATATATATATATATATATATATATATATATATATATATCATCTTTATTATCTCCAAACTTTTCAGGATTGATCGAATTCTATTTTTAGTTAATTGTTTTTATTATATAATTATTATAATAAATTATTTTCATTAATTATTAATTTTAATATCTTAACATATAATATGATTTATATTAATGATTAGAAGTTACAAAAATAATTTTTATATTAATCACAAAAAAATAAAGGACATTAAAAATAATACTTATACAAATCATTAACGTTAGAAAATAAAATTTGAGATTTAATACTTTAAAATTTAATATTTAATTATTTTTTCCCATCTAATAAAATGTATTTAAAAATAGAATAATTTATTATTTTAAAATAAAAATTAAAAATAAACTTATCAAATTTTTGGAATATACATATTCAACAAAATATTTTTTACATCAAAATTTATTGATTTGGAACAATATTAATAGATAAATTTAAAAAGTATAACACAAAAATGTAATTAGAAAAAACTCTATATTAATAAATAAATTATTGAAAGTTATCGAATAAAACTTATTATTGAAAAATAATTTTGAATTATTTTTCTTCGTTCTAAGAATGTAATTACTTGTGTAGGTACACTATTTTTTTTATATATAATTAAAAATTATTTTAAAAGTAAATTAACAAAAATTGTAAATGAACATAATTTTTCTTTTAATTAAAAATAAATTGTAATAATGATCATAAGGAAACTTATTAATTTTTTAAAATTTTATTATGAGATGAAAATTTTATTAAAACCACTATCAATAAAAATAGTATAAAATAATTATATTTTAATATAGAGTATTAATAAAATTTATTAAAACCAATATAAATAAAATTTATTGAATATAATATCACTAATTATATTTTAATATGTTATAGTATTAATAAATTATCTATTAATTTAGTAGTTTTTAAATAAAAAATCATTTAGTAATTATTTAATTTAAATATATAAATAGTGATATTTAAACTGTCCAAATAGTGACATTAATATAGAAGGTGCATCATAAAAATTACATGAAGAAAAAGAAATATATAGAACACCAAAATCAATTAAACATATGCCTATATTTGTACTTCTATTTTTAATAGTAAACATATTGCATCCTACATCTATACTACCTATATTATTTGAAATCTTACATTTATGCTACATTATTTTTCTTTCTATATCATAGTTTATTATACTATCATTTTTCTAGTTTAATTTTTTCAATACAATGCATCCTAAATTTAAATATAATAATCATTGATTAATAAACAATTAATATTTTTAACAACATATAATTAAGATAATAAATAAATGTAAATTACTATTAATAAAATATAATAAAAAATGTTAAGGAAGAAGGAGATATTGATATCGATACACTACATTTAATTTAATAATTGTGATCTTTGGATTATATTACCATTTCAATATAGAGTCATATAACACTTTTAACCTTAAACAAATTGGATATAATATTAAATTCTAATCTTCCTCTATGTTGTTTTAAGAAAAGTAATGTAATATTATTTTTTATTTTCTTTTCTATCTCTTTAATGAGAATAATTATTCTGTTGTATATAATAACTTATTATAACATTAAAACAATAAATTATTATGATATTAAAACAATTTTAAAACAATACATTCAAAAAAGTTTATATATTAATTAGTATGACATTAAAACAATAAAACTTGAATTTTGAAATCTGATCATAATTTTAGTATATGAGAAATATCAACATTATAAGTTTATAACATTAAAACAATAAATTACTATGATATTAAAATAATTTTAAAACAATAAATTCAAACACTTTTATATATTAATTAGTATGACATTAAAACAATAAATTCAAACATTTTTATATATTAATTAGTATGACATTAAAACAATAAAACTTGAATTTTGAAATCTGCTCATAATTTTAGTATATGAGAAAATCATCATTATAAGTTAATAACATTAAAATAATAAATTATTATGATATTAAAATAATTTTAAAACAATAAATTCAAACATTTTTATATATTAATTAGTATGACATTAAAACAATAAAAGTTGAATTTTGAAATCTGCTCATAATTTTAGTATATGAGAAATATCATCATTATAAGTTTATAACATTAAAACAATAAATTACTATGATATTAAAACAACTTTAAAACAATAAATTCAAATATTCTTATATATTAATTAGTATGACAGTAAAACAATAAAAATAATATATATAATAATAATAATAGTATACAAAAATATTTAATATAAAAAAAATCAAAAACAAAAATAAAGAAAACAAAAGTAGGGTGAGACTGTAACAATTTTTTTTTCTCTTCCCCATCTTCCAGCTAGATGTAACAACAAAACATTTGTTAATAATAATAATAATAATAATATATAATTAGTATAATAATTATAAGAGAATAATAATAATAATAATAAAAATAAATAAATAAAAAGAAAAAGAAAGAAAACATACATATCATATCAAATAATCCAATACAGAAATGCAAAAAAAAATAAAATTAAATAAATAAATAAATTTAAAGCTTTGTCAACCAATATCATCTCAAAATGCTTTTTCAACCAATATCATCTCAAAATACTTTTTGTTGTTAGAAACATCCGCCTTTCATAACTCTTCTCGCCATGGATATGAATATGATGAAGATAACAACCAAACTCGCCACGTAATAGCCATGGATATGAATATGATGAAGATAACGACCAAACATAATCAATGATGAAGATTAAGATGACACCGAACATGAATGGATTGTGGGTTATAAATCATTATCAGTGGGACGGTTCAAAAATCAAAGGTCGTTTCAGTTAATTCAATATTATAAGCGTTTATGAAATTGGGAATTTATTGAGAATTATGGAAAGTGTTAGGAACAACAATTTAAGGTATGAAAGTTGAGAGAAGAGAAAACAAATGAAACTTGAAAATTGGGAGAAGTGATTTTAGCTCACCCACGTGTCAGGTTTTTAAACCCAGAGAATGAGTTTTCTTATATTATAGATAACGAAATATGTGTGAACCCTTGTTACAAAGATCAAATCGATTTTTTTTTAAAGATATTGATTTATAAACCATTAACAACTTGTTTACAAAGAAGATCAAATCGAATTATATACATGTACATTAGAAATCGTCGACAACAGATAACTCTAAAATTTGACACGTACACCATTAAATGGCCCTTTTGTCATCTGCAATGCATCCTCATGTTTTTTTAGTTCTTAAACTATTGCAAAACGGTCACCTCAGTCGAGAACGACTTCATGTTTTCATCTACCACTATCGAGAATCTTCCTTGTCGGACTTTATAACTTTGGTATCGAAAACATGATTTGATCACTGTACATAGTATTTTTATACTTTTACCACACTTTAATGTTAAATGTCAAGCTTAAAATTCCAGGCTAACATATGCCTACTAAAATACTACTTTCGATCATGTTGCAATATGGAAGAAATGTGATATTTTTAGTACATTCTCGACACTTTTTAAAGTAGTATGTATACGTCATCATCATCATAGCCATTTTCACCTAACCGTTAAGTCAATGAACATGCGTGCAATCTCCATCATGGTTCCAACTTCCAAGGCCATAGTGGGCCACAAGAATTAACCATATTAAAATATAATATAAAATCATTTATTAAAAACTTTTCAAAACAAAAATCAAAATTCCACTTGTTTGTATTTCAAAGGGAAACTAAATAGTTTTTTTTCATACGAATATATATATATATATATATATATATATATATATATATATATATATATATATATATATATATATATATATATATATATATACCATCTTCTCTTTTTTTCTTTCTTTTTGCAACTTTGGTTTCTCTAAACCCTAAGAGCCTTTGTTTTTCGAACTTCCATTATCACTATTTTCTACTCAAGTTCAAAACAATAGCCTCTACTTGAGGCGCTAGCAAACAGTCTCAAGTCCTTTCTACTACTAATGTTCAAGAACCATTTATCATTAACTACCGTAAGGATTCAGAAACGCGTGAAGTTTTCACTTGGGTTTCCCATGTATTGGTCCCTTTTTTTTCTTACATGTAAACTTCAAGTGTTTCTGGATCTTTTACCTAGGTCATCTATGTAATGACCAAACTAGTAAAGTTATTTCCATGTTCACCATCATGCAAACCTCATGCGTTTAATGATAGAGATTTTGAGTTACATGGATATTTTTAATGCACAATAAATCTTAAACTAGGACTCATTCATAATTTTGTTGCTTGTTGCCAAACTCAATTTTATGTCAAAATAAAAACTATTCAAAGTGATAATGGTAGTGAATTCATTATGTCATCTTATTATGCATCATTAAGTATCTTGCATCAAAGAAGTTGCATATAAACTCCTCAACGAAATTCCACGATTGAGAGAAAACATAGGCGTTTTTTTAATGTTATTAGATCTCTCTTGTACCATGCTAAATTACCTAAATGATTTTGGTCTTTTTCGCTATGCCATGCCACATATCTCATTAATAAATTATGCAGTCCCACCAATAACAACAACACATACTATGAGCTCCTCTTTAAGGAACCCCCATCCTTTACACACCTTAAAACTTTTGGATGTTTAACTTATGCTACCACCATTACTAGGCATAGAAACAAACTTGACCATCGAGCCACTAAGTGAATTTTACTAGGTTACCCTAAAGGCATTAAAGGATACACCTTCCTAAACATAAACAAAAAAGCTAGCTTAATTTCCAGAAATTTTGTTTTCTATGAAAACATTGTTCCAACACTAATCTCACAAACACACCTGACCAAACCAATGACAATAACCACACCATTACACCTTTCATCTTTGACATTACCACATTTTCCAGCCCTGCAACCACAAAACATAGATCACAACACAGTTGAACACAACAATGAACTTATGAATAAAGGATATAGGTTGCAAATGGGTTTATGAGATAAAATTCCATGTTTATGGGTTCATTGAAAGACACAAAGCAAGATTAGTCGCCAAGGGCTTCACACAAATTGCATGTATCAATTTCTTTAACACTTTTTCATCTGTTGTTAAGCTAACCGCTGTAAGACTCATTCTTGCTTTTGCTTCTTCATTAAATCTGCATCTTTATCAACTTTAAGTTCATAATGAATTTCTCCATGAAGATTTGGATGAGAAATGTACATGTCCTTACCAAAGGCATCAAACCTTCCTATCCAAATCAAGTGAGTAGACAATAGTTTGAAAATTTGTCTATTCTGCTTTCTACTGGTTTCAAACATTATCCCACTGACCACTCTTTGTTCATTCATCAATCGCACGATAGTTTCAATGCACTCCTGATTTATGTTGATGACCTTGTCCTTGCAGGAAACAACTTGGACATCATCAACAAAGTCAAGACAACATTGCAACATCACTTTCATATAAAATATCTTAGAGATTTAAATACTTACTTGGCTTAAAAGTAGAAAGAAACATCTCATGAATCAACAGTTTCAAGCAAAAATACACACTTGACATCCTCTCCATTGTTGGACTCTTGGGATGAAAACTTGTTGCCACCCTGATGATAAGAGACACAAGGTTGATCACTAGTGCAAGAACACTTTTAGACGATCCTACATCTAAGTTCAAATTTGTTGGACAATTAATCTATTTGCCGAACACACGTCCAGACTTGTCATACTCTGTTCAACAACTTAGTCAACACATGAGTAATCCAACAAATTTGCATCATCAGGTTGTTATTAGAGTTCTGTGTTATATGAAAAATTCACCAACTCAAGGATTGTTTTTCTCTTCTACTTCAACTTTGTAGCTCAAAGCGTTTTCGGATTCAGATTGGGCCACGTGTCTTGATACACGTGAGTCGATCACAGGCTACTGCATCTACTTAGGAGAATCATTGATCTCATGGAAATCAGATAAGAAAGCGACCATTTCACGTAGCTCAATGGAGGAAGAATATTGTGACATGACATCAATCATCTCTGAACTTCAATGGTTGCCCAACATCTTAAAAGAGTTGCATATTACCTTCATCTAACCATCTCTATAATACTACGAGAACGCTTTCGCCTTCCACACAGCCGATAACTCCTTGTTTCATGAGCGCACTAAACACATCGAGTTTGATTGTCACCCCGTTTGCGAGAAGCTCCAACTTGGGTTATTTCATCTACTGCTTATATCTTCATCTCAACAGGATGTCGACATATTCATAAAACCTATGGACTTCAGGCCGATCACATCTAACCTCTCTAAGCTTGGTGTTCACACTATTTTCCCTCAAGCTTCTGGGGGGCTATTGGAAACATAACTTTTTCTCTTGTATATTAATTCAGTTTATTAGTTACTTTTGGGCTTGAGTTAGGTAGTTTTTACTTCATCCTTCTAGCCCAATTGGATATATAATATAATTGGTAAACTTCCATGTGTAAGGCTTTTTTCATTTCATAATCATATTCAAGCATTAATCCCAATGGGTCATTCATCGTAATAGTATCTTGGTGAAGAAATTTCTGTGGAGGCGACCTTTACTTTGTTTGGTCTCATTATAATTACATGTGTAATTAGGGAAGACCAGGAAGAGATACATGGGTTTGGAAACCCAGTCCAACTAGGGGATTTCTATTAGGCATGCTTATGATTGTTTGTTGCCTTCGGCTGGTTATTCGAAGAGTAGGTTGAAATTGGTTTTGCAGGAACTTGCTAGGGTTTGGAAGAGTTAGGCACCTTCCAAAGTTGTAGTGTTTTCTTGGCAGCAGTTACTTCAAGATAGGAAATCGACTAGGCAAAAAATTTGAGATGTCAAATTGTGTCACGCTTTAGTAATGTGGGGTGTGTGCTGAGGAGGTGGAGGCGGTTAATCATCTTTTTGTCTTGTGTATAGTAGCTTCAACTATTTGGTTGAGTTTTTAGGTGGGTGGGGCGGTTGGAGCGTCCGTTGTAGTCAATCTTAGGGGTGCTTGAGTCATTTCAGGTCCAGTTTAAGGTAAGCAACAATATTTAGACTTTGTCTCAATCTAGAATTTGGTGTTCACACGTACCTATTGTACCCGTTAAGTTGTGTTTTATAATTATAACATGAAAAAGTTTTTTTTTTCGCAAAAGAATTAAACTAAAAGGGTCTTCCGTTTTCACGTGTAAGACACCAGATTTCGACCTTGTAATTTATTTGACTACTTTTGCGAGCGTGTGTTACATTTTCGAAATTCTTTTTGAAAATTAATTAATTTTTACTTCAAAAATTATTTTTTAGTAGAAATTTTAATCTAAAGGTTCCGTCAGCTTTTGTATGTCTGAAATCGAATCTTAAACTCACAAACTCTCGCTTTCGCGTATCCAATTATAAGTTTAAAAAAACTTTTTGAAAATGTATATTTCCTAAATTAGTTGAAAAGCGCTTTCGTTGTCTTTTAAAATAAATTTCCAAATTTCTCATAGATAGATACAACGTTTCCTCTTTTGAGGAGAGATCGGTATTGCGTTGTTTCAGCTTTCACTGTAAACATAATTATCATTAAAAACATAAAATGTAGGCTTAAAAATAATTCTTGTTATTTTTATAAATGTTACAATTAAACAGAACATCGTCAAGACGAATGTCCTCACATTTTGGACTCGACTGATTTAGCAGAATATGTTAAAAACATGTAACATAAAGTATATAGTTTCCATGTTATACCTGGAAAAATAATAAATAATAGCATATACATAACAATAAATTAATAAAGCTTAATTCATTTTTCGATTTCTTAACTTAATTTATTGTTTCGTTTTGGTCCCTTAATTAAAAAACGTTACAATGTACTCCTTTAAAACTATGTCGTTAGCCTAAATAGTCTCTTCCGTTAAATTTTTTTTAAAAAAAAAAGTTAATTAGTGCCTATGTGGCAATACTGTTGCCTTTTTACAATATAACATGTTTTTTTTTTGACATTTTTAAATTTTATTAATGCACTTATTTTCATTTTTAATATATTTCACGTTTTCTGCACTTATTTTCATTTTTAATATGGTGACAACTTTGCTACCCAACACAAAAAGATTGGTAGTGTTCAACCAATCACATGTCACCATTAGAAGCTTTTACACAATTCTCTTCAGATTTTGATAAAACTACGCAAAATCAATTGGCAAGAGGGTAAACGATTGCGCGAGTTGCTTAAACAATCCCAATTAGATCCTCTTACAGTGGAGAACATATAATAATTATTTAGGCTGGAATGAATAGTTATCTTGATTCATTAGAAATTCAACAGGTGAGGAAATTTCTCCTTGAGTTACGTGGTTCTTTAAAAACGAAGAAACCTAAATTCAACGAAATCATATTCACTGGGGAAGCAGAAGCCATTTTAAAGGAAGCTATTCAGGAACAAATGAAACTCTTTTTACTTCAGGAACAAGTAGAAAAAATTTGATTCCAAATTTCATACCTTTTTAATTTCGAGAATTAGTCTCTTTCAATATTTAAAAAAAAATAATAAAGAGAATAAATTCATTGTTTTCAATGCATTTTACATTAAAGATAACCTTACTCAACTTTTTGAGTTGAGTATTTGAGTTGGATAAATAAGAATTCACCTTCTAATATATTCCACATTTCATTATTCGGTACAACCCTAGTTGACTCTCTAATGAAAGTTACAGTCGCCACCTTCTTTCTCTTTCTCCTTCTTTCTTCTTTTTCTCCTTGTTTCTTCTTCTCTCTCAAATGGAGTACAACGGATCTACAATTATTTTGTAATTTTAGAGAAATAAGACAACAATTGAAATGTGAAATGATATGAGTATTGTACTTGGAGAGAAGAAGACGACTACGCGAATGAATTGAGAGGTGGTGTTGAGGGTGCCATAAAATGCACGACGGGGGATGGATCTCTATTTCTGTCGCTCATACGATTTTGCGTTGCGGAGAAGGCGTTAAAAGTGATTATTGGATCTGGAAAAAATTCTTCTCCTCTTCTTTTTCTGTTTCGTTTCTTTTCAGATTTGTGATGTTGTCATTTCTTGAGTTGTGATTTGGTGTGGTGGTAGTGAAACTTGGAGGTTGTATAATGTTGGTCCGACAATGGTGTCGTTTTTTGTTTTTTACTTTTTGTTTTTTGTTTTTTGTTGTTGAGTTGTTGTGTGGAAGAGAGATTTTGCTATTTTCTGTTTTTTTTTCTTCCACGTGAAAGAAAGATGGATAATAGTTCTTTATTTTGGATTTTTATGAAGAACAATGATACATTCTGGATTTATCATGGTTTTTGATTGGTTATAGACAATAGATGATTTTGATGGATGAAGAAAATTGTTAAGAAATATTCTGAATGGGAGAAAATCGGATTATGTGACCAAATCAAATTTTATAAAAAAAAAAATTATGGGTTGGAGATGATGATAAATTGAGGACTAATGGTAAAATTCTATTATGGAAGATATTATGATAGAGAAATAATGAAATATCCCATGATTTATGTTAAATAAGATCATAATAAAGAAATAATAAAAAATCTCATGATTTTGCTTAGTCAATTTTGCCAATTTCCTAGTTTTCCTGATAAGTTGACCACATTTAATATTTTTTTTAAAAAGTTAACGGAAGAGATCAATAATGCTAACAAAATTAATATTAAGGGACCGACGTATAATAATTTTTAGTTAAGGGACTAAGCGAAAAAATAAACTAAGTTAATGGACTTGGCGACTTGTTATGCCAACTAATAAATTAATTAGGGAAAAAACAGAGACTTTATCCAGTAAGAATGCAAAGAAACGAACGTTGATAGTAAAATTCCGGCAAAAATAATATTAAGTAGCACAACTACAATGTTGTAGAGAAATTAATTTTTCAAGCTCAAAACTTAAATCTAAAAGGTGTAATATTGCTTAATGTGAGACAATAATTGCTTTACAATAAGTGTTTTTTCTGCTTAAAATAAGTCTGATTCTTACAATAAGCTTGGATGTCCAAAACTATCCTAAAAAGGATTATTTATAGTGTTAAATTTGTGTTGGTAACCGATAAAAACGTGGACATGTAGTGGAGATAATGGAGGAAGCAGTAACTGATATCTTAAAGAAAACGAAAACTATGGGATGACCCAGCATGACAGGCATCATGTTGGTGACGACCTGACCGTCACGAGGTTGGGATCCATTCCATGACGGGCATCATGAGGCTTACAATCTGTCTATCGTGTTTTTCAAGTGCATTTTCTTCCTTTTTGTTGACTTTTCCATGACGAGTTGAGCACCTGGAAGGGTGACAACCATCATGGCTGGTTCGAGGTCATCATGGCAACAGGGTGCTTGTATTTTTCTTCTGTTTCTGTCATTTTTTCACACAGAAGCTTCCCACTAACAATTATCTGAAACATGAACATAATACCAACATAACACTACAAAAATCTATAAAATCGAGAACAAAATTCATGTGAATCAAGTCAAAAACACTATATTTCTGAGTTATCAAAAATTTGACGACTAATAACTAGGTATCTACAATTATTAACTTGAAGTGAAAGTAATTACTCGACGTTTATGGGGTGTATTGATGGCCAATTGTCCTTCTAGTGTTTTTTATTTTTTACTTTGTTTATTACTCTTTCCATCGTCCTTCTCCTTTCTTTTTTTTCTTTTTGTTACTTTGTTTATTACTCTTGCCCACTGCTTATGCTCCTTATTTCTTTTGTAAACCTATATTTCTTTTATTAATATATGATTTTTGTGTTGCTATTCAAAACAAACAAAAAAGTACCCACTATAAATATATGTGAATGAATTTATTTTAGTAAAATAAATATTAAATTGCTTTTAACTAAAAATAATGATGCCCAATTAAAACTCCGACTAGTATCAAAGAATTTATTAAATTAAAAATCCAATCTTGTTTTATGTGAATTTACTTCTATTGGAATCTATTTTCTTTCAATAAAAATCCTAGCTATTAAATTGTTAAACCGCAATTTATCGTTAAACAACACTTTAATTGGTGAATTGTTAAACCTATTCTGGACTGTCTAGAATGTTGTGGATATTTCCAGACCTGATGGTGAGAAAATGGTTCGGTAAACAGAACTTTCTAGATAATACAAGATTATTCTTCCATCACGTTTAAATACCCTGAACCTTTGAACAATGTAATTCACATTAAGCATCCATATCTAATCTATTCCCTTACGATTCTAAATTTACAGAGTTCTCAGCTACAACAAAAATGTCTTTGATTCCAAGTTTCTTTAATGGCCGAAGGAGCAACGTTTACGATCCATTCTCTCTTGATGTTTGGGATCCCTTCAAGGATTTTCCATTTCCAACTTCTGCACTTTCTGCTTCATTCCCTCGTGAGAATTCTGCTTTTGTGAGCACACGAGTTGACTGGAAGGAGACACCAGAAGCACATGTGTTCAAGGCTGATCTTCCTGGACTGAAGAAGGAGGAAGTGAAGGTTGAAATTGAAGATGACAGAGTTCTTCAGATAAGTGGAGAGAGGAAGGTTGAAATTGTCATGAACTTCCAAACTTCTTTACCAAGCATAACATAGTTAATGACGCTTAGGTTTTTGAACCAGATAGCTCCAACATTCTTATGTGTGACATATGATCCCAAGAAATCCACAGGACACCTTTAACATGATCCTAGTTATGCCACCACCAAAAAGAGTTCATCATTTTCTTTATTTCTTTCCCTTAAGAAGGTTGGAAGCAAGAAGAAATTCACGACATAAGTCAAAATATATTGGAGAACTGACTTAAAAAGCGTTTCTCCTCCTGCTTGAAAAAAACACTTATTACTCCATGAGTTGATGTTTTTACAAACTCTTTCTTTTATAATCTTAAACTTGGTAGGCCAAGATATCTGCATATACCCAGAACCTGTTGAACTACTAGAATATTAGCTACCGAGCTCTTTACAATAGGAGAAACATTTGGATACATAAGATTTTAAAAGTTTGAAAATTAATGGTTTGACCAGATGCTTATTCATATGTAGCAAGAACTTTTTTCACAACATTTGCTTTGTTCTCATCAACTCTAAAGAAAACGGAGCAATCTTCAGCAAAGAGAAGATTAGAAATGATCGTTGCATTCTGATAAATTTTGATGTCATGAATATTCTCCTTTCTCCATCTTGTTTGATAAGCGTCTTTGACCTCCAAAACAAAGAATAAATAAAGTAAGGGAACCCCTTGCCTCAATCCATATCCTAGAATAATAATAATAAATTCTACTGAGGGTGGTAAAATGGGTCTGATCTATGATGTTTTATCTATATTTTTTTTGCAGTACAAGATAATGTTTTAGACCTTATTCTCTATTGTGTCCATCCTATTCCGTTTCATTTTTTTTCCAGGTTTTGCGTGACATAGACTTTTACATATAATTTTATAATCTTAAGATCTAAAAGATTCAATATCCATGTATATGTCTAATCCGCATTCACTATCTTAATTATATTCGTCTACTCCATTCCGTTTTTTCAAACTTTTACAAAACGAAACGAACCTAATGGTAAAAGACATATTCATTCCCATCCATAAATTCTACCATAATACCATAACAGAGCAATCCTTAATTAATTTACTATAATAAATTATTTATATAACTTTCTATATTTTTCTTTCATAATTTGACTTATTTAAATAAGAAAAATCATGTTATTATGAGACAAATTGACATATAAAATAATTTTTTAGTGGGGGCTTAAATCTACTTAATCACTTGAACCGATCCCGCTCTTATTTTATTTATCCATTTTTAGATAAAACTCATTAAGTAATTGTGACGTGTATATCACATGCTAAATGGTCATATCAATAAAAAAAATAGAGTTAAAGTCTGCATATGGTGGAATCATACTTTTTTTTAAAATTGGTTGTGATGTGAATCCCATGTCGCTATATTTGCTCAGTGACATGATTTTGGATTTAGTGACGTGAATATCATGTAAAAATTGACCAAGTGTCGTATTTAAGAGTCTTCTCAACATTTTTGTCTTTATTTTTTCATTTCATATAATAAATCATCTCATGACGAATTTATCCAGAATTTGGATCATTTGAATGAATTCTGTAAAAATTAAAATTAAAAGACAAAAGTACATAAGTAAAACAGTCAAACCGTTTTTGTCATGGTTAGAAATGGGAATAGAGCATACTGACCCAAATTGTTACTATGATAGAGATGGGAATAGGTTTGAGGGGTTTATAGTCTAATTTATTTAATACTAAACCAAGACAGACTTATTAAATAAAAAAATCAGGCCTTAAATTTATTTTTAAGTATATTTAATTAAATAATTCATACTTAGACTATGAAATAATATATATATATATATATATATATATATATATATATATATATATATATATATATATATATATATAAAAGTAAAAATAGGTTGACATATATTTACATATATATTAAAAATAGTCTAAATAGACCACTGGCGGTTTTTGGGCCCGGCTAGGTAGGGCACATGTTCAGGCTCAAGGGGCCCAATTTTTTCTTTCTATTATTAAATAAAATAAAAAATAAAAAGTTTAAAAAAAATAGTAAAGGAAAAGAAAACTGCATCGAAAAAGGAAAAAGGGTTCACAGCCTCCTCTACATCTCGCCTCACTGTTCCGAATTCCGATCTGCATCAACTTTGTAGTCCTTCTTCAAACAAATTTTTGTTCAGAAAACCAATTGTTAGTTTCAATTTCACTTTCTTTTACAATTTTAGAAAATATTTATACTATTTTGTATGAGATTTGGTTGAATGTTGTTGTAAAAAATTATTGATGACAATGTTATAGTGATATTGTTGATGTAAAAGTAAAAGATTGTAGAAAAAAGTTGAATGGAGAAATTGTTAATGTAGAAAATTTTGATGACCTTGATGTAGAAATTGTTGAATAGTTGATGTAGAAATTGTTGAAATTTGAAAACTTGATGTAGAAAATTTGATGTGGTTTGTGGAAGGAGACAACTCAGACAAGTTCAGATTGAAAAATGGAGTGTAATTTATAAAGACAAGTTCATCTATTCATGTGTCAAAAATCCTGAAATTTATATAACTTAGAATTTAAATATGAATATGAAGGAGTTGTTTTTTTTTTACTATTTATTTGTGGTGTCAAAATTGGTGTGGTATTATCATCATGTGCTGTCCAATTTTCAAAGAAAAGTTTTGAATGTGTCATGTTTATAACTTATCATGTGTTGTCTAATAGACTAATAGGATATTTATAAATATTTTATATTATCCTTGTTTTAATTTGACATTGCAATTTGCAAATAATGATATTAGACTCTTGTAGTCTTGTTGTTGCTAGTTTACAATAGGCTAGTCACTGTTGCAAATAATTATATTACATTAGTTTACAATAGGCAACTAACTTCATGTATCACGCCTAATGACTTTTGTAGTCTTGTAGTCCCATTTGGGTTAATATTTACATGGACCTATTTTTATTATAGTTAAGGTCAATTTTTTAAGAAAAATATTTATAATTTTTTGATGTAGAAAAATATTTACAATTTTTTTATGTAGAAAATTGTGATAATTAATTAAGTGTTTTTTATAAGTGATTATATTTGTAGTTGGATTTCATTTGTTATGTTTGGAATTTTTTTCAGAGATGAGGAGATTTTTGGTTGAGTCAGAATTAGAACCAGAACCACCGCCGTCTAATGTGGTTAATGAGTTTAACCCAAATGAGATTGTGCGTGATCCAAGTTATAGGAAACAAATTAATGAGTATGCTCCGGATATTCAAGATCAAGTGAGGAGGGCATATATATTGAAGGGTCCAATGCAACCAGATTTGCCAAACTTTCCTCGTACTCCATTTGGAAGTGTTAAAAGAGCATTTAGTAAATCATGGTATAAGAATTATACATGGTTAGAATACAGTGAGATCAAGGATGCAGCTTATTGTTTTTATTGTTTTCTCTTTAAGAAACCCGGGAGGGCCGAGCACTTTGGTTTTGAAGTCTTCACTAAAAGCGGATATAAAGATTGGAAGCATGCATCACAAGGCTTGAAAGATCACGTTGGTAGTCATAATAGTTTTCACAACTCATGTGTCAAACACTACGATGATTATAATAATCAAAGACAGAGTGTGGCAAGTAAGTTTGTTAAAGCAACCAAGGAATCAGAAGAATTATATAAGATTCGTTTGACTTGTTCTGTAGATTGTTCAAGATATCTCATTGCACAAGGCATGGCTTTCCGTGGCCATGATGAATCCTCTATTTCTCTAAATAAGGGAAATTTTAGAGAGATGGTAGATTGGGTAAAATCTAAGAATGAACAAGTAAGGGATGCTTTTGACCGTGGTGGAAAAAATTGCACCATGACTTCCGGTGACATTCAAAAGGAGCTTGCAATGTGTTGTGCACATGAAGTTACCAAGGTGATTATGGAAGAGCTTGGTGATAGACAATTCTCTGTGCTTATTGATGAGTCACGTGATATATCAGTCAAAGAGCAAATGGCAGTGATGTTGAGGTTAGTAGTTGTATTTTCTAATTTCCAATTTTCATTACCTATTGTTCTTTATGTCATCAAGTAAACTTGCTGAATTTGTTTTAGGTTTTTGAACGAAAAAGGGAATGTTGTGGAGAGATTTATTGCTCTACATCATGTCAAAGATACTACATCTGAGTCATTAAAGGATGCTCTTTATGGTATTCTAAGTAAATACGCATTATCTATTTCAAGGATACGCGGGCAAGGATATGATGGAGCTTCAAATATGAAAGGTGAATTTAATAGTTTGCAAAGAAAGATTCTAGATGAAAACCCTTATGCTTTCTATGTCCATTGTTATGCTCATCGTTTGCAACTGGTTGTTGTTTCTGTTGCTAGTAGTTGTTCATCTATTCATGATTTCTTTGAGTACATCTCTTTGATTGTGACCACAACAAGTGCATCTTGTAAGAGGAGAGATGCTTTGATGGAGGCACAACACCAAGATATTTTAAATAAACTTGAGATTGGTGACATATCCAGGGGAAGAGGCTTGCACCAATCATTTAGTCTCACTAGACCCGGGGATACAAGATGGGGTTCACATCATACTACATTGTTTCGTTTGGATCAAATGTGGTCCTCCGTGTTAAAGGTTCTTAGTATGGTTGATGAAGATGGACGTGGACCATCTCAAGCAGCGAGTTTAATAGAAAAAATGGAGAGCTTTAAATTTGCTTTTATTTTGAAGTTAATGCTAAAGTTGTTTGGTATCACAAACGAGCTTTCAAATGTCTTGCAAAAAAAAGATCTTAATATTGTGAATGCCATGGAATTAGTTGATGTTGTCAAAGCTCGGTTGGCCATAATAAGAGAGAGTGGCTGGGATAATTTATTGGAGGATGTCCAAGGATTTTGTGTTGCTAAATGTATTCCGGTGCCAAATATGGATGACGAAATACCGGTTCGGGGCCGTTCAAGGGTAGAAGGGAGGACTATCACTAATCTTCATCATTACCGTGCAGAGATTTTTTATGTTGTTATTGATAAAATATGTGTGGAGATGGATCATCGATTTAGTGAAGGAAGTAACATTATCCTTGATTGCTTCTCATGTCATGATCCCAAGAACTCTTTCTCCAAGTTTTATGTTGGTAAGCTTGCTCGTCTTACTGATATTTATGATGCAGACTTCTCTGATGATGACCGTGAAACAATAAGGGATCAACTTGAAACTTATGTTCTTCAAGTAAAAAGAAATGCTTCATTTTCCACTTGTGAAGATGTTCAAAGTTTGGCTATGAAGATGGTTCAAACTGAGAAACATTTGGTATTTCCATTGGTTTACAAACTTATTGAGTTAGCTTTGATATTGCCGGTGTCGACAGCATCCGTTGAAAGAGCTTTTTCAGCAATGAAGATTATCAAGTCTAAATTGCGCAATAAGATGAATGACGTGTGGTTCAATGACTTGATGGTATGTTACACCGAGCGAGAGATATTCAAGTCACTTGATGATGTTGATATTGTTCGAACATTCACCGCAAAGAAGTCTCGGAAAGGACATTTACCTCGTGATTTTATTTAACACGCTATTGTAAGGTTATGTTTCATCTATATTATATACAATGTGAATTTTTACGGATTTTAAATTTTTTACCCATGCTTTATTATTTTTCTGGCTCCGCCACTGAAATAGACTGACATATATATATATTGTTCTGGACTGGCCTAGTAAGTGCCCTACGCCAAATTAAGGTCCAATCCAATATTCAACTGGGCATAAGTCCATTAAGAGATCAACCAAGATATGATCGTTATAAGAAAAGAGTTGTTAAGGATATAGTCGTTGGGGACTTCCCCCTCACGCGCTATAACGTCTTTTACGCGACCAATTGCCCTCCAAAGTTACAGGAGGCAGTTATGCTCAGTCAAAGTCTACGCGCCCGCAATCTACGGGCACATGCCCTTATAAATACCCTCCACCCTTGGAGTGTCAGGTATTCTATTCTAATCATCCAATTTCTTACGCTTTAGTTTGTCTCACACTGAAACTTACTTGAGCGTCGGAGTACCTTGCAGGTGCACCACCCCTTCTCCTATAAACATCATCACAATCTCATCTGAATGCCACGAAGACCTGTCCGGATCATTTATGTACAGTGGCGCCGTCTATGGGAAACTATCATCTTTCCCATCTTTCGTTCCCAAGGTCCATTCTTTCTTTCACCGCAAGATCAAAGCTCATTTCTTTGTCTTCATGGCTACCCAGGCCAATGAGATTGTGAAAGACACCCCTACGATCGCCATCAGCGACAGAGATAACACTGGAAACCAAGGGGTTTCCCAACTCAATGTCGGTCACAACGAAGGACATCCTTTTCCCCCAGCTTCGAACAATCTGAAACAATCGCCCGTCACTCACGGGGACCTTATGTTCGAACCAATCACCATCCCGTCGGACGCAAATGTTGGCACTCAGGCTCTTATCATCGCCCTCAATAGGGCAAACTTCACTTTCTTTCAACAGAGCGAACGCATACAGGTTCTCGAACGTAACCATCGTTTACCTTCACCATTCAGGAGACAGCGTCGCATAGGCTCTCCCCGCAATTCTTGATCTCATTCACGAGTCGTAAAGGGAAAGATCCCAGACACCTTTCTCCTCGTATAGATCAAGATATGCCTGAAGGTTCACGCCCAGAAAGGGCCAGGAAACATACTCGATCTCCTCTCCGTAAGACGAGGCGCTCGCTCGAAGATCAGGATCAAAGCAAGAAGTCTCGTTACGATGAAGGCTGTCATCGGCGAATCAGATCCCCGTATCCTGAGTCCGGAAGCAGTAACGACGAAGATCATCGCAGGCCGCTCAACCGCGAGATTATGGAGACCCGCATCCCACGCGGACTCGAGAAACCTCCTCCACTAGCCACATATGACGGGACCATCGATCCCGAAGATCACACTGAAAACTTCGAAGCCATGCTCCACTATCATAACATGGAGGGTGCAATCAAATGTAGGTTGTTTCCTATCACCTTGCGTAAAGGCGCGATGTCGTGGTACAAGCATCTCCCTGCATGATCCATCACATCGTGGAAGGTCTTGAAAAGCCAATTCGCAAGGCACTTCACAACAACTAGGCGTCACCCAAAATCTGAGGCCACCCTCGAGGGGATTATACACAGGAAGGAAGAGTTCCTGAGGGATTACATCGACTGACTCAACAAAGAAGTCGTCAAAGTGCATACTACTGACCACATGAAGCGGTATATTTTGGAAAAGGGCCTACGCTTTAACAGCGAATTTTGAATAGCTGTGGGTATTGAACCTTCCCAATCCCTTGCTGAGCTGCTCCACAAAGCCCAAGCGTAGATCCAATACGAAGAAAAGGAGGTCGCGTACAAAACACGGGATTCAAAAAATCAGAAGAATGCAAAAACTCATAGGCAGAAAGACAATGACGAGGCCTCTCGACGTGAAAAACAAAGAGATGAACGTCCTCGAAAGAGTAGATGACCAGCAGGTCGGTTCTCGGAATACACTCTTCTCACCGCATCTTGCGAGAAGATTCTAAGTGAGTGCATCAACATTGAGTTCAAGCAAGGAGGTGTTTGTTTCCCCAAACCAACTGCTTCCAAGGCCAATACCGACAAGAGTAAGTATTGTCGATTCCACCGCAGTCACAGACATGTCACTGAGGATTGCATCCACCTCAAGGACACGATTGAGATCCTCATCAAAGAGACACCTTAAGAAGTACGTCAAGGACGGAGCTCCTCGACAAGAAGATACGAAAAGAGTCGATGAAGTCACCGAGGAAGTCGCCCCCATGCAAGTTGCCATGTCAGTCACCAGACCCGAGGATTTCTTCATTCCTCGAAACCTCTTAAGCATAAGATACTTTGCGTCACACAGCCCCTGGGAGTACTTCCGATCAACCATGCTCATCTCAGGTGGAGGATACAACGAGATGATCTTCGAGTCCATTAGGCGAAACCTCGAGCATCTGGTCGATTCATCGCCGATTCAGCTTTCATCTATCGAGAGAGTCAGGGGGAAATACCAGCCAATCACTTTCTACAGGGAGGAACTCCTCGGTGGATCTCCAAACTCCCATATCCCTTTGTTGATTTGTGCAAAGATGGCAAAGAGAGATGTCCGCAGAATTCTCGTCGACCAAGGAAACTCAGTCGACATCATGTACACTTCGCTCTTTCGAGCACTGCAACTTGATCAGAAAAACTTATCCCCGTATGTTGGTTCTGATTTGAAAGGATTCAACGGGGCCACCACCAATCCTTGGGGCTACATCGAGCTGAAAGTCATGTTCGATGAAGGAGATGCCTCCAAGACAATTAAGACACTTCCTGGTGATCGACTGTCCATCCCTCTATCAATACATTCTGGGAAGGCCAACATTGGTCGAACACATCATCGTCCCTACAACAGTCCACCTCAAAATGAAGTATTACACAGAGAAGGGCCACATGGATACTCTCCATAGGGACACTAAGGCAACGCGAAGATAAATTGAAGCAGCAACCAGGGGCCAAACTGTAATAGAGACTGCACCAAAGAGCAGCAAGCGCGCAAGAGACGAAGGCTCTTCAACTGACGACGTTCAACCCGAGAAAAAGCCAACACCTCAGATCAACACTATCGACCTCGATCCTCGCATCCTCGCGGATTCCGTGGAAGATATTATTACAGACAGAACACTTGTTCTGCGTCATTTTCCCGCAGGAGACCTTGAAGTTGTAACCTTCGGAGACAACCCCGACAGAGGAGTTTGCATCGACGCAGGCCTTCCTGACGACGTCAAGGAATAGCTGAAGCAATGTCTACGCAACAATGCTGAACTCTTCGTCTGGAGCACCGCCGATATGCCAAGCATCTCCCTAGAAATTGCATGCCATGAGCTCGCCATCAACCCAACAGCACGCGCAATTGCCCAGCGCAGATGCAAGCGATCCGAAGAAAAAACTCTAGCTGCTGAAAAACTAGTCAAGGACCTTTTAGAGGCCAAATTTGTAACCGAGGCCAGGTATATGACTTGGCTCTCGAACACTGTACTTATGTAAAAATCTAATGGGAAATGGCACCTCTGTATTGACTACACCGATCTTAATTGGGCTTGCTCGAAAGACTCTTACCCTCTGCCCAGCATAAATAAGTTGGTTGATAATTCCACAGGTTTTTAATTGATATCCTTCATGGATGCATATTCTGGGTACAACCAAATACATATGGCCGACAAAGATAAACGGCATACCACATTTATGACCCCGAAGGGAAACTATTGCTACAACGCAATGCCCTTCGGGTTAAAAAACGCAGGAGCCACATATCAATGCATGATGAACAACGTCTTCCAATCATAAATTGGGGACTTGTTAGAAGTTTACATGGACGATATGGTCGTCAAGTCTATTCAAGAGTTCGACCATACCTCTCATCTCTAAAGTGTGTTCAACCAGGCTAGGAAATGCATAATGCATTTTAACCCTCACAAGTGCACCTTTGGTGTAAGAGCGGGAAAGTTTCCCGGCTTCTATCTTACAAAAAGAGGGATCGAGGCCAACCCCGACAAATTTCGTGCATTCTCAGAATTTCCTACGCCTAACTCAAAAAATTCAATCTGATCCTTAAATGGTATGCTCGCTTCGTTGTCTCAATCTGTGGCGAAATCCGCTCAACATGCCTCCCCCTTCTTCAAGCTGCTTCGTAAGGAAGCCGCGTTTGAATGGACAGAAGAATGCGAGAAGGTTTTGTGGCACCTTAAACAAGCCTTATCGGAACCCCCGATTCTCTCTAGACCAACAACCGGGAGATCCTCTACCTATATTTGTTTGTCAATACTGAAGCCATTAGCACAACTCTCATAAGAGAGGATTCTGACGGGTAGAAGCCCCTGTACTTCACAAGTAAAGTCTTTCAAGGGCCAGAACTTAGATATCAGCAGATATAGAAAGTCTCCCTCGCGCTCGTGACCGCTGTCAAGAGGCTGTGGCATTATTTATTGGCGCATATGGTGGTCGTGAGAACCGATCAGCCCATCAAGCAACTTTTAGCCCGACCAGATATGGTCGGGAGAATGCTAAGGTGGTCCTTGGAGTTGTCTGAATTTGATATATGTTACTAAGGTAGGAAAGCTCTAAAATATCAGGCCCTGACCGACTTTGTCATTGAGATGACCCCAACAGAAACCACGTCAAAAAACGCCCACAAGTGGATCATCTACGTCGATGGAGCATCTGGACCCTCTGGAAGTATGGAGGGGATCATCCTCGAAAACAAAGAAGGCCCTGTGATCGATGTATATCTAGTCCTTTCTTTCCCAACATCTAACAATCAAGTTGAATACGAAGTCTTCCTGGAAGGAATCCGCCTCGCAAGGGACATGGGTGCCCAAGAGGTCAGGATTTTCACCGACTCACAGTTGGTTGTGTCACAGGTAAAGGGGGAGTATCAAGCAAAGAACGACAATTTGGTCGAATACTTGGCACTGGTGTAGCGAATGCTCGCACACTTCAAGTCCATGGACGTCCAACATATCTCGCACGAGCGTAACTCGTGAGCAGACGTCCTGTCAAAATTAGCAAGTATGTGAATTAAATGCAGAAACAAATCCATTATCCGGGAAACGCTTCATCGTTTTAGCATTGAAAATCCTGGCGTTACCATTGACATTAACATCATAGGTAACAACAGTTGCTAGATGATTCCTGTATTCCAATACTTAACGACCGGTGAGTTGCCCGAGGATAAGAAGGAGGCCAGTGCTACTAAATGTCGTGCCTCCTCCTACGTCCTTATGGGTGGCAAGATGTACCGCCAAGGATTCTCAATCCCACTCCTAAAATTCTTCGAGGAAGAAAACGTATATGACGTCCTGCATGAAATACACGAAGGGATTAATGCCCAACATTTGGGTGGCAAGTCTTTGGCCCGAAAAGCACTACGAGCAGGTTACTATTGGCCAACCATGCAAAATGACGCCAGAAAACATGTAAAGAGGTGCGAAAAGTGCCAAAGTCACGGGGATATGCACATCGCACCCCCCGACATTCTGAAAACAATGTCATCACCATGTTCATTCATGCAGTAGAGTATGGACATCCTCGGACCCTTCATGACGGGTTCTTTCCAAAACAAGTATATGATCGTGGTTGTTGACTACTTTACCAAATGGATAGAGGCCGAGGCCCTGGCCAGAATCACTGTGTTCAACATTCTACGATTTTATAAGAGAAACATCTTGACCAGATTCAGCGTACCACAATCCCTTATAATGGACAACGACACTCAGATCACATATAGGAATTTTCTAGACTTTGTCGCCAAGACATGAACCAAGCAATGTTTTACATCCGTCGATCACCCCCAGACAAACGGGTAGGTCGAAGCCGCCAACAGAGTCATTTTATGGGGCCTAAGACGAAGGTTGGGCGAAGCTAAGAAAAGATGGGTCAAGGAACTCCACAACGTACTTTGGGCCTACTGGACCACCCTACACTCGACTACCGGGGAGGCCCCATTTCGGATGACATACGGGACAAAAGCAGTCATCCTCGTGGAAATTAAAGAGCCTTCTCATTGCATAGAGTTCCCTTTAGAAGAAGAACTCAACGATGAGGCATTAAGAGAGGAACTCGACTTGGTCGAGGAAGTCTGTTCAGGGGAAACTCTCTGCGAAGAATCCCTAAAACAAAAATTCTTGTTGTGCTACGACAACTGAATCATCAAACAAGAACTCTTTATGGGCAACCTTGTCCTGCACAGAAACCAGAAAGACTCGCGTGAAGGCAAGCTCGTAGCCAACTGGGAAGGACCATATTGCATTAAGTCTAAAACGGGTATCGGGACGTACTACCTCGAAGAACTAAATGGGGAACCATTTGCTTGACCATGGAACTCTGAAAATAAAAAACAATATTACAACTAAAAATTCATCCAAAACGCGGAATAGCTGTCGGCTAACAAACCACATCAATAGGGGAAGAAGTGCTTGGCCACAGGGATGTATCGTGGTATAAATACAACCCTCAGCATAAATGTGCGTGACCATTTGCCCATTATTCGGGCAACTGAATCTACCAGCGTGGCAGACCCCCAGCTCGCGATAGGAAAGGTCTAAGCCTTAGGGGAAAAGGGACATGACCGCGTCCTCGATCCCCTTTAGCGAGAAAAGATCTCACCCTTCGTCGAGTTCCATACACTGTCGAGTTTAATATTATCACGTCGAGCACTTACCCAATTCTTTAAAAACTTGGAAATCATAAAAGAATACATAAAATGAGTAACAATGCACGAACAAAGTAGAAAATAACATCATATTAACACAAAAATACCGACCCGGACATTGTCATAACATACAAAGAAAGGGGGCTAAGCCCCATACCAAAAATCCATCAAAAGGTGGCGCGCAGGCCAAGACAATAACATCATGCATGCCAAATAACTATTCGTCATCAGGAGGGACCACCATGTCATTCTCCACATGGTGCAAAGAACCGGTACCTTCGACGACCAGATCCACACCAAGGTTAGTTACTTTGAGTTGTTCTATCGCATTGTAGTAATCAAACGAGTCCATGGACAGGTTGTCTTGAGCAGGCAGAAGAATCCGAGCAATAAGGTCCGCCCTGGACACCATACATATTTCCTCCTCAGCCTCGTCCTCGCCAAAAGCTAGTACATTCTCTTGCTTCTGAACCATTTCCTTCAGTTCTTCATTCTCTGAAATAGCAGCCTTCGCTTTTTCCTGCTCGGCCCTCAGCGTGATCAACAACTCTTTCTTTGCCTCTAAGTGCCCATCGAGCTTACACAGATTGTTGTAAAGCTTCACACTTTCCTCCTTGAGGTCATCTATCCTCTTCTGGGCTGCCAGCATATCCTTCTTGGACACCAGATCAGCGTTGCTGAAGGCAAGAGAAGTCTCCAAGATTTGTATCATCCCCGCAGCATCTTGGCACAATTTGGCTTTCAAAGTCTTGCGATCAGATAAAAGGATGTCTGCAGCATTAAGGTCGGGGACCCGAACAGGTGCTCCTTCAATGAACAGTGACCTATGCGTCACATGTAACACCCCGATTTCATAAATTATTTAATAAAGTGATTATTATGAATATGGGTGGTATTTTTGAAATTATAAGTGAAGAATTGTTTATTTAAATAATAATATAATGATAATGTGGTATTATTTGAATATTATTATTAAATAAATAAAATAATAAGAATTGGAGGTCTAAGGGGCAAGGTGGTAAATTGGTATGGTTTTATGAGAAAGGAAAAGGGAATCATCTTTCATTCATCGTGTTTTGGTGAAAAGAAGACGTTGGCTCTGGAGAAAGAGGAAAAAGGGAGAAGAGCAAGAGACCCAAAGCTCCAAGATCAAGATTGTTCAAAGAATCGATTGAATCTAAGGTAATGGGGGAGAAAGGGTTCTATATTGGTGATCTAACATGAAAAGGTATTTGGGAGTTCCTTACTCACTTAGGGATTATACGATTTGATCAATTTTGATAGAATTGTGGTATGTTTATGAAAATACATTGTTGATTGTTTGTATTGGGAATATTTGTTGTTGAATTGCATGATATGAGTGGTATGAAATCTGTCATATGGTTATTGTTGTTGATGATGATGTAAATTGAGGAGATGAGATGAAACCTAGAATTTTACCTAATTTGATTAGTAATGTTAGGTTGAGAAGATAATGAGGAATTAGAAGTATAAACTTAGTATAAGAACAATAATTGGAATGTTTTGAGTGATAAAAGTGAGATAATAGTAATGGAATTCGAACTGGTATGGACTGGTGCAAGAAAAGTGATTTTTACGGAAAAGTGATTTTTGGGCGCAGGGCACCTGACACGGGTGGCCGTGTCATGCTACTGGAAGATGATTTTGAGGGAGTTTTGGAGATATGGACTTCAGAGGGCCTGACACGGGCCGTGTCACGCGACACGGGTGGCCGTGTTAGCCTTCTGTATTGGAGGAAAGATGGGTTTTTGAGTAGGTGTACCAGGCCGTGTGACAAGGGGGGCCGTGTCAGGTCTCTGATTTTGGAAAAATTTGGATATTTTAAGCTAGTTTCGTCCCATTTTCTTGGTCAATATTCGTACCATTAGTCTAAGGCATTGAGGATAACATCCATGTGTAAGTGTAGGACCTGACAACCGATAATTAGTGTGTGAGTTTTATATGATTAATTTGATTTGTATAACTTTATTAATAGATCAATTATAATGTATCGATTATGGAAATGTGTATTATCTGTACAAACCATATGATGGAACGGTTGATAACCGATGAAGGATTTGAGGATCAGGTTATGTTGGGCAATTACATGAGGCATAGTTGAGGATGAAATTAGTGAAGAGTTAATAGGACATGATAACCGGTAATTAGTATGTAAGGATATATGTTCTCATTTTGATTTGTATAATTTTTTATGATGAACCATATGGATTATATTGATAATGTGCATTGAATTTTGTCTGATTTTTATGTGACCCATGTGATGGGATGTGTGATAATTTATGAGGATCAGAAGGATCGTGATATGTATGATTATGTTCATGCATGTATTTTGGTATGCATAATCGAGTTTTCATATGCATGTATGGTGGAATAATCATGTCTCAGATGGAGCGTAAGTGATTATTCGGATTCATTGTGAATCGAGGTGTGGGGATGATTGTGTCTAAGTAGGAGCGCAAGCGATACATCCGGTCCGAATCGATGGACATTTGTTGAGTCGGTACCGCATTTGCATTGTGTCATGGAGTCACTTTGCATTTTATTGAATGAATGATATGTGAAATATGATATGTGATATGTGTTGATGATTTGTGCGAGACATTTGATTGATTGAATGATATATGATATGTGTTGATGAATAGAGGTGAGATTACCCTTTAAGATGTTATTTGCACCGTTAAAATATTGAAATGTTTTCTCACCCCTTTGTTGTTTGGTTGCATCTGTGCTTCTTCAGAAGTACGAATGATTCAGGTACTTGAGTACGCTCGGAGTACGAGTTGCTTGGTTGAGTCTTAGGAGTCGCTCTGATACGTAGCACAGGAGTTAGGAATCTTTGTTGTTTTATTTATTTCTTGTTAGTAATAGTTATGTATCACATTTTGTTGAAACTTGTAAATCAAGAGAATTGTTGAATGTTGTGGATATTTGGTGAATTGTCGTATGAGGAATAAAACGATATATATTTTCCGTTGTTTTAATAAAGAACTATGTGAACTTGATTTTTTGTTGAAAAAGTAGCACTCCACTGTTGATAAAAAAACTCTGATTTTCTTAATAAATAGTTATTTTATTTAACTGGAAAAAGTGAGTGTTACAATTGGTATCAGAGCAGGTTAGTCTGTCCGTCCAGGTTGTCGCGTGTCGTTTGTCCCTGAGTATACGATATGTGTGTGGAACACTATCGGTACTTGCTTGGTTGCTAACTGTTTGTTTGTATGTGTTGGTTGGAAATAAGTGGGGGAGAAGCTATTGCTTCTCTGGAGTGTTGGCTTGTGGTGTGTTGGAATTACAGAGGTACAAAGGTTGCTAAGGTTTGTGTTAACTACGGATTCGCTAGTGAAACAACTTAGTTCACGAGATGCGAGGAACGCTATTAGAGTTGGGAGATATGGTTTATGACCGTCATGATTGTCGACTATCTATTGACAAATTGAGGAACTTATCACCCTTAATCCCTTGTTAATTGTAGATGGGATCATGTTGGATACAAAAGACATATTTTTCAACTGAGATAGTATGTTTAGTAGACTGTTTGGAGTTAAGCCAAAGTTATTAGTGGTTTAAAAGAATAGATGTTGATTCCGGTATCTGGAAAAGAGATGGGTTTAAGGATTGAGTATGTTGATTAGATATCATCAATGGTTACTCCTCAGTGAGTAGGAAGTGAATTTGAGATTGACGATTGTGAAAAGTTGAACGTTATATCTACGGAGTGTGTAGAGGAACTTTTGAGAGGGGACTCGGATGTCTGATTTGGTTGCATATATGGTATTGATTGGGAGTAAGGTTACAGCGATGGACCGTCTGTAAAGCCCAAATTGTAATTGTGTTTTGAAGGATATATTAGAGGTGTGGTTATAAGGAAAGGTTGAACTATTCCTTGATCGGCCCCTGGTGCTAAGAGGAATAGTGGGAGGATTCATCGACAAAAAGTAATTGTAGGAGCAAAGGTGCCTTCTGGGGAAAACTTCGGTGTTATTGATATAGGAAAATGAGGATGTAAAGTCGCATGTTGATTAGTGAATATTCTAAGATTCACCATTGTAATGGGAATAAATTGGATTTGATTGATAAAGGATCAATAGTGAGTTGGACTTCATTCTCGTAGTATTGTTGTTGTTGTGAGTTGGATTATCGTGCCTACCAGAACCTTGACTTAGTTGGGACTTTGTGAGCATAGTATAAAGGGAATGTGGTAATTAGAACCAGGTGTTGACTAGTCATGTTGGATGAATTTACTGCGTTGAGGGATGTGGAATGGAGATTGAGGAGGTAAGTATTGAGTTATGTTTTGGCATAGTATAATAAGAGGTGGATGAGTTTTTGAAAGTATGAAGGTGTAAATTTTGTGGAAATTAATTATAACTATGTGTATTCACAATGTAGTGATGTTGGGCCATTGCCTTAGTAGTGTGGTATATGTTGATACAGAGTATGGATAGTTTCGTATATGTTTTTGAGACGGTGAACCATAAGCTACGGGATTGGTTAAAAGCTATTTGTCGTGATTAATTATGGGATGAAAGGAGAGAAATATAAGTATCATTGTATGTGTTGGATTAATATTATGAAAGTAGAAAAAGGATTTGTAGAATGTTGGAAATTGAAATATAAGAATTAGAAAAGATACAGTTATATACTAAGTTGTCAATGATGATTTTTATGAACAGGTGTGGGTGAGTTTGATTGTGTTGTTTAGAGGAAAGTATGGGTTAGAATGTAATTGGACTTAGTTAGTTGTTATTACAGGTTATGAAAAGTTTTCCAAGATCGTATTTTGTTGTTCGGATAACTTGTGAAAGATAAGTTGTTCGTTGAGAGAGGTCGTTTTGAGGTAGAGTGCTGGAGAGCCGGAGTAAGAGTTAGTTGCGATTACATTATGATTTTGTTTTATTTTGACGAGTTGTGAATATAATATTGGATAATGATTGTGATAAGTTGATTGGTTATTGGTACCTGATCGTAAAGTTGTAGTTGGCATTATACTATGAGAGGGAAGTTATGAAAGTATTTATCTTACCCATGGATTGGAAGTGGATGAAAGTGAAATTGGGTTGAGTATCCGATAATGTTATTGCTACGATTGGAGATTAAAGTGTTTGGTAATCACATGAACATGAAATTCTGATTTGATCAGGAAGAGTGGAGCATGAGACAACTAAGATAGTTGGAATGTTTGAGGTAAGGAGTTGGGAACCTTTCCTATGTTTGTATTAATAGTTAAAAAGTTGGACTTGAGTTAGCAGTCAAGAGACTTGCAGTTGGATATTAAGGTATGTTAAGTGAATTATTATAATTGTGGTGAAGGTTAGAAAGAGTTAAAGTTAGATGTGAATTTAATGGAATAGATAGTTGCGGGTAATCAGAGTACACAGCGGAAGAGTGAGTGGGTAATTGTTTATACGCAAATGGTTAGTAAAGACTCAAAATATTAAGCAATATGACCTGTTGAGATATTGAGACTATTGGACGTTCCGGAAATGGACGGGTAATAGTGAGAGGTTATCTACATATCGAGGATGGCAGGATATGTAGAGATATTAATATATTTGATGTATGTGCTCCATTTATGGGTTATGATTATGTCGCCTCGTTACTTATCGTGATGGTACGATTGCGAGTAACTAATTCCTATGATGAGAATTAGGGGAGCGTTACCTATGGTGATGGTAGCGATTTTTGTTGTGTCCTATTTCAGGTGTATACCTGTGTGTTGTGAATTGATGATGGTGGTGTTTGTTGTTGTGGTAGTTGTTATGGCACTAGTGTTGTTGTTTTGGGTTGTTTGTAGAGTTGCCGGTTTTGGCAAGGGAGTGATTAGTCAGGTGCGAGAATATATCTAAGTAATTCCATTGAGTACTATTTTCGAGGAAGAAAATAATATAAGTGGGGGAGATTTGTAACACCCCGATTTCATAAATTATTTAATAAAGTGATTATTATGAATATGGGTGGTATTTTTGAAATTATAAGTGAAGAATTGTTTATTTAAATAATAATATAATGATAATATGGTATTATTTGAATATTATTATTAAATAAATAAAATAATAAGAATTGGAGGTCTAAGGGGCAAGGTGGTAAATTGGTATGGTTTTATGAGAAAGGAAAAGGGAATCGTTTTTCATTCATCGTGTTTTGGTGGAAAGAAGAAGTTGGCTCTGGAGAAAGAGGAAAAAGGGATAGAAAAGTGAGAGACCTAAAGTTCCAAGATCAAGATTGTTCAAAGAATCGATTGAATCTAAGATAAGGGGGAAAAGGGTTCTATATTGGTGATCTAACATGAAAGGGTAGTTAAGAGTTCTTTAATCTCTTAGGGATTATGCGATTTGATCAATTTTGATAGAATTGTGGTATGTTTATGAAAATACATTGTTGATTGTTTGTATTGGGAATATTTGTTGTTGAATTGCATGATATGAGTGGTATGAAATATGTCATATGATTATAGTTGTTGATGATGATGTAAATTGAGGAGATGAGATGAAACCTAGAATTTTTCCTAATTTGATTAATAATGTTAGGTTGAGAAAATAATGAGGAATTAAAAGTATAAACTAAGTATGAAAACAATAATTGGAATGTTTTGAGTGATAAAAGTGAGATAATAGTAATGGAATTCGAACTGGTGCAAGAAAAGTGATTTTTACGGGAAAAAACGATTTTTGGGCGCAGGGCACCTGACATGGGCCGTGTCACACGACACTGGTGGCTGTGTCAGGATACTGGAAGATGATTTTAAGGGAGTTTTGGAGAGATGGATTTCAGAGGGCATGACACGGACCGTGTCACGTGACACATGTGGTTGTGTCAGCCTTCTGTATTGGAGGAGAGATGGGTTTTTGAGTAGGCGTACCAGGCCGTGTGACACGGGTTGTGTCAAGGGACACGGGGGGCCGTGTCAGGCCTTTGATTTTGGAAAAATTTGGATATTTTAATTCGGTTTCGTCCCGTTTTCTTGGTCAATATTTGTACCAATAGTCTAAGGCATTGAGGATAACATCCATGTGTAACTGTAGGACCTAACAACCGATAATTAGTGCGTGAGTTTTATATGATTAATTTGATTTGTATAACTTTATTAATAGATTAATTGGAATGTACCAATTATAGAAATGTGTATTATGTGCCATGTACAAACCATATGATGGAACAGTTGATAACCGATGAAATATTTGAGGATTGGGTTATCTTGGGAAATTACATGAGGCATAGTTGAGGATGAAATTAGTGAAGAGTTAATAGGACATGATAACCAGTAATTAGTATTTAAGGATATATGTTCTCATATTGATTTGTATAACTTTTGATGATGAACCATATGGATTATATTGATAATGTGCATTGAATATTGTCTGATTTTTATCTGACCCGTGTGATGGGATGTGTGATAATTTATGAGGACCAGGAGTATCGTGATATGTATGATTATGTTCATGCATGTATTTTGGTATGCATAATCGATTTTTCATATGCATGTATGGTGGAATAATCATGTCTCGGATGGAGCGTAAGTGATTATTCAGATTCATTGTGAATCGAGGTGTGGGGATGATCGTGTCTCAGTAGGAGTGTAAGATATACATCCGGTCTGAATCGATGGACATTTATTGAGTCGGTACTGCATTTGCATTGTGTCATGGAGTCACTTTGCATTTTATTGAATGAATGATATGTGATATGTGTTGATGATTTGTGTGAGACATTTGATTGATTGAATGATATATGATATGTGTTGATGAATAGAGGTGAGATTACCCTTTAAGATGTTATTTGCACCGTTAAAATATTGAATTGTTTTCTCACTCCTTTGTTGTTTGGTTGCGTTTGTGCTTCTTCGGAAGTACAGATGATTCAGGTACTTGAGTACGCTCGGAGTACGAGTTGCTTGGTTGAGTCTTAGGAGTCGCTCTGATACGTAACACGAGAGTTGGGGATCTTTGTTGTTTTATTTATTTCTTGTTAGCAATAGTTACGTATCACATTTTGTTGAAACTTATAAATCAAGAGAATTGTTGAATGTTGTGGATATTTGGCGAATTGCGGTATGATGAATAAAAAGATATATATTTTCCGCTGTTTTAATAAAGAAATGTGTGAACTTGATTTTTTGTTAAAAAAGTAGCACTCCATTGTTAATAAAAACTCTGATTTTCTTAATAAATAGTTATTTTATTTAACTGGGAAAATGGATGTTACATCACACATGGGGGTAGTCAAACTGGCCCGAAGATGTTGCGCCGATTTTTGGAGGAGAAGGGGGCTCCTCGGCCCTTAGCCTTTTGCCCAGCGGAGAACCACCCAGCAGGGTTCTCCCTGGTGTAGAACTGCCTGAAGCTACAAAATCGTCCAAGGTAGCTTGATCCTTGACAACCTCAACCTTGCTCTTGGGACCCTTCTTGAGGTTACCCTTATTTTTTTTCACCAGACGATCACACATCTCGGCCATTTACGCTGCAAAAGAAAACAGAACTGGTCAGTTACCAGATAAATCCACGAACAAAAAATTGAAAAGCTAAAAAACCACCAAAGAGTCGCATCGCTGCCTCTTTGTTCGGATACCTGAGTAACGACTTCACATTTATTAATTTGGCCTGAGTGGTCGACGTCCCATCAGGTCGAAGGAGGGCATGCCCGTCAAAATCCACAAGTTCTGAAGGACGGAAACTAGAAACGAAGTTAAATAGCTTATTGTAAGTCGTTGTGTCATCCGCCCCCAGGTTATTAGGGTTGGCAATATAATGCTCGCTGGGATGACGGAAATGAACATTCACCCACTCCAACAGAAAATGGGCCACTAGCCTCTCCTTGTCATCGGAAATCTCCTTGTCGTACAGTGAATCCATGGCAGCCAGCGAGCATGGTTGAATTACATAGAAGCAGTATTTGAAGTCCCGAACAGAATCCATGTAGGCCTTGAAGTGTCTGCTCGCTTGTTTTAACGACACCCAGATGTGTCGGTCGTCCTGGGACTTCATCTGAAGGTGGGAGATCATGAAGAACAATTTAACTTTCGGCCCTATCTCCAAGTAACGACATACCAGCTTTAAGGCCCTTATAAAGGCCAGAGCATTTGGGTGCAACTGGGAGGGCGCAAGCTCGAGGTGGGTAAAAATCGCTTGTTGAAAGTCAGTAAAGGGCAGGAGGTACCCAGCCTCGTGAAAGGCAAATTTGTACATTGGGAAACGAAGATCGGGATAGCGCGAGCAAATCCTTTTAGTAGGTTTCGATGGTAATGCCCGCCAGTTTGCAGTTTCTCTTTTTCTCCTCTTCTCAATCTTGTCCCATGCATTAGAGGCATTCACTGCAAATTGAGACGTCGTCTTCAGCAGCTCATCCATAATCCATAAATATTCGGATGCGGGGACATCTGCAGCAGAGATTTCCTCGACTTCATGTGCATCCTTTTGACTATTTTCACCTGAAAAGAAGAGGAAACACAATGAATTCGACGATCTCAAATCCACCCTTCCACTGTGATTCAAGTCAAAGGGCTTTAATAAGGACTGGGGACGTACCCCAAGTCATCCCCTTAACCAAGGAAAATACTACGAGGATGAAGCTAACACACTGAGCTCAACTTCGCCACTCTCAAACTGAAATTCACCGGGGATAAGTCCATACAGAACCTTATGCTTGGTCGAGCAACACTAAGTTATCATAAATAAATCTAGCATGGATCTAACATTAATCTGCTTACATCTTAAAGCTAACCCTGGTACTTCATGGACATTCATACGCATCTGATGAACATTCATCAGAATCTCCAGAACTTCATAAGAATTCCCATAAACTATGAAGATCCTATGAAGTTCATAGGATATTGATGAATGTTCATCAGGGAAAACTGCAGAAAAATAGGAAGGGGATGAAGATTACCTTGATCCATGGAGGTTTTCTGGAAAATGAACGGTGGTGACGATGAATGTCCGGCGAAAGAAGTTGTAGAAAGAATTTTATGGCGAGAGGAATAGTTCGTGCGAAATGACCAAATAAATTTCTTCCTCCCCTTTTATAATGTCTTAAGCTCGTGTGGGGAATCGCAAAAGCTAAGTAATTATTACCTAGGGCTAGCCCCAAGGTGTCATAAATGAATTACGACATTTCTCTACATGTGTCATTAAAAGCTTTAAACATTTTGTCTTCTCAAAAAGAGAATCTTTTGAAATATTTGTTTATTTACCTCCTACGGACAGATGTCTGACAAAAAAAACATAAGGAATTTTGTATTGTAACTTCTATAAGAAAGTTACGTCGACCATAACCCTCGGCACCTTAAGTCACTATCCTCGCTCAAGCACAGCTGTCGCACCCCAAAATTTGCCCTCCACAAGACAAGACTTTGTGTGCTAAGAGGTTCACAAGGTTCACAAGGCAAACAAGACATCTCATGAGGTTCACAAGGTTCACAAGGCTCACAAGACATCTCATGAGGTTCACAATTAGTCAGAAAGTTTGACAATTCCCTCAAACAATGCATCCTCCTAAGCAATGCATCTTAAAATAGGGTTTTAACTTTTATCAGGATAAATGGACTTCCAAGACTTCAAGTGAGCTTCATAGCATCCTATATGTGTTCAAGAATCCCCATGTCAAGTTTCAAGACTTTCCCAAAAGATTTGCTCAGTCAGATGATCAGATAGGTTAAAATCAGTCAAAGCAGTTAAAAAGTCAAACTGAGGTCAACTGTGGTCAAACCAAAGTCAAACTTCATGATTTTTTGCCAACATAAAGTATATGAAGTAAAATTCATCATTTGATCAAGGGTTGATCATGATTCATCAAGGAGATTTCAGATCATCAAGAATCAGGAGTTTCTAAATTAGGGTTTTCATAGGAAAAGTCAACTGAACTTTGACCAGCCATAACTTTCACATGCTTCATCAAAAATTTTCCATCCAAATCTCATTTTGAAGGAAATTTAATTCTCTACAACTTTATGTCTCACAAGCCAAGCCCAAAAATGCTTCATTTGGAAGGTATGAACTAAGACATTATAGGTCCTTTTAAAAGTCAACAAAAAGTCAACAACTTCAAAAGAGCATAACTTGAGAATGGTAAAAGATATGGACATGAGACCAAAGAGGTTAGTTAAAGGACTCTTTAAGCTTTCCAAAATGTCCAAGAACACCTTCATAGCATTAAAATTGAAGGATTTTTGCCCTTGCAAAGTTGAGAAATTTTTGAGAGGTTTATGAAGCAAATGGGGTCTTAGAACCAATTCTTTCCAAATGGGCTTGCATTTTTATGACCCAAACACTACCATGACATCATGCACGAATTAAAAATCATTTATTCAAATTTTTATTCATTTTATTTTATTTATTATGATTTTATACATTAAAAATCATTTTAAATCAAAATAAAATATAAAAGCCTCAATATTTGATATGATTTTTGTTCTAGAAAGTCATAAAGGTCATTTAAAGATGATTGAAATCATATAAGATCATATCAACCAAAAATAGTAAGAAGATATCAATTTTTTTTCTCAATATTTGATTTGATTTTTGTTCTAGAAATTCTTAAAGGCCATTTAGAGATGATTGAAATCATATAAGATCATATCAACCAAAAATAGTAAGAAGGTATCAATTTTTTTTCAATATTTGAAAGCATATATTTTTCAATCTCAAGTGATCCAAAAGTCCAAAGTAGGATATGATTTTTTGATCTAATTACACTCACTATATATACATGAAGAGATCACAAAGACACGAATTTGGCTGCTTCCAAGGGTAAGAACAATACTTCAAAATTTTCATAAAAAATTCATAATTTGGATTCTATTTTGCAGGTTATATCAAAGTGTTTTGAAGGTTGTAATCTCTTCCTTGATCATCCTTGATGCTATCCCAATGCATTACATCATCCAAAACTCATCAAAATGCATAAACCGATTTCATCTTATAGCTTAAAAATTGATTTTTCGATTTCAATGATATAAGCAATATAAATGAAGTTTGATTATATATTATTGTTCATGATGATGTTTGCAATGTTTCTGGATATTTTGATTTAATGTTTGATGCAGAAACAGCTAAGTGCCATTGCTAGGGCCTGAGTTCGAATCCCAGCTCCAGGTATGTTTTTTCATTTATTTTCACTATTTCTTTTGTTTTATTTATTTAATTCAATTAATTCTTTAAATAATAAATTTATAAAATAAATGTATATATTATTTTCTTTACAAAAACTTATATTTTTTTAATTCAAATTATTTTCTCAAAAAAATCAAATTATTCATATTTATTTTATTATATGTTCATATTATTAAATATATATATTTTGTAAATAAATTAATTAATATTTTAATTAATAATTAAAACCCTAATTTTTCTTAAATAAAAATCTAAACCCTAACTTTTTTCAAAACCCTAATTTTTTATTAACCTTAATTTTTATTAACTTTAATATTTAATTTAATTTTGTTATAAATTATAATTAAATAATTAATCATTTTTTGTTATAAGTAATTATTATTTGTTTATTATTATAATTATTCTATTTTCTTCTAAATTTTTTTCTAAATGTTTATTTAACTTAAAAAATAATATTTTCTCTTAAATTGTTATTTTTCTTTATATTTTTGCTAACCCCTTTTTATTATTATTATTTCATTATTACTAACCATTTAAATTATTGCTTATTTATTTTCTCGTTATTATTATTTTTTCCGATTATATTGTAACTATCCCAAAGCTTTGTAATAGTTTAGGTTTATATTTTTGCTTTATTTTTATTTATAAATATATTGCTTTGGTTAGTAAAATAGGGAGTGATAACATATTTGCTTTAAAATTAATTTAGATCACTAATAATAAGATAAATATTTGAAATTATACATGCACACACGTAAGTCGATCTTTGATCGCCATCTCACTTCCTTAAGGGTTATCCCTCATGTTGCCTAAACCAAAAGGTCAAGTAAGGTGTCTAAAAGCAAAGTCCCTTCTCTATTAATATCATCTTGTCCCTTTACGATTATAAGATCAAGTCCCTTCGATGTTGCCTTCGTAAATGATCTTGTCCCTTTCGAATAAAAGATGATAAGTCCCTTCGTATTGCTAAGACACCTTACAGTTGCCAAATCACAAATGACCCTTCACTTGTCCCTCATAACATCCAAGGTAATGACTACCTATTCCTTAATAATAGGGATAGTCTTACCATTGAAAGAACATTCAAGAACAGTAAAGATTTAATCATAGGGTAGGTTCCTCTTAAGTACTTGCTCACTCTTTCAAAAACACTTCATAACACTTCACATTTTCAAACAATTTTCAAAACAAAGTCTTTATATATATCCGTACAAGGATCATTATAAAGTACTTAAGAAAATTTTTAATCACACACTACACTTCTCAAAACAATTTAAAGTGAGCTAAGT
Source organism: Lathyrus aphaca (assembly GCA_963966055.1). Taxonomy (NCBI): domain Eukaryota; kingdom Viridiplantae; phylum Streptophyta; class Magnoliopsida; order Fabales; family Fabaceae; genus Lathyrus; species Lathyrus aphaca. Next base: position 119,983,598 of record OZ014521.1, on the reverse strand, counting down.
AACTAAGAGCCCATGGATAACCATGGATATAAAGGGTGCTAACACCTTCCCTTTGTATAACCTACCCCCCGAACCCAAAAATCTTTTAAGGTCTTTCCTGTTCTTTTATGCCCTTTCCTTTGGATAAAATAAAAGTCGGTGGCGACTCTTGCTATCCGCAACATTTAACTAAAGTCAGTTCTCCCACCGTGTTACAACAGCGACTTGGGGGGCTCATGTTCTGGATTGGCCTAACAAGTGCCCTACGCCAAATTAAGGCACAATCCAATATTCAATTGGGCATAAGCCCATTAAGAGATCAGCGAAGATATGACTGTTATAAAAAAAGAGTCGTTAAGCATATAGCCGTTGGGGACTTCCCCCTCACGCGCCATAATTTTTTTTACGCGGTCAATTTCCCTCCAGAGTTACAGGAGGCAGTTGTGCTCAGTAAAAGTCTACGCGCCTGCAGTCTACGGGCACGTGCCCTTATAAATACCCTACACCCTTAGAAGGTCATGTATTCTATTCTAATCACGTAATTTCTTACGCTTTAGTTTGTCTCACACCGAAACTTACTTGAGCGTTGGAGTACCATGCATGTACACCACCCCTTCTCCTACAAACATCATCACAATCCGAGCTGAAGGCCACAAAGACTTGTCCAAATCATTTCTGTATATATACATATGCATATATATTTTAAAAAAAATCTAATAATAGATCGGTGTATATATACATATATAAACTATAAGAGTTTTTAAATAGGCAAAATTATACCCAGGATCCTTTAAGTTATTTAATTGTAACAGTTTGGTCATTTATGTTATTTTCGAGACAAACGGGTCCTTTAAGTTATCTAACGTCTTCAACATTACCCTTCATCCAATAATTCGTTCCAAAAAAGGTGATGTGGCACTAAAGGTGTTGATGTGTGTGCTACATTTGCTGAGTGTGCTTGTTAATTGTTTTTGTTTTATCATTTAGATATTACTTACTCCTCAAATTAGATTAAAAAACCCTAATCCCAAATCAATGAAGGTTCTTTGGAGGAGAAGGCTACGCTGAAGGTTCTTTGTAGGAGACGTCATTGAATCGCGCCCTAACCTAAAGGTATAAATCGTTGTTTTATTTTCTTAATTGTGGTGTTTGTTGTATGGTAGAAATGTTGTATCTGATAATGTTGTTGTTAGTATAAATGTTAGGGTTCTGTGTCTCATTCCGTTTTTCGGTCTGTTTGTTGTCGTTGTTAATAGGTTAAAATATGGCTCATTTTGATGTGTTTTATGTTGATATCTATCATGGGGGATTTTTCATTGGTGAAAAGTATGAAGAAGGTGAAGTTACTAATTGTAGGTTAGACGCTAATAGATGGAGTTATTTTGAGATGTTGGAGATCGTTAAGGAGTTGAAGTATCCTGGATTTCTTGAAATTTGGTATGATTTTCCTGGAACATTGAAAGCTCTAGAAGATGACTTTGGTGCTTTAGAAGCATTGAACTGGGCCAAAACTAAAGGAAAGGTTGATATATACATAGTTCACCCTATTTCACAATCTAATATAGAAGTTGCCCTACTTGAACCTCTAACTGATGTAGTTTTAGAAGTTACCCTACCTGAACCTATTGAACCACAACCTGAGATAAATGAACCACAACCTGAGACTGATAAACCTACTAAGAGAAATGAACCACAACCTGAGGTAAATGAACCACAACCTAAGGTAGATGAACCACAACCTGAGGTAAATGAACCACAACCTGAAACTGATGAACCTACTGAGAGAAATGAACCAACTGAGACAAATGAACCAGTTACAAATGTCCCAGTTGAGCCTGTTATTGACAGTGATGACAGTGCTTTAGGACACATGTTTAATGACTCAGATGATGAGAATTTAAATGATGGATTTGATGAAGTGTTAGTAGGAGAAAGAGGATTCATTGCTGGGCAAAATGATCAACCACTTGATGAACTCATACCTGATAAAACACCTAAAAAAAGAAAGAAGAACATAGGAAGACCAAAGAAAAAAAGGTTGGAAAGGGAACTTAAGAAAAGGCCTTGGGTACATCCAAGAAACAAAAGGGGAGACCTAGTAAGAGGGTGGATGAAGGTTCAATTGCAACTTGTGTTGAAACTTCAAGTGAGGAAGATGATCTTGATTTTGGTTTAAGATAAAGGAGTGTTGGCAAGAGGGTATGTCGTGGTTTATCAAACTCTGACTATCAACCTGAAGAGCTAGAAAGTGATAATGATATGAGTAGTGATTATTCAAACTCTGACTATCTGCAGAAGGTAACAATTATGTCATTCAATCTTTTATTTTGTAATGAATATGTCATCTTGATAGTAATGAATTTAAATTGTAACATTATTTGTTTATTGCTTGATTATGGGTTGTTACCTGCAATAGAGGAGTTGTTACCTGGAGTTGACCAGAGGTTTTGTGTAAGACATTTGTATAACAATTTCAGGAAAAAGTTTCCAGGAAAACAGTTGAAGGAATTAACGTGGAGGGCAGCCAAAGGAACATACCCCCAAGCATTTGAGAGGGAAATGAAGGAGATGAGAAAGGTTAATGAGGAGGCATACAAACACTTGTTGAAGATCCCCCCTAGATTTTGGAGTAAGTCATAATTCAACTATAACACTAAATGTGATGTGTTGGTGAACAACATGTCTAAAACCTTTAATAGTGTTATAAGTGGACCAAGACAAAAGCCAATTGTAACAATGTTAGAGGAGATCAGAGGTTACCTTATGGACAAATGGATAACAAATAGAGGCATGATTGCACAGTATACTGACTTTGTACTACCAAGAATTAAGAAGGTGATTGCAAGAAGTCAAGAACTCTCAAGATACTTTATAGCAAGGTAATTCATCAAGAATATTGTGCAACAGAATTCTCAAGATATTTTATATATTGTAATTTAGCCTTCCCTTTTATGTTTTTTAGGTTATCAGGTGACATGATGTATGAGGTAAGGCATACTAGTACAACCAGTGAGAAATACGTAGTTGGCCTCAAGAAGTTTGAGTGCTCTTGTAGGGGCTGGATGCTAGGTGGAATTCCATGTAACCATGCAATTTTTGGCACCCTAAGTCGATCTGAGGACCCATCTAGTTACATCCCTGACTATTATAGGAAATACTGTTACCAGGCTTGCTATAAACCACTGATTTATCCAACAAATGGAGAAACTTGTGGCAAATGACACCTTATCCTGATATTCTTCCTCCCCCCAACCAGAAGGGCACCTGGGAGGCCAAAGAAAAGAAGAAATAGAGATGCTAATGAAAAGAGGAAAGACATATCAAATGTGTCCAGAAAGGGGTTACCAAATAAATGTTCAACATGTGGTCTTTCTGGACATAACAAGTCCTCGTGTCCTGCTGCACCAAAGCATTCCAGAACTGCTGCTACTACCTCATCTCAAACTCCCACCAATGCAGCATCTCAAAGAGCCACTGCTACACCATTTCAAACTCCCACCAATGCAACATCTCAAAGTGCCACTACTACCCCTACTCAAACTAGGCAATCACAAAGGACAAATACCAGCCCTAATGTTCAACAAAGTCAAAGAGTCCAAACTAGGCAATCAACATTGACCAAAAATCATGGAGTACAAACAAGAAGGTTCATCACAGTTTCTCAACTACTTGCCATGAGAAGGGCTGGACAGAGACCAATAACAGCCTTTCAGCCACCAACAAGTCAGAGACCGAAGATGCCTTTTAAGAGGAAATCAAATTAGAAAATTATGCATGTAGTTTGTTTTTTGAATCTGTTTTCTGAATCTGTTGTATCTATTTTGGGAACTTGTTGTAACTAAGCATATTATGCATGTTTTGAATCTTTTGGACATCTGTTAACAATCTTGAGCAATTTGAATGTTTTGAATGCTATCAATTTTGAATGTTATGAATGCTATCAATTTTTAGTCAATTTTGAATGTTTTGAATACTATCATGTTTTAGCAGTTTGAGTCAATTCTGAATGTTTTGAATGTTTTAGCAGTTTGAGTCAATTCTGAATATTTATGTTGTATTTTTGTTCAGTAATATGTAACAGGACATAGAAGATATGTTTTAAACTGTAACAAATAGGTCCTACTACTTTTTAAGTTGTAAGATAAAGGTTCTATTACTTTTTAAGTTGTAACATAAAGGTGCTACTACTTTTTAAGTTGTAACATAAAGGTCCTCTATTATTTTAAGTTGTAACATACATGTCTGCAAATTAACCAGGTTTTAAGTTGTAACATACATGTCTGCAAATTAACCATAAATGCATAATCTTCAATTGTCTGAAAATACTTTGCATCAAAGCAACAAACATTATGTCTTACAACAACCATACAAACCAACACTACAACACTCAAAACTAACTAACATCACCAATAACAAGTATCATCACTTTTTAAGCAACATACAAACCAACACTACAACAATCAAAACTAAACAAATTATGACATGAAATTGCATCTTCAACATCTTCAATACATTCTTCATCATATCTTTGTTGTAGTTGTCATCCCTTCTGAGCATCTTCATTTGTACATCCTTCTCTTCACATTTAGAACAATTTGAAAATGCATTGTATTGTATCTCTTGCCTGCCTTCATCACTGTGTTGGTTTTCGTACCATATTAAAAAATTGCAACCCACATTTTCATATTCACTTTGTTAACATAATCCTTGACAACAAACCCAAATCAGACAAATCATTAAGTTCAAACCCAACAAGGAAAAATCATTATCATAGCCAACCTATTCAAAGCATACATACCTTATAGTGTTTGCATCCCCAAAATAACTTACCCAAATTTCTTCCTATCTTCTTAACTGATCTTATCACTGCTTTGGATCCACACTTGCATATCGGTTCGATTCCTGATTGGGATGCACTCAAAATTAATGATTTTGAGTTCTCAACATTCCGATTAGTTCCGCTGCTGCTATATTGTGCCATTGATGAAAATCTTCAGAAATTAGGGTTTAATTGGGGAAGATGATACAATTAGGCCTTCAAATAATTCTGAATTTCGCAATATAATAAGACATCATGTAGTAACGGACACAACCAACAAAACTAACAGACACCTCAGCACCGTTTATGCCACATCACCTTTTTTGAAACAGATTTTGTAACTAAGGACGACGTCGAAGACGTTAGATAACTTAAAGGACCTGTTTGTCTCGAAAATAATATAAAGGACCAAATTGTTACAATTAAATAACTTAAAGGACCCTAAGTATAATTTTGCCTTTTAAATAATACTATGGATTAATTGAAAATCTTAATAGAAAACCGGCTTTTAAATAGACTTTCAATTATATCATGCTTTTAAAAAGGATATGCTAGATTAGGAGGAGGAGAAAAAAAAATTATATTAGATTATAGACCAAGTTGAGACCTTACCCGGTCCTTCTAAAATTTAGTCTAATCTAACATATTTCCACTCGGACCATGGTTAAAAGATGCAATAACTAATTTAAACTTAAATGATAATTATTTTGAATTAAAAAAATGAAAAGAAAAAGTAAATAAAAATATGACACGTGGAGAAAATTTGTTGCTTAATTATAGTTGAAGAGTGCAGTAATTATGTTAGTCAATAATCAAAGTCACAATTAACATACCCCAAACCTAGTTGATCGATCACAAAACAATAAAAAATATATATATATATATATATATATATATATATATATATATATATATATATATATATATATATATATATATATATATATATATATATATATATATATATATCTCAATTCTTCTTTTGCATGACACTGCATGCTCTCTATTCTTCATGAATCCAATACCTTCTGATTCTGATGAAGATATGTAAGTACAATATTTCTACATATTAATTATTCTTTCATATTTTTCTTCTTAAACTGTTCTTATTGTGTAGTTTCCGAATGTATTTGTATGATTACCTCAAGAAACGTGGATTGCACTACACCGCTGAAGTTTTCCGAATGGAAGGCCAAGTTACTTCAAAACCTCCCATTGGTATATATACTCATTTCTTTATATCTTTCTTTCTTGTTCTTGTTATGTTTCAATTCTGTGGCTGATTTTAACTGTGTTTTCAGAAATTAATCAAAATAATCCACATGGTTTCTTGCATAAGTTTTGGAGCTTACTCCATGATAACTTGTATAACCCTAGAAAAGAAATGCCACCCCCCCCCAATAAGGTGATTGTGCCTTAACAAAATGCTCATTCATGTTTTTTAAATGGTTATTGGTTTTGATTCTGATTCATCATAGTGCAATTAACCAAAATTCAGGTCCAAAATGTCGGTTCGGAAAGGGACACTACTACCTCACAAATATGTGGAGATGGATATTCTATGCAACTCATTGGAAGTAAAACTCTAATCGATCTCTACGTATTCTTTACTGTGTTTGATCTTGTATTTGAGAAGAGTTGGAAATTATGTTGATGAAACTGATTATGTTTGTTTTAATTTCTAATACAAGATTTTAAGGGCGACAACGCGCTTTCTTCCTGCGATTTTTCGTCAGACGGAAAAGTTTTGGCAAGTGGCGGGTTTGGGAAGAAGGTGAATTATCAATTTCATCAATTTTCCGATTCCTGTTTGTGTTTTTGAATGCTTATTATGGTTTTTAATTAAGCACAGGCTTTCATTTGCTACATGGATACTTGCAAATGTATTAATACATCAGAGTCACATTTAGGCCCCATCTCAGAAGTTAGATTTCAACCGAGAACAACTATATTTGCAACTTCTTCTCCTGATAAAACAGTAAAATTATGGGATTCAAATAAAGTGAGTCTCTTTCTTTTCGGTTCATGTTTGTTTGCTTCCTCTAATTTTGTAACATGAGCATTCATTCCGTTATATAGCCTAGAATCGAGCTGTTTGATCTTGTTGGACATAAGGGTGTGGTGAAGTCATTGGATTTTCATCCAAATGAAGCACTTCTTTGCTCATCTGATAGCTTTGATGTAATCGAAGTATGGGATCTCGTTAAGTGTATTCGGCTGAAAAACTTTATGGTGAGTAAGTCTCGTCTCAATCATATGAAGATTATTTAGCTGATTCGAAACTGCTTCATGAAAAAGTTCACTGATAATGACTTAACAATGAATGAGTTTCAGGCAGGTGGGCAGAAAATACGATTTCAACCTGTATTTGGGAAGTTTTTGGCAGTTGCTAATGGAAATGCCATCACCATACTAGATATTCAGAGTTGGAAGGTTCAAAACCGTTTTCAAGTGAGGTTCACTTATAATAGTTGATTGAAATGTGAATTGTGTGTATCATATCATGTATAGCTGACTAAATATTAATGATCTCTATAAGGGACACAGCAAAGAAATCCGTTCGATGTGTTGGGACGCACAGGGGCAAAGGATTGCGTCTGTTACAGAAGACTGTGCACGTGTTTGGTCGATTGCGGTGCGCGGACAATACCTTCATGAGTATAAAGCCAATGGGAAGAGGTTTCAATCCATTATATTCCATCCTAGATACCCTAATGTACTAGTTATTGGTGCATTTCAGGTAATTAAACTGCCATGTTTCGCTGTTTTATTGATTTTGTTTTCATATGTTTATTCCTTTGAATATGAAAAACTTTTCTGTTTCAAGTATTCTAATCTGAAACAGAAACTATTTCATAAATTGCAGGACATTGAATTGTGGATTCCTGAGACTGAGCAAATATATCTTATTCCAGCCCATACTAAGGCCACAGTTACTGGACTAGCAGCTTGTGCGCAAAATCAATTCATCGCATCATGTAGCAGTGATCGTACTGTGAAAATATGGAAATGAAGTTTCTGTTAATAACTTTGTTCCTGGTGTAAATTTTCTTCCCTGCATAAGTTTTCAGGAAACTGTTAAATAATCTTTGTGCAAACGCAAATTTTTTTTTCGTAGCTAGTCATATAGTGAAAGAATTGTTATATTTTGCGGCAGACTGAGGCCACCATCTACTGTATATATGTAATGTTTGAAACTTCTAGTATTTGTTTCTTGATGTAAATTTTCATGATTTTGTATTGATGTTTATTGAAGGACCTATGTTTTGTCAAAGCTTAACATAAATTGGAGAGTCATAGATACAGATTAAACAAGCAAATGAATAATGTAATTCAGATTGAACAAACAGCATTTGAAGAAGTTGTTTAGTTCCAAGTAACTTTCAAAAAAAAAGTTGGAACACTTTCTGAGGTGTACTAACACCAGTTCTACATGACAAAGATTGACGAATGAAAATTACATTGGCTTCACAAATTCCATTTACTTCCATAACTCTTCCTTAGGGATCCCACGCTCTTCGGCGACCTGACTGTACAGCTTCATTTTCCGCACTGCCTCAACAGTTGCTCTGGCATTGTTGAGTGCGTTGTCACTTCCTATTTGTTTCCCCAAAGCATTCTCAACACCAGCCATTTCAAGAACAATTCTCACAGCCCCACCTGCAATAACTCCGGTACCAGGAGAAGCAGGTCTAAGCATCACCTTTGCTGCTCCAAAATCTCCGTCTGATCTGCAAAAGCATTATACAGCATAAAATTTTTAGAAGCTATCTAAAATGAGAGCAATTAAAAATTTGCAACATATAATTCATATCTAACTAATATGCTATAACGCTAGCATCTTAGAACACGAGGGAATGAATCGAAGTTATTGATATGATTCCTTTTGAATAAAATTCCATCTCTCACATGGAAGAAACTCGACTCTCGGTTCCAAATTCCTATTTGAGTTAAGAAAATATTACAGTTACAGGATACAGCTTAATATAGTTTGATTAAATATCATATTATAATTTACTTAAACAATGATCAATAAAAGCTCCTTCAGCTGCAATACACTTTCATGAAGGGGCCCGAAACACATATGCAGTGATTTATGGTTATGGAATGGCATATATAGTTGAAAATGCATGCTCCAATAACAACCACAAACAGGTGCCTAATATTCTGTTCCAATTTCTGGGAGGACTTCAATCCATCAAATGCTTAAGTTAAGGACTGTAAAATCTTACGATGCTAATAGCAATTACATGTCCAGACTTCAACCGATTTCATATTTGTTTTCAATATTTTACAAAGAATTTGATAGTTAGGACATGTCAAAATATCATGACAAGCAGCATTATCATCCATGAAGTAGCCTCTGCTACAGGCCACAACCAATTTTATATGACGGACAGTAAAAAATATATAATATAAATAGCATATAGAAGAAACATGCTGATACAATAGGTGCTGCGGCCCAATGGGCTTAGCATAAAACCAAACATGCCATACCGCGATGCCAGGAATTTGACAACACTGAGACAGAGAACCTAACCAGACAGGTTTGGCTTCCACTATGTTCAAGAAAAATTAGCTCTTACTTTGTTTCACCTCAATGTTCAAGTACACGACGTAATCATGATAATTTAGATCAAGCCTCAAGAATGGCTCATTATATTGTGAATTGATTTCCCGAATTCAACATGAAGTATCCAATAATTCCTATGCACAGATATCTAGATAAAGCTCCAATACAAGGTGAATTATGAGTAACATAATTCAAGGTCACACCCAAAGTCCGGGAAGAATGCTAAGAACCCCTAAAAGAAAAATGAATACTAGATAGAAACAAGCATCGATGATGAAGAACAACTTTCCCTTCCCTTTTGACTATCATAACATACAAGCAAAATATCCCTTTCTTTCCAAATGACTATCTCTACACAAAAATAAACAAACTGAAAACCCAAATTTTCATCCATATGGTTCAAATTCAAAAACCTTACATCAAGAATTCAATTCTAGGCGGATCAACTTAATGTTGGCCAATAAGTTTCCCAATTCAATTGACATTATAATTCCCTAAACTAATCGCATCTTAGGCAACACCTATACAACAACACCCATACTTTGTCCCACAATGTGGGATCTACTACATGAATCAACTTTCGCTATAATGTTCTATCCAGAACCATGCTTTTATCCAAATTGTTGTTAATCTGGATATCTATACGATGAAAAATGATATAAAGAAAACAAAATTGAGATTGAAGAAATGGTTACCTATGAGGAAAAGTGGAGTACTTAGTCATGGGAACTTTAATAAGATTCCTCCTGGCATCAATAACAGATTTCTGAACAGCAGAAACAACTTCCTTAGCCTTTCCAACACCAACACCAACTTTTCCTTTCTTATCACCAACAACAACAACAGCCCTAAACCTCATTTGTTTCCCTCCTTTAACAACCTTAGTAATCCTTCTCACTTGAACAACTCTTTCTTCCAATCCATCTCTAAGCCTCTCTACCTTCTTCTCTCCAGAACCATACCCAGTCTTCTCCCTTATATTCGAATCCAACGCGTTTATATCATTTCCGAGAATACTCACTCCACTGTACCCCACACCGTAAATCTTTTCATACGCGGCGGTGATTTGGTCTTCGTCTTCCAATGGTTCGTCGAATAGGGAAGGTGTTTCGACGAAATCTTCCGGGATTTCGGGTGGGTTGAATGGAAAGACTTCTTCGGAGATGAATTCGCTGTCGTCGGGGGTGGCTTCGGAGATGGCTTCGGAGATGGATTCGTTGTCGTCGAAGGGGGTGGCTTCGGAGTTGGATTCGTTGTCGTCAAAGGAGGTGGCTTTGGCGGTGAAGGAGAGAGTGGTGGTTGTGGTTGTGGAGATGGAGAGTGGGGTTTTGGTGAGGAGAGGGAATGTGAGTTTGTTGGTTGTGGGGAGGAGAGAGAAACAAGAGGAAGAAGAAGAGGAACGGAAAGAGAGAGAAGAGAGAGAACTGAGAGCTGAAGAATGTGCAGAAGCCATTGAATTGAAGAAGAGAGAGAGAGGAAGACGATGCCTCACTCTGAGAGGAAGTATTGTTGAGAGGTTGGTGATGACATGAAATGAAAAGATAAAAGGATGCAATAACTAACCAGAGATAAGGTTTTTGGTTTTAGATAGGATGTGCTATTACATTGTTACATTTTCTTTAAATTATTCTTTTTAATAGATGGCTTTTTTAGTTTTTTATTTTTATTTTTATAATTTGATTTTAAAGTAATCAAATATTTGCACCGATATTCCTTTTTATCCAAGTAAAAATGTTTTTTTCTTTGAAATCTTGGTATCCGACCTTTCGATCGATTGATCTAATGGGATCAATCCCACCGTTTATTAACGGAAATTCCGTTTAAAGACAGAGCAAAACTCTATATGGACTGACTCACATCCAAATAAAAATGTTAATTCTAGACGTAACTATTTTGAATATATAAAAATGATGAAGTGTGATTAAAAATAATCGAATAAAATTGTATATGGAAAGAGCTTCTCAAAAAAATGATTCAGCAAAAGCTAAGAGAAAAACTTTATTTCTATCCCTAAAAATACTTCACGGTTGCATTTTATTAATTCAAAAAATACGGTAGAACAATACAAAAATATGGTAAAAAAAAAATGGCAGTATATATAAAAAAAAACAGTATACCAGATATTTCAAAAATCCGATATATTATAGCACATACCATATTTTTTTTAAAAGTACTTATATTGATCATATTTTTTGAATAAAGATGAAAAATCTGGTTGTTTAACAAAAACTGGATTTTTCAAAACAATCTTTAATTACTAGATTTTTCGTGGTTCAGTCAAAAACTCGATAGTGATAATTGAAGGGTTGAGATTTTGCAGACAATTTTGTACGGTTGTGATTGCGCCGATCATTTTGTGTGGTTTATATTGAATCAAAATTTGTATAAATAAGGTTCATGTGTTGTTAAGAGAAATATCTTACAATGCCTTAATTTTTTGTCAAGGTAGAAATGTTCTTTAACGGGGTGAAACCTCCTGTAGAGTTTCGGTTCCCAGATAGCACCATATGTCTCGCCGTTTTGAGATCCAAGTTTAATGATATGTTGTCCGACATCGAGAACAAAAAGATGAGTAAGATCGAGTTTCGTGAAAATTGGATTGACATAGATGAAAAGCTGAAATACGATCTTATTAAGATTAAGACCGATGAAGGTTTGAAAGTTATGTGGAGAACATATCACCGTAGGCTAACTAAGGGATCGATCGAGTTTGATGCGACAATTTTTAGATTTGTCGACAACATAATCAAAATGTTGAAACCACCTGTGAAAACTGGTCGGGGCTACTATCCCCACACGGAGATGTGAGTCCTCTACGTCACCTCGCATCACTCGAGCCGTAACTACAACAGTTTCAAATATATTATGCTTCCGAGAAGCAATTGTGCCATTTGTTCCTTTGATCCTCACTGAAAAATTCAACAATAGTTAACATATCAGATTTTTCTAAAAAATCTAAAAAAAGCAGCAATTTACCAGATTTTAAAAAAAACCCGATAAACATTCATACTTATATCTGCATTTTCATAAATAACTAGCAATAGGCATGCTTTTTTACCAGAGTTTCAAAGCATTCGGTAAAATGTATTTATTTTTTGTCAGTTTTTTCATGAATCCGATAAACATATATGCATTTTTACTAGTTTTTAAAATGAAGTGTAGTACATTGTATGCATTTTTACTGTACTTTTTGAAAAATCCGATAAAAATGCACACAACACATGGTTTATGGCCAATTTTTCTCAGAAAAGCATGATAAAAATGCGTGGTTTCGTACTAAAATTGCTACTTACTGGTCATCAAATTCAAAAAATGCGATAAAAGTTTCGAAAAATCTAGTAAAATGTTGAGCTTTTCAAAAAATCGAAATGTTTCACATCTTTACAAAAAATCCAGTAAAATTACTACTTAATATTGTACAAGGTTAATATGGTAAAAGTATAGGGTGTGTGAGGGTGTCGGATAAAAATTGAGGTGGCAGGATAAAATCATAAAATTATTTGGATCTTAATTTGATAAAAAGCCCACTGTATGCGGGTTTGGGTTTATCCAGCCCAATAGAGAAAAGAAACAGAGAAGGAGCATATAAAAGCCCAGAGTGTGATAAACCCTACCTTTTCCTTTTGTTTCTGAAGCTACATCAAGAGAGTAAGCCGCGGCTGGATCAGGACGAGATTGCAACATGAAGGTTTTGTTTCGAATCGTCTATAACTTCAATGCATTGATTTCTACTTTGATTTTTCTGACTCTTCGTTTTTTGAATTCAGTTTAACGTTGCGAATCCCACCACTGGATGCCAGAAGAAGCTGGAAATCGATGACGACCAGAAGCTGTAATAATCTATTATCTCTCTCTTGATTTTCTCATTCTTCAGTTTAATTATGTTTCTTAGGAGAGAAAAATTGTTACTTTGAGTTAGCTATGACCATAGAGTTTTGATTTATGTTTTTGCCTCAATTGTGTTCAATTTTATCTATGTGCATAATGGATTTTGAATTTAATGGTTTCTTATACTTCTACAGCTGTCTAAATCTGTTAATTGTTTGCTATATGTTTTTTTGTATATTGCATGGTTAAAAGTATATTGCCATTTTTTGTGAAGTTGATTTTTACTGATATTCATTGTAGTGCTATTGATAGTTCCTTTTTGTATGTTAGCTTCTGGTGAGTTATCTATCCGTCTTGTTTCTATTTGATGATTCTATTTTACATTTAATTTTGCAGCCGTGCATTTTGGGACAAGAGGATCTCACAGGAGGTTCTTGGTGATGCTTTGGGTGAGGTATGATCTTTTTAGCTTGCAATCTACAGTGTGTGCTCTCGTAATTTAAGAGTCGTAATTCATCTATTTTGCTTTATATTTTTATTGCCTTTAGGAGTTTAAAGGATATGTTTTCAAAATTACTGGTGGGTGCGACAAACAAGGATTCCCAATGAAGCAGGGAGTGTTGACACCTGGGCGTGTTAGACTCTTGCTCCACAGAGGTAGATTTTCTTGAAACATCAATTTATTTTCTTTTTGGAGTTTTATGAACATGTTATTATAATTGATGTTGTTGGTGCAATCTATGTTGTTATAGTAGCACCATTATAGTGGAGTAGTGTACAATAGTGGTTATAGCGGCTGCTATTTGCGGCCCCGAATGGCTATTGCAGCATGTTACTGTGTCCGCTTTAAGAACTTGTGGATAAATTCCACGTTCATTTTTTTAACCTGTTGTAATTTTTTTAAGGCTGTGTATTTTAATCCAAACTGTATGAAGAGTAGTGTTGTTATTTTGCTTACCAGTAAACATTTGGATCTTCTTTCTAGTTTTTTTGTTCAGTGTTTTGTATTTCAGTGAACATTTTGAGCATTACACACTTCTGCAGGTACTCCTTGTTTCCGTGGACACGGAAGACGTAATGGAGAGCGTAGAAGGAAGTCTGTTCGTGGATGCATTGTCAGCCCTGACCTCTCTGTTTTGAACTTGGTAATTGTGAAGAAAGGTGACAATGATTTACCAGGTCTTACTGATGTTGAGAAGCCAAGGATGAGAGGTCCTAAGAGAGCATCCAAAATCCGTAAGCTGTTCAACCTTTCAAAGGAGGATGACGTGCGAAAATATGTCAACACCTATCGTCGTACTTTTACCACCAAAGCTGGTAAGTTTCTGACATCAAATATACTATCAGTTTAATTATATGTAGCCGTTCATGTTTATTATACTATTTGTCCGAAATATCCAAAACTTCATAGCCAGCTGGTATATCACTTTCATTGGTGGTGTGATACTTTAAACATAATTATGGAAGAAACTGTGCTATCAATATGAAATCTCGTTCTACCATCCAGATTGGGATATATACACAATATATTTTTTGAATTTGGGATCAGAGGACCCATTTTATTAGACCCTCTGTTTCACTCAATTTCTGATGACCGTTTCAGTGACATCTGATAAAATTGGACCTTACTAGGCATATGCTATCAATTGTTGTCTTAGTTGTGTATGTTTGATTGCAGGGAAAAAGGAGAGCAAAGCTCCCAAGATTCAACGACTTGTCACTCCTTTGACACTCCAAAGGAAGCGAGCAAGAATTGCAGATAAGAAAAAGAGAATTGCCAAGGCTAAATCAGAGGCAGCAGACTATCAGAAACTCCTTGCATCCAGATTGAAGGAGCAGAGGGAACGCCGTAGTGAGAGCTTAGCAAAGAAGAGGTCTAGACTATCCACTGCTACCAAGCCAACTGTCACAGCATAGGCAGCTTTTCCACTGCTACCAAGCCAACTGTCACAGCATAGGCAGCTTACTGCTAGAGATATGGCGAAGTTTGAACTTTGCCTTAGTTTTCTGTAGTCTTATTTCATGAGGTGGTAATGATAAACATTTATGAATTTTCCTATTTCAAATACTTTTGAGTTGATTGGCTTATTTTAAATGTTTATGTTTGGAATTTCAATTGAATTTTGAAGGATATTTTTGCTTAGTTGGAATTTATCTACTTGATCTTATGTTTGCAATTTATAGCTGCACATTACATTTCAATTTTATGGTTAGCACCAACCAGTCTTTTATGCATTTGTAGAAAAAAAACTGCATATTAAATTTTCAATATTAAGCAGCTGTGGGTTCGCACAAGTATTTTATGCATTTGTAGAAAAAAGTACATTGTAGGACAAAGCAGGAAAGGTGAAAATACTGTTTATTAATTGGAAAATGTTATGAGAATTGTCAAATATATATCCTATAAATTATGCATGAGGATAAATTATTTTCTTGATTGATACTGGTTACTGGCATAACAGACGTTGGAATATTTACTTTCATAAAGAAAATAAAGAACTCTCTTATTTATTATATGGGTGTTCATTAAGAATGAAAAACGCCCATTATTTGTATAAGTTAGAAGTACGAAGAAGCATTCAAGTAACAACGGTGAATAGTTTTTTAAATTAAATTAAAGTGACCTCAAGCATATTGATCGTGTTAGGCACATTATGCTTCGAAGTACACTGAATTATAACAAATTGTCATTCAAGTTTGTAGCATTATGAAAATAGTCTGTTAAATTAATAGTTTTGTTATCCTAAACTAAGTTATTCGGTAACCTCATTTTTAATCTTAAACATAGTAAGACGGAAAAATACAATTTACTTACCTACAAGTACAATCCCACAATACTCATAATAAAAGTTGGAGTGTTTGCTTTGATTTAGGGAAAACAAATTTAGGTGCTTAACTTTTTGGGGAAAATTATTGTTAAGGAAGAATATCACTATATGCTAGCGGGTCCTATCCAGTTAAATGAGACTAGAATATGGATTTCTATTGTCCAAAATGTTAAATAGGACTGTAAAATTTCAAGTCAGATGTGAAAGTTAGAGGTATATAAATGAGACTAGAATATGGATTTCTATTGTCCAAAATGTTAAATAGGACTGTAAAATTTCAAGTCAGATGTGAAAGTTAGAGGTATATTACCTGTAAAAATCTCAAGACTAAAGATATGGGTGGTAAAACACTTAACCTAAACAATAATGAGATTCCATGACAAATACTATAATAAATTCATCAATATATTTCTTTTCAGAATTTCTTATCCAATTCATGGGTCTCTCAGTCAGCATATGCGTTTCTATTTTTCCCCTTACTATTTTCGCTGATATATCTCCGGACCCGCCCTTTTTTATTTAAACGTTGATTTGTTTTGTGGATACATCAACAAAACTTTTCCTAAAATGTAAATGCGGAACATATTTTGATATACTTTGTGCAGAACCCTTCTTCTCCCTCACTTTCACTTTTCATCTTCCTCAACCTCAATCTCTCCAAACTCTCTCAAACCTCAAAAATTCAAATTCCACCAAATCACACTGTTTTCGCTCGACTTCGACACAGAGAATCATCTGCGACAATTAACTACATAAACATTCGAAGCTCATTTCAATCGATAAGTTTTCGAGTTTTCGAGTTATTTTCGAATATTCTCCGTAATCGATTTAGAATAGCTATTTAGGTGTAGAAATCACTGGATAAGTTTAGAAACATAGTTTAGAGACAATGTAAATACTTTTTTGGGGTTTAAACGGACGATCCGAGGGTTTTTGAACTTTTCTTCAAGTGAGACGTTAATGGTGTTCGTCACCGTTTTCTCAAGTTTCAGAAACTTCCACAAATACATCAGCAGAACAATTGAACGTTAACACATTCCGTAGATGCACTTGCGGAATAACCCAAACTTTCTATATCTCGTGTTCTTTCGTAAATACACTTGCAGAACAATTGATTGTTAATTTTTTTTTTATTTTCTTTATTTTATTTTCGTTGTATCTTAATTTAACTTATTAATTTGCAGACATTATGTCTTCTTCAGACTCAGACTATTAGATTCCTACAGACAGACGGATACACGGTCGAGTTGCCTAACATGCCTTTGTCCGGAAGGAAAAAGCCCATGTCCAGCCCGACGTACCGTCTACATCTGGAGCTGTAGACACTTCTTCATCCCAGAGGCCACATGATACTTCTGAGGGTACTTCACAATCTCCGCCCTCCCAGAGGAGACGCCATGAGAGTCCGATTCCACTAACGGAACATGATGTTGAGGATGATGGTGTCATTGCTCCTGAGAGTTATTCGGGCGGTCCATCTGACATGTCTATGCTGTTGGGTTACGCAGAGCATGTTGCCCCATATGTCTGACGTGGAAAGGTAACATTACTCAAATATATATTTTTTTCATTTGGAAAATATTATATGTACCATTATTTTTTATTAAAATTTGTTTTGATTTATAATTTTCAGGCACGTCAAGCTCAGAGGTTTTATAACCATGGACGCAAAAGAGTGACTCCATCTGAGGACGAGTGGCTCCTGACAGCTATCGCTGCGTCTAGTCTGAAGGACCTTGCTGAGATTGGATATTCTGTGATACATATCAGTATGCTCATGGATTTTGTGGAGAGGTGACATCCAGATATCTCCTCTTTCCATCTACCAAACGAGGATATTACTATCACCCTTGACAATGTTTCATGTCTCCTACATGTACCAATCAGGGGTATCCTTCCCCGTCACGGGAAACTATTGAAGGAGGAGGCTCAGAATATGCTGATTCAGGAGCTCGAGGTGACTCTAGAGGATGCGCTGGCGGAGACTGATTCGACCCGTGGAGCTCATGTGAGATATTCCACCTTGGCCACTTATTATGCACGAGTCCTGGATGCTATAGTACATGTAGCTGGTGAAGGTACACATACTACATGTGTTGCGATGTTATCTGCTATACTTGGTGGCCACACAACTGTTTGTGGACACCAACTCCTCATATACATATGTGGTTTGGCCGAGGTAGCTATTGGATCCGACGACGACTCATGAGTATAAATGGGATGCAGCGACATTGACACACACTTACTCCAGACTTTCCACTGGATGCCTTTGGGCTACTAGGACTGTTGCGGGCGGTTGTTCATTATATATGGTAGCAATCCTAAACCCCTAGATTTTTCTCTCTCTTATATTATCGTGATATTTTCTTGATACCACAGTTTTTTTATATTTTTATTTCATTCTTGGATCGTCCAACACTTTTCGCAGATACATGACTGGGAGTACGTGCAGGAGTACACGAAGGAGTGGCCTCGGGCATGTGCCTTCCGTCCACTGAGAGGGAATGAGTCAGTATAGCTTTAAAGAGTGTATCTGGACCGTAAGGTTGTTGAGGATTTTATATATGACTGTTACAGAGATCATCGTGCGACGCATCCGTCCAATGAGGCTCCACTTTACAGCGGATGATTGACATGCAACTCGACCATCATTGTGCGATATCTGCCCGAATGCGTCATGCGGCAATTCAGCTATGCCCAAACCATTCCCAGGCACCCTTATGTGTCTGCTTCTCTGCCCATTATCCGCCTCCGGATAAACGAGATTTTTGGTGAGTTTCAACATCATCTGATACTAGACGAGTCTCGTGCGATTAGAGCTGAGTACGACTAGAGCTACGTTAATGGCTACATCAGGTGGTTCTATACGGTCTCACGCCCCTTGATACTTACCACTAAAAATATTGATAACTCCCAGACCAACACATCATGAGATATTTGAGGAAGAGCAGTCCCAGATGTACCACACTCAGGATCTGGTGCCTATATGTCTACAGGTAGTTAGGATTGGGCGGACAAACATTGAGGTCGGTTTCTTCCCTGAGGGTTCTGATGCCATGCGTACAGTGGATGAGATGATTCATGTGGCATTGAGAGGCACATAATACTGCAGACATCACGTCATGACTGGAGGGATAAGCATCCAAGGAGGACGCAGACGCAGACTAGACGACATAAAAAGAGGCAAAGGAGAACATGCACAATGGACAGGCAGAGGAGAGGGTGAGGATGATGTACTCCCGCACACACATTAGTTATATGTATTTTTTTTTATGACAATGATATATTTATTTTGGATGATGACATTGATGTAATATATATATATATATATATATATATATATATATATATATATATATATATATATATATATATATATATATATATATATGCGCCTAAGGATTATTTTCGCATATACATCTGCTGAAGGTTTCAGTGTAAAATGAAAAATTGGTGTATCCGGAAGTGTATCAGCGGAAACAAGAGCATATTTGAAAATGCAACTGAAAGTATTATGGGATGAATTGAGAACTTTTTTTTTTAATAAGCAATTTGTATCTAGTAGGATTCGAACATGAGACCTTGAGAAAAACACACACCCAATATATATATATATATATATATATATATATATATATATATATATATATATATATATATATATATATATATATATATATATATATATATATATATATATATACGGACTATTTCCGCATATGCATCTGCTGAAGGTTTCAATGTAAAACAAAAAATTGATGTATTCAGAAGTGTATCAGCGGAAATAGGGGCATATTTGAAAATGCAGTAGGTGACTGAAAGTATTATGAGATAAATTAAAAACTTTTTTTTAATAAGCAATTTGTATCTAATATGATTCGAATATGAGACCTTGAAAAAAACACACTCCCAAGACCCAAGCGTTTTACCACTAGATCACACACACTCACACATACACGTACCGCAAAGAAGCGTGAGAAAGAAGAAAGAAGGTAGTGCTTGAAGTAATTGAGTTACATACATTAGAAACAACACCACAAATGAAGTTAAATATGCTCATGGTTAGTATCTTCCAAAAGTGTGATTACAATCATAGCAATTAATCCAAGGTTTTCAAAATTGTACGATACTATATAAATAACATACATTAAAAACTCAAACAGCTGAAAAACACCTCTAGTATATTGTTAGATGATTAAAAAGAAGTTGCAGGTATTAGCATTTGATTTGGATGATACAAGAAAGTTTAAATTTTGAGATTTTTGAACATTTTAAAGTATGAAACTGATTGAATGAAGAGAACGTCTCTTCATGTGTATATCGATATACTCCAGAATAATGCTTTTGGAACAATAGCATCCGTATGAATTATTTTTAAAATGGTTAAAATTGGTAATTTAGAAGATCCTAAAAAATGATGGAGGTGGATTAAAAAGTCCTCTATCTCAAAACCTTATCACATTGGCCAAGCTTAACAACAAGCATAAATGAGCACCAATTTGAATTAACATGCTGAAGTAAAATCAGTGCAAGTTTTTCAGCATAGTTAGAACCCGTTTACTACTGATTTTATTTATTTATTTTTGCAAATTAACACAAAACAACTTCTATTTTCCTTTAAATTATTGACATCAAAATCATTTTTTTTAATCAGCATCAAAGGGGCCCATATCATTGATAAAGATCAAACTAAAGAGTGTAGACTACTATTGATAATATTATATATTTGAGTGCATAACCTAAGAAGTTGATTGCTAGGAACAAATGATTGCCAGAAACACCATAATTTCTTGCAAAGCAAAAGGATGTTAGTAAATGAAGACCCTTAATGAGATTGATGGATGATAACTATCTTAATATGGAGTAAACAATCAAATTTCATTATCAAAGAATGGAAGTGCAGTGTGAAAACCCACCCATGTGCAACTTGAGTACAAAGATAATAAGATGCAGAAGCAGTTTGAGCTAAAAAATTTAGGTTTATGTTTTAGAATCTATCCAAGCAATTCTCAGGAAAGAGTGTTGCCGGTCTTTTTTAGGATTTCCTTCTTTCAACCCAACATAACGTTTAGCATTGCAAGAATCAAGCTCTTCTACGACATTTCCTTCATTTTCTAATAAATTACTTAAACCATCTAGCAGAGACATAATACATGAACAAACAATCATGTTTCTAGGGGATGAAGCCTAGAACTGCAGAACTATAATGGTTGCAAAATTTAAATTACTTCTTCTAAGAATCATATCTAGATCTAAAGAATTCAACGTCATTACAAGATAACTCAGGGCATAATAAATCGTCCCAACTATAAATATGACAAAACTTGTAATACAATCCCAACACCTTTGTTCATTGTAGCAAGGAAATGAGTAGTGCACATACAGGATCCATCAAAAGCAACAAGAGCAATCAAATGGACAGAGTGGAGTATTACCAGCATCCCCTTTACTAAGACCCAATTCCTCTTCAGTATAGATGGTAAGCCCATCCTCAGTTTTCTTTCTCGATCGAGATGGTCGCTCTATAAACTCACCCTCATCTGCCCGCTTGGTTTTTTTCTTCTCATTCATCCTTTTCTTAGTCTTATCACTACTTTTAGTTGCTTGATCGGCTTTTTCACCCTTCTTCACGTCAGATTTCTTTCTCTTTTTACCAGCAAATATTTCGTCAATTTCACTTGCTGCTTTTTTCGGCAGAGAAGAAGGCTTTTGCTCTTCCTCAACGGTATTATTCTCTTGCAACTTATTTGAAGTCATTGTAGAACTCTTCTTCGTCTTCGTCATTGTGTAAAAAGAAAGCTGCATTTCATGTTACATAATTTTGAGAACTAATCAAGAAATTAATCACATAGAAGACAAGTAATATACTTAAATTGCTACAATGTATCTAATTTTAAATCTTAACATTTATGCGTCACTAAACCCTAAACAAACAAATTAACAATAACAGCATCACACAAAGAAACAAATTAACAATAACATCATCATACAAAGAAGCCAGAATAGGATTTAACAACAAGGTTAAATCAAACCTTGCATCGAGCACTCGATTATTATGTTGTGATATAGATTCTTAGGGTTTATCAGGTGAATAACCAAAAACAGGAAAGGTGAAGAAAAACAAAGCTCATGCTTATTATGTGATACTAAAGAGCTAATTTGCCAATCGGGCCGATGCGGTGATGTCATGCAATTCCCTTTTGCAGGGGCGGCTGTCGCGGCCTTAAATTGCACTGCATCTCACGGCGGACCAGAAGAGGGGAAGGAATATCCGAGAAATATAATAATAAAAAAAGGAAAATGTAAACGGTTTTCTCACTGTTTCTGGAGGATGACTACCAACCCCGTTGCGTTTTCCGGCGGTTTGAATTTAGTTCAGCGTTGCCACTCCAACGTGTTCGTGATTTCTGATAATTACTGACAAATCGGCGGCGGCTATAAATTTTGGTTTAATGGAGCGGCTGTTTTGTTATCATGGGAATGACACGGGACACTTTTAAAGATGTGGTGGATTGGGCTTATAATTAGAAATCTTACATGTTTTTCTTTGCACCCTAGCACATGCACTATACACTCTACAATTTTGTTAAAAACGCTTTTATAAGTGAATTTCTTAATCCACTCTAGGATTTTTTCAACTATTTTTATTTATTTATGTCCTCTGTTTTCGGAGATATATATCCGGATGTATTATCTTTTTACGTTGAATGTTTTCAGATATGTATATGCGGAAGAAGTTCTGTAGATGCATATCTGAAACCTTATCAGAATAAGTTTATTTATTTATTTTAAAAATCCAGTTATGTTAGTCGCATAAGCAAATTAACTGTTGTAGATGAATATTAAATAATATACGTCCTTAAATAAAATTTTATATATATATATATATATATATATATATATATATATATATATATATATATATATATATATATATATATATATTATGATCAAACTGCATGTGAACCATCCACTGAATAGTTAGATGTCCTCAAATGAGCGCGTCACACAGTGAGATGCATAGGCGTCGTATCGAATGTCTTCAACAACCGTGCGATCGTGATAGACTCTGTACGGGTCGACCACCTAGTTCCCTCTGAGCGGGAGAAAGGCATGTGCACGCAGCCAGGCCTCACTGTACTAGGGCATACTCCCAATCCAGTTATCATCGGACAGTGCTGGAAGATTCAAGTCTGAAATGAAAATAAAAAACATCGGTATCAAACATTATCACAAATATAGAATGAAAAGAAATGAAAAAAAGTCGAAGGATATAAGATTGTTACCACATATAGTGAACAACTGCCTCCGACAGTCCTGGTCTTCCACATGCATCCATCCGAGAGTCTCGAAAACGTGTACGCCAATGTAGCCGCCCCTAGTTGTACTCATGGATTCATGTGGAATCCAAAAAGTACATGTGGTAAGCGAGATCGATATAAGTGGAGTTTGTGTCCACAAACAATTGAGTGCTTACCAAACATAGAAAGTAACACCTTAGCACATGCTGTCTGTGTATCTCAACCTCAACTGGATCACCATCTTCCTGTCCCACATCAGCGAGCGCCTCAATAAATCTACGCATCAGAAAGGAGAACCGCACACGAGCGTCGCGAGTCTTTTCCATCTCCTTTAGCGCATCCTATGGATCAACCCCAAGCTCTTCAACCATAAACTCTCTCGCTTCCTCCTTCGTCATCCTATCGTGACGTTGGAGGGGACCCCTGATTGGTATATGTAATAAACATGAGATGTTGTCAAGTGTAATGGTGATCTCACCATGCGGTAGATGGAAAAAGGATGTCTCAGGGTGTCATCTCTCCGTAAAAGCCATCAGCATCTCGTTGTGGATCAGGTCGTACCCGATCCCACAAATTTCCTTCAGACCAGAGTTAGAAAGGACAGTCTGGAACCAATCCTCTTGTGGCTGAGGAAACTTCAATATCTTTCGCCCATGGTTATAGAACTTATGGGCCTCACGAGTATAAAAATTTCAAATGAAAAATATTTTAATAAGAAACAATGTTACAAATATAAATTCCTAATGAAAAAAAGAAATAATATGAGTAATGTTACCTCTCTATCCCAGACATGTCTGCCAGTATGCTTGATGTACCATGTCAGTAGGGACATATCAGATGGACCCCCGGGAAACCCCCAGGCGTATCATCATTGTCACCAACATCCTCCCGTGTAAGCTGATCACCATTTGGAGGTGAGACTGGATCAACGTCTCTCTCTGGAAGTGGAATAAGACTATCCTGACGAGGCTTGCGGGATGGTGGGGTCTGTGATGAACCCTCGGTTACATCCCAAAGCCTCCGGGATGAAGAATTGAATGATATGATGTCCTGGGCATGTGATGAAGACGATTGTGCAGTAGGTTGTGCATCTGTCTGGGTCCGTGCATGTCAAAAAGATATATGTTGTGCAACCCGTCCATGTATCAGTCAGGAGTCTCTATCAGCCATAAAGTTTGAAAGGCATAACCAATAAATTAGAATTAGATACAAATAAATTTCAAAGAAAAAGAAAAAAAATATTGTTTCCGGATGTATACATACAAAATACTTTCGTAAATGTATCCACGGAAGCACACAAAATTTACAACGTCTGGGTTGTTCCGAAGCTGCATCTACGAAACATTCCTAACATTAATTTGTTCTGTAAATGCACCTCAAAAACCTTTTGCAACTTCAAACAGCCACGCCATTCTTGTCATCAACCTTTTTGATGCCATAATCATCCGTTTAAGTCAACATATAATACCTACATTGTCTCTAAACTATGTTTCTAAAAGTATTTAACAATTTCTACACCTAAAAATCTATTCTAAATCAATTACGGAGAGAATTCGAAAATAACTCGAAAACTCGAAAACTTACCGATTATATTAAGCTATTGATGATTTGAAGTGTGTTAATCGTTGCAGTTGATGCTTTGTGTCGAACTCGAGTGAAAAAAACCAGGTTTGGATGAAATTGATTTTTTTGGAGAGTTTGAGAGAACGAGGGAGGAGTTTGAAGGAAGAAGGGTCTGACGCAAAGTGTATCAAAAAATATTCTGGAGATACATAAATGGAAACATTCCGTAGATGTATCTCCGGAACAAATCAACGATAAGTTAAAAAATGGTGCATTTGGAGATACATCTCCGGAAGTAGAGAGGTATTTTTGAAAGCGTAATATAACACCCGAGATTGGAGAGGGTAGAAAGTTGTTACATGTAACACCCGAGTGCGAGGGAGTGGTTGTTGATGCACGAGGTATGATAATGAGACACAAAGTAGCAGCTAGGTGAGATAGTGGTTGTCGGTGCACGGGATATGGCAATGAGACACTTCTAGCAACTTCTAGGGAAAAACTGAATTCACCTCGAAATGAGAGGGATCCCGAGGTTGTGCAGGTATGAGACTGCATTGTTGAAGGAAAACTTATAAGACTTAATTGGTATTACCTATACCAACAAGATATATCTTCTTTTCGGTAGCCTATTCCATAAGAACTCCACAATTAAACGTGCTTGACTTGGAATTTTTTTAGGGATGGATGTCCTTCTGGAAAGTTTCTCGTGAGTGAGATCAAAGCATGTTGAAAAGATCGTGTTGGTTTGTTGGGACAGTCGATAGTTTTGAAAATTATTTGGGGCATTTTACAAATGGTATCAGAGCCAGACCTCTCCCAATACGATGTGGTTCAAGGACGAACCATGCGGAAGTTGGTGGGTATGTAACACCCGAGGCCGGAGATGGCGGATAGTGGTTACATATATCACCCGAGTGCGTTGGAGTGGTTATCGATGCACGAAGCATGACAATGAAATACTCCTAACAACTTGGTGAGGGAGTGGTTGTCGGTGGACGAGGCATGACAATGAGACACTTATAGGGAAAAACCAAATTCACATTGGAATGAGAGGGATCCTGAGGTTGTGTAGGTATGAGACTGCATGTTTGAAGGAAAACTTATACGAATTATTTGGTACTACCTATACCAACAAGACACGTCTTCTTTTCAGTAGTCCATTCCATAAGAACTCCACAGTTAAACGTGTTTGACTTTGAGAAATTTAGGGATGGGTGACCTTCTAGGAAGTTTCCCGGAAAGCATGTGAGTGAGGTCAAAGCATGCTCTAATAATAACATTAGAGGATAATGTATCTTTGGCCGTTTAAATGTGGACAAAAGATAACTTGCAAAAGATGTGACAAGTATCACATAACATCAAGGTTCTAGGTGGGAACATTGCAAAGTTAGATAAATAAAATAAATATTCAGTTATGTGATAATTTAGGAACAAAAACCTTGAACCAAAATAATTTTCTGCTCTTGTAATCCATCATAGAGAAATTTTTCCAAATAAAATAAATGTTTTTTAAGTTTCAAAATTTTCATGTCAAATGTTTCATTATCAGATTTTAATATTTAGAATGCTTTTATAATGAGAATTTTAGGTTTCACGCGGATCACTAATGGGAGTGTATTGAGCGTTGATACTCATTAAATGAACGAAAAAGATTTGTTTAAGGACGGTGAAGAAACTAAATAAGCACACTTATATTTTACCTCGATTATTACTCAAAATCAAGGTAAAATGTGTTTTTTAGATAAAAATACACTAACTATGTTTCATCCCAAGCGCCACATACCTCTCGGTTTCTATAAAAAATCGAGAGATTTTTTTTTATAATTACATTGTTTACACAATATTAAAATAAATTATGTAAATAAATCCAGATTTTTACAATGGATTCTTGGAGGACAACAAATTTTTTCAAATTTCTGATAAGTTATTTTTCCAACCAAGAAATTTTTTATGTGTACTTGCAATCCATCCCAAAGAGATTTCATTATCTTGAGAAAATATTTTTATGGAAAATTCTTTCACATGAAAGAGAACAAAATGATTGTGTTTAGGAATAAAATTTTCAATGTTGTCAACCGAGAGAAGCAATAAATTTTTCAATGCTGTCAACCGAGGAAAACAATAAATTTCTTAATGTTTTCTTTGATTGATAATGTAACGTCCGTTTATTTAATTAATTATTTAATTAAATATAATTGTAGTATGTTGTGGTGATTCGTGTTGATTTGTGCATTTGAGTTGATTCAAGTTGAATAACAGGTTATACCATGTTTAGTTGAATTTTGTTGAAAATCAGTTGCGTAGTTGTAAAGGTTGAATTTGGTTTCATAAATGAAATAAAGTTGATGTTTTTAGTTTCTTACGAACGGAAAGTGTTATGTATCAAATTTCATGAAATTAACTGAAGTTTTTATAAGTTAAAAATGTAGCATCCTGTTTGTGTACTATTTGGTTGAACTTTAATACTCTGATTTTCTAGATAATCGTCGGGTAGAAATGAGGTGTTACATTAATGATATCATAGCAGGCCGGTCCGTCCGATCAATGTTGTTAATTTCATTTTTTCCATAGTGCGTGATATGTGTGACTGTCGGCACTTATTTGTTGGTTTCTAGTCGTTGTCAGCAGGTGTTAGTTTGGAATTAAGTAGGGGAGAGCTTAACTTCCGGACTGTTGTTGGAATGTAGAAGTTGGTTCAAAGATGAGGTTGATTGCAAGAGTTCAAGGTGTTTAAGCGATGTTGTGGCGGACCGGCGAGAGTATGGAATCCTAAATTCGTATCGGTCGAGTTTGAGATGTGCGTAGATTATGGATGGTGAGTTGATGGAGAATAAGGAATTATCCCAAAGGAAGTGATAAGTTGATGGATCAAGTCGGTAGATATGCCTTGAGTATAGTTGGATTAAAGTCAAGTAATTTTCGTAGTTGGATGCAAAACAAATATTTTTGGTAGATCTTGGAAGTAAAGGGAGAGAGGTGGAATTTATATTCATCAATCTCAAAATTCTGGTTTTTGTAATCTTGGAGCAGCTGTCACGAGAATCGGCATAACTTTTTTTTCTTGTGATTCAGATTGAAGCGGTTCTGAACTTTTTGGAAAGCTTACGAAATTTCCTACAGTTTGCACATAAGATTTACCTTCAGGAGGTTTATGAAGAGGGAGATAAGTGCGTTTTAATAGTTGAGTCTGCTGTTGATTTTTTGAAAAATTCTGCATACGGGAATTCTGAACCAGTCCCATTGCAAGGAGGATAACGTTTTACTCGTGAGTTGAATTCAAATGATTTTTGAAGATCTGGAATATGCACAAAATTCTATTCATTTTAAAATATAATTTTGTGACTTTGAGGTCTTTATTAGAAGAGATAATTGTGTTCGAAGTTGAGCGTTTATTGTTGGAAATTTGGAAAGATGAAAATATTGAAAAGAATAAAATGTTGGTAGAAGGAATGCGAAGGTAATCAGAGAATGCATAGAGATGCGATTTATGTCGAATGAGGACGATTAAAGTGTCGATGTTAGATGATGGTAATGTTGGGAAGAAGACCGATGTTTGCTTAGTTGAAAATTTTAACTTGGAGGAAAGTTGTAGTTGGAAGCGAACCGAATTGGATTATGCTTGATGTTGTGGCGACTCCGGTGTTAGGAGGATAATTAAAGTTGTGTTGTGCTACGATCGTGTATAATAGATTGTGTGTTGAATTTTGGAGGATTTGGTATAATTGACGAAGTCGGAATTAAGGAAACTAAGAAGACGTTGGTGAGCCTGAGAGAGTTGGCGGAGCATTATGCTTACGAACTTTGGGCACAAGTTGAGGTATGCTATTGTGTTGGATAATGATGATTTATGTCACCGTTATGATTATCGGCTGTCTATTGAAAAATTGAGGAACTGATCACCCTTAATCTATTGTTGATAGTAGACATAATCATAATTGATGGATGAAGTGTCATGCCAACTAGTATAGTATGTACGTTGAATTAGTTGAAGTCAAGCTGGGTGCTTGAGTATTGTTTGTTTTGCCAATGCAGGTTAGTATATGAGAGTATTAGTGTTATTTAAAGATGATAACATGAAGTTGCGTTTGGATTGAATTGTTATAAGAAAATTCATAGTTGAACTCTGGATAATTGGAGTGTTGTTTTGGTGATGAATTAAGTGGCATGAGACTTGAAGTTTTCTTGAAATAATTCAAGAGGAAAGTATATGTAAATGTAAGACTATGATTTGACAATAATGTCGGATAGAGTTGAGTTGTAAATATTAGAAGAAGTGGAATTATGAGTTGGTTTACTAAAGTGCATGATTTTGATTAAAACAAGAAAAGTTGTTTGGTTGTGTTGATTCGAATAAGAATTTATGAAGGGTTGTGTCGGTATGAGTAAGAATCGAGGATTCGGTATGTTGAATTAGTTGGAAGCGAAGAAGAGATACCAAAATCACTGAAAGAAGAGATAGCCAAAATCAGTTGCGTCCACAGGAGCAAAAGCAATAAGTTAAGGTTCGCACCAACACATACCCACTAAATTTTCTGTTTTATAATATGCAACTTTTGATTAACTAGTTTTGTGAAGCAAATATGATTTCAGAAACATAAAATCGAGTTTAATCATTATTTGATAGGTTTGGTTGTTATTATACATAATAATTTTAAATCCATAATAGGTTTTTATGCTAAGGTTTGAAGCTTAAAAATTAATAAGAAGAATACCTAGATAATTGTTTCAAATTACAGACCAGATGTGACCACAATATTATATTTGCGATAGTGTCTGTATCCGTCTCAAATTGCAATTGTGGTGTGATTGTAAATCACAATAAAAATTACATTATAATGTCATAACAATGACATCGTAACACTACAACGATCACATCGGACCATAAGAGATTATACAATGCTCGTAAAATTTATTTGAATCTATCTTCTTTTCTATTTATATCATAAATTTAAGATAGGTTTTAAAAGAACCAAAAATATTAAAAATAATTTATAAAAATTTATAAATAAAAAGGAATATACATAAAATATAAAATAAATAATAAATGATAATGTTTTATGCTCATAAAATATAAATTTACTACAACTAACATAATCCGCATCAGAACAAACACAATGCCCACAATCGCATCCATAATTTAAAATCATGATTGTGCAATTCACATTTATATGATGTGACAAGAAATAGCATCAGTAAACCTTAGATGCAAAGGTGTAGAGTGAAATATAATGAAGTTTAGAATTAATTTCCTTTGTAAAATATGCATGCATTGCCTAGTTTTGAACCTTCAAAAAGATGGATTCCACACCTCTTAAGAACATACATTACACTTGGAAAAAAGATAAGCCTAATGAAAAATTAGATCTAAGAGGAGTATGAATATTGGAACTAAAAAAAATAGCATGAGTGTTGATGAAACCTATCACTGTGAACCTAGTTCTAGGCACCTGAATTGAATATAGAAGAATTGTTCCCTGACACTAAAAGACAAGACATAAATTTAAATTTTGCAGCTTAAATTCCTATTGTGTGTAACAGTTTTGAGCCAGACTACCATAGCCCACATACAGTTTCACACCATTTCAGGATCTATGTGTTTGATTGTACTACTCTCATCATCAATTGTCTAAAGTAGATAATAATAAAACAACAACAACATTACACTTTGCATGAACATAAAACCACACACCAAAGTACACCAAATGATCAATCCCACATACATGAATATTAATTAATCACCCCCTCTTCTATACCAATAATCTCCATAACCTAACCTCTCCCAAATGTTAAGAAAGTTAGTTTCTTTCATGAGCAAAGAAACTAATGACAAGTAAAGAAAATAAAGGATATTCATATGTCATTGCATATACACATTACACATTACAAAACTAATGAAAATGACCAACTTCAACTTACTCAGAACTCAGTAGTAGTACTCACCAAATGAAGAAACTTCATCTCTTGATCTTCATCCATGGAGTTGTTACACACATGATGAGAGAAGAGGATCCGAGGTTCCTCTCAGCACAAATTTCTCAACCTTGAGACATAAAACTAACAAGGTTGAAGACTAGTATAGTTATATATTTGCAGCTGACATGATCTCTCTGATCCTAAACTCTCTCACCTTTTCTCTATTTTTTGTAAGTAAACCAAACCCAATTGACCCCAAAAGAAGAAAAAAAACAGCATTTTTTCAGCAATGAACAGAAGCCTAAAAGAGATAAGAATAAGATAGTTTTGATCTTTCTAGATCAGAGAAGTTACTGAATTTGAACCAGGTTGATCAGTACTCCAAACACTACCCAAACCTGTTGCTGTTGCTGCTGTGTTGTTGTTGTTGCTGTTTTGATTATTATTCCAATAAAGAGAAACATTATTATCAGATAAACCCATATTCTCCATCTGGTTTTGAAAAGCAGCACCACCATTACCATTCAGATTATGAATATTCCACTGATCCAACCTATTTTGTAGCCCTTCACCTAGTTTCACTTCTTTTGAATCCATCTCATGATGATGATGATGAAAAGGATCATCACCACCTTTTATTCCACCACCAGTACTCATGAACTTCTGTTGCAGTAGTGTAGAGTTAAGTAGAGAAGCCATAACAGGAGTGGTTGAAGTAGAAGAAGAACCAAAGATGGAACTGTAATTGTTATTATTTGAAGTACTAAACCCGTTTCTGTAACTACCCTCATCATGATGATGATGATGATTAAGATTAACTTCTCCTCC